>CM032636.1:31102653-31771594 GCA_019097785.1 Fraxinus excelsior | reverse complement strand
CTTGATCAACAAAATCAAGAACCAGAAGATGCCCCTCCATTGGATTAAACTCGCTAATATATACGAGATCGACCCCGAGAAACTTGCTGGTGAGTACTTATCTTCAAAAACTGTTTCTTGGTATTATTTTTTTCCCTCAAATTTTATATATAGGAAGATTATTTTTCTTTTAATTTTCGGTTTACAGATGAATATGGGCAGACTACAACGAAAGTTTGGTACTTGTTTACGGTAAGGGATAGAAAATACCAAAATGAGAAAATAAGTGTATCTACAATTGATGGGTATTGGCAAGTAGAAGGAGACGAAGATGAAAGCGTCAAAGAAAATGGTGAAATTGTTGGATTCCGAAAGACGTTTCAATTCTACAAGGGAAAACCTGAAAGCAGTACTAAGACATGTTGGATTATGTATGAATTTAGAGCTATTGATCCTTTGCCCCCGAAATACAGTCATGTTGGAGGACAAACCAAGGTATCTTTTTTACTTTATATAAAATTAATTCTGAATTAGTTTTTGAATTTCTAAATTACACATCTTGTAGTTGGAGAAGGATTGGGTCTTGTGCAAAATATGCAACACTGAGATTGATTCAGAATCAAGCGATATGGTTGAAGACCCAGAATATGTCCCCTCAGAAGACGAGGAAGAAGCAGCTCCATGAATAATAATATAATGTGGGATGTTTAATGTTTGTTTGTTTGATGTCTATTTTCTATTGGGTTTTTAAATAAAAGATTTTGAGTATTATTCAATTTCTGTAGTTCACTTGTTCGTTCGTTTGTTCCTCTGCTTAGATTAAAATCCTACTTTGTCAATTAAAATTTTTATTGACTGATGATCTTATTTTCAGTATACATAAAATCATATTGAAAAAAATAAAAATAAAAATTGTTACTTTAGTGTTCTCGTCATTAAACAAAATTTTAGAATGGTAACCAGTGATTTTAGTGCTGTTTACTAGCAGCCCATCTACACGATGATAACTTTTCGACGAATTTATCAATGTGTAAACTATGACAGTACACTTGGTAAGACTACTAATCTTCAATTGTAGCTTTTGACTTTCTAAAGTTGTAATTGATATATTAATTTTTCTTTTAATTTTATTTATTCAATCCAACGCCCTCAAAAAAGGGCAATTGCTCAGATGCAATGCAAAGCATATCCATGAATTCCAAACTTTATTTAAGGTTGGGCATTTAGTTAGGTGGAGAGATGAGAATTGCTAGATGTAGACTCATAAAAATGTAATTTGCTTTTCCGAATTTTCATTGCAATTGAGCGCATTCAAGAGTCTTTTTGCTCGTCTTTAGATTCGTTATTTTCATTATTTTATTATTATTTTTTGTTGGTGTTCTCAAGTTAAGGTTTGCTCAGATGTTGAAGAATATAAAAGTGGTTGATATATGGATGTTTTTGCTCAAGTTAAGGTTTGCGTTAGACGATTCAAAAACACTTAAAATGGTTGAGAAAGAAATCTAAAAATTGAATGATCATTCTAGTGATTTGGATAGTGAACCTAGGGAGAGGACTGCGGAAGAATCTGATCCTGGGACAAACAGTGATTAAGTTTCATCTCGAGGGGATCCACTAATGGCTGATGAGAAGCTAGAAAAGGCTTTAAGAGTTCCCGAAAAGCTTGCAAAAAAATGAATCCTCTGACAGTTCTCATGCACCAAGGGTGAAATTTGACCAGAAAACAAATAGTTTACAGATCAAAGCTTCAAAAGCCACACCAAAGAAAGCCACAAAACCCAACAACGGGCCTTCTAAGTCGATAATAAAAAATTCAACTGATAACTCAAGAACTATGAAAGTCCATCCAAAACCTTTATCAGAGATCTCTGGAAGAGTTGACGACAAAGCTCTTGAGGAGGTAATGGAAGAAGATATCTTGAATGAGGTTTCAAATGGTGCTCATAGTGTCTGCAGTGATGACGAACTAGTTAGTCACGAGGAAAATGGTGAGAATGAGTACAGGGCTGCTGTAGATCAGAAGATTGAGGAAATGGAGAATAGGATTGAGAAACTGGAAGAGGTTGCTGTCCTAGAAATTTCACTCTATTCTGCTGTACTGGTAACTCTGCACACAAGGTGCACACACCTGCAAGGCGCCTTTCTAGACTCTATATCCATGCATGCAAGTATTGGTCTCAAGTAAAGCGAGCTACCATTGCTAGAAACACAGTATCTGGGCTTGTTTTAGTTGCCAAGTCTTGTGGCAACGATGTTTCAAGGTGTGCAATAGAAGCTTCTTTTATTTGACAAGTTGGGAAATTTATTGCTGACTGACTACTATATTTTCCTACAATTTGTACTAGGTTAACATTTTGGTTGTCAAACACTGTTGCTCTAAGAGAAATTCTATCTCAAACATTTGGGAGTTCATATCTTTCCAGTTCCCTTACAAAGATGGTCGAGCCAAATGAAGGAGGAAAGAAAAGCGATCCAAAGTCTCCATCTTTCATCTGGAAAAATAACTCTGGAAATAGACATCCCAGTAAGCAGGGTTTCCTACAGTTTGTTGACGATTGGCAAGAAACAAGAACCCTTACTGCTGCCCTGGAGAAAGTCGAGTCCTGGATATTCTCAAGGATAGTTGAGTCAATATGGTGGCAGGTAATTTGTACATATGATCATTTTATTGTATATATTTGATGCACAGGGATATGCAGTTACTTGTATTAGTCTCGTGTTGAACTGTAGACATATTTGTAATGTACTAGAACGAAGCACCACACCTTGACTTTCATATCAGATTGTCTTTATAAATATTGCTATGCTACTCGTGGTCATGTATACAGCTTGCAAAATGTTTTAAACTTGTCATTGGAAACAGCTATATGCTCATCCTCTTGACACTAATTTCTTTTGGCTTCAGACTCTGACTCCTAATATGCAATCTCCCACTGACTGCTGCGCAACAAACAAAGCAGTTGGTAGGTTACACGGGCCGGCCTTAGGTGACCAGCAGCAAGGCAACTTTTCTATTAACCTGTGGAGAAATGCATTTCATGATGCTTTCAATAGACTTTGTCCTATTCGATCGGGGGGCATGAATGTGGTTGCTTGCCTGTTTTGGCAAGGAAGGTTTGTAAGTTTGATGTCATTATTGATCACTTGTAGCCTCCTCTCTCACTTACTCTTTCTTCTCTCTATCTCCGTCCTCTGCATGTGTGTTTTTGTGTGGGGGATTGTTAGCATGTAAAATGAAATTTGATATTGAGCTCAACATAGTAGCACTTGAATATATATTGCAGCTGCATCTGACATATCTCTACATTTATTATCTCTAATAGGTGATGGAACAATGTGTTGGGAGGCTAGACGTAGCCATGTTCAATGCCATTCTCGGTGAGTCCGCCCAAGAGATCCCAACTGATCCTATCTCCGATCCTATAGTTGACTCCAAGGTTTTGCCTATCCTTGCTGGAGACTTGAGTTTTGGGTCTGGTGCACAGCTTAAAAATTCTGTAAGTACAGGACCTAATTTGTAAGATTCATCCAGCCTGCTCAAGAGAACTCGTCTGCATACGACTGGCGTGCAAGTTTTTGTTTTTTCCTGAAAAGCAGTGCGCATCATAAGTCAACTGCAATATCGAATTTACCATTCAAATGCCATAGTTATTATATGACCGAATTGTGGGAGGCTCTGTGCACCTTGTCAATTGTGTTGCTAACATTTTTGGGGTTATCCTGGATATTTTAAAAATTCTTGCTGAATATTCCTGTCCAAGACCTATAATCGTCACGCATTATTATTTCATCCTCAATAAATGATGCTAACCGTAGGGATGTCAACGAGCCGAACCGAGCCGAGCCAAAAAAAAAAGCTCGGGCTCGGCTCGAGCTTTTTTGTTCCGAGCTTTTTTTGGTTCGAGCCAAGCCGAGCCGAGCCCGGTCAAAAAAAATAAGGCTCGGCCCGAGCTTTTGGTCCGAGCCTTAGTGGGCCGAGCCGAGCTGAGCCCGGGCCGGCTCGATTTTTTTATTTTTTTTAATGTCAAATCTAAATTTTTTACTTAAAAAATTTAAAATTTGTAAGATTTATACGTATTATAAATTAAAGAAAAAAATTTGGGCTCAACTCGAGCTTTTTTGTGCCCGAGCAAAGCCTTGCCAAAAAAATGAGGCTCGGCCCGAGCCTTGGCTCGTTGTAACCGGGCCCGAGCCGGGCCAAGCTCGAGCTTTTTCCGAGCCGAGCCCGAGCCGACGAGCTTTTTTGCCATCCCTATGCTAACCAGGTAAACCTTTTAGGTTGCCAATTGGGCAAGATGGTTGACAAATTCGCTTGGCATGGATGCTGATGGTTCTGTTCTAGATGGGAAGAACAGCAGTGAGGATGATGACAGAGGAGGGGTAGTGATGCACCTGAATATTTCCCTCTTCTAAATGCCTTGAGTGATCTTCTTATGCTCCCAAAAGACATGCTATGGATCGATCAATCAGAATGGAGGTCCACTATATGACCAATTTTTTTTTAAAATCTATGTTTTGCTGAGGTGCTTCGTTTCTTCTTTATGGACCACATATTCACGTACATCTTTGTCTACAGGTGTGTCCATCAATCAGTCTTTCGTTAGTTAAGTGAATATTGTGCAACTTCATTCCAGATGAGTTATGCCCTGATCCTGTCCCTGGTGCTGTGTTAGAGGCACTTAATGCTGAGGTACGTGGGATTCAATTATTTCGGACCAAAAAAATAAAACAGAGTTATTTCTAAAAGAAGTTGCAATATCAGTCTAAAATGTATACTTTCTAAATAGTTGTGTACATTATGGAATAATTCAATGCTTGAGATACAACTAGAAGCCTTAAGAATTACCTGTTCTCCGAAAATAGTTAATTATTGAAATGTGTTTGAGCTATTTCGTCCAAGAGTTTAAGCTATTAGAGGCAACGTCAGGCCGAATTAATATATAGTTCTACATTAAATTTCTATAAACCAGTAGTATCGAGACTTAAATTTATGGCTTCTGGCTACCAAGATACCTTAAAAATGAATGTAGCAGAAATGAGATTATAAGAAATAAGTGGAGGAGGCACAAATTGAGAATAAATTAAGGTAAGGACTTGCGTAGACCTGAGAAAAAGACCCTGTTCATAAGAGTGACATGATCCCGGTAAAACAAGTGAGGGAGCGGTAAGACCAAAACTAACATGACTAGTGGTTGCTAAGGATAAAACAGAGTGAAGAAAAAGATTCGTGTAGCCATTCTCAAATTTATTTGAATATTCCTCTTCCATTTTCTATTTGCAGTGTATTATAGAACGGAGATTGTCAGGAGAATCCGGCAGCAGCTTCCCTTACACTGCTGCTCCCGTGGTGTACACACCACCTTCCTCTTTCGATGTTGCAGAAAAAATTGGCGAGGGTGGAGGAATATTTCAGTTGTCCCCAAGGGCATCTTTTATACAGAGGAAGGGATACACAAGTAATGAAGAACTTGACGAATTGGAGTCTTGTCTAACATCTGTTATCATCAAAATGCCGTCATCTCCAACTACTTTATCGAATGGAAATGGAAATCACCACGATCAATCAGAAAATATCGGTGCCAATGCTAGGTACAAACTCCTTCGTGAGGTCTGGATGGCAACATAAGGTTAATAGTTGCGAGAACGGTGTAGTTACTTTGATGCATTTTGTATTTAAAGCACGGTAAATATGAAAAACAAAACAGCATTATACGGAAAACTATACTCATTTGCTATTTCGTATACTTGAGTCCATACACGGTTAATTGTATCGTTTTTTCATTTATTTTTTACTTGTTAGGGAATAGGTACCTCTTAACGGTCAAGATTTGGAACTTTTTCTTAATCCTGTGGATTGGCTTGGCAACTCCTTAAACCCAAAATGACCTGGAATGGATCTAGTAAAATATTCATAACGCTCAAAGTATATCGATTTTCTTGCCTAATGTTGAATTAGTTCATATAATGAATCCTTTCCATTTTCTCAGACTCAATTTTCCATTCATGCAACGTTCACATTCACCATAAATAAATAAACTTACTGGTTTTCTCTCGAAAGCATTGGCCGGTTTTCATGGATAATGTTCCCGTGGTTGGGGTATGGTCATATTACACCCTACCTACAATTGGCCAAGAAACCTTAAAAATGAATGTAGCAGAAATGATATTATAAGAAATAAGTGGAGGTGGCACAAATTGAGATTAAATTAAGGATAGGGCAAATATGATATTTCGGTGCATTTCTTGTCTTCCCCACATGGAGACACCGTTGATGAAAATGACACACAATCCCTATTCCCTCCCAGACAAAACGTTTTGTTTTCAACCCTACTGGCAATCAAATTCTTGTATTGTACTTGATCAACAAAATCAAGAACCAGAAGATGCCTCTCCATTGGATTAAACTCGCTAATATACACATAAAATAAAAAATCATATTTTATTTCTCCAGGATTATTTTCAGTATACATAAAATCATATTGAAAAAATAAAAATTGTTACTTCAGTCATTAAACAAAATTTTAGAATGGTAATTTTAGTGCAGCCCATCCACACGATGAGAACTTTTAGACGAATTTATCAACGTGTAAACTTTTGACAATACACTTTGAACCCCAAAATTAGATTTTTGAACAAATTTCGCCTTATTAAGCATTGTGATTTTTGAACTTTGCTCGAAAATATGTATTGTGGACTTGTCGGTTTTCACTTTCTTATTTTCTAAATATTAATAAACGGAAATTAAAGGCCGTTATCAACGGAAATTTCCTTTGCTGATGCCGCATTGTTTCATAGCTAATTGTCTGCATATAATTTTTGACTTCTGACAGTAGATTAAATTTTTTTGAGACACCTCATCTAATAACCTATTATTTTAATTAGAGAGAAGCCATATTTATAAATTTAAATTTAATCTTTAACATACAACTAACATGCCTATTGACTCATTTTTCAATCAAAGGCCAATGACGTGCATAATTTCATGAATACATCGCAGCAGCAAGACTTCAAATCAGAACCTCGGTATGCTCTAATGCGATATTTCATTTTTTAATCAAAATGCTAATTGTTGGGACTGTGATGTCTGATCCAACCTAAATATATGAGGCAATGATGAAAATGGCCTTTGGCCCCAATTTCCTATTGCATGATAACATTGATTGATGAAGCCCAAGCCCAATAGTCAGTTGTTTGGTATATACGACTTTGATTGTATTGCCTCATAATTAAAAGTGCTAGTTTATCTGGACCGATGGATCAAATATGCGAAATTCAATAGTTTTGTCATTTGTATATATTTTTGTCAATTTATAATTTTTTATTACATATATATTATTATTATCAAATAATCCTAATTTATATATAATAATATCAAGACTAACATAATTTATCAAAAAATATTTTCCTCTTTAGAATTCAAATTTCTACAGTTACTTCTGAGTCTACATTCTCAAATGGAGGTCAGATACTTGATTCCTTTAGGAATTTATTAGGTGCGAAAATGATTGAGACTTGTACATGCGGAAAGAATTGGTTGCAAATTAAGAATGAACTTATAGTGCTATGCCAATATTTAGATGAAGTGGATGCATTTGATGATTCAATTAAAGTTGTGGCAGGTGATTTATATTTTCTATTACCATATTTTTAAAGATTCTCTTATCTATCTAGTATCCAATACTATAATGATATAACAAATGAATTTGTTTGACAATGGAGACTATGAATCATGTGTGACAACAATTGGTGTTTGAGTATATGTGAAAAACTGAATTCGTAACAAAATACAATGGTAAGCTTGTGTAATTGTTATGTTTAGATATTATAAACAATTGATTTATTACTATGGTTGATTAATCTCTCTGTCTAATTAGTAGTTTTATTTTTCAAATATGATGATCACGAGATCTTGTTGAACATCATTATATTTTTTGGGTTTTATATTTAGTTTAGTAGACTTGTATTGTAACATTATCATAACGTCTTAGCTTAAAATGGCAAACAAAAAACTATATTTTAATTTATTATGATTTCACTTTAATTTAGTTGGTATTTAAATCTGTAGTAGATATATTTAGTTTGTTTTAGATTTATTGCTAGTAAGATATAAATATATATTGAATTCAATGAATTAATGTCATAAAAGTAGACGGACAAAAAAATATACGGTGAAACCGGCGGTTTAAAATCGGACCAAACCGTTAGGTTTAGGTTTGAATTTTTTTTTTTTTTAACTGTTCAAAATGGTTTGATTTAGGTTTGGATTTTTCTCAAACCGGTTTAAACGGTTTGGTTTGAAAATTTGTCAAAAACCTCAAAAATCGGACCTCTTACACCGTATGGTTTGAAAATTTGTCAAATTCTTGTGTTTGATTGAAAATTGAAACCGTATGATCTTCTGTCATTTTTGGTCTTTTTCTATTCAAGGATTTTCTAAAGTATTCAGTCTTCTCTTTTGGATTTGAGTTAAAAGAGGTTTCATGATTTCTTAAATTGTGATTTTTTGAATTTTGTCACATTTTGAGTGTTTGTCACTTTTTATTGTCTGTCACTTTTTTAATATGTATAACTTTTTTTAATTTGTGCCACTTTTTTTTTACCGTGTCACTTTTTCTATTAAAAAAGTGACAATTGATTTTACATAGTATCTTTTACTTCTAAAATATGTTTCATATGATTTTTCAAAAGACTCTTATTTTAAAGTTATTTTTGTAAGTTCCTCTTGTCATAAATATTTGTTCTTTATAGACAAACGAAAATGAGTTTTGGACTGTGACTTATCCATCTAAACTAAAAGGCTCCACAATAAATCTGGACTTAACTAGACTACATATGGGCAAAGCCCATGGCTTGCATAGCCCATTTCTATTTGAATTCAGACATTCAATAGTGATCAACCTCAGACAGATAACGAAATTATCATATAGTCCTTTATAGACAAACGGAAATGAGTTAAATAGCCCAAACATGTACTAATTAGATTATGCACAGTCTCTTGCGTAGATGAAGAGTAGTAGGATTTTTATGCCTGCTGTGGTTGATGAAAAATGAAGAAAAGATAGTACAAGGACAAATCTGTAATTGAGAGGGCGGGGTGGGGAAATTTACTTTTTTAAACAAATGCATTATTTACTTTTTAACACAAATGTACAGTACACAGGGCAAATATGACATTTTCGTGCATTTCTTTGTCTTCCCCACATGGAGAATGAAAATGACATGAGAATTCATTCTCATTATTTCACAATCCTCCCAGACAAAACGTTACGTTAAAATTTCGTTTGCGTTTTCGTTTCGTCCCTATAAAAACTCAGAACCTTTTATTTTTTTTTTCTCATCTCTTGCTTTCGTTTGTCACCTTTGGATGTTTGTCACTTTTTTTTTTTAAATTTCCGTCACTTTTTTGAGTTTGTCACTTTTTTTGAATTTTGTCACATTTTGAGTGTTTGTCGCTTTTTTAATCTGTATAACTTCTTTTATTTTGTGCCACTTTTTTGAATTCATAACTTTTTAAAAATTTGTCACATTCTTTAATTTTGTCACTTTTTTAGTGTTTATCACTTTTTTCAATCACATTCTTTATTTCTATCATTATTTTTAGTGACAAACATCATTTTTTAATAAAAGTGACATTGAATGTCATTTTTTAATAGAAATGTGACACTTAACTTTTAAAAGTGGTAGTGGGTCATTTTTTCAGCATCACTTTTTTTTTTTACCGTGTGACTTTTTCTATTAAAAAAGTGACAATTGATTTTACATAGTATCTTTTACTTTTAAAATATGTTTCATATGATTTTTCAAAAGACTCTTATTTTAATGTTATTTTTGTAAGTTCCTCCTGTCATAAATATTTGTTCTTTATAGACCAACGAAAATGAGTTTTGGACTGTGACTTATCCATCTAAACTAAAAGACTCCACAATAAATATGGGCTCAACTAGACTACATATGGGTAAAGCCCATGGCTTGCATAACCCATTTCTATTTGAATTCAGACATTCAATAGTGATCAACCTCAGATAGATAACGAAATTATCATATAGTCCTTTATAGACAAACGAAAATGAGTTAAAAATAAATAAAAATAATAGCCCAAACATGTACTAATTAGATTAGGCATGGTCTCTTGCATAGACGAAGGGTAGTAGGATTTTTATGCCAGATGTGGTTGATGGAAAATGAAGAAAAGACAGGACAATGACGAATCTATAATTAGAGTTTTGAGAGGTTGAATTTCTAGGTACGACGGAGATGGATGGAGAAAACATGGCCGAGGTGTATTCGGCGGGAGAAAAAGCGGAGTGTACAATCTGCTCATTGAAATTTGCAGACGGGGAGAGCATTAGGGTTTTGGAGAAGTACAGCCATGACTTCCATTTGCAGTGTATACAACAGAAACACAAATATTTTTTACTTAACAACTTCTACACTGGTCTGAAACATATATTCGAGGATTTGAATTGCTCCAAAAAGTAACGTGTTTGATAAGATGAACCGAACACAATTTTATGATTATTGACAAATTACAAACATAAATTAAATTAAATTAACATCTAGAAATTAGAATAGCATTTGGGATGTGATTATCTTATCCGGCTAAGCTAAAAGGATCGGCAATAAATTTGAGTTCAGCTAGAATACATATGGGCAAAGCTCATGGCTAGCATAGCCCATTTCTATCTGCATTCAAGCTTTCATCAGTGGTAGTATAAGGGTCCGTTTGATTGTAGGGTGGAAAATGGGTGGAAAGAAAATATTTTACAGGAAAAAGATTTTCCTAGAAATTATTTTACTGAGAATTGTAATTAATTGTGTTTGATTTGTATAATTTTTCATGGAAAATGTTGAAAGTTTGTTGTCCTTTTGGCTTCATTTTTTATGAAAATTATCCATTAAAGTAATAATATTTTCTAGGTTTAGAATTTATTCCAATTATAAAAAATAAAAAAATAAAAAAAATTGAAAAAAAATAAGCATACCGAATATCATTCGTTTGGATTTGTTTTACATGGAAATTGTCAATAAAAGTGATTTTTTTTTACCATTGTGTCTAGAATTTCTTCCAATTGCAAAAAAAAAAAAAAAACCCTGAAAAATATTTTCCCACCAAAACATAAAGAATTTATTTTTCTTAAAAAAGTGGGAATTTTAGAAAGTTGGGAAATATTTTCCCGAGAAAATTTCGCCAATCAAACACTACAAAAGTTAGAAAATAGAATGAAAAATTCGACATATCAAACGGAGCCTAAGCTCTTTATAGAAACGAAAATGAGGCACAAACATGTACTAATTAGATTACACAGTCTCTTCCGTAGATGAAGAGTTGATGGAAAATGAAGAAAAGATAATAAATCTATAATTGAGAGGGTGGGGTGGGGAAATTTACTTTTTTACACAAATGCATTATTTACTTTTTTACACAAATGGAATTGAGAAAGTGTTGGCACTGAGGGACATTTCGGTGCATGATGCAATTGTGAAAATGACATGAGAATTGATTGTCATAATTTCACAATCCCTCCCAAACGAAACGTCACGTTAAAATTCTTTTCGTTTTCGTTTACCCAGTTCCTCCCTATAAAAACTCAGAACCTTTTATTTTTTTTTCTCATCTCTTGCTTTCGTTCACATTCACAACCGATTCCCAGATCTAGGATTTTACGATGCAGTGTAAAACCATCAGAAAATATCGACCTAAATATCGACCTCAGGATTATTCGCACGAAAAACTTTATTACGATGATTTCTATAAGATAGTCGGGCCAGATTTTGTTTTCAACCCTACTGACAATCAAATTCTTGTATTGTACTTGATCAACAAAATCAAGAACCAGAAGATGCCTCTCCATTGGATTAAACTTGCTAATATATACGAGATCGACCCCGAGAAACTTGCTGGTGAGTCCTTTCACGCTTCTTCCATCTTCAAAAATTGTTTCTTGGTATTATTTTTTTTTTCCCTCAAATTTTATATATAGGAAGATAATTTTTCTTTTAATTTTCGCATTACAGATGAATATGGGCAGACTATAAATAAAGTTTGGTACTTGTTTACGGTAAGGGATAGAAAATACCAAAATGAGAAAATAAGTATATCTACAATTGATGGGTATTGGCAAGTAGAAGGAGACGAAGATGAAAGCGTCAAAGAAAATGGTGAAATTGTTGGATTTCGAAAGACGTTTCAATTCTACAAGGGAAAACCTGAAAGCAGTACTAAGACATGTTGGATTATGCATGAATTTAGAGCTATTGATCCTTTGCCCCCGAAATACAGTCATGTTGGAGGACAAACCAAGGTACCCTTTTTTACTTCATATAAAATTAATTCTGAATTAGTTTTTGAATTTCTAAATTACACATCTTGTAGTTGGAGAAGGATTGGGTCTTGTGCAAAATATGCAACACTGAGATTGATTCAGAATCAAGCGATATGGTTGAAGACCCAGATTATGTCCCCTCAGAAGACGAGGAAGAAGCAGCTCCATGAACAATAATATAATGTGGGATGTTTAATGTTTGTTTGTTTGATGTCTATTTTCTATTGGGTTTTTAAATAAAAGATTTTGAGTATTATTCAATTTCTGTAGTTCACTTGTTCGTTCGTTTGTTCCTCTGCTTAGATTAAAATCCTACTTTGTCAATTAAAATTTTTATTGACTGATGATCTTATTTTCAGTATACATAAAATCATATTGAAAAAAATAAAAATAAAAATTGTTACTTTAGTGTTCTCGTCATTAAACAAAATTTTAGAATGGTAACTTTAATTTTAGTGCAGCCCATCCACACGATGAGAACTTTTAGACGAATTTATCAACGAATTTATGATTATTTGGTTTCTTGTATTTGTTGTAATTCTGGATTTTTTGAGGGATTTACTTATAACCAACTCCATTGAATTTTGTCTTTTTAGTTCGTCTCAGCTGTTTGAAAATATGAAATGCTGTTAATGAACTGGAATTTGGTAGTGTTAACTCTTCACAAGTTGAAATTAATTATAGTTTGTGATTTCTTGTGTTTGTTATGATGCTTTGGAATTAGTAATTCTCGTGCGCTGCTTGAGAATTAACTGAAATTTTGGGGATGTTAACTCTTCTTTAGTTAGTATTATTTATAATTTGTGATTTCTTTTGTTTGGTATGATAGAACTCACTATGGTTAGAAACGGATTCATTCCAAGTCTGTGAACCTCTCTTTGGGTTCACGTTCTAACTCCTTTAGATGATGTGTTTTGGGGTGTGAAGTAGTGGTAAACCTGTGTTTATTATATTGTTGGGGTATGCCAAATGTTCACGAACACCGTTAAGTACTATAGTGGGTTAGTTTTGATGTGAATATTCGATAATGCTTGTGGGGAGTTCCCGAAATTTATACAGACTCCTTTCAATTTTATTTAGAATTAGTCTCCTATGCATTGATTGAATAGTGTTGGCGTTCTATGTGCAAGTGTAACTCATCTTTGCAGTCTGGAGTTTGATTGATATTGATTTTTTGTCATTTCCTACCCTTCAGAGTTATGAATTCATCTAGCTGTGTGTCTTCGTGCTTGCCATGGTTATTTATCTCGAGTGCACTATTTGATTGGTACTACTACTTTGCCTTTCATTAATTGCTCCCTATGCTAGCTACTATGATCAATATTATGTTCTCTTTTTGTTTGTATTTTTCAAATATATTTACATCTCGTAATATTGTAATGTTAAGATTGTTAGGCATGGGTTTGGTGAATGCTGGCAACGAAAGATGAAATTAGATTGTGCTATGTATTCATGGTGGTGGTGTTTGTAATCGCTGAAATGTGCTGTTTTGTTTCGAATTGTTCAGCACAATGAAACAATGTTTTGTTTCTATGGTATGAAGCCTATAATTATTTCCAACGAGTTATGCCACTCGAATATCTATCTTGTTATAAATTTTTCATGAAGCATTGCATGTTCTCATCTGGAGTCGGAAAGTTGTTCCATTGCGTTTGTGTGCTCATTCTTGTCCCCCTACACACTTAGATATTAATAAATTAGCTAGTGGGTTTTTTGAGAAATCGAGAAGAAAGTTGTTCCATTGCATTTGTGTTATGATGATGTTTTATAGGCACACAGTGGATCTAGGTAGAGTGATATTTTTACGCTGGAAAATGTGATGCACCAGTACGTTGAGTTGAGTTGAGTTGATACCTTTGAAGAAACTATATGTAGCCAGTTTGGGAGTTATATTCCTTGATTGCAATCTTTCACGTGCTAATTATAGGCAAACAGTTTGGGAGTTATCTTTCACGCGCTAATTATTCATTATCTTTTTGTTGAGTCAAGAAGTGCAATCCTGCCCTTCGAATGGTTGCACACTCCTAAATATTCAAGAAATCGGTATATAGTTCTATATCCATTTACAAAGAGCTTGTTGTTTCATAACGTACGTACATATTTTGGTGATTGCTAAGATGATAAAAATAATGATAGCATGTTTATTAGATGGTACTGGACAGTGTTCGGAAACAAAAATATATTATAATTTTTAATACTACATATTAATGCTTGGGGGTATAGTAAGGTATTTTGTGAGTGGATGGACTTCTCCAGTGTTATGAAGAATTAAATCTGAAGTTAAATCTATGGCCCAAACCTTTAATAAATTATGAACCTCGGTATGCTAACGTGAAAAGTCATTGCTGATGTTTTGCAACAGGGTTAATTGAATTTGTGTTAGCAAATGTTTTGCACAAATTTGATTGGGAACATCCTGATGGAGCAAAAGGGGACTTGGACACACTGAGGTCTCATAATTGGTAGAAAAAATCCACTCATTGCTGTTGTGATTCCTCATGATTTCTAATTTAAAAATCACGAGAAAGTCTCCCCAAATCTTGTGATTAATGAGAGACAAATTTTAATTTTTTTTTTAATTGAATACATCGTAACTTTTAGAGATTTTTTAAAAGTTTATAAAAGTCTCGATTAAGTTTAATAATCTATTTTTTTCTCCTTTCTCCTCAGGGAAGATTAACGCAACAATGCCGGAGGCAAGAGACAGATCATCGAGGATTCGAGGGCAGAGGACCCTATGTCTACCACGTATACCGGTCAATCACATTGGGTGGAGATGGAGGATAGTGTATTTTTTTGTTTCGGAAGGCACGAGGTAGTGGGACTCCATTCAGGTGGAGGGATACAACGATGACCGGTATACGTGGAACAGTTGGCGTGGCTGCTGCTACAAGAAGTGGACATGGTGGTTGTGGAGGGGTGACACCATGAATTAGGCGGCGCCAGAATGTTGGTACCTCGCATGTTTTTTATGATGGCAAACTATGATTCCTCTTTTGTGCAAATTTTTAATAGGTGACTCTCAGGTTGAGCATAAGAACATATCAATGTGCACATCAATCATGAACAATCTGTATGGAACACTCTCCATTTGGAAGTAAACGTCATATGACGTTAATCCGATTTAAAATCTTTATTATTAATCAAGTAGTACTGCAGATTTTGAATCTAACAGAAACTAAAAACATTCTAGTCCAGCGGATTTGGTTCATAAAAGTAGGAATACTGGTTTTTATCCCATCATGTAGACCTAGGTTAATTTGCATCTGTATCTATTCATAATTGTCTAGTTGTATGATTCTAATTCTGTATTTATGGTTAATTTGCACTGTGAGTCATGAATGGTTGAAATTATTTTAATATTGGTTCATTTTGTTTGTTCAACTGCACAATATGAAGGCATAATGAATACTTTTTACCTTTGTTGCTGATTTGGATTTTTTATCGAATTTTAGCATTTTGTACTTGGAAGTTTTTTCCAATCTGTAGATCTGATTCTTATCACTGCTTCTAAGATGGACAATTTTGGCTCTTCATTATATGATCTACAATGGAACTGTTATTTTCATAGTTTAGAGTTTATTAGCTAGTGTATTTTCTGAAATAGTTAATCCCATTTGTCGTTCAACTTCCTCCATCTCACACGTCAACTCAAAGCTTGGTGTCCACTGAACTAGGAATTTCTATATATTTCTTTTAGCCAAGTATATTTGTTTCAGTGTCAATGTTATAAAAGTCAGTTTGGCCCGATGTGTTCTACTGGAAAAACCGGAAACTATTTTGAGAAACTAGTCGGTTGTATAGTAAAAACCGTGCAGATAAGAATTCGCTCTGGGTAACTGTTGATAACGTGTGGACCTGTTGGCTTTTTATGTGAAAAAAAAACATGAATAGATTAAGACTTGAAGTTTAACCACATATTGAGCTATGTTATGAAATATTCTTGAACGTTAGGGGTCGTTCTCTTTGTATTTCAATTTTGTGTTTTGAGTTTTAAATTTATTTTGTATTTTGTGTTTTGAGTGTCTGTTTTGAAATTTCTGAAAATGCGTTCTTTTTGTTATTCTGAAAAACTGTTTCTGAAAACATAAAAATGGAAAACGTGTTTACTTTAAAATTTTGAGAATTTTTTTTAATAATATTTTATTCAAGAAATCTGATTATTCAATAAGTTTTAATAGTTTAATATTAATTTAGTATTAAATAACATATAAATTTTGAAGTTGGTGAATTTTGAAATATTTTTTCCCAATTATAAAAAACATAATCTTATTTTTTTTTCCTTGTACGTAACTTGTGACAATAATTAATTAGCATCAAGTCACAATCAAACCTAATCAAGTTGCAAAAAAGGGGAGCACTGATCTCATGTTGATATGTTAATAAATATTTTGAAATCAATTTTATCGAGTTCATGTTAGTTTTCATAATTCTTGCCAAATACAATTTTGATCGTCTACACACGATGACTATCATCAGTGATAATAAATAACATTACTCCTTAATTATAGATAAATGACTTACAAGTAAAATGAGAACAGAAAGATGAGGAAAAAATTACTTACAATTTTCCTTGAAAGGATAACATATCTATGTCTCCTTGAATGAGGAAATTTCCTAATTTACATGATAAACGCAACAGTCAACACTACTAAGGTAAAGTGTCAATCCATGGGGTATAGCAAAGGTTGTCCGATTTCCCTCTTTGCACAAGTGTCTAAACTGTGGGTCTACGGAAAGATAATAATGTGGGGGATATAAGCCTATAAATAAAGAAATAAGAAGTTCAAGTACTACATAGTTTCTTCCATTTTCATAGAAAAATATGCAGTTCAAACACCACTATTTTAGCGAGACAAATTCATAAAAGCCAACATAAATATGGAGACGCGTTTCCAGTATCTAGAGAATTTCAGATAAAAATACAAATCTTTACCTGTTCAAGATACATAGCAAAATCTAGAGATGCTGTTACACCAATTGGGAAAATGTAATTAGACTCTATAGATGCACATTGTTCTGGCCTCAATATTCCGACTACTTTCTTTGACCTAACTGGACAATGATCCCCCGTAACTCAAGATAACATTAGCTTCTTTAAAGTACAGACGTAAAACACAAAGAAAGATATATATTGCCAAGTTCTTCAGCAATTTCTTAGATAAATAATCTCCTTAAATAATACATTGTACAAAAAGATGTACAATCAACATGTTAGTTATAGTGAAAGTGATTCGAGAGGTAATGTTGATGATCATAAAAACACTTCATGATATGTTTTCAACAATGGCTCGATCAATGTCATGAGCATCAAAGAAGCAGCCTATAACAGCTCTAGACTATTGCAGCCGAATACAATTGTTTGTCGATAGCTGGTTGCAAACATTGTTAGACAGTTCCAACAATAATCAATTGAAATAATTATCATCCAACAATCTTAAGCAGTGCAAAGGGATGAAAAATAATGCTAAATTTTGCAGAACATCACAAACCATTGTCATCGCTCCAAAATGAGCTGCTGCAATCAGAATGCTTCCAGTGCCAACAAAAGGGTCATAGACCAATTTCCCAGTTCTGACTTGGTCCTTCCCCCCCACAGCTCATATATTCCCTTTACAATCACCTGCACACTCAAAGAGGCCAAGGCATGAAATTTATCCTCGAAACTTTTTCCAAATATCACAGCATGAAGACAAAAACTGAAATGCTGGATTAAATCATGATAGCGTATCAACTTAGATGTCATAGTATTTACCAAATTCCATTTTCACCAGAAGGAATACTTACGCATATATCATTGTCACTATAAAGATATGTAATGAAAAAATTCCATCTCATTATATACAGCAACAAGCTAATTCTTTTCCCCAATAATCTCCATTACGAGTTCATTCAACCAATACCAATCTAAGTTTCATCTTAATTCAATAGCAAACATCATACAAGCCCTAATTCGAAAAAGATAAATTATAACGAACACTGTACTGCACAAAATTGACGTGTTGGTTGTAGGTTCATTGATTGGCAGATTCGAGCTAAATTGACGAAGACCCATATATGGCTCTTGTCCGCCATAATGAGTAGGCGGTAATGGTGGTGGTGCGCGACCGTGATTCTCAATGTCGGCGGCGGAAGAAAGGGATGCAGTGTGTGTGGTTCGCTGCATTCGAACTGGGCAAGATCTTTCCCCTTTCCTTCAGATTTTGGTATGGAATTGAAGAGTGGGATGAGGACATGTTGATGGTGTGGAAAATCGGTGGTTTGTCAGGCGGTATAGTGGTTGAATTTGGAGTAGAAGGTGCCGGCGTGTGGAACTGTTTTTTGTGAAAGATGGCGTGGAGGTGTGATTTGTTTCATTTTGCCCGTTTCCCGTGTTTTGGACTTGTTTTGGTGTTTTGGCCTAAAAACATCCAAAATGACTTTTTGATTGTTTTCCATTTTGTGTACAATTTCTTTTTGTGTTATTAAAAACTCGTTTTCGAAAATGGAAAAGAGAATGGATTTTCACCGTTTTGAAAAATCGAAAACAGAAAACGGCCAGAAAACACCAAAGAGAACAGGCCCTTAATGTTTGGTCATGGATAAAAATTTTGTTTAGATGAATATAATATTTATTTGTTTAATTAATTATAGGCAATAGAAAGAAGGCGAAGGCCTACAAAATGGGAGTCCTATTGTCCAGGACCAGCCATTTCATTGTCCTTTTCTATCTACATCAGGTGCTCCACTCGAGCACAATATTTCTACGTTTTCCCCCAAGTCAACCATTGGTACTAGTTGTTATTCAGCGATTGGTAAGGTGCCAAAACTATTACTTGATATTACCAGTAAAAAGGACGAAGACTCAGGCTGTTTGACTTCATGTTGCTGAACTCGATTGACACGGTCGAGAAAGTAGTGGTGGAGGGGAGGAGCTGCGCAAACTGAAGAGAACTCCCTCAGCTAGAGGGAAAAAAGGTCTAGATTTTGATGTTTATGTGGTAGATTTGGCGAATATGTTTTAAAGTTCTCAATCAAGGTTGAGGTGGATTTCAGAAGAAAGGAAGGAACGACTGACTTGCATTGGATGGATTTGATCAGAATATATATCCTTAATTCTGCTATGTAGCATAATCTGCTGGCAGTAATAATTTTTGGTTTCGTAGTCTGAATTTTGCTGCTGCTTTTCATAGAAAAGGCATTCTTGTTTATAGATAGGGACTTGTTCACATGCATGTTTGGCATCTTTCTTACTGAACTTTGTACAATTATTCTTTTTCTGATATTTGTATGAAACAATTGGGTCGATCGAGTGATGGAATATTTTTATTTACAGGACAAGATCTCACAAGAGCAAAAGGGTGTAGATTAAAACTTACTTATATTTTCAAGTAAATCTATCAATTAATAAAAAAATGATTCATATTGTCAACTTAAATTATTTATGTAGTAAACTATAACTGCTAGTGATGTACAATTCCCAGATTGTAAAGCAGAAAATATTGCTGTATAAATACAAGTTTAATCACCTTCATTCTAATTCTTCAATTTTTTAGCTTATTGCTTGTTTAATATCCTGTCATGAAAGCACGACCAAGAGGAGATCCCAAAATACGGTTCCTAAGCTTTTTTTAGTTTATTCAATGCGAATCGACGAGTTTTGTTGATCAGTTCTTGTGTCTTTCTTATAATTACTGAAAAATACCTAAGGTTTTAGGAAAAATATCAACTTTCTATATGTAAATTTCATCAACTTTTATCGATATTTATTAATCTTTTTTAATTAAAAGTTGTATCAAACTATCTCTAAATATTGAAGAGTTCAAATTGGCAAATAACCTCCACTTTTTTATTAGTGAGGATTGGTGGTGACTTGATTTTGATGAGGATCTTTGCCTACTTAACTAATAATTATTCAATCAATCAAATCCTATCCCTTATTCAAGGTTGCAATTTATCCCACTTTCTAAACGTGTGTGAGAGTGCAACAATCTTTTTCGTTCTTACGAAGGATTCAATACATAATGAGAAGGTATAGACTAGTTCCAAATGTGTTTGTATAAGTTACTCTATACTTATTTTTGAGTAAAAAATAATCATTCATTTTCAAGTTAGTTATTTCTTGTAGTTAACATCAAACTCATCCGAAAAAGCTTTAGCAGCATTTAGAGAAGAAGAAACTCCAGTTTGCTTAAAATGGGCAGGATAAAAAAATTGAAGTTAATAATTTCAACTTTAGATAATGTCATATTTCACTCAATGTATTTCAACTTGCACCTCATTATCCATTGAACTTTACAAAGTTCTACCAAAAAAAGGTCTTCATTGCCAAAAAGGGATCCAAGAATCTGCATTAAACTCCTGACCATAAAACATAAAAAGATTAATATGGTAGAAAGTTCTTAGTTAAAAAAGGAAAAATGACAAATTTTACACCAAAAAGCACAAGAAAATGCATATATCTTACCAAAATGCCAAAAAGAGATAGTTTGACGAGAACGCAAGCTATTTCGAGTATAACTTTACTAGAACGCATTCGTGAATCTACAAAGAAAATAAAAAATCATTTCAAGGTAAAAAGCCGATCAACGTAAATAAATATACTACTCTCACATTTTCACTATCCTGTTGTGTCTCTTCATTGGGTATGTTATACTCTTTCATGAGCCAGGTGATGGCATTTGGGACTGGATCTTTCGGGACAAATTTAAACGATTTCACGGTTCCTACTACCCGATTATTATTGTCCCTCACAGATTTTACAAAGCCACTAATACGACTCCATGATCCACCCCCTTCCCCATAAACTTTTCGAACAGCTAGTTGTCGAGAAAGGCGCCGCACTGGGGTGAAAAAGAATAGTACACCCGGCACTCCGTGAACATAATTCTCTGCAAATAAAAAGCACATAAAAGAAAGATATTAAATTACATTGATACTGTATAAAATTTCATTTAGTTATTGTTTTAAGTACATTAATATCCAATAAGAAGTAACTCAATAATTATTATCTCAACATCCAATTTGGTCAAACTAATCCAGAAAAAGAAAAATAAATCTAACTTAACAGACTATATACTACACAACAGTTTGTTAAATTTTTGCTACTAAAACTACAAAATCCCATTATATATGCACTTTATCAAACACTAAATGAAGACAGAAAATGTAACTCGAAATATGGTTCACATGGAAATTCATTGACAGGATCTGCAGTTGGTGCACAAATATATGGAACTAATTCAATCAACTTACCATCTACGTTATATTGAAATATAGCTTCACATATTCTGAAAAGCACAATAGACTAGGCTAAATTGCTTCAAATATATTAATATCATAATATGATGAAATTATTTTACCTGCCATGTATTGAGGAGGATGGCCATAGAAGTTAGTTTCATGGATAATATTCTCCCCAAGAGGCTGATTTCTAAGCTTCTTAATCAAGAAATTTGTAACTAATCGGAATTCTACAGGGTCAAATCTTATGGGTACCACGGGAGGATTCTCAACATTTTCAGCTACTTCAACCATGTCAGGGTTGTCAAGCAAAGGGCTTCCTAGAGGGTTCCCCACATTTTCATCCTCCACATTTCCAACAACATCTAGCACCATAGGAGGGATGAGAAAGTTCCCCACATTTTCATCCTCAACCTCCACATTTTCAGTCTGTCGAACTTCCACATTTCCAATGACAGGGTTCTCCACATTTTCCATCAAAAGATTTTGAGACAGAAATGTATCTTCAGCACCAACAACTGTAGGGGGGGAGCTTCTTAACATTTCCCATATGGTGTTAAATATGGTACCGTTGCCTCCTCCAGGATTATTCAAGTTGGAAGCTTCATTTAGATTTGATGGTTGCCCATATCCAGACTGATCCATAAAATTGCTTGGAGGGTTGGCTTGGTTGGGATTTGGAGCTTGGCTCGGGTTTGGAATATTATCATTGAAACCAGACATTCCCGGGTTGGCTTGGTTGGGATTTGGAGCTTGGTTGAGATTTGAAAGATTAGCATTGCTGTAAAATGGATTTGGTATCAACAAATAGGGACTGTTAGCTACCAAATTCCATACAATTTCAACTCCATTGTTTCCCGAATTCTCCATTTTCCAGACCAAAATTTGAAGTATTGAAGATGAAGATAAATGGAGAAATAGAAGAGCAATACTGGCCAAAGAAGAAAATGAAAATAATGTAAAGCCATTGAAACACATATACAGTGAAAACAGAAGAATAGAAACGAAAACAGAAGAATAGAAACGAAAAGAGAACTTTGACATACGAAATGTAAGCTGAAAAGGGAAAGACGAAAAAGAACAGTGTGAAAAAGAAGAGTTTACGTTGAAAAGGATAACGAAAAGGAAGGTGCACGTGTATTTGGGTGTATTTGCCTATTTGGGTTGTGAGTATCTTATCTATCTGGGCTGAACTGGACTGCACTACATATGGGCTGAACTGGACTAAACTAAAAGGCTCACAATAAATCAATAAATCTGGGCTGAACTGGACTACACTACATATGGGCAAAGCCCATGGCTTGCATAGCCCCATTTCTTTCAGGCTTTCAACAGATCGATAATGAAATGGGAAAATTAGGCCACTGCTGAAAAAAATACATTTTTGACTAATACCTTCAAGCTAAATAAAATTATAATTACCGTATTAATTACTTCCAAACCTCAAAATACAGAAAACCAAATCAGAGGAGGAAGCCCGTGACTGAAACTTTGGTTTTTGGGTGTTTGAGGTGGTGGGCTCTTGTTAGAGATGCAATGGCGAGTTGGTTGAGCTTCTGCCATGGGTTGCTGAGTTGGTTTTCCACCATTTTTGCACAATTCTCACATCCATACTGTCCCTTCATTCTCTCCAAAAAAAAAAAAAAATTATGGAAGAAGACCTAGAAAATCACACTACCCCCTCCACTTCTGCCTCGAAGGACCTCCTAAACATCACCTCCGCCGCCACCTCTCTAGAATTTTCCGATGGCATTGACAGTTGTTGTTCCACGCCTTATGTTAGCGCACCGTCTAGTCCAGGCCACGCATGGGCGGACACAGGGGAGTCCTAGGGGGCACGTGCCCCCCTAATTTTTTTTTTTTTTTTTTTTTTTTCTTTCATGTTTGGTATCGATTGAAATCTAAATTTTAATCTAAATCAAAGTTAACAATAAATTTTAATAATATATTTCATATAATTCATAACTGTTTTAACTTTTATCAAAATTTACTACAAATTTGATTTTAATTTCCACCAAACAGGGACAAAATCACAATAAATTTGAATTTCGATAACATGCTAATTTTAAAAATTCACCGAAGATTGTACGCTAATCAAATTTACAAATTGCTTATGTAATTTCAAAACTAATTTCGATAACTATATTATGGGTATATCGAATAATTCAAATAGATATCGAAAATAGTTAAAAATACGTTAAACGTGAGTCTTAAAGAAAAACGTCTAACTCGCATTTTTTAAAAAAAAATCAATTATTTCATTAACATTTACTATTTTTGCGATATACCTCAATGTAATTTTCATCATTTTATTAGGAAACTTTATATGAAATATGATATCAAAAATTTTCGAAATTTTACATCCGAAAAAGTCATATCCCATGTAAATTTTCAGATGCAAAATTACATGGGATATGATTTTTTTTACGTAAATTTTCGAGTGTAAAATTTATCTCAACTTCTTTGCAAGTTCGAGTGTGCCCCCCTAAGTTTTTCCTTCTGCGTCCGCCCCTGAGGCCACAGTACACCCCTTGGAGGGTTCTACTATAGCGCCCCAGCTAGTCCTCTGCATTTTGTGCTTTCAAGTACTAGCATTTCTTCGTACGGGGTTGAATCGTCGACGGCGGCGTGTTCTTTAGAGTGATTTCTCAGCGCCGCTGGCCGACGACGCTGCCACCAGGATCCATGAGCTCCGCTGATGAATTGTTCCTGAACGGCCAGATCCGACCCATGAAGCTTTCTAGCCATCTCCTTAGGCCCCAGTTTTTGCCTTTGATTGACATGGATGAATCTGAGATTGAACCGTCCGAGCTTTGTATTTTTTCCGTTTATTTTATTTATATGGTGATAGATGATGTCAATTGTTGATAAATTTGGCGGGGTCATGGATTGGTTTTATATGGTTTTGTTAGTGGTTTTATATGGTATTGTTAGTGCGAAGTTATTTACAAATTTGGTGGGTTAATATTAACCCTGAATAGTTGCTGAATTTTATTTTTGTCATTTTTTTTTAATTTCGTCATTTGTGTCACTTTTTTTAAAAAGGAAAATCGTCGCTTTTTCATTTTTTTTTAGTATTTGTCACTTTTTAATCTGTATAACTTCTTTTAATTTGTGTCACTTTTTTTGAATTCGTTACCTTTTAAAAAAAAATTCACTTTTTTTAGTTTTTTTTGTCACATTTTAAGTTTTTGTCACTTTTTAAGAAAATGAAATAATATGTTATATTTTCCTAACATAATCATCATGTGAATTGACCTGAATGTGGTGATTATTTTAAAAACATGATTAATGGTGTTGCACAAATGGATGATACTATTTTGGTATTTATCACTTTTTTTGTAATTTTGTCACTTTTTTTTCAGTATGCGTGTATAAAAAAAAGTGACACTATGTCATTTTTTCATTTTACACAGTATTTTTTACTTCCTATAAACCTTTCATATGATTTTTCAAAACATTTTTAATTTTAAGGGTATTTTTGTAACCACCCCAAATGAAATTGTTGTAAGGGAAAATTAGCTACTCTAAAAATTGAAAAGATTAGATTAATGCCCTAAATAAAAATTAAACTTTGTGTAAACCATCCTTACTAAACCCCCCAAACCTCAACTCTCTCCCACGTTATTCATTACAGAACCTCATCTCTCTCTGTCATCCTCGCAACTTCGCCATCTTCTTCCGTCTCCTTTTTTAGGACCTCTTAAACATTGAGCCTAAAAGCCCAAATCGCCAATTGCAAAAACTCTCACCTGATTCGTACTCCGAAATAAAAAACTTTTGACTTTGAATTCTATGGAGAAAGTGAGTTGAAGAGGAAAATAATTGTTTATGAAAAACCATTATTCAAGACTTTATAAGGAATTCTATTGTTTATTCCATTTCCAGTCATTAAGGAACCGAATTTCTATTTTCAGCACAGATGAGACTAGTATTCTGCTCTTGTTAAAGATGGAAAGGCAAGTATCTAGAGCATTTAGGGTGTGTTTGAGCCACATTATATTGGAAGAATGTGTTTTGAAATAGTAGATTGATGGAGAATGTGTAGTTGGAAAATAAGGAAAAATTATTGATGTGATGAGAAATATTATTTTATTGAAAAATATATGGTTTAAAATAAGTAGATTATTCAAGACTTTATAAGGAATTCTATTGTTTATTCCATTTCCAGTCATTAAGGAACCGAATTTCTATTTTCGGCACAGATGAGACTAGTATTCTGCTCTTGTTAAAGATGGAAAGGCAAGTATCTAGAGCATTTAGGGTGTGTTTGAGCCACATTATATTGGAAGAATGTGATTTGAAATAGTAGATTGATGGAGAATGTGTAGTTGGAAAATAAGGAAAAATTATTGATGTGATGAGAAATATTATTTTATTGAAGAATATATGGTTGAAAATAAGTAGAAAAATAAAAATAAAAATTTTAATGTGTAACCAATAGGGTTTAATATCCTTCTTGACATTTTCTTCTCTTCATTAGGTTATTTTAATGTGGATTTGACTACTATTTCCACCTGTGGGGTCGACATCATGTCTAGAATTTATTTAAGGTATTCAATTGACACTATAAACCCTTTTGATGTATATTGGCCTCTGGGCAGCATTTCGTGGTGGGTACTTGAATTTCAAATTGCATTGCCTTTTGATTTCGTCGTTACTTTTATTGTTAGACCATAAGACTGTAAGGGTTGTTTGATTGTAAGGGTAAAAAATGGGTGAAAAAAAAAATGATTCTAGGAAAAGTAATTGTCTAAAAATTATTTTGCAATGAATTGTTAATTTAGTGTGTTTGATTGATATAATTTTTCACCCGAAATTTTTTTAAATTTTTTGTTCGTTTTGCTCTGTTTTACATGAAAATTGTCCATTAAAGTGATAACTTTTTCCACAATTAGCTATAAAATTTGTTTCCATAGCCAAAAAGTAAAAAAAAAAAAAAAAAAACGCAAGTTTAGTATTTGTTTGACTTTGTTTTACATGAAAATTGTCCATTAAAGTGAAACTTTTTTTCACAATTGGTTATGAAATTTGTTTATATTGTTTAAAAAAAAGTTAGAATTGATTTTTCCCTCTACGCCTAGAAATAGGCGTGTGGAGGGAAAACTTTTTTCACCCAATGTTGGAAAAAGTTGGAGCATCAAACACCCTTAAACGTGGAAAATGGAATTTGAATTTCATTTTTTATGGAAAATGGGTGGTATCTTCAACAGGTATCTTTTACTTTTTTTTACCGTGTCACTTTTTCTATTAAAAAAGTGACAATTGATTTTACATGGTATCTTTTACTTCTAAAATACATTTCGTATGATTTTTCAAAAATCTCTTATTTTAAGGTTATTTTTGTAAGTTCCTCTTGTCATAAATATTTCTTCTTTATAGACAAACGAAAATGAGTTTTGGGCTAACTTATCCATCTAAACTAAAAGACTCCACAATAAATCTAGGCTCAACTAGACTGCATATGGGCAAAGCCCATGACTTGCATAGCCCATTTCTATTTGAATTCAGGCATTCAATAGTGATCAACCTCAGATAGTTAACAAAATTATCATATATTTCTTTATAGACAAACAAAAATGAGTTAAATAAAAATAAAAATAATAGCCCAAACATGTACTAATTAGATTAGGCATGGTCTCTTGCGTAGATGAAGAGTAGTAGGATTTTTATGCCAGATGTGGTTGATGGAAAATGAAGAAAAGACAGGACAACGACGAATCTATAATTAGAGTTTTGAGAGGCTGAATTTCTTGGTACGACGGAGATGGATGGAGAAATCATGGCCGAGGTGTATTCGGCAGGGATGAAGTAGGCGGGAGAAAAAGCGGAGTGTACAATCTGCTTATCGAAATTTGCAGACGAGGAGAGCATTAGGGTTTTGGAGAAGTGCAGCCATGACTTCCATTTGCGTTGTATACAACAATGGCTAGTTGCACATACCTCTTGTCGTACGTGCAGAGCGAGTTGTACTCTTTGATTTAATGCCCCATTTTAGGTTGTTGTACACTTTTAGTTTGACGAATTAAAAGTAATATAGTAGTAATTATTAACATGTAAATCGCTTCTCCTTAAGTAATTTCTATTATTATATTTGAAAGGTTAAATATCTTATATACTTCGGAAAGTTTTATATAGGGTTGGACAAACTCTCGAATCGGATTCGAACCGAATCGAGCGACTCTTCTTCTTGTTAAATGCCCGAACGGGCATCTCAATCAAGAACCGACGGGTTTTGTTCGGCTCTCGATTATATACCATGAACTAGTATTTTGGAATTATATGCCTACGATGAAATAATTATTTATTTCTCAGCTTGGAGAAATGTCCGAAACTTGAAGTGAGACGTGTTTACACGAGGGGACGTTGATTTAATGGAGATTCAATTGCTTTAATTGGACTCACTGTGGAAATATATTGAACGGTTGATTTACTAACTTGCTACCAGGACAATATGTTGGAGACCAATACTCCAATTTTCCCTTTATCTTTATTTTGCTTAAATGTGTGTACAATAGCATATAACATAACAGTCCATAATATTAATAAAATCTCTTTCTTTGCCGATATTCAGTATTAATATATAGGTCTGGCCTGCCCAAGGCAAACTAGGCCATTACCTTGGCCACAGGATCTGAAGGGCAAAAAAAAAAAATATTTCAATAGCCTAATAAAAGTTTTTCTTTATAATTCTTTGAGTGTGGTTATTTAGTCTTTTAAAAAGCAAAAACAAAATAAAATTAAAGGACTGAAATGTCCCAATTTTATCCTCTTCGAAAGAAGAATTGCATCCGAGTTCCCAATTTTATCCTCTCCAAACATGTTAAAAGGACTGAAATGTCCCTTCCAAATAAATGAGTCAAATTAACCTCTTTTGTCTTACATTAAAAAGCAGCACTAAATTTGGTTCGAAGGTTGCTTTCTCAACATTGCATTAAAACATAAAAATGGACCCACATTCCCACACCAAAGAATCAATTTTTTTGGGAAGAATAGCGGTGCCAGGGTTTAAAGAGAAACTCCTATGGATGCGTACCAAATTTTGCACCATTTTGGTTCACACTATTCATTTTCAGTAGTGCTATTCATCTTCGTTGGAATTAAAAACACAATCTAGATAACGTTAATGTGGCAATAAACAATAAGTGAAATTAAATAAATCATTTCATTTCACATTTCATTTAACCTATCATTTAAAACTATTTAAACTGTGTTTGTAACCCCCATGAATAACATTACTCATTCATTTTCCACCAAAATAACAAAATGACGTAAAGTCCAATTTACCCCTCTTTTTATTTGTGAAAAGAATGATTGAAGGGTATTGTGTCATTTGTATTTAGATGTGGCAATGGGCCGAGTCGAACCGGCTCGGCTCATGCGAGCTCGCCCAAAACGAGTCGCTCGGTTCGCCGGCTCGTCCAATTTTTTATTTTTTTTAATAAGTATAATTTATAAATTACTAAACTACTAAACTTAAAAATATATATATACTAATATACAAAACACTATTTAAACCCTCATCCTTTATCCGAGCTTGTGACCGGCTACTTCCTTTAATCGAGTATGCGGAGTTAAAAATTGTACACGAACAACTTGTTACGTGTACAATTTTTTTTTAAAAAAATTATAAATGTATGAAAATAAAATATTGTGATGAATGTGGTAAAATTAAATATCTCTTACTCGATTACATGCAATTCATATTTATCTTGAATTCGATAATTAGCGTCTTCTTAGTCCTTCACGCACACTAACACTTCTAAAATATCTTCTTTTAGGTGACTCCTGACCTCAGAGAGAACACTCTTTCCTACACTAAAAGCAGACTCCGAAACTACAGTGCTAACCAGAGGTGTTAATAGATCTTTTGCCATTGCAGAAACTACTGGCCATCGGTATTCGTTATTTCTCCAGAATTCAAGGACATCTTCTGAACTTTTACTAATTGCTTTGTTATTAGGCAAATGTTGATTAAAGTAATCAATTAATTCATATAGCGACACATTTGAATTTGAACTACGACTTGAAGTTTGAGTACATGCGGTGGAAGCTAAACTACTACTACTACTAGAGGAACCACATGTATATGCAATTGCATCAAATCTATACGAGTGCATGTTTTCAAATAAATTCAAAATTTCAGCGTCGTCATCTGTTATATTATTAGGATAGTATGTGTAGGTACACGATTAATTTGTGTACCCATTCGTGAAGCATATGATTCATACATTTCATGGAATATTGTTTCCAAATTTCTATAAGTAACGGGTGTATTAAAAGTTAAAGCATTTGACATTTGATCAATTATAAATTTAGTACCCGATAAATTATATCGAGGGTCCATGACACATGCTAAAGGAATAACATTGGTTATTCGTCCAAATATTTTCTAAATTTCAATTCCATGAATGAAAATCGGAGTCATTTTGAAATCTCGCAAAAGTTATAGCAGTTATATAAAGACGTTACAACTAGTGGGATAATAAACACCAGACAATATATTTGTGAACTCATAAAAATTTGTCAAAAATTTTTTTATTTTAAAAACTATATTACAATCGGATTCATTCAAGATGGTATCGTATTCGTCTCTAACATGCATATTGTTATGAAATTCAATAATTAATGCTTCGTAACATTCACATGATTTTAGTAATAAGTACGCTGAGTTCCATCTATGGCCTACGTTAGTAATAAAGGTTTTCGTATCCGTCATCCCAGATTCTACACAAAAATACTCAAATCCTTGTTTTGTACTAGGTGTAACCGTGATATATATGAGTGCATTCATAATTTAGTTAATTTCATCTTTAACATGTTTTAAACTGTCTTGTACTATTAAATTAAAAATATGGCATACACATTAAATATGAAATAAATAGTTACCGAAATTGGGTTGAAGTACTCTATGCAATTTATCGATAACAACCTTATTTACAGTAGCGTTGTCGAACGTAAAAGAACGAATTTACTCTCGCATTTATATTCCCTAATTATTAACATAATAGCATTAAATATAGTTTGAGTGTTGTGCGGATACTCAACAATTTTAAAAGCAATAATTTTTTTTATACATGACTCAAAGTGGGTCTATGTAGTGTGCAGTTGCAGCCATATAACCTCTCTTATTAATCCATTCCCACATATTTGAAGTTAAAAGATATTACACCCTCATATATTTTCCAAATCCGAAATCAATAGTTGCTTTGCATTTAGAAAATATGCAATTGTATTGGAATGACGAGTATTTCGACTTACCCCTTTGTACCTCGGTTGAAGATATCTTTTGATGTAGTTTACGAAATGTTGGTTGTCCGCTATTGTTAGTGGCAGCTTTGCCGCGGCAACGAATTTCACCATTTCCGTTCGAGTTTCTTCCTCCGAATACATCCATGTAGAAAGTGGTGTAGTAGTAACAGTACAGGCTTCTGGAGTACCAAATTGTAGTTGCGTTTGACCAGCTAGAAGAAGCTCATGTTTGGCCTCACATGATTTGTAGTGACGGTTGAGGTAAGTGGTTCCAATGCCTTTTTGCCATGTCGTCGTTGTTGACAGTATTTACATACCGCTTTGGTTTCTGAAAGTCCATCGACCACACGACCAGTGGAAACCAATTTGAAATAGTCCTAACATTTTGCCTGCTTCTTCCCATTTCTTTTCTTTCTTGCTTCGGGAATATTTAATGTAGGTTCTTCGTCTTGTTCCAAATCAATTGGAACACTAGCTGCAACATCAACGTCATCCAAATCAATTGGATGACTATTACAAACGTCGAAATCTTCAATATTTTCGGGGATTGGTAATTCATTGAGACCGGAGAATTCATTCTCAAATTGATTTTGGGGATGTATTTTTGTTTCGTTATCCATACCGAACAAGTTTTCAACAAATGATCGTGAATCCATTTGTTATGAATAATAGAAATTGAATGTAGAAATATAGAATTGAGGAGTGAATGAAGATTATGTAGTAGTGTATGAAATAATGAAATGAATTGTAAAATAGCAAGAAATAATGTAAAAAAATTGTAGAAGATGATTATAGAATGAATGAATGATATTGTTGATAATTGATAAATAAAGATTGGAAAATTTAAATTGTAGAGAGTATAATATAGTAAATAATGAGATATTGATATTGGTGGGAAAAAATTGTTGATTAGAGTGGGTATTTATAGAGGAAAAATAATAAAATTGAAAAAAAAAATTAGGACCAAAACGGTCACTAAAATAAATTCAATGACTGTTTGCGGAACGATCACTAAATTTATTTCAATGACCGTTCTGGTCAATGACTTTTCAATATTTTTTTTAATGAGCCACGAGCCGAGCGGCTTGTGGCTCGTTAAAAAAAAAGGCTCGTCTAAGATGAGCCTACGAGTTGCTCGGCGAGCTGCTCGTCACTGTAACGAGCTGAGCAGGCTCGGTTCGTGCTCGGGCTCGTTTTTTGATGAGCCCAAACGGTTCGTGAGTATGAACAGTACGAGCCGAGCGGCTCGATCTATTTGTATTATATAATTTTAATACAATTATTATTATTATTAAGGATATTATTATTATTTGCATTTAAAATTTATTTTAAATGTTAAAAATAATAATTACTCAATTAATTAAAATAAGAATAAAAAAATTTAAAATATAAATAACACGATTAATCGATTATTTTTGGGAAGGACATACGAATTTCGAGAATTAAATTGCAATGATATTTCGACTTCACGTTTAGTAATTTAATATGTTTTAATTGATCCATGTTTTAATAATATATTTATTAATGAATTTAATATTTTTCTTAATTTCACGTAATTATTTATTTAGTAATTTATCTATTTTTAAAATAAATAAATAAATAATATTTCGAATAAATAAATTACTAAGATTAAAAAAGAGAAGAAAATGATTAAACATTGTTCATTTGGTGTAAGTTTTGGTGTAATAGTTGAAGATGAATTTTAGTTTGTTGCAAGATTTGGTGCAAAACGGTACAAAATTTGATGCAGCGCTGTAGATGGTCTAAAGGCTAACATCCGATCCATATGGTAACATGTAACTTGTGAGAATAAATTATTTATAGAGAAACGAAGATGGTGTGCTTTGACGCACAAACTATAATTGACACACATATGTTGGTTCCAGCTTGTTAGAATTGGTCGACCATGAACACTTTTTAGGAATTATTTGCAAACGAAGAAACTTCAGTTATTATATGGCTATATATTGAGAAGTTCAATTGACCCACATTGGATTAATAGACTAGAATAAAAAAATATTTGCAAGAGGAAAGCGTCAAATCCAAACTTCAAGGATGTGCTTGGTGTGTAGTACTTGATATCAAACTAAATAAAATTTTAACTTTTTTTTTTTCAACAAGGCTACATATACAATCACTAGAGTATTGTAAGAGTGTTGTAAAAATTACAACACTCTAATGATTGTACAAATGAAATTTTTTCTTTTTCTTAACGCGTATATTCGAGGATATGAATTTCTCCAAAAAATAACGTATTTGATAAGATGAACCGAACACAATTTTATGATTATTGACAAATTACAAATAGAAATTAAATAAAATTAACCTCTAGAAATCATAATAGTATTTGGACTGTGATTATCTTATCTGGCTAAGGTACAAGGGACCACAATAAATTTGGGCCCAACTAGAATACATATGGGAAAAGCCCATGGCTAGCATAGCTCATTTCTATCTGAATTCAGGCTTTCAATATCGGTAGTATAAGTTCTTTATAAAACGAAAATGAGTCACAAACATGTACTAATTAGATTAGGCATGATCTCTTGCGTTGATGAAGAGTAGTAGAATTTTTATGCCACTGTGATTGATAGAAAATGAAGAAAAGATAGTACAAGGACGAATGCATAATTGAGAGTGGGGTGGGGAAATTTACTTTTTTACACAAACATATCGGTGCATTATTTACTTTTTTACACAAATGCAATTGAGAAAGTAAAGTACACAGTTGTTGGCACCGAGGGCAAATGTGACATTTTGGTGCATTTCTTGTCTTCTCCACTTGGAGACACCGTTTATACAATCCCTCCCAGACAAAGGTGTTACGTTAAGATTCTTAACATTTAGTTTTCGTTTACCAGAAGTCGGTATACACAAAAACACAAATCTTACTCCTATAAAAACTAAGAAACCTTTTATTATTATTTTTTTCTCATCTCATTTTCGTTTACCTAGAAGTTACACTTATGTATACACAGAAACACAAATATTTTTTTCTTAACAACTGCTACATTGGTCTGAAGCATATATTCGAGGATATGAATTGCTCCAAAAAATAACGTGTTTGATAAGATGAACCGAACACAATTTTATGATTATTGACAAATTACAAACATAAATTAAATTAAATTAACCTCTAGAAATTAGAATAGTATTTGGGCTGTGATTATCTTATCCGGCTAAGTTAAAAGGGTCTGCAATAAATTTGGGCTCAACAAGAATACATATGGGCAAAGCTCATTTCTATCTGAATTCGGGCTTTCAACAATGGCAGTATAAGTTCTTTATAGAAACGAAAATGAGGCACAAACATGTACTAATTAGATTAGACATGGTCTCTTGCGTTGATGAAGAGTAATAGGATTTTTATGCTAGCTGTGGTTGATGGAAAATGAAGAAAAGATAGTACAAGGACAAATGCATAATTGAGAGGGTGGGGTGGGGAAATTTACTTTTTTACACAAACATGTCAGTGCGTTATTTATTTTTTTACACAAACATGTTAGTGCATTATTTACTTTTTTACACAAATGCAATTGAAAAAGTACAGTATAGAGTTGTTGGCACTGAGGGCAAATATGACATTTCAGTGCATTTCTTGTCTTCCCCACATGGAGACAGTGTTGATACAATCCATCCCAGAGAGGGGCGTTATGTTAAGACTCTTAACGTTTCGTTTTCGTTTACCAAAAGTCAGTATACACAAAAACACAAATCTTCCTCCCTATAAAAACTAAGAAACCTTTTATTATTATTATTTTTTTCTCATCTCATTTTCGTTTACCCAGAACTTACACTTACGTAAAGCACAAATATATTTTGCTTAACAACTTCTACATTGGTCTGAAGCATATATTCGAGGATATGAATTGCTCCAAAAAATAACATGTTTGATAACATGAAACAAACACAATTTTATGATTATTGACAAATTACAAACAGAAATTAAATTAAATTAAATTAACCTCTAGAAATTAGAATAGTATCTGGGCTGTGATTATCTTGTTCGGCTAAGCTAAAAGGGTCCGTAATAAATTTGGGCTAAACTAGAATACATATGGGCAAAGCCCATGGCTAGCATAGCCCATTTCTATCCGAATTCAAGCTTTCAACAGTGGTAGTATAAGTTCTTTATAGAAACGAAAATGAGGCACTAAAATGTATTAATTAGATTAGGCATGGTCTCTCGCGTTGATGAAGAGTAGTAGGATTTTTATGCCAGCTGTGGTTGATGGAAAATGAAGAAAATAGTTAATAGTTAACATCAAACCCACGTGGTATAATTAAGAAAATCACTATGTACAAAAAGAAAGTGTACGTGTAATTGATGAGGATTTTGTTTTTGAAACATTGCATTGTGATTTTTGTACATAGTGATTTTCTTTTTGTGTAAACACATCGTGTACTTGGATTTATAAATATGTCAACATCCTCAATGAATACAACATTTATAACGGAAAAGGCGAGCCTGCAAATTAGCATTTGCTATCATGTAAGTAAGAAGACTAAAGAATGCAATGTTTCACTATGTACACTTTCTTTTTGTACAATGTACACTATGTCCCCAACCGATAGCAAGTTGGTTCTCAACCTTCCACTATAGTTCGTACAATGAATCCTCAACAAGGGAAACTATCTTACTCTTTAATAAATCGTCATGTATACCTCAAATGTTCAACTTTTGGAATTTTGTTTCTCAACTTAGAGCAATGTCCAAAACTTGAAGTGAGACGTGTTTACACGAGGGCATTTGTTGATTTAATGGAGATTCAAATTCTTTCTATCATTGGACTGACTGTGAAAATAGAGTGAAAGGTTGATTACTAACTTGCTACTAGGACAATATGTTGGAGACAAGTGCTCCAATTTTCCCTTTATTTTTATTTTGCTTAATTAAACGTGTGCGAAATAGTACATAGCATAACAGTCCATAATATCAGTAAAAACTCTTTCTTTGCCAATATTCTGTATTAATATACTTTTTGAGGATGTTTGGTAGGAAAGATTACGTCAAACAATATTATAAAGAAAAAAAGTTAAAATTTTGTTCATTATATAGTCTTATTCTATCTAGTTTTGTATATCAAACGTGCACTAGCTTGTCTTCCTTCTTTAGTCTTCTTACTTACATGATAGCAAATGCTAATTTGCAGGCTCGCCTTTTCCGTTATAAATGTTGTATTCATTGAGGATGTTGACATGCGTGGATTCGATATATCTTGATTTTTCATCAGTTTTTGCTCGACTTAATTACACTACCTTGCAGGGTGATGATCCCCAATGTCTCATTAGTTAGCTTTTATTTTGGTACATTGTATTGGATAGAATAAGACAGTACGGCGTATAAGATTATTTTATTTTGTTGTCTTTTTTTTTTTAATACGAGTTACTATTATTTAATTCGTGGTATGCAACATTGTCATAATTCTGCCAATGTCTCCAAATATGACTTTGTTAGGGGTGGATAAATTTTCACATAATGATTATAATTCAACATTTAATTCAAATCCAACATTTAGTTCAAATTTCATACTTTTACATCGACTATCTAGTGATTGTCACATCATATTATGTACCACTATATGTACATAAATTATGTACAACAAGAATTGTCCCTCCAATTATTTCTAAAGCATAATCACCCTTGAGTTTGTATTGACTAGATGGTTGGATAATAATAAATTAATCACGACTAGGCTGAGTGGGGGTGACATACATTTCATCCGACCCAAACTCTCTTGACTCACATTAAAATGCAGCAATAAATTTGATTTGAAGGTTGCTTTCTCAACATTGCATTAAAAAATAAAAATGGACCCACATTCCTACAACAAAGAATCAAATTTTTATTTTTTTTATTTTTTAACGTAAGAACGCGCAGTCGCTACTCGAGAGTGCGCACTGGGTAAATCTCACTCCATGTGCAATAGCCTGTAAACCACACAGAAGATATAAATCGCACTAGATAAGTCCGGTGCGATGTGCTTAACCGAGAAAGTATTGGTAGGAATTCGAACTCGTGACATTCGGTCTCCGCGTTCACCTACTTCACCAACTCGTTTTATAGGAATTAAAATTAAAGTTAAAACCAATAATTAACCTCGTTTCGGTTCCATTTTAGGGGGAAAATGTATTTTTTTTTTTACCTTTAATCACGCATTTTTTTATAAAATAATATTACACGTAAAATCATTTTTTTTCCTTATTTCTAAACCACATATTTTCCAATAAATCATTGTTCTCAAATCTATTTTTAATGGACCTAAACAATGACTTAATTTTAACCACATATTTTATGGACTAATAACTTTTCAACTATGCATTTACCAATTTTTATCAAAACTTTCTAAAAAAAATAATTTCAACCCCCACCAAAAGAGGCTATATTGTGTCAAAATCACGTCCCCTTCCGAAAAAGATTCTAAAAATATTTGGAAAGCAGATTTTTGACACGACACAAGTAACTAGCATTCCTGTTTTCGACCTTCTATTGATTTAGAATGTTACGTCTTTAATAAAAAAATTTGCCCAAAAAAAAAAAGAGTCCTTTGAGAGGACACAATACAATTAATTTGTTCATCACACTTCTAAAAATTAATAAATAGATAAGAGATAATTTTCTCTCATTTCAAAATACTTAAAAGTAAAATCGATTTTTTATTTAAAAAGTAGTTGATTCCAAAAAAATAGTTTGTCGGACTCATTTGCTAACGAGTATCCACATTGAGGACCAAATTTGCAATTTTCCCTCTAAATTAATTAAAAGTATATTCTCGTTTGTTTTCCTCCATTTAAAAAATATTAAAATAGCTTTAACGTTAAGAACCTTGGGTCCTTGACGTTACATTTTCGTTTACCCAAAAGTCACACTTACATATACACAGAAACACGAATTTTTCTCCCTACAAAAAATCAGAAACCTTTTATTATTATTTTTTTCTCATCTCATTTTCGTGTACCCAGAAGCTACACTTACGTATACAGAAAAACACAAATCTTTCTCTCTATAAAAACCTAGAAACCTTTTTGAAAGCAAATTTTTGACAGGACACAAGTAACTAGCATTCTTGTTTTCGACCTTCTATTGATTTAGAATGTTACGTCTTTAATAAAACAAAATTGCCCAAAAAAAGAGTCTTTTGAGAGGACACAATACAATTATTTGTTCATATCACTTCTAAATATTAATAAATAGAAAAGAAATAATTTTCTCTCATTTCAAAATACTTAAATGTAAAATTGACTTTTATTTAAAAAGTAGTCGATTCCAAAAAAAATAGTTTGTTGGGCTCATCTGCTAACGAGTATCCATATTGAGGACTAAATTTGCAGTTTTCCCTCTAAATTAATTAAAAGTATATTCTTGTTTGTTTTCCTCCATTTAAAAAATATTAAAATAGCTTTAACGTTAAGAACCTTGGTCCTTGACGTTACATTTTCGTTTACCCAAAAGTCACACTTACGTGTACACAGGAACACGAATCTTCCTCCCTAAATAAACTCAGAAACCTTTTATTATTATTATTTTTCTCATCTCATTTTCGTTTACCCAAAAATTATACACAGAAACACAAATCTTCCTCCCTCTTAGAACCTAGAAACCTTTTTGAAAGCAGATTTTTGACAAGACACAAGTAACTAGCATTCTTGTTTTCGACCTTCTATTGATTTAGAATGTTACGTCTTTAATAAAAAAAATTCCACAAAAAAAAGTCTTTTGAGAGGACACAATACAATTTATTTGTTCATCACACTTCTAAAATTTAATAAATAGAAAATAGATAATTTTCTCTCATTTCAAAATACTTAAATGTAAAATTGACTTTTCATTTAAAAAGTAGTCGATTCCAAAAAAAAAATAGTTTGTTGGACTCATTTGCTAACGAGTATCCATATTGAGGACTAAATTTGCAGTTTTCCCTCTAAATTAATTAAAAGTATAATCTTGTTTGTTTTCCTCCATTTAAAAAATATTAAAATAGTTTTAACGTTAAGAACCTTGGGTCCTTGACGTTACATTTTCGTTTATCCATAAGTCACACTTACGTGAATTTTTTTTTACCATTGTGTCTAGAATTTCTTCCAATTGCCAAAAAAAAAAAAAAAAAAACCTGGAAAATATTTTCCCACCAAAACATCAAGATTTATTTTCCTTAAAAAAGTGGGAATTTTAGAAAGTTCGGAAATATTTTTCCCGAGAAAATTTCGCCAATCAAACACTACAAAAGTTAGAAAATAAAATGAAAATTTTGACATATCAAACGGAACCTAAGCTCTTTATAGAAACGAAAATGAGGCACAAACATGTACTAATTAGATTGCGCACAGTCTCTTCCGTAGATGAAGAGTTGATGGAAAATGAAGAAAAGATAGTAAATCTATAATTGAGAGGGTGGGGTGGGGAAATTTACTTTTTTACACAAATGCATTATTTACTTTTTTACACAAATGGAATTGAGAAAGTGTTGGCACTGAGGGACATTTCGGTGCATAATGCAATTGTGAAAATGACACGAGAATTGATTGTCATAATTTCACAATCCCTCCCAAACGAAACGTCACGTTAAAATTCTTTTCGTTTTCGTTTACCCAGTTCCTCCCTATAAAAACTCAGAACCTTTTATATTTTTTCTCATCTCTTGCTTTCGTTCACATTCACAACCGATTCCCAGATCTAGGATTTTACGATGCAGTCTAAAACCATCAGAAAATATCGACCTAAATATCGACCTCAGGATTATTCGCACGAAAAACTTTATTATGATGATTTCTATAAGATAGTCGGGCCTGATTTTGTTTTCCACCCTACTGACAATGAAATTGTTGTATTGTACTTGATCAACAAAATCAAGAACCAGAAGATGCCCCTCCATTGGATTAAACTCGCTAATATATACGAGATCGACCCCGAGAAACTTGCTGGTGAGTACTTTCATGCTTCTTCCATCTTCAAAAATTGTTTCTTGGTATTATTTTTTTCCCTCAAATTTTATATATGGGAAGATAATTTTTCTTTTAATTTTCGCATTACAGATGAATATGGGCAGACTACAGTGAAAGTTTGGTACTTGTTTACGGTAAGGGATAGAAAATACCAAAATGAGAAAATAAGTGTATCTACAATTGATGGGTATTGGCAAGTAGAAGGAGACGAAGATGAAAGCGTCAAAGAAAATGGTGAAATTGTTGGATTTCGAAAGACGTTTCAATTCTACAAGGGAAAACCTGAAAGCAGTACTAAGACATGTTGGATTATGCATGAATTTAGAGCTATTGATCCTTTGCCCCCGAAATACAGTCATGTTGGAGGACAAACCAAGGTACCCTTTTGTACTTTATATAAAATTAATTCTGAATTAGTTTTTGAATTTCTAAATTACACATCTTGTAGTTGGAGAAGGATTGGGTCTTGTGCAAAATATGCAACACTGAGATTGATTCAGAATCAAGCGATATGGTTGAAGACCCAGATTATGTCCCCTCAGAAGACGAGGAAGAAGCAGCTCCATGAACAATAATATAATGTGGGATGTTTAATGTTTGTTTGTTTGATGTCTATTTTCTATTGGGTTTTTAAATAAAAGATTTTGAGTATTATTCAATTTCTGTAGTTCACTTGTTCGTTCGTTTGTTCCTCTGCTTAGATTAAAATCCTACTTTGTCAATTAAAATTTTTATTGACTGATGATCTTATTTTCAGTATACATAAAATCATATTGAAAAAAAAAAAAATGATAAAAATTGTTACTTTAGTGTTCTCGTCATTAAACAAAATTTTAGAATGGTAACTTTAATTTTAGTGCAGCCCATCCACACGATGAGAACTTTTAGACGAATTTATCAACGAATTTATGATTATTTGGTTTCTTGTATTTGTTGTAATTCTGGATTTTTTGAGGGATTTACTTATAACCAACTCCATTGAATTTTGTCTTTTTAGTTCGTCTCAGCTGTTTGAAAATATGAAATGCTGTTAATGAACTGGAATTTGGTAGTGTTAACTCTTCACAAGTTGAAATTAATTATAGTTTGTGAGTTCTTGTGTTTGTTATGATGCTTTGGAATTAGTAATTCTCGTGCGCTGCTTGAGAATTAACTGAAATTTTGGGGATGTTAATATTATTTATAAGTTGTGATTTCTTTTGTTTGGTAATTGGTATGATAGAACTCACTATGGTTAGAAAGGGATTCATTCCAAGTCTTTGGGTTCACGTTCTAACTCCTTTATATGATGTGTTTTGGGACGATTGGGGTGTGAAGTAGCGGTAAACCTGTGTTTATTATATTTTTGTTAGAGTCAAGAAGCGCAATCCTGCCCTTCGAAAGGTTGCAAACATTCAAGAAATCGGTATATATCCATTTACAAAGCGCGTGTTGTTTTATGATGTACATATTTTGGTGATTGCTAAGATGATAAAAATAATGATAGCAGGTTTATTAGATGGTACTGGACAGTGTATTAAAGCAACTAGAAGATGGAGACCAACTGCAGCTCGGTCAGCAAGAAGATATGAACCAGCTGGAGCTCAATGAGCAAGAAGAAATGCCAACAGGGACTGATGATTAGGCAGCAATGGAATAATCTAGAAGGAAGTTTGTTGGGTTGTTTTTTTTTTCCTTTGTACAGATTTGTTTTCCTTTGCTTATTGGCGTGTAATTTTGTTGGTGAGTTTGTTAGGATAAGATTCCATTTTAGCTGTATAAATATGGACAACTTCTTGTACTATATTATTCATTCAAAATCAAAGAGATTGAATATAGAATATAGATTTCTCCCAAATCAATTATATCATAATATTATCTTTCCAAATCTAACACAGTGTTCGGAAACAAAAATATATTATAATTTTTTTTAGTATACTTAATACTACATATTAATGCTTGGGGGTATCTTGTGAGTGGATGGACTTCTCCAGTGTTATGAAGAATTAAATGTGCCTACATTTTTCTCAGATGTCGTTAGTACCTGATTTTTTAAGAAAACTCAGAATTACTTATTTATTTTGCAAAATCACTTTTTATAAATAATTATTACAAAGTCTCCTAATTAATATTCAACATCTAAACAAAATTGAGGGATTCCCTTGTTATCTTTTCATATATTGTTGCTTATGTAATTTCTGAAAATCCTTAAGTAATTTCTGAAAGTCCATCCTTTCTCTTCCTTCCTCTTTATTAATAGTTTGGGTTTCAACAGGGTATCTAGTGGAAACTTCAATTTGTAACAAGTTTCAATGTAACTTCGAAAAAGTAAAACACGGATCGTCAGTAAATGAAAAACACATTTCGAGCCAAATCTTGCTAATTTCACTTGTGATCAAGATGAAACTTCAATGCAACTTTGGTAACACGTGATTTTTGGATGATTCAATTTTTCAATAGATTTGCTATTTTTTTCTCCAAATCTAAAATTGTTATTTTTGAATGGCCAGGATACGTAAAAATATAGGGGTTAGAAAAGTTGGTTTGTTTTGTAAATACCCTTTTTATTTTATTTTATTATACATTGTGAAATTCCGTTATTAATGAACCAAGAAGGGGAAAATAATAATGAAATCAATTAGTCAACTTCTATAAAAAATTATTAAAAATTTAATTTTAACCCGTGCCAAACAGGACTTTGTCCAATCTAGAGTGATTTCCTTGTTCATCCCCTGTTTTACACCCTCTATGATTTTTTGACAAATAGTAACTTTTCTTAAAAGTGGTCAAACATGTTTTTATTTACAAATTTTGAATATGCCAAAAACATCGGGACAATATTACGCAATACATTACGAACATGGAGTAAAACAAAAACAAATTGAAAATAATTGAGGTTTGGCCTTTTTCGTTAGCTAAAGACTGATTGTACGTCGGTGAAGCTTCCATTCATGTGGAAAAAGACAGGTGAGTGGCTTTTTAACATCATACTATTCATGTTGTCGTAATGTCGTTTTCAATTATAAGTCACTTTACTCACTTTCAACACTTACTACTCTGTCATTTAATTGTCATTACTTAATAATCACGTGATTGGAGGTGTTAAAATATGTTTAGAGTAGACTGAATTTACATTTAGCTCCGTTTGATTGTAAATGTGAAAAATTAGAGGAAATAAAATATTATATAGGGAGTTGATTTTCCTAGAAAATGTTTTACTGAAAATTGTAATTAATTGTATTTGATTAGTATAATTTTTCATGGAAAATATTAAAAGTTTGGTGTCCCTTTGTCTTCGTTTTTTATGGAATTTGTCCATTAAAATGATTTTTTTTCTACAGTTGGATCCAAAATTAGTTCCTATTGTAAAAAAAAAAAAATTAAAAAAAAAATTATTATACCGAATATCATTTGTTTGATTTTGTTTTGCATGGAAGTTGGCAAAAAAATGATTTTTTTTTTTACCATTGTATCTAAAATTTGTTCCCATTGCAGGGGAATGTTTTCCCACCAAATATGTGGGAAAATAAAATCAAGCTTTTGTGCATCAAAGAATTGTATCTAGAAAAACGTGAAAAATATTTTGCCAAGAAAATCTATACTATCAAACATCCTTAATTGGCTAAAGTTAGAAATTTATTTTTTTTTTTCCATCCATTTTCTAGGTTATCAATCGAACTTAAAATAAAGTTTTTTTTTTTTTTTTTTTTTTCGGATAAATACGCGAATGGTTTGAAAAATAGACAATCATTTGAAAAATACGGATATTGATGGTGGTGAGTGCGTTAAAATCCATAGGTTAATGATGACGCGTAACGTAACCGGGATCATCCGGTCACTATCCCCCACCGACACCCTTTACTGGTCAAGCATTCACACAACAAACTCTCCCGCACTCCGTTACCACCTTCCCATAATTGCACCTATACATACACATCCTCGTAGATATATATAACTGAGAAAGTGACTTAACTACTTCTCATTTTCAGTTTCTAGAGAGAGGAGGAGGAATTTGGCATATAACCTTCTGCATTCTATCGAGTTCGATGCGCTGCAGAAAAGCTTCGGTAAATTCTAAATATACCTTTTACTGTTCTTCCTTTTTACACAATTGCTACTTTCAGTGCAAATATTTGGACTAGATTCTGCTTTACATTGTCGTTTTTATTGATTTTCTGAGGATTCTTAAATTTTTATTGCTTAGATCTCGTAGCTTTTTTTACTGGATGTTTCGATATTAATGCCCATTCTTCATGAAATTTTTTGGACTTTGGAGTGAATGTTTGTTTTTGCTTTTATGAATAATTGGTGATTGATTTTTCGAATTTTTTGGTTTTCATTTGACAGTTATTTTCCCTATTATGTAACCGTCTCATGTATGTCCTGGATTTGTGGCTCTTTTCAACTGAAAATTATTGCTGAATTGTTGCAATTCTCTTCTCAATCTATGCGTGCGTGTTTGTGTCATAACAAGTTTGTACCTGATGATATTCAGTTTTACAGGATTTGAGTTTGGTAATGCTGAGCGTAGTCTCCGTGATTTTGTTTTGGAAACTGGATTTCAATTTTGGTTAGTTCTATAGTCTTTAGAGGTTAACTAGAATTGAAATTGAAGTTTTGAATGTGTTAACAATGAAAAATGATCAACGATGCATTCTCCAAAATATACAAAAGCGAAAATAAGAGTTGATAATGAAATCACTAAATGCATAATGTTAATCCGAGCTTATCCTGAATTGATGTAAGACTCTGGTGAAAATGAAAACTGGATTATGATATCCTCTTGGCGAAACACAAGTAAGGGGGTGAACGAGCTCAAATGGTAGGCTCTCAATGAACATTTTTCTTTTCTTTACTTTCTTTCTTTGCGGGGTTAAGGATAAGTTCCTTTGCTCATTTTCTGAGTTGCTGTTATGAGATTGTATATGATTTATTAAATCGTGCTATCTCATTGTACCACCTTACTCATATTCCAGTAAAATACTTTCTGTTTGTGATTCAGCATGTATACCGCAGTATTATCATTGGCCTTACCTGTAGTTCCTATTTTACTCAGTGGAAGCCTGCCCTCTGCAATTTATGCAGCACATTTAAGGCTAACCTTAAGGCAATTGAGTTCTTAATTCTATTCCACATTTGATAATTGAGTAGTTGAGAATGGAAGTATGACTTCTGACTTCATGGATAGTTGGTGCAGTCTTGTTATAGATTTATGTGGTTGTCATTTGTGCTTATCAGAATCCTCTGAAGTTTATAACAATATGGTTATAGATTATGTGGATGATGTCTACAGGTCTGAGGAAGCATTAGACGATTCAAAAACACTTAAAATGGTTGAGAAAGAAATCGAAAAATTGAATGATCATTCTAGTGATTTGGATAGTGAACCTAGGGAGAGGACTGCAGAAGAATCTGATCCTGGGACAAACAGTGATTCAGTTTCATCTCGAGGGGATCCACTAATGGCTGATGAGAAGCTAGAAAAGGCTTTAAGAGTACCCAAAAAGCTTGCAAAAAATGAATCCTCTGACAGTTCTCATGCACCAAGAGTGAAATTTAACCAAAAAACAAATAGTTTACAGATCAAAGCTTCAAAAGCCTCACCAAAGAAAGCCACAAAACCCAACAAAGGGCCTTCTAAGTCGACAATAAAAAATTCAACTGATAACTCAAGAACTATGAAAGTCCATCCAAAACCTTTATCAGAGATCTCTGGAAGAGTTGACGACAAAGCTCTTGAGGAGGTAATGGAAGAAGATATCTTGAATGAGGTTTCAAATGGTGCTCATAGTGTCTGCAGTGATGACGAACTAGTTAGTAACGAGGAAAATGGTGAGAATGAATACAGGGCAGCTGTAGATCAGAAGATTGAGGAAATGGAGAATAGGATTGAGAAACTGGAAGAGGAACTGAAAGAGGTTGCTGTCCTAGAAATTTCTCTCTATTCTGTTGTACCTGAACATAGTAACTCTGCACACAAGGTGCACACACCTGCAAGGCGCCTTTCTAGACTCTATATCCATGCATGCAAGTATTGGTCTCAAGTAAAGCGAGCTACCATTGCTAGAAACACAGTATCTGGGCTTGTTTTAGTTGCCAAGTCATGTGGCAACGATGTTTCAAGGTGTGTATTAGAAGCTTCTTTTATTTGACAAGTTGGGAAATTTATTGCAGGCTGACTACTATATTTTCCTACAATTTGTACTAGGTTAACATTTTGGTTGTCAAACACTGTTGCTCTAAGAGAAATTTTATCTCAAACATTTGGGAGTTCATGTCTTTCCAGTTCCCTTACAAAGATGGTCGAGCCAAATGAAGGAGGAAAGAAAAGCGATCCAAAGTCTCCATCTTTCATCTGGAAAAATAACTCTGGGAGTAGACATCCCAGTAAGCAGGGTTTCCTACAGTTTGTTGATGATTGGCAAGAAACAAGAACCCTTACTGCTGCCCTGGAGAAAGTCGAGTCCTGGATATTCTCAAGGATAGTTGAGTCAATATGGTGGCAGGTAATTTGTACATATGATCATTTTATTGTGTATATTTGATGCACAAGGATATGCAGTTACTTGTATTAGTCTCGTGTTGGAACTGTAGACATATTTGTAATGTACTAGAACGAAGCATCACACCTTGACTTTCATATCGGATTGTATTTATAAATATTGCTATGCTACTTGTGGTCATGTATACAGCTTGCAAAATGTTTTAAACTTGTCATTGGAAACAGCTATATGCTCATCCTCTTGACACTAATTTCTTTTGGCTTCAGACTCTGACTCCTAATATGCAATCTCCCACTGACTACTCCACAACAAACAAAGCAGTTGGTAGGTTACATGGGCCGGCCTTAGGTGACCAGCAGCAAGGCAACTTTTCTATTAACCTGTGGAGAAATGCATTTCATGATGCTTTCAAAAGACTTTGTCCTATTCGATCAGGGGGGCATGAATGTGGTTGCTTGCCTGTTTTGGCAAGGAAGGTTTGTAAGTTTGATGTCATTAATGATCACTTGTAGCCTCCTCTCTCACTTACTCTTTCTTCTCTCTATCTCCGTCCTCTGCATGTGTGTTTTTGTGTGGGGGATTGTTAGCATGTAAAATGAAATTTGATATTGAAAAGCTCAACATAGGAGCACTTGAATATATATTGCAGCTGCATCTGACATATCTCTACATTTATTATCTCTAATAGGTGATGGAACAATGTGTTGGGAGGCTAGACGTAGCCATGTTCAATGCCATTCTCCGTGAGTCCGCCCAAGAGATCCCAACTGATCCTATCTCCGATCCTATAGTTGACTCCAAGGTTTTGCCTATCCCTGCTGGAGACTTGAGTTTTGGGTCTGGTGCACAGCTTAAAAATTCTGTAAGTACATGGACCTAATTTGTAAGATTCATCCAGCCTGCTCAAGAGAACTCGTTTGCATACGACTGGCGTGCAAGTTTTTGTTTTTCCCTGAAAAGCAGTGCGCATCATAAGTCAACTGCAATATCGAATTTACCAATGCCATCGTTATTATATGACCAAATTGTGGGAGGCTCTGTGCACCTTGTCAATTATGTTGCTAACATTTTTGGGGTTATCCAGAATTTATTAAAAATTCTTGCTGTATATTCCTGTCCAAGACCTATAATCGTCACACATTATTATTTCATCCTCAATAATGATAACCAGCTAAACCTTTTAGGTTGGCAATTGGGCAAGATGGTTGACAAATTCGCTTGGCATGGATGCTGATGGTTCTGTGCTAGATGGGAAGAACAGCAGTGAGGATGATGACAGGAGGGGTAGTGATGAACCTGAATGCTTCTCTCTTCTAAACGCCTTGAGTGATCTTCTAATGCTCCCAAAAGACATGCTTATGGATCGATCAATCAGAATGGAGGTCCACTATATGACACATTTTTTTTTTAATCTATGTTTTGCTGAAGTGCTTCGTTTCTTCTTTATGGACCACATATTCATGTACATCTTTGTCTACAGGTGTGTCCATCAATCAGTCTTTCGTTAGTTAAGCGAATATTATGCAACTTCACTCCAGATGAGTTCTGCCCTGATCCTGTCCCTGGTGCTGTGTTAGAGGCACTTAATGCTGAGGTACGTGGGATTCAATTATTACAGACCAAACAATAAAAAAGAGTTATTTTTGAAAGAAGTTGCAATATCAGTCTAAAATGTATACTTTCTAAATAGTTGTGTACATTATGGTAAATAATTCAATGCTTGAGATATAACTAGAAGCCTTAAGAATTACTTGTTCTCCGAAAATAGTTAATTATTGAAATGTGTTTGAGCTATTTAATCCAAGAGTTTAAGCTATTAGAGGCAACATCAGGCCGAATTAATATATAGTTCTACATTAAATTTCTATAAACCTGTAGTATCGAGACTTAAAACTTGTGGCTTCTGGCTACCAATATACATTAAAAATGAATGTAGCAGAAATGAGATTATAAGAAATAAGTGGAGGCGGCACAAATTGAGAATAAATTAAGGAAAGGACTTGTGTAGACCTGAGAAAAAGACCCTGTTCATAAGAGTGACATGATCCTGGTAAAACAAGTGAGGGAGGGGTAAGACCAAAACTAACATGACTAGTGGTCGCTAAGGATAAAACAGAGTGAAGAAAAAGATTCGTGTAGCCATTCTCAAATTTATTTGAATATTCCTCTTCCATTTTCTATTTGCAGTGTATTATAGAACGGAGATTGTCAGGAGAATCCGGCAGCAGCTTCCCTTACGCTGCTGCTTCTGTGGTGTACACACCACCTTCCTCTTTCGATGTTGCAGAAAAAATTGGCGAGGGTGGAGGAATATTTCAGTTGTCCCCAAGGGCATCTTTTATACAGAGGAAGGGATACACAAGTGATGAAGAACTTGACGAATTGGAGTCTTGTCTAACATCTGTTATCATCAAAATGCCGTCATCTCCAACTACTTTATCGAATGGAAATGGAAATCACCACGATCAATCAAAAAATATCGGTGCCAATGCTAGGTACAAACTCCTTCGTGAGGTCTGGATGGCAACATAAGGTTAATAGTTGCGCGAACGGTGTAGTTACTTTGATGCATTTTGTATTTAAAGCACGGTAAATATGAAAAACAAAACAGCATTATACAGAAAACTATACTCATTTGCTATTTCGTATACTTGAGCCCATACATGGTTAATTGTATCGTTTTTTCATTTATTTTTTACTTGTTAGGGAATAAGTACCTCTTAACGGTCAAGATTTGGAACTTATTCTTAATCCTGTGGATTGGCTTGGCAACTCCTTAAACCCAAAATGACCTGGAATGGATCTGGTAAAATATTCATAATGCTCAAAGTATATCGATTTTCTTGCCTAATGTTGAATTAGTTCTTATAATATTTCTTTGATTAATATTGCAGTTCCCCATTTTATTCCCTTCCTTCCTCTGCAATAAAGCTCTCCATTTCTTAAGAGCTCGGCGATATAGAAAATATAATCATAATTATATAGTGTTCTTTTTCTTTACTTAACTGGACCGTGATTTTTTTTCTTAATCTTAACCTACTAATACTTAAAACTGGAATCCTTTATATTCTATGGAATTTTCCATTTGTTTGATGGAATTTTCAGGAAAATCAAATTCTAATAGTAGACTCTTTTTGGAATTACGTAAGAAGTACATACCGGTCAAATAAGTTATAAATTAAAATTTTGTTCATGTTCAATAGGTACATTCAAATTTTATATACAACTAGCATATATCACATTGTTGCATGTCTTCTTTTTTTTTTTTTTCATCTTCCTCTGCAATAAATCTTTCCATTTCCTAAGATATCTCCAACATGGAAAATGAATACTTTCCATTTTCTCAGACTCAATTTTCCATTCATGCAACGTTCACATTCACCACAAACAAATAAGCTTACTGGTTTTCTCTCGAAAGCAGTAGCCGAGAGAGAGAGGGTTTTCATGGATAAATTCACTATTAGAATTCTCATGTTCCCATGGTTGGGGTATGGTCACATAACACCCTACCTAGAATTGGCTAAGAAACTCACCACTAGAAATTTCATCATATACTTGTGTTCAACCCCCGCTAATCTCGTTTGCATCAAGCAAAAAATCAGCGAAAAGTTTGCACAGTCGATACTGTTAGTCTCACTCCATTTGCCAACCTTGCCAGGCCTTCCTCCTCACTTGCACACCACCAATGGCCTCCCGCTCGGCCTCATGCCGACCTTAAAAGAGGCCTTTGACATGGCAGAACCCGAATTGCCAATATATTATCATCGATAAAGCCTCACTTGCTAATCTATGATTTCCTCCAGCCTCGGGCACCACTTGCTGCCTCTGTCAAAAATATCCCAGCAGTTCCACGATGACGTCTATTTCATTATTTCAAAAGGCCAGGTATCGAATTCCCCTTTCCGAAGATTTATTTTTCGTGATTATGAGAGTAAGCTTTTGAATAAATTGCTAGCTTGTGCATCGGATCCACGAGAAAAAGATCGTGCTTCGGAGGGTGTTGCGAGGTCTTGTAAAATTGTTCTGATAAAGGGTTCTAGAAAACTGAGGCGAAGTACATTGATTATGTAACTGAATAAGTTGGAAAGAAGTTTGTACTAGTTGGCTCGTTGGTTCAAAAACCGAGCCCTGATGATGAGAATTCCGAGATCACACAACAAAAAAGAAAAGAAATCCACTGTTTTTGTTTCCTTTGGTAGTGAATATTTTCTTTCTGAAGAAGGCACTGAGAAATTGCTCCAGGTTTAGAACTAAGCAACATTAACTTCGTATGGGTTGTGAGGTTTCCTAAAGGTGTGGAACGTAAACTCGAGACACTCCCAAAAGGGTATCTCGAAAGAGTTAGCGAGAGAGAATTGGTGGTAGAGGGATGGGCCCCGCGGTTGAATATTCTAGGACATGAAAATATTGGGGGATTTTTAAGTCACTGTGGATGGAACTCAGTTTTGGAGAGTGCATTTTGGCATTCCTATTATTGCAGTGCCTATGCACCTTGACCAGCCTATCAATGCCAGATTTGTTGAAGATATTGGTGTTGGTGTGGAGGTGGTGAGGGACTCGAAGGGACAGCTTCACAGAGAGAGTAGCAGAAGTTATTAAGCAAGTTGTGATGGAAAAATGTGGAGAGTTTGCAAGGAAAAAAGCTGATGAAATGAAAGTGAAAACGGAGATAAAGAAATTGATGATGATGTAGCAGAGTTAGCAGAAGTTTGCACCAGCAGTCCTAGCAGTTAGTAGCTGGGTCAATATTTGGTTTTTTGTTAAGTTCTTCTCATTTAAATGTTAGGACTGATATTAGACTTTCTTGTCTTGTTTTGTGCTCGCACTGATAATTTAATTCAGTGTGTTTCACTATCTGACTTTCAATTAGTTATAAATTTGATTACAGTTTTAGAATTTTAAAATTATATTCTCATGGTCGGTCGATAGTTTCGTGTTGTTTTAATCACACTAAAACAAAATGCTCGTTTCTTGTTTTTTTTTTTTTTTTTTCCTCTATCGATGGATAATATGGAAGTTCTTACTAAGAAAAATGCAGAAAATTCAAGACTAGCAAAACTTTGATATGTATGACACGCACGAACGGCAAAAACAGTAAACATAATCGCAGATCTAAGCACAAAACGAATATAATACAGTGACAAAACCAGGAAGTGAATACTCCATACATCACACTACAGAACATGACCGTTCAAAAACAGGATTCACTTCAAAGGAGGCATTTGAAGTTGGGGAAGATTTACAATCGTAATAGTAAATTGGTGTAACGCTTAGAGAGGACCTGAAAACTCTGGATTGGATAAACTGGCTCTTGATTCGATAGTCTCGAGTACTTTTGCAACCTCAGACATTGATGGTCGTTTTTCTGGTATCACAGCTGTGCAACGCAGAGCAATCTCGAGAACTCCCAGCATTTGTTGTTGGGAGGAACTTGAAATCTTTGGGTCCAGAACTTTCAAGGCCCCGTCAGTGATGTTAATCTTTCGTCTTACCCACTTCACAACGTCAAGAGACTCCCCTGATTCTTCTCCTTTTTGTTCTGCTTTCCGGCCTGTTATGAGCTCTAACAAGATGACACCAAATCCATACGCGTCGTTTTTTTCTGTGGCTTTTTTCGTGTAACCATATTCTGCAGCAATGCAACAAATATCAAATGAGGAATTTTTAAATCCGAGCATCAAAAAGACAATTTTAGAATTTAACATTATAGCCATCAGCAATAACATCCCACTGGGTAAAGATAGTACTAAGAAAACAATAAACTATGAATCAATGACAAGTGATGAAAGAACATAATGGGTTTATCTGAATGTGACCGGTTCATCTGCAATTCCATGAAAACAGCATATAGAAAATGTATTGACATTCATAAGAATAGAAGATCATGTTCTGTAACACTTCAATACCTGGTGCCAAATAACAAGAAGATGCACATTCTGAGGCCATGGTTGACTGAAATGCATTTTCGCCAACTATCCGATCTAAAGCAATATCAGTGAGCTTTGGTTGAAGATCGGCATCCAAAAGAATATTTGTCGACTTCACATTTCTGTGAAGTAAATGTGGAAGATAATCCTTGTGAAGATAGGCCAGTCCTTGAGCAATTCCAATGGCAATCTTTAATCTAAATGTCCATTGCAAATTGAAGTCTGGTTTGTTGATAAGATCCCCAAGGCTTCCGTTTGGTAAGTATTCATATATCAAAAACATGGAATCGTCTGAATGACAGAAGCCCAGAATTTTAATAACATTCTTATGTCTGATCTTTGCTATAGTTTTTATCTCAGTTTTCAAACATTTCGAAGACTGGTTGCTAAAGTTCGTTATCTTCTTCACGGCAACTAGTTCACCACTAGGTAAATTCACTATATAAACACTTCCAAAAACACCACCATTTCCTCTGGCATTCTTTTCATCCATTGCCATAATCAAATCATGCTCAGTGACTCGAAGAGGATAAAAGAAGACCGATCTCCAACTACCCAGTTGAGATTTCCGATTGTAAGAGCGACGCATAAGGTAAAATCCAAAAGCAACAATCACTAGCGCGAAAACTAAAGCTATAGAAACTAAGGCACAGGTTACTTTAGCAAGATTTGATGTTTTGCTCATTGACTTGTCACCCGAACAAGGATTAGTCATACCGGGGCCACATAACCCAGGATTCCCTTGCAAAAATGAAGCAGGGAGGCCAGATATCAGTGAGAATGGAACTCGACCCGAGAGCTGATTGAAAGAAACATTGAAGAGAGCAAGTTTCAGGTTTTGAAGCTCATCTGGAATCGAACCAGTGAGATTATTCTGAGAAAGATCAAGGTAAGTTAACACTGGAAGTCTGGCAAGAGATTCCGGAATCTCACCAGCAAAATTGTTATCTGCCAGAGACAATGATACTAGTTTTCGACATTTCGTCAGTTCCGGGATCCTACCTGAAAGGTAATTTTGGGAGAGATTTATAATGCTCATTACAGGTGAATCGCAGAAATTTGGAGGAAGCTCACCATAAAAACCATTCAATGAAGCAGAGAATCTATACAAACTTCTAATCTTTCCAAGTCCCTGAGGAATTTTACTGACGAAGCTATTATTATCAATTTGGACTTGCTCCAATTGAGCAGCCCCCACTAATGAATCGGGTATTTCCCCAGTAAATCTGTTGTTTTCAGCTCTAATGAGCTTAACTTTAGGCAATGACCATAGCCAAGAAGGAAAATTCCCACTGAACCCGTTGTTCTGAACTTGAAACCTCTCAAGATTTGTGCATTCATTAATGGACTCATTAGGAATTGAACCATTCAAGAAATTTGTATGTAGACTAAGATTTATTAAACTTTTAGCTTCACAAACCCCATTTGGAAATAACCCAGAAAGCTTATTTCTTGAAACATCAAAAGAAACCAAATTAGGGAGAAACAACTCAACTCTAGGTATCCCACCAGTAAGATTGTTCTGAGAAAGGTCCAAAATCATTAAACTTTTCAATCCCAAAAAGAAATCTGGTATTTCACCATAAAAACCAGAACCCTGTAACAATAACTGTTGAAGCTTGTTGAGCTTAACAATATCACCAGGAATTTCACTATCCAAAAAGGGATTTTCAGATAAATCAAGAACTAGAAGCTCAGTAAAATTTCCAAGAACAAGTGGAACACTACCTGAGAGCAAATTACTACCCAATATGAGAAACTGAAGCTGCTTCAGTGAACCAATGCTCTCCGGGATCTTCCCTTCAATATGATTTCTGCTAAAATCAAGAACTCTCAATGACCCAATCTGAGAAATCTGACCAGGAATTGTACCCCAAATCAGATTATTACTAATATTCAAACTCTCCAAAGAACCACATTGAGACAGATGGAGCGGAATAGGCAGGTTGAATGTGTTATCAGCGAGATTAAGGCTACTCAGCTTGGAAAGTTTACATACAGAGTCTGAGATTTCACCAGAAAGATTCAAGTTTTGAAGGTTAATATCAGACACGGAAAAAGGAAATGTTCTTGTGCAACTGATTCCAGTCCAGTTACAATAGTGAATTCCTGTGGTGTTTGTCCAACCTGAAAGAAAGTTCATGGGGTCTTCAATGGAGTTCTTGAATGTGAGAAGAAAGTCTGATTCAGAAACTGCAGAGGTTACAATGAAGAAAGATAATATGAAAGCGAGAAGTAGAGTGTATATCCAGGCAATGGCCATTGGAGAAGAGACAGAGAGTTTTTCCATACACTGAAATGACCAAAAGGCTGAGAATTAGTGTGTGGATGAGTGGAATGGGTGTGGGGATTGTGTATTGAATTGTTTCTATCAGACCATACCTGTCAACAAAAATCTATTAGACTTGACCCTGAAAAGGGGCTAGTGACCAAAAAAAATTGGAAAACAACGAAGTCAAATAAAAAGGCACAAAGGGGGTTGGGTCGTATTTTAAGTGTTTTAGAGAGACCTAATCTGCATTTTTGAAACATCAGGTCGGACCACTAGATCTTGCAGTTTTTCAAGTTATTTAAGAGTTTGTTTAAAATATAACTTTTATCAAATAAATCGCCTTACGAAAATTATTCTATTATACTCAAAATTAGTTTTCGGATTCTCAAATGCAATGACAAACACTACATAAATCTTGTGTCAATAAATTTCGAATTCGATACACATAGTTTTATGGCTAAATGTATTGAAATAAGCAGAGTTTGTGGGTTAAAGTGTGGTATTTTCTTGGTTATCTAACACAAAATATATAAGAAAAAAGAAAAATATGCCTAAATTGGTGTAACATATTATAATAGGGCCAAGATATCTTTTAGTCAACTATAGGATGACTTTACACAAAGGTATGTTGTCCTAAGGAAAAAAAAAATGGTGTCCTTTTATCTCAGCACAATAATTTGTTAAAAAGGAATCCTATGAGACATTGAATTATGTAAAGGTGTTACAAGATTTGACCTTTCACCAACCATATTAAAATCCCTTTTGTCCAAAACAAGTAGTTATGTGTGTTGTGTTTGGAAGAGTGTGTTGCGCTTTATTCAGCTTGATGAAATTTGAGCGAAACTTCTTGAGGGTTTAACAATAAACAGCCTCTAGTATGCAATATTCGAGTGATTATCATTCAATGAATCTTGAAAGAAAATACTTTTAATGAAATAAAAATGTAAAAACAAAACATTTTTTTTTTTTTTTGACAATAATACAAGAAAAATATTGAATAATTATTAATACGTGAATAATTATTAATGAACTGCAAAGATGCTGATTGCAGAGGGTCAACCCGTGACTGACAACAGTCATACAAAAGTCTAATCCTCACATGGCCATTGAAAGATATTCTACACAAACCCCTTCTTTCTTTCTTTAATTTTTTTTTTTTTTTAATAAACTAGAGCCCTTTTGAGCTCCATTTTCAGAAAAAAAATGTATTTTGAAATAATAAGTTTTTAAAAAATATGTACTTAAAAAATTCAATTTACTTGTAAAATTACTTAATTGAAAATTTTATTATTGAAAATGAGTTTTTTTTTTTAAAAAAAAAAAAGAGGTTCAAACAAGGGTTAAATTGCATATGGTTCATTTTGAGCATGTTTTTACTTATTTTCAAAATGACTTTTATACTAAAAATCTGACCTTAATTTTTTACGAAAGTAACTTGTAAATTTACAGAGTCAAAATGCTGTTTGAATTAATTTAAGGACGTGGTTAGGACCTCTTTAAAAATGTTAATGGTGTTCGAGTGATTTTTAATTAATAAGAGAAATATGGTTTGTACTAAAAGCTCAAAAAGGTAGGTAGATTAATTAAACGCACATTCTCTAAAGCCAATTTCTTGACATTTGTTATGTGGGTATTTGAAATACATAATAATTAAATAATATAATATAATTTAAAACAAATTATTCTTTTCTTTAATATACTATCTAACATTGGATTGAAGGATCCAATTTATTTTTTTTAAATGGTGAAATATATAGTGATAGGCAGTGAATTTCATGTTGCTTTTCCCTTGCATTTACAATAATATAAAATGATTGCTAATTATGATCTTCAAATTAACATGCCAATAGGTCAAATGGGCATGTAATAAAAAGTTTGTGTCTTTTTGAGATTTGGCTAATTATTTCTCAATTTAAAAAAAATATGATCGATAACTTATAAGTTATTTAACTACTTCTTAATGAACTTTTTGAACTTAAATCATTATGATAATTACCCTTTTAAAAAATTATTAAAATGAGAACATAAATCTTATATAGTGATTTGAGCAACAAAAAAAAAAAAAAAAAAAAAAATCTCTAAATTAAATAGGACTTTGAAATTCACACTAATATAAAACCACAATTTCTTGGTTGAAGTTCAAGTGTTCAACCCTTTTGGCATACTCTTATGATTCTTCTGCACATTGGCCAATCAAAACATTGAAATTATAAAAAAGCATGTATAAGAAAGTTTTTAAGATTAATTTAATAACGTGTGACATTAAGGATAATACAGTTTTGTGTGTATAAACTACACAAAGCTAAGAATGTCAATATATTGGAGTTTGTGTTCAACTCCTTGAAAATTTCTAACTTTTGGCTTGTAACGAATGCACTAAAGATTGTATCTACATCTAAAGAAAGAGTTTCTTATAAATCCTATGAATTTGCAACTTTCTTGAAAATGTGTATTTTGTTACGTGAATATCTAAACCTACAAATGATAGACGTTTACAAGTTCATCTCTCGTCTAAGAGTTTTCAACCCTTCTTCCAACCCTCCTTGAAAAGCTCTAAAAAATGTGGTCCTCACACCCTATTGTTGAAGTCAGCATCCGCTCAATCATTTTATAACATTCAATTTTTTAGATTACGGTCTAAAAGATCATTGAAATGTATTCATATTAAATCGAGAATTTAGATAAACAATTATTATCCATTTACAGTTTGAATTTAAATATCATAAAAATTCATAGATATTAGGAAAAAAAGGTTTTATCTTTTTAGAAAAGGTCGTGCACATGACCCTAAAATTTATTTTATTTGCTCCATAGAAAGAAGTGTAATGTGAGATTCGTGTAGCCTTGTCTTCTTCCAACCGGATACATTTTGCAGACATTTATTCAAGAAATAAAATTTATAGGGGTTAATTTCATTGATTCTCAGTCATAGTTACTTTGAAAACGGTCATCTACCTTGTCAAAGAACTGCAATCAGAAAATGACAGTAACTTCAGATATCGATATTGAATGTGACAATGCCTACGAACATGAAGAAACAGCATGAAGAACAATTAAAGCTAATGAATCTGTCGTCAATGAGTCGACTCCAATGGAACAAATACGTGCATCATTTTTATCTGAGACATCGACAAAACTCAACCCACCTGTAGCCTGGAAGCAAGAACAAGGCCGAACTACTAGTTCCTGTGGGTAACTGCTCGAGGGGTGAGTGGATGGACTCTTGAGGGAAAACTTCAAAGAAAAGAAAGGCAAAAGAACTCAGAAGTATAATCACAGGAGCCAATGATTTTGGCTACAACAAATCAGTACATGCAACAGAAGTAATGTCGATTTCAAATATATGACTTGGCCTTAAAACACAACAAACACTCCAATTCATGCCAGCAAATCTGAAGTGAACTATCTTATAACGGGCCAATCACCACATTCTGCCACTAAATCTCCATCATGGCTGGAAAATAGTACTTTTCAGCCATGTATAATAATATAAGAAAGTTAAGACAGATAAAAGGACCAAAGCATGCAGACAGTCACACACTCGCATAAGCCATCAGCCATTACAAACTCAAAGCACGCCAAGCATGGAAAAGGATAGTAGTAGTTCTATAAAATACCAGAAAGAACTGCACAGTCGGTGGAACAAATGGAAAAAGGAATTAGAGAAAATTTCAGGCACCAACAGTATCAAATCAATGCAATCTGTGGAATGAAGAAAAGAATTGGACAAGTTTCCTAGGAAGATCCATGTACTGAGAGGAAGTGGTCCGTTCTCCTTTTAAAGGAAGAAAAAAGATATGCAAAACAAACAAGGAACAGAGTAAACAAGAAAAGCACACGTCAATAAGCATGCCTTATGTAAGATCATTATGGTGTAAGTTGAACGTGAGCAAACAATTTCCTTGAAGGACCACAATTAAAAGACTGAACTTCATAAAATCAAGAAGCAAGAGAAAGCTTAGAAAAATCACAGGAGGCTATGATTTTCACTCAAAGAAATCAGCACATGCATCATAATAAGTCATGTCAATTGCAAATAAAATGCACTAGATTTCACTTCCGTCCATTCCTTAGCCTTAAAGGGCCACAGAGACTCCAATTCATGCCAGCAAAATCTGAGGAAGAAAGAGTACTTACTTCTGACAAGCATCATGCCAGGAAAAGATTACTTTTCGTCCATTTAAAATAAGCATATAAAACTAAGACAGGAAAAGCATGCATATAGACACATAACAAGGGGTCATTAACACATACATATTCAGAGCACATTAAAAGTGGAAAGCAAAGAAAATAAAAAATAAAGTAAAACTGCGTAGATATGGATATTCTGCGTACTATCATGTTTAAGCATGCCTGACAGTATCCAATCAATGCAATCTGTGGAAGAAGAAAAGAAAGATCCAAGAACTGTGAGGAGGTGGTTTGATTCTCCTTTTAAAGAAAGAAAAATGATTGCCAAACAAGGAACGCAATATGTAAATCTTAATTTCGAAAATATGATAATCACTTATAGTGAACACACAAAGCACATGTCGAAAAGCATGCCTCGCGTTATATCATGGTGATATGAGTTGAACACGTGCATCCACGCATTTCCTTTAATCAAGGATCATAATATTGGCAGAATTAGAATGAGAGTAATATTGCACAATTAACCAGACGGAAAATTTAATAATTTTCACCTCAATATCCTTCAAGCCAGCACAACAATAACTACACATGGAACCAAACCAAAGTTATCCTAGCCAACCGACAAGACTCGAACTATAATAGAATGTAAAGATGCCACCTTCTCGTCTTATGCCATTCACGTCACAGCATGAGACCTAATAAGACAAGTGCCAACTTATATGAGGGCATATAGATATAGAAAGTGAAAGCATTGTGTTTCAGTTCATATATTTTGTGACCTAGCTGTCTAGATTTTATCGAGCTTTTCTGCTTTGACAATGGGATTTGCTTTGGCTATAGCATCTTGAGCAGCGGTCCGGTAATCAAATGGGCAGTTGTGTTTGTCAGAGTAACGATGAACCGAACAGAAGAGATTTCCACACCTGCAACTGAAACCTGTTAAACCCACACGCTTACTGCAAGAAGTGCATCTGTTTGGGCCCTCTCTTCCCTTCACCTCTGAACTCTGGCCTGACAACATATAGCCAGATGTTTGTGCAGGAACAACCTTTAACTCCACTGCTCCAGCTTGTATATCTACAGCACCAACAACAGTAGACTCTTTCTTGGTGCTAATTGAGCTGCCATTAACTATGTTCTCGATCGATGAAGCAGCAAGTTTAGCCTGTTGCTGCTTCAAGACCATGTCCTTGTGGCACTTGGAACACATATTCATGGTGGCTGCACTACCAAAGAAGCCACAGTTGTTGATGCAGAGAATTGGGCCTTCAGGAGTTTGACAGCCTGTCTCTTTGGAAGACTCCATTAGCACAAATGTGCTGTCATTTGCCAGGATAGGGATCAACATGTACACGTGTAAGGCATTCAGGTAAAGAGTACATACAATTAAGCTGATAGGCATTAATGTACAATCGACAACCTAAAAAGTAAAAAATCGTGCAACTTCTGATATTCCCCCGCATGTGATTCATTCATTTCATTTAATTATTATAGACATATGGGGTAAAACAGAGATTTTTTCTCGTGAAATTTATTGAAAAATACCATGGAAAGCCTACTTTTCAAGTTTGCATTTGTTAAAAAGAGTAGAATCAAAGAATTCTTAAGAAGTGGTATTAGGGGATCAGTTTGCACTAGGCAAACATCCTTAAGCTTCTCGGCAAAAATAGATTATTCCTGTTGATCAGTTTATTGATACCAGATAATAAAATCTCAATGATTTCTAGAAGTTTCCAAACTAATGTACACCAAGGAAACCAGAAATCAACAGAATTAACACAGTCTAGTGAGAAAGAAAACTCGTAAACAAGAGAACTAACACCGTCTGATCTTCCGTGAGTCACTTATGAGGAAAAAATAATATTGACAAGTTCAAAATGTAGTATAATTGTTCAAAATTCAAAGATAATCACACTAACCTACAAAACATCCCAATTAGTACACATTCTCATTACCAAAATCTCGTGCTCCTTAATTTACGGCTTTGTCACATACCCTTTGTTCCAAAAAGCGAAAAGCAAATAGCTTTAGCCCATATTAGCAAAATTAATCCCTTAACCATACATAGATTACATTAAATATTGATAACAGTGAAGTCTTACACAAATATTTATACAAAAATGAAAATAAATAGAACCCTAATTGAATAGACTACGAAACAGATAAATTTCACCTGAAATCGGGAAATCGAGAACTATTGGCAGATCTTGACTCGAAAAAATCGAGCCAGGGTTTAGAACATTTCCTGTAACACCAGAAAGTAAGAAAAAGAACAAAACATCTTTTTTACAAAATAAAATAAAATAAAAATACATGGATCATAAAATCGGAGCCTAAGTATATACACATCAATCGAAGATTAACAATAAATAATACCCTTACTTCAAGAAATAATCGAAACACCTTCAAAGGGGAAGAGAACTAGAGAGAGTAAATTATTGAATTTTTATCTCCTCAGTTTTGAGAATTTATAAGAATAATTACTGCTGCCCTGGAGAGAGTCGGTCAGGTCAGGTCAGGTCAGGTCAGGCGTATTGAAATGGCCTCGCCAAACTTTGCTACTACCATTTTGCCATTTCAGGATAAGTACGTACTACGTAGTCTTTTTCATTTTTTCTGTTACAAATATTAAGAGGTCAATCGAAGACGTCATGTCCGGCAAGTTGAGATCGTGTAGGAAAAACTGAACTAATCAATTTCGAGTTATCTTAAATGATTTGGAAGGAGCCGACTTGATTAAAAATGGCTGGGAGACAACACCGACTTGTTTGCTCCAATCATTGACCGCTACTTGTAAGAAATCATCAAGAACCATGATCAATCATCAAATTGTTTATTGTTATTGACAAGCATGTAATGGATTGTGGTTAAGTAATGTTTGACCATCAATTTTTATCGAGTCAATGTCGATTATATACCGACTTCACTTAGTATATCAAGATTCACGACTTAAGTTTACCTTTAATTCTTTGAATTTACACGATATCATTTCCTTGACTCACTAGATTTCTCGTTGCTTTCTATTTATAAGCATAATCACAAGATCAATCCCTTTTATATAGGCGGCAAGAACCTCCATATGTGATGATTTAACTATATAAAGTTACTATCTAGCCAAGATGACATGTGCCACGGGATGACAAATGACATTAAATGTGCTATTGAAAAGGGTAACGATTTCATAATTATTCGAACCACATCACGTGCGGGCAACATTAGCAGATGATTCACAAGCCACCACTTGCGTGTGGCTCTTTACTAATAAAATATTTGTATCTATTCACCAAGAAGGAGCTTTGGTGGCGAGTTGAGTAGTTAGTAATACCAAGTAAATATAGTGAACCAACTGTGGAGGCAATTCCCAAATCTTGAAATACCAATCGAGGTCATTGTCTAGTTGACACTGGCTCAATGACAATTGATGGTAGAGAGATTCTTGACCATGGTTCATAACATTAGTTGAGAGATAACAGTCTCACATCCGTCGCTTGCAACAATTCCTCACTCAGTCTTTCTTATTTGGAAGAGACTAAAGAGATTTGAACCATGCACTGAGACACGTTGTATGGCGCCTCGGGATAGGGCAGATCTTCTTTTGGTATGATTGTTGGATGGGTGGTTCTACATCTGCATACATTTTTCCACATAGACATCACACATCTGCGAGGGTGCATGACTTTTTCGAGGAGACTGGATGGGATTTTGGGTGATTACTACTGACTCTTCCATCAGCTATGACAGAGCAGATTGCGGCCATTCCACTATGCCTTGATATATCGGATTGTATTTTCTGGAGGGCCACATCATATGGTAGATTTACTACTAAATCAGCATGGCGGCTGATCCACTCTAGTAGGCCATTCATTTCGCCTACTGTGGAGCCCTATCATACCTCCTACTATTTCATTCTTCTGTTGGAGACTATGACAAGACTTAATACTAGCTAATATCATTATCCAGAGAAGGATAGGCAGTCAGTTGGCTTCTCAATGTCAGTGTTGTTCAGAGATTGAGACTATCGCTCATATTTTACAGGTAGCAGTATTTCTGATCATGTTTGACAATATTTTGGGGCTTTATTTTAGATTACCATGATTGCAGGAGAGAGTGTCAGACATAGATTCTGAGATGGAGATATTTTGGACAGTTTCCAAGGATCGAGCATATTCGCATCATTATTCCTCTATTGATTTTCTGGTTTCTTTGGACTGAGAGGAATAATGCAAAGCACAGGAACATACGTATGAGTTCGAGACATATTATCTAGAGAGTTTACCGTATGGTATCCTTCCTCCATATTGTGGACTATTTTGATCGTTACATTGACGTAATGACATGCAGCTTGTTATACTTTTTGGAATTTCTTTGACTCTCCTCCCCCCTATCATAGTTTGGTGGCGCACTCTATCATTTGGATCCAAGATCAACACCGATGGTTGTGTCAAGGATGTGTTTGCGAGTGGGGGATGCATCATCAGGGACTATGCAAGAAAATGTATTATGGTTTTCTCAGCTTCATATGGACAATGTATGATTTTAGAGGAGGAACTTAGGGCTATTCGTGATGGGATACTACTTGCTAGAGATATTGCTTTGTCAGAGAACTCGACTGTAGCTATTCACTGCATCACCATAGGTGACGGACCGTGGCTTATCCGAGGATATTCAGATAGATTGCAGATATTGTTTTTCGTTGACAGAGATATGTTTCCTACATCTTCAGAGAGGGGAACCAAGTTGCAGATGCACTTGCTACCGAGGGTTGGCGTCATCGCAGATACCAAAAATATGGACCAGCCGACCTACCACGACATATCAGGGCGATTGTTCGGATAGATAGATATGGTTTGCCCAACACTAGAGTTTAAGTATTTTTATTTTGCTTACACTTGTACTTTTTGTAAGGGAAGTGACACTCATTTTTTACTACTTTCCTATTATTTTTTACTTTAACTATAGGGGAAGTAATACTTTCTCATTTATTGATTTTAAAATTCGAAGACTAAAAAAAAAATCATTACTGCTAACCACAGAATCACCAAGATTACACAGCAATCTACAGTAGACTTCACCAAGAATATCTAGAATCAACAGATTACAGACGAAAACTAAAAGTTGATATATTAATAAAATCTCGAAGATATCACCCTCCTTCCACTAAAAAAGAAAAGGTAACCAAAGATTACTGCTCAACCAAGAACAGAATCACCAAGATTACACATGAATCTACAGTAGACTTCACCAAGAATATCTAGAACCAACAGATTACAGACGAAAACTAAAAAAATTCAGAGAAAGCACAAAGAGGAAAGAATGAGAGAACCATATGCAAATATCTCAAAGCCTCATCAAAATGAAGAATCAGCCAAATAATACAAAAAGGTCAGAAGTATCCAACAGTTGCACCACTTCTAAATGGCATCATCACAGCCTTTCAAAATAATAATCAAAGTCGTATTTTAGCAAAAGACGAGAATGCACAAAATGGAAAAAGGAGGCAGTCGAATTGCATTCTATCAACTCGGGCTGGACTTAACATTAATTGGGCTGCATCATTGGGCCAAAGTGTTAAGCACAATGTTTAACCAAACAAATTCCTCAAACTATTTGATCTTTTCGCTATTTTCAAACAATAGCCAATGTTCCAATCTTTCAACACTGTCACAACTCTTCCAAAGTGACTGCACAAATTTTCTTGAATTCATGCACATTGCTTCAAGCTTGAATCTAATTGGTTTGTTCTTGAAATTCAACCTGCGGCCGAGCATCAAATTCCCGTAATCCATTGCTCGTCATTCACTACCACTGCATCAGAGATGAAAATAAAATCACAACTAAACTCTACTCTTTTGGCTTGTCTTTTGTTAATCTACCTATTAGACCGGTTCAAAAGATCAAAGCATTGCATTTGACACCCTTTCGCTCCCAAATTATGCCATGTTCTAAATGAATGAATAAATTAGTCCAACCAAGAATACGCAAACCATGTTATTTTCTCACCCAGCAATCTAAAAATTAATACATGCTACAATCGAATAAAATGTCCGATGGTACAATTTTCCCAGTAACAAAAGATAACTAAAGCAGTATAACAAGAACAAAAAGTTAATGTGTGAATCAGTTTCTTCTTCCGCAAGTTGTAAGGCCCTTTTGGTGAGCTGAAGGCTCTTTTTCGTTTAGTCGGACAATTTGATTCTTTTTCATAATACCAGTCTCTCTCCTTGTTCCATATCTCACACAAAACCCAATCGTCCAACTACAAGAAAAAATTCCATCAACAACTCTTCTTTTCTATAGAGATTTCCAAGAGCAAATGTAGCACAAGGCAAAGGATCTATCGCTCTAACTTCATGCATAAGCCAAGATGTCTTACTGCTGCTTCTAGATTTTCCCATGTAGAATTGAAAAGTCACTTATTGTGAACAAGTACCAATTTTTTGTTGAAAGCTCCCCATAAGAATCTGGGAATCAAACAAAAGAAAGATTGTTGTTGCACCGTTTTCCGCAATGGTCACGTGGGCAACAGATGTCGGGTCCACAAGAATCCACACAAGTAAATTTCGACACGTATCGACCAGAAATCCGGACAGGAAAAGGATTGCGTTTATGGACGTGGAAGATGCTCTATGAGGGTTTTGATTCATTATCTTTATATATGACTTCAATTCGAGTTTTATTTTGCAGAGTTTGGGCCTTCTGTTTGGGCTTCTTCTTGGGCCTCGATTTTCAGGCGTAACAATTGTCTTCCTGGATTCATACCAAAAAATATCCAATAAACAAAAAGAAACAATTTTGAAGACGGATTATCCAAGAAACAATAGATATAACGGGAAGAGATGATTTCACCAAGTTTTTTATTCGCATATCCCCAAGGTCGAAAAAGGCCATCAAAAAATTGGAAATTGACATTAGTTTTCTCAGTTTTTATAGGGACAACCCACTATCCATACCCCTATTCTCTCCTATGCGTATAAGTACGAAGTACATTCAGTGTACCTCAGTTCCTTGAATGACCAAGTATGCAACAAGGAAACACTATTCGGTTAAACCAAAAAAAAAAAAAATAATAAAATTTATTTGTTTCCTTATTTTTTCAGTAAAAATTAATTTTTTTAAAAAATATATCTTAGCTTATTGTTACAATAATAGCTTATTTATTTTAATTTTTGTATATTGAAAAATTCGTTGTAAAATTTATGTTACTAATAAGTTAAATTTTAATTTTTTTTTCTTGAAGTGATGAGTTAATTTATTAAGCCCCTGTTTGTTCTATATTTTTTTCCCATTTGTATAAGAATTGTGACCGTTGCATAGATTATCTAGTTATGTCAACAAGCCAGCTCGAGCAAAAATAAAAGTTCGGGCTCAGCTCGAGCTTTTTTGGGGCCGAACCGAGCAAAGTCCGACAAAAAAAATGAGGCTCAACCTGAGCCTAACGGGCCGGGCCGGATCGAGTTTTTTGCTTCTTTTTAAAATAATATATAAAGGGCTGCCTTTGCAGGCAACTATCATTTAAAACATTTTAATATATTTTTATGGGGCAGGCTCGCCAGAGCCACGGGCCGGCCCGAGTCTCGGCTCGGTGTAACCGAGCTCAACTTGGGCTTTTTCCGGGTTGAGCCCGAGCCGCCGAACTTTTTTCCTATCCCTACACAAATTTCTCGTCGACATTTTTGACCAAAATGTGTGATAATGGGGCCCAGCAGTTTGAAATTAACAGTCACAAAATTCTACTAATTGGAAGAAAATGTAGAACAAACAGGGGCTAAGTAAACTTTTAAAGTTTAGATGCACGGAATCGTCAAGTGAATGAAGTCTTTACGCGTATTCTTATTCATCTAGTCATTTGAATTTATGTTAAATTCGCTTGTATGCTACAATAAATAAGAATTTTACTTTCTTTTCATTCATTAGTAATCGTCAAATCCACCTTATCAAACAAGTCATGAGAATCAATAGCTAACTTTTTTTTTGTTTTGATTTGGTAGATCAAACAAGCCAAGAGAATGAATATGACACATGTTGGTTGCAAAAGATTTAGTTACATTAGGTTTTCGAATATATGTAGCAACCAATGAAATGGATTGAACAAAAAAAAAAACTCATGTAGCTGACTTCAAATTTATTAAAAGTGAGGCTTAGCATGTGTTGTGTTGTGGATATAAGTCATACACATTTAATACTTTTTTATCTATAAAGAAAACGAACAACTTTTACTGCTTTATTACATTACTCCAAGGGTGAGCATTCTCGACTTTGAGGCAATGAGCGTTGGATCATTCGATAGGAACAATCCTACGTGTGTTGGTTCAGACAAGAGGTGTCGTGCTTGATTGCTTGAGAGTTGAGACCTTGCAGGGGATTAATTTCATCCATAATTTGTAGACATTTTTCCGAGCAATGTAGAGGAAGGTTAATATTTTTGGGATTTTGATAGATTAGATATTCTCTGTCATATGAACAACACACTTATTTGTTACAAATCGTCGAGGCTGATATTGAAGTGCCTGAAACAAACTTTAGAGGCTCTAAATGTTTTGATTAATAGATTACTGGTTATATATTTGACAATATCTCATATTCTGAAACAACAGACATAATGAAAACCAAAATCTAGGAAAGCTAACACAGATTTACAGTGGTTCAATAACTTCCATTTGCCATTATGGGTTTTTTTTTTTTTTTTTTTTTTATATATAATGGAGAAGAATACTACAATGTTTTTCGCACACCTCTCACTCGCTCGAACCTGGTTCCTAAAATGTCCTTTATGTAGCATGAATATTAATATGTTTCATGTTGGACTTGCTTATCATGAAATTGTGTGAGAGAATCGAAAAAGGGCTCATAAACCGGGCTTTTGGTTTCATCTCGATCCCGTTCTCCATCTAGCCGGCATTGAAACTTGTGTGTTATTTATAAATTGTAGCGAAAATGCCTTTGGCATAAGCATTTTGTTTATTTTAACGTCCACATAACAGTCGCGCATCAAGAAATTCGTGACATTCACGTAGGAGTACTCCAAAGTATGATAGACGGAGTGATGAATTATGCAACAAAATTTTTAAGTTACTGAAAAGAAATAATCAAAATTTTGATCCTTCTTCTGACACCAAAATTTAAGTTGCTGAAAAAAAATAAAAAAAAATCATTTCATTAATATGTCTAATAATCTATTTACCGACAAGGATTAAATTTTCATTTATTTGCAGACCCCAAAAAAAAAAAAATTATAAGACAAGTCCTAGGGAAATCAATTGTTTTAGGTGGCCAAACTGATATTTCACCTCAACGATTTGATGCAAGACCAAACTCTCAAGCTTAACTATATTGCACAGGAATAAATTTTAATTAGAAACATCCTCCGAAGTGCCGACAAGTTTTTACAAACTAAAAGCCAGCTTATTAACTTTGCTTGCCAAGTGGTAAAAGGGGAAAGTGAAAAAACTCCAACTTTGTTTGAGGCTGTCGCGTCGAGGGTTCGAATCCTGAAATATGGATTTGGTCATTGGGTAAGTGCAAGTGTATAAGCAGTCTTCCAACCTGTATCTTGGAGGCATGACCTGCGATTTACCTCTTTCGCCAAGATTCAGAGCAGAGCAGATGGGGGCATCAAGAATGCGGTTCACCCTTATTAACTTAACTTTGTTTTTCATGTCATATGGACAGTGCTTAACATCAAATTTAAGAAACACATCTTTTCGATAAGTTTTCTCGCGTGTGAGATTAAGTGCTACATATAATTTTTATAAAATAAGTGGTAGTAAGATTTGAATAAGCAATTTTTATAAACTTTAATATCATGTGATTTAAGGTAATATTTGAGGGTTTTGAAAGTTAATTGATTGAATGTTTATCTTATCTTTTTCGAGAATTGCTTCGAAGATAAATTTTAGAGGTTAATTGAATAGCTTACACAAATCGATAAGGATTATGACATTATAACTTTGGCCCTAGAAAATATTCCTTCATCATTCTGTATGTACAAGCAAAGTTCTTCTTGGACCCCCCTTCTATTTGCTCCTCCATGCCTGTCATTAAATTTTCCACCTTTAACACCTCAAAAAAATTGCTTATTTTAAAGATTAATCAACTTTTCTGCTTAATTAATTATTTGAAAACTGATATGTACCTTTACTTGGCCCCCCTGCGTTTCTTTCTCTCATTTAGGTTTTACCTTTTATAGGTAAATAAACCTTTTCCCACATCAAAATCAGTGCTTTTTTAGCTCTACTTAAGCCTCGCTTATGGAATAATATCTACTATATAATGTGCTTCCCTTGTCTCTTTACTTGAGCGTCACCACTCCCACCCCCTCACCCTACCCAACTTCAACACTTTATTTAATGGCCTCCCTGAAAAGAAGGCTATAATTTACTTAAAACAATTTCAAGCGTTGCTTTTTTTGGTTGCTTACAGGAAATATACAGCAGGGTTTGAAGTTTCTTGCTCAATTGGAGCAAGTTTGCATGAAGATTGAATTTTTTAGCTGAAAATTTTAAATTTGAAGGGCCTAATGGAGATGGAGAATGGTGATAACAAATCTAAAATGGGAGATTATGAAGTAATTGAGCAGATTGGGAGAGGTGCTTTTGGAGCAGCATTTCTCGTTCTTCACAAAACTGAGAAAAAAAAGTAAGCATTTCTCTTCGAAAGTTTTTTATATGGTTTTATATGCATAAAAAACGTGTATATTTATTTCCAAAACATTGTAGGGTCTTAAAATTCTTTAGGTATAAATATACATTGGTAGAAATGAGTAGACTTTCTACTACACATTTTGTTAGGGCGTCGTAATGACCTGTTGCAAAACTGAGAGAAAAAAAGTAAACAGAGTTTCAACTGCTGTTTGCCGTATCTCTGACAGGTACGTTTTGAAGAAGATTAGTTTGGCAAAGCAAACAGAGAAGTTCAAGCGAATCGCTCACCAGGAGGTATCTTTTTAGCCATACAAATCGTCTAACCATAATTACATTCTTTTGGTAGATTTACAGATAATTAATGATTGTAAATGTCCTTTATAATTGAACATAGACAATTATTGTATTTCTCTGTTGCAGATGAATTTAATTGCGAAACTACACCATCCATATATTGTCGAATATAAAGATGCTTGGGTCGACAAGGTATGTAGCAAGCTACAGATATAACTCTAGGATGTACAGAAGTTTCTTTAGCTGAAGCTTACTCCTAGAGTACATTTAATTTCCACTATTTTACAGGGATGCTGTATATGCATTGTAACAAGTTATTGTGAAGGCGGAGACATGTAAGTGCTCGTTCTTAACTCGAGATAACTTGTAGGTGCTTGCTTCCGCACCCACCCCAAATGTGTTCACGCACTCCTGTGGTCAATGCGTCACTTCCAAATAGTATTATCAAACTTGAAGATGCAGTGAAATGCTGTAGTCCATAATCATATAATTTGTCAATGACTAGAGGACTCGAGGACCTTGTGATTCAGTGAATGCTTCAACTTAAGGCATGCTCGGGATGACTTCTGTTTTTTGTAGAAGAGTTTCACGAGGAATACACTTTTGGCCGGTTTTATCTAAAAGTTCTTCTAACTAAACAAAGCATTTCCAAATAGGTTAAGCAGCTTCTGAGTCTCAAAAGCAACTTTTGACTTTAAAAGCCGTGCCAAACGAACCCTTATATGCGGGGGGAAAAAAGAAAGTTAAAGAAATGAATACAGAACACTGTTTTCAAATAATTGAATCCGTGATTTACCTTTTATCCTGCAATGTTCAGGGCTGAGATCTCAAGGAAGAGTAGAGGAGCATTTTTTCCAGAGGAGGTAATCTGATGTAAATTCATGTAATTGAAATACCCCTTACTTGCATTGGCATGAACTGTTATTTCTGTTTGCTCTACAGAATCTTTGCAAGTGGTTAACTCAGTTGTTATTAGCTGTGGACTATCTGCATTCCAACCGAGTCCTCCATAGAGATTTGAAGGTTTGATCTTCAGTCATTTGGATAATTGGATGTGATTTTGACTCAATCTTCTCTAAATACGGGTTTATATGGTTCCAGTTGTCTAACATATTCATCACAAAGGACAATGAAATCCGTCTTGGTAAGTAAGGCCAATGAAAATGCTTTGATTCTGCTTGCTCTTTACTTGTGTTTCTAATTCTCTGTTTATTCTCTTAATGGAACTCACAGGTGATTTTGGATTGGCGAAACTTCTCAATGAGGAAGGCCTTGCCTCCTCGGTAAGCACTTGTTAACTCTAAAAGGTCATATTCTACTGTAACTTAAACTAGCATCAGACATTCACTTTTGTAAAGAATAATTCGAGGAAAGTATCAGGCATGCTCATACTGTCCTTGGTGGTTTGATACCTTTCGTTTTCTACCTCTTGCAAGATACTTAAGATGATGGTTGTTGGTAAACGATTGGGTTCTTTTCTTGCTTCAATCGAGGAATTGTTAAAAGTGTGTGAAGCCTAATCATACTATACACTTTTCTTGGACCCCCAATATTGCTTCAATCAGGGTATATTGGTGTTGAGGGTAAACCGTTATGAATTTGAGTGTGCATTGCCTGTTTTCCTTTCTTGTGAATAGGAATTTGCTTTCGAGATGCACACTTTAGCTGATACTTTCCATATATCAAACTAGGTCGTTGGAACTCCCAAGTACATGTGCCCGGAGCTTCTTGCAGATATACCGTATGGCTACAAATCGGACATATGGTCGCTTGGTAAAAAATTAAAATCCAAGAATTCCTAAGTTCACATTGCCATGCTTTTAATACGAAAACTAACATCTTCAGAGAATTTCAGGCTGCTGTTTGTTCGAGATTGCTGCACACCAACCACCTTTTAGAGCTCCTGTAAGTTCAACTTTTAGCTGGAATTAGTATATCATTGCTCCACAATGTAGTTTGATGCCATAATTAGAACAGTCGAATCAAACAGGATATGGATGGACTTGTAAACAAGATAAACAGATCTTCCATTTCTCCACTTCCTATTGTGTACTCCTCCACTCTGTAAGTCTTCTCCATTTCATCTCTTATTCCGTATTAGCCCATAAGTTTCTCTCTTAACGATGTGGCTATACTTATTATTCGACATTAAATCGGTTTAAATATGTCAGGAAACAGATCATTAAGAGCATGCTACGGAAAAGTCCAGAACGCAGGCCAACAGTGAGTTCGAGCATTTTTTTTTTCCTTATCCCAGGTAGAGGTGTCAAACATGCCAGGCTGCGCAGGTCAGGTGGCCTGGCAGTGAGAACCATAGACTGGGGCTAGCCCGTCTCTACGGCCGGGGCTCTGCTGGGTTCAGCTGTAAAGGCCAACACGGGCTGCATCCCGGGACTTCCAAACTGCGCATGGTCTAGTTTACACCTCTACTCACAAGCAGAGAAATTATAAATCATAACTTCCATGTATCTCAAATATACAGGCTGCGGAGCTGTTAAGGCACGCGCATTTGCAGCCATTTCTCCTTCAGTGTCACAGCCCATCTACTGTCTTTCTTCCTGTGAAATCTCCCAAGAACTCGAAGGAGAAAATTAGAAGACCTTCTCCTTGCAAATCTGGCAGTGGAAAAGACAACAAAGAAAGGGGGGTAAAACTAACACAGAGGGGACTGCTTCCAGCGTATGAAGAAACTGCTGATATGCAACGTCGAAGGCTACTGGAAGGGGATAACTCAATAGGAGATGAACTTGAGACGAAGAGGGTCGATCCCACGAGCTATTCAGGTAAAATATCTTCTGACAGTGAAGACTCGAAAAGTGAGAAAACAAGTTGTGAGACGACTGCTTGCGATGGAGACAATCAGGACAACATTGAATCTTCATCACAAAAAGAATGCAGCAGCACTATGGATATTTTGACGTTTCCATCGAATGCACGGCTAAAAGAGGGAGAAGAATCTCCTCAAAAGCACGTTCCACAATTGGAGGCTCTACCCAGTCCCGGGGTAAATGAGGAAACAGAAACTAACGTTGAGGATTTTGTTTCTGTGAAAAGCAGTAAAACTGCAAGATGTGAAGCTGATGCAGAACCAAGAAACTATTTGAACGAAGAAGAAAGCACCGGTGATTGTTCAGGAGTACGTTCAGACAATGCATTGATTAAAAGTACGGACGAGGTGAAAGTTACGGCAGATACCAAAAGTGTCCTAGTGCAAATCCAGGAAGATGACGTGCCAGTGATAAATCATGCATCTATTGAAGAAGAATCATTGTTAAGTGTATTAGCCGGAATTGCCACCGATGAAAACAAGGGTGAGTGGGAGAACCCGAGCCAACAGAGAGCTGATGCTTTAGAGTCTTTGCTTGAAGTATGTGCACGTTTACTTAAGCAGGACAAGCTCGATGAGCTTGCAGGCGTGTTGAAACCGTTCAGTGAAGATGCCATCTCATCAAGAGAAACAGCAATCTGGTTGACAAAAAGTCTAATTACTGCAAGAAAATTGTCCGAGGAATCCTAGTTTTCAAGAATTGGGAGATGATCTGTGTTTTCATTTTTAGTAAGTTATTGTAAAAATGGTTTTTGTGAGATGTTCGATTTATAATCTATGTTTCATGTTTTCCAATTTTATTTATTTTTAAAATTCATTTGCTGAAGGCAGCTTGCACTCTGTATTGAATTCTTTGGATAAGAAGAATTATTGGACGTTTGATGGGTTAAACAGATCAAATCAAGAAAAATATCAGTATTTAACAATTATATTCAGTTCTGTATATTGGCATAGCAACATTCATATGTTGTACAAACATTTCATATATACAAACATCAGTAAAACTAGAATTAGAAAAGGTTTTATAATCTTGACTTCAGCTCTACAATTCCAACCCTTCTGCAAATCCAGTTTCCAGTTCAATGAGATACAAAAAATGTGGAGATGCTAACCAATCCAGGCAGAACTATGAGCAAATATAACATTCTAATACTTCATGAAGTATGACTCTGAATTAACACATTAGTATTGAGTATAACAATCACTCTTAAAGGTTAAAGCAATGTTTTAATGCACTAAGCTCATACAAATACTTGCATTACAAGCAAACCCCTTAAAAAAAAGGAAAAAAAAAATACTCGACCCTATCATCTACAACATACTAATAAGCATTGTGCCTAAGAAATTTGGAATCAGTTCATCAGCATGTATTTTTCAGGAATTTACTAATCTAAATGCATGTGCTAAAAAGATTTGGCAAATAATAGGCGGAAGAGTTTTATGAAAACCAAAATTAAGTTTCTCGCAATTTATGTAAGGAAAAACATTGCAGCCATTAAATAATTAACCAGCAAAACATGCTAGAGCTACCATACAAATGTAATGGGTCGATTGTTCAGAGCTCAAGGTTCGTGAGTAATGGAGCTAAATTACAAGCCCAAAGGATAAAACACATTCTAATGTAGATGATATAGTCTTACACGACAACGCCATTCCTTGAGTGAAACCGAGACTTGGGCCCTCAAATCTACTGTTCTGCATCTTTGTGCTTATTTTTCTTCTTTTCACTTTTATTTGCTTCATGATCAGGTTCAGGTAAAACCGAGGAGTCACCATTCTCTGAGTCCTTGTGTTTCTTCTTTTTCTTCTTTTTCTCGGACTTCTCCTCATCTGATGCCCCAACATCTTCCTTCACTTTATCCTTCTTCTTATCCTTCTTTGATTTTTCACTATCAGAACCTACACCTATGTCGACCCCCTCTTTCTTCTTTTTCTTTTTCTTCTCAACTTCCAATTCCACAGTCTCATCCTCGACTTCTGAGGAGATCTTTGCTTTCTTGGCAGCTGCTGGCACAGGGCTACCATCCACCTCATCTAGCTTGCGCTTCCGCCCCTCATCTCCATCAGTTTCTTTATGTTTCTTCTTCTTCTTTTTCTTCTCACCCTCAATAACAGCACCATCCACCTTCACTTCATCAGTAGCCGACTGGGGCTCTGCAGCAAGGCCAGCAACCATAGAGTCGCCTCCAGTAGGCAAAACCACATTCCTTAACCACTCAGCTGGGGTATTCTCATTCAGTTTCCCACGTTTATCCAACTTCCCCTCTGCAATCAACTTCTTTTTCATTGATGCTTTTGGCCCCAACCCCCACTTCCTCGGGTACGTATCCCTATCCATCACTACCCTCTTAATCCTGGCAACCACTCCATGATCACAAGTGGCCATCACTGCAGTTGTCATCTCTGCAATCCCCAATGCAATCGCCTCTCCTTTAGTTGTCATCAACACCACTTCCCCTCCAACGTCAATATCATTCTCAAACCTCAGCAACCCTGGGATCATGAACTTCGCGCCATAACATATGGCATTCACCGCAGAGTCCTTCACAACTAGCCTTTTATAACTAGTCAAAAGAACCTCCAATGGCATAATCACCCTCCTCAAATAGCTCTCATCTCTGTAATTATCATAAACCCACTGTGCATCCATCACATCATGCATCGTCACCATATTATCCTTCTCCCCCATAATACCCGATCTCACTCTCCTCAGCTCCTGCATATGCCCTCCCACACCCAACAACAGCCCCAAATGCACACACAGAGTCCTCACATAAGTGCCCGCCTCACAGGATATCCAAAACACAACCAAATGCCTATCCACATCGTACTCAAGCAACTTACTCTCATAGATAGTCCTAATCCTCAGCTGCCTTTTCACAGCAGAAATCAAAGGAGGCCGTTGAAAAACCGCCCCCGTCAGTGTCTCCAGTGCCCGAGACACTTTTGCCACCTCGGGCACCTTCGAATGCAACCTAGCAACACACACATACTCCTTCCCAGCACCCTGCTGGGATTTAACCAAACGTGTAGCCCTATCAATACACACAATCAAATTCCCAGTAACCTTTGGATCAAGTGTGCCCGAATGACCCGTTTTCTCCACCCGCAAAATACGTTTAATCCATGCCACAACTTCATGGGACGACGGATTAGCGGGCTTATCCAAATTCATTACCCCGTACTTAATATATTCAGATAAAGGCCGTTTCAAAGGGGAGTAACCGGACGGAATAGGAACATAATGTCCAGTGCGTACATTTAACTTATCGTAATTCTTTAAAAGGATTGGCCACTGAGAAGTATCAATAGAGGGAGTATAGCTTTGTGGCTTGATCATGAAATCAGAAGCGGCATCCTTTTCATTGGTATTCAGCGTCGGGTCGGTGAGTTTATCAACTGGGTCGGATTCTTTGCTTTTGCTTTTGTTTTTCTTCTTCTTTTTCTCAGAGTGAGAAATTTGAACATCAGCCATGGTAGTGAGTAGAAAAGGTGTACTTTTTTCTGATGAGATATTAGGGTTTTCTGGTTAACGAAGAAAGGAGGAGAAATGAGGGTTTATTTGTGACTCTGGCTGTGGTTGGGGTGGTGGGAGAGAGGGCAAGGGTTTAGGGTTTGGGTGGTGGCTGATGATACAGTGTTAGGTTGAAGACACGGAGGCCCATTAGTTTTCAATTGTGGCCGATTAGATGTTAGTCTATTCTTCGGGCCCGGCCCCGAGTATTGAATCGAGAAAAAGAACGGGAGAAAAATTCACAACTTAGACTTTATCTATCCCAAAATAAAAAATCAGACCTCAAGGTTTAGAATTGTAAAAATCAGATTTTTCATGAATTAATTAATTATATTTCATAATTATTATATTAAATTAAATATTTAACTGTAATTTAATATAATTAACTCACCCACATCCCCACCTTCATCTCCATCACCACCACCGCTCCGGCGACTGTTCTCCGATCGCATTTAATTCCAATGACCTTTCTGCCGTCGCTTAATTCCGGCGATTGCTCCGATTCCGACAATTGTTAAGGTCACAGTTATATGTAATCTGGTCACAGATATCTTATTAATTATTTCAAAATTTAATTTTCAGTCAAAACTTATGATCACAGATATCTTCTTAATTAGTTAAAAATTAATTTCAGGTCACAACTTATCAAATTAATTGATCACGTATTATTTTGAAATCACAAAACAAAAAGTTTATAGGTCACAAATCAAGAATTTTATGGTCACAAGTTATTTCTCAACTACGAATTAAAAATTTTTATAGGTCGCATATTGAAAAAAAATCAAAACTTTTACTGATCACAACTCTATTACAATGAGTCACAGTCACAATTTCTAGGTTACAGACACCCACATGTCACAAACCAAAAATTTTATGGTCACAAATTATTTTTCAACCACGAATTAAAATTTTTTAAGGTCACATATTCAAAAAAATCAAAACTTTTACGGGTCACAGCTCCATTACAGTGAGTCACGGTCACAATTTTTAGGTCACAAACACCTACCTCCAACTCATCTCATCCCACCCACGATCACATGCCACAACCACCCCGACAGCCACAGTCAGCCACCGCAAATCACAATCACCACATCCCCATCGCTACAGTCCACTTCTCAGCAGATTCATATTCCCTTTAACACCAATACAACCTAAATACAACCGGCGGGCACAAATCCTCCATTGAAATCAACTCCCCAACTGAATACACAGCCGTCAGCCAAAAAAAAAAAAAACAGCCACAAAAGGAAGAATTGTTGCCAATAATTCAACTGTCACCCTCTCCCTTGCGCGCTGCCACCAACTTTCAAGCCCAACCCGCCACCCATCCACCACACACCCGAAACCTACACACCCATCCACCACAATCCCGAAACCCATGCAACCATCCAACCGAAGACGGGGAAGAGGAGAAGAAATAGGTAGCTGAACAAGAGAACTCAGAAAGAAAATGAAGAATCGCTGCCAATAATTCCACCATCGCTCCACCTGCCTAGACAAAGTTCACTGTCGCTACTCTACCTTTGTTGAACTCCATCCCGAGCCTCAGTTTGAAGTGATTTATTTGGGCAATTGTTTGGTCTTTTCAATTTTGGGCCTCAACTTCTTGTAAGACAGTATTAGTTTTCTGTGATGCTACTACGATTTGTAGCAGTGGGTGGGAGGGAGAGGAAAAAGGAGGAGGCGGCGAGCAGCGATGGTGGTGGAGAGAGGCAGCGGTGGAGAGAAATAGGAGGGTAAAGAGAAATAGATAGATTTAGGGTTTGGATAGATTGGATTGAAATTTGGGGGTAGGGACGGGTATATATATTAATTTAATTTAAAATATTAATATTAATATTAATATTAATTGTGAAATTAAAACCTGATTTTTGATTAAATAAAGGATAAACCTGATTTTCAAAAACATGAAACTAAACACCTAGTTTAATGTAATTTCCTTAAAGAACGATTTGATTATGCCACAACCCCCTTTACTTTTAAGGTCTGTTTGATTGCAATTGTGGAAAATTGGTGGAAGAAAAATGAATTTCAAGGAAATAATTGTCTAAAACTTGTTTTCAGAGAAATTTTAATTAAGCTCATGTTTGGTACACATTAAAATTTTCATTTTTATTCTTGTACTCATTTTTAACCACACATTTTTCAATAAAATAATATTTTCCATGACATCAATAATTTTCCTTCTTTTTCAATCACACATTCTCCATCAATTTACTATTCCAAAATACATTTTTTAAATGAAATTGTTTATTAAAGTGATAATTTTTTCCACAATTAGTTATAAAATTTGTTTTCATTGCCAAATAAAAATAAAAATATTTCCAAGAAAATCATTTTTTATCAAAATTTAGTGTTCGTTTGGCTTTAATTTACATGAAAATTGTCCATTTTTTTTTAACAATTAGTTATAGAATTTGTTCTGATTGCACCAAAAAAAAACAAAAACTGGAATTCCATCTTCCCACCAAAATGGTGGGAAAACTAATTCCACAATTTCCATGAAAATGTGCACGTGTGGAGTAAAGTAAGAAAAAAATTTCATGACAAAAAATGACTATCAAACAAGTCAAAACATGTTTTCCATTTTCCATGAAAAACTATGGCTATCAAACATAGCCTTAAGGAATCAAAATTATTGTTTCAATTTGACCCTACATTTAGATAACACCTTCTAAGAATATCTCTATTATCTATTCATAACTTCTTATTAAGCTTTTATTTGATTCTCATTTTTTTTTAAATACATTTTTTTTCCTTCTATTCAACCATGCATTCTTCAAGTAAATAATATTATATACACAAATCCAAATTTTTTCTTTACTTTCCATCAACTCACTATTCCAAAATACATTATTTGCCTTTTAATGGTGGCTCAAACGCTCCAAGAGCATCTCCAAGAAACTCTTTAAATATGATATGCTCTCTATTTTAAAGAATTAACATCTAAAATCATGCTCGAAGAGACTTTTTAAATTAACATTTTAATTTAGAGAGTGTTTGACTCTTCAAACCCACTCTCTATAATTATATGCATTCAAAAAGTCTCAATTTTCAATGTAGAAAAACAATAAAATAATCTAAAGAAAAACTAGTTAAAATAAAAGATAAAAAAAAAATTGTTGGGAGTAGTAAAATTAAGTGTTAAATATAAAAAGCTTATTGAAGTATTTCAAAATTTTAACTCTCTAGATTTATAAATGCTCTTCAAATGATAAAATATACTCTTTAAAAATATAAAGCCTCTTGGAGATGCTCTAAATAATCATTTACCATTTCCAACACAAACAATTCTCTCTTCACAGTATTTCAAATTTCTCCACCTCCAAACCCTAGCGCCACCGCCACCGCCACCCTAACCCCTCATCGCTGCCACCACTATCAACACCAAACCTAGCACCATTATTGTTATCTGTGTTGCCGCCATCACCATCCATTTCTTCCTTCACCTCACTGTACCATTCTTTTTGCAAACGTTGGTTACACGTGCTTAAATTGATTTTTTTATTGTTATTTTAAATTTGGTATTTTTCGATGATGTCAGGTGCTTAAATGGGACGACTGTGATGGTTGTTTGAGTAGATTTCATGACTGGTGGTAGATGGCACCGCATGAGCCATGGCGACCGCGGTGGTGACGGAAGGCTCTGATTGGCAATGTGAATTATTTTTTGTCAGAATATGTCGAGTCGTGATTGTGATATTACATGTGTTACCCAACAACACAAGTACTACATCGTTCGATGACTCCATTGGTAGAATTCAAAAAATGGCAAGCGTTTGGAACCTTGATTCCAAGCATAATGATGTTGGATGTAGTGGAAAGCGCTGAATGGTTACCCTAAAACATAATCATAGTGCTTGATTCATACTAAACTTAGATGGCAAACAAACTACCCACTGATTTTGTGTCGAATCAGTCGATTGATAAATAACAAATTAAATTCAAACTATGACAAGTCACCCATATTTACCATAAGATGAGCACATATAGTAGAAATATTGGGTACTAATGAAAAATTAAAAGATTAATTTTCAATGATAATGAAGAATATTTAAAAAATAATAAATGAAGATAAATATAAAATTTTGATTTTTAATGAAAAAAAGACCATACACATTATTTTAAAATTCATTTTTCCTCTTATCTTCAACCACACATTTTTTACTAAAATAATATTACACAAATTCAAAGTTTTTCCTTATTTTGTAATGACACATTTTATATCAAATCACTATTTCAAAATGTATTTTTTTTAAAAAAAAAATGGGCATCAAACATACCCGTAATTTTTGAAATCATTGTAGAGGGGTATATTTTTAAGATTTTTGAAAAAAAAAAATGATATCTCGATGTTTTTGTTGAAGAGAACAAATTCAGAAACCCTCTAAAATTAGTTCACACTGAACTTTGGATATATAAGATGGAGGTAGTCGTTGAACCATATCATATTTTCAACAACAAACGTTGCATAAAAAGACATCCTTAATATCAATGGAAAAGATTTGAACTATTTGGAGAACTACAGTACTGACTTTAAAAAAACCTTAAAATAAGTGAATACAGTACACATTTTGAGTTTCCATTGTTCTGTCTGTCTAGTCTCCATAGAGCAACCTGCGGTTCTTAAAACTCAAAATAAGTGAAATCAAAGCCAATAAACTTGCAATACTCATAAGATATTTACCTCCAAAAAGTTCAATCAGACAACAGAACAGGGTTGAGGGCATTAAAAGCTTCCACAAATTTAAGGCACATCTCAAGAGTCGCCACAAGTAGCAAGAATAGCCAACCGAAAACCATTTCAAGTTATTGCGGGAAATAAGCTAATTCATTATGCACCAATGATTATACCATAGAAAACAAGGAACGTTAAATTATCACTAGTGGATGACAATACTTCAGAGGAGAACAAATGAGATGCCAAATCAGGAAAGTGATCACCTCCTCACAGGTGGCACAACCCCCCTGCCGGGAGCAGCTCCACGACCGGCAGCCTGAGCCTGCCAATTAAGAAATTTGAGTCAGATAAATACATTGACATTGATAAGCAATTGTGGGTATTTAGCAATGTTTATGCTTCTTGTTCTAGTCATATAGTAGTTATTTAGCAACGTGTTCATTTCTATTTCTCGTGACTAAAACATTTGGATGCCAACAGACACAACTGAACTCGTGATTTATAAATGAAAATACGTCTAAACTCAACGGCAGGAGTTTCAAAATGTGCCCTGGGCAGGTGTGAAAAGCATGGCCTAGGAACAGCCCTGGCCGACTCAGCTATGGAGGCCAATGATGGGGCCTGTACTTGATCAAAGAAATATTGTATACCCCACCACCTTGGCACAGACCGTGGTGACGAGCAATGGGTACAAGCCCAGACTATTTTAGGCATGCCAGCCAGCTGCCTCAAAACCTGGCTTTTACCCAGTTCACAACTCTATGACAGCCTGATATGGAGAACTACCCAATATGACATAATTTACATCTCTACAATAGCCCGGTACAAAGAATCGACCTTTCGTATACCACTAGGGCATATGGTAAACAAATAGTACAAGATGCTCACGTTACAAGGAAAATTCAGCTTTAGCACCCAACTGCCAGACCATTTTTAGACAATAGATATCAGACTGTGCCAAAAGGAAGGAGAAGGGCAATGCTGGTAACTTACTCTAGCTCTCATGGCAACAGCACGTCCCCGACCAACACCAAGTGCAGAACCCTTGCCCTTCAAAACGTGCAAGTAAAATGAATCAGCAAGGAAGTACTTAGCAAAAGCAAATAAGAAGAAAATAAAACAGGCAGAATAAAATGGTACCTTGATTCTAGCTTCCAAACGCTTGAACATTGGAGCATTCTTAAGCATATCTGGTATCACCATGAATCTGGTAAAAAATCAGCATTAGTAAAAAAAATTGATGCAAGAAAACAATTTCCAAAAGTACATTTACAAGGTACCTGACTTTGCTTCCACGAATGAAAACATGCTCGAGCTGTGAGACCTTCCCATCCTGAAAAAATTTGAACAAAATTAGCAATCAGGAGTTCGAAATCAACTGAAGAAGATTCTTCTTTTTATCAAGAGAACAAATAAAATAAAACTCTTACCACTTAGAAATTAATTTGTTTTCAAGATTTTGCATCAACAATCACTTTGAAATATTTTAGTAGTCCAACTCTTTAGTATACCACTCGTTTTCATTTTATCTAAGCACAAAACTAAAGTGAAAATAAGAATGAGCTAAATGCAAAACGAACAACAAACACAAACTAAACAAAAATATACTCTTAGAAACTTGTAAGATCTTAAGCAGGCTTCACTTTTAAGAATCCATTTATAAACTCCGTGTCATAATAGTGACATCTCCTCTTTGTGTTGAAATGAAATCCTTGAGATTGTTTAAATTTTAGAAAACCTTGAATTGTACATGTAAATACTGTAATTGTTATGCCCTAGGTCCAATCAACTTTGGACATAAGCACTTTTAATGTATATATAACTCATACATATTTATGGCAAGATCTATTATTTATTGAATTAACATTCTAATTAATTAAATAATAGAATTCGTAGATTCAAGTTTTGGTGATTTGTTAATCACAAGGAGTTGTGTTTGTGAGATACAAATTACGTATGACTGAATCTTAAATCGTCCGTGGTCGTATGTAATAACGAGATATGGATATCGTTATTACGGATAGACCATCACGTGTGACATTTCTTACTTATGAAGTAAGTAGTTGATCTCACAAGTTAGAGCGTGGTGACACTTGAATGAACACGTGAATGTTTTGTTATAGAACAAAACATTGGAGACCCGCTGAGAGATTCCACATGGAAGACTATCTGAGTGTCAGTGGGTAACCTCTAACGTTCGGTAGTGGAATTGGTCTTTTGACTTGAGATCATCATAGTGCCTTATATGAAGACAACCATACTTTGATGATGTCGGATGTTGCTCTGTCAAGGGTCGCTAATACGGTATCGTTAGGGTATGTCAAGAATCATATGAAGGTTGTGAATGATCAATAGAGGATTTGTCACTCTTAAATAGTAAGAGATTATGATCTACATTTCATCCAGTTAAGTTGATAATGAAATCCTTGACCAAGGTGAACTCATAAGTCGAAAATGAGTTTTCGACTTACATTGACTTAACAGTAGGATAAAAGATATGATCGATAATTGAGATTGACACACGTCCATATCTCCTAATTGATCAGACCATATTGACGAAGGGATTATAGTTTCACGGTAAACGAACAAGTTTGGTTTTGTCATGCCACGTGACATTTCCCGTCACATGTATTGCCCTGACACATTGCTAGATGTCAATCTGAGACGACGAATGTGAATTGATGATAAATTAAAAGGGGTATTTTAATTTATCAATTTTGATTAGATCAAAGTAATAATTCACGTCGTTAGGTATCGTGATCGGGAACCTAATGGTCACACACAAAAGAGAACCAGAAGAATGAGATTTACCAATTAATTAATTGACAAGTGTTGAATAATTAATTAATTGGGTTGCTTATTAATAAGCCCGAATTAATTAATTGGATTAATTAATTCATGGATCGGATTTAATTAATTTGATTAATTAAATGTTGGACCGGGTTGAGTTAAGAGATGGGCCAAGCCCGTTTGGACTTGTATTAATAGGCTGTTATGGTTTGAAAAAACAGTAGAGAATTATTCATTATTCTTGCTAACACGAGAAAAGAAAACCCTAGCCGTCATTCTTGTTCTCTGTGTGGATCACCATTGGAGGCTGGACAATTGGACAGTTTGAATTGCAGATCGTGATCATTGGAGTTCGTGCATCAAAAAAAAAGTTTGCGGAATTCATCTAAGGTATTATTCTAAACACAGTTTCTATCTAAACACAATGTAGATCCTTGTTTGGGAATCGAAATTTGCTTTACTTACGCTGCGCATGACTAAGTAGGTTCCCAACAAATACAACCAAGGACATGCAAGGATGAAGAAATTATATGTACTTCGTCTTTTCAAAATTAAAATTGAAACTTTCAACCATGATAAAAAATAATAATAATAAATAAATAAATAAAAATTTGTTCACCTATGCATCTTTTAAATCCCAATATTGAACACGTGAAGAAATAAAAATCTCTCAAAGTCATTATTATATCAAAACTAATAAGAAGTTTTCATTACAAAAATAAAAGTGTCTCTCTTTCACTTGTAGAGAATAAAAAAGAAATAAGGAAATCTAAAAGAAGTCCAATAGTTAATATTCAAAGTTCAGAGACATTTAGAGTTGAACATGAGAAAGAAATTGCAGACATTATAATTTTCCATTACCATTTACTCACCACTACTTCATTATACAGTATAAGATTGACCTTGATTATAAGAATAAATGAACAACCTAAACTAAAAACAAAATCCAAATAACTTAATTTACAATTAAGTGTGCATATGAGAATAAACCGTAATGGGCATGGCCAAAAGAAGAAATAATAGTTAAACACCAGCAATCGAAAATGAAAAGAACTCGGTGAAAATTGTAAACGTGAAAGAATATAAAGGCCGTCGAAATAGGATAATACCATGACTTCAATTTGCATATAAAACAATTAAGATCTACTCTAAACTCTATTATTAAGATCTACCTAGTGTAACAAAACAAAAATTACTTTAAGATCTACCAAGAATGTAGTAAATACTGAAACGCACAGGAAATTATTTAAAATATGAACAAAATAATTAAGCACGTTTCATTTTTTTTAAAAATATATATCTATACAAGGAATACACACCTTAGCAGTGTAAGTGATGTTTTCAAGCTGACAATTCCAGTTATCCTCGCATTCCACCATGCTGCCTCTGTAGAGTTCGCCGCTCTTTAGCTCCACCGTCACCACGTGCCCCGACGCTTCGTGCAGTAGCTTCACCGGAATCCCCAAACTCCGACTCATTCTAATTTCTCGCTAAATTTACTGATTTTCCTTCGTTTTTCTCCTGATTTTCGCCAAAATCTGTAGTAGTAATGCTCCTTCCGATAGGGTTTGAAGCGAGGCCAAGTATGTAAATGAAGAAATAATGTCTAGGGTTTAGTGTGTGCCCTATGCGTGTATAATGTCACAGGAATTTTTTAAAAATTAAATTTTGGTAAATATTTCCATTCAAGTTAAAAATGATTATTTTATAAAATATGTGGTTAAAAAATAAGAAAAAATTATAAATCTCGTGAAATGTCTTATTATCTTACCGCTTAAGTAATTTACTTTGATAGTCTCGAAAAATCTGTCAACCTAAATCAAGGCTCTAAAAATATCTCTTGATTCTCAAGAGTGAGGAAGCTTACCCTTCTCGTCGTCGATCTCCATTGAAAGACCGATTTACTTTACATAGTTCCACCAACTTCAGTAGGCCTCTACCGCTTTCAATAACCAAGCACAAAATATCATAGCTTACCATCAATCCTAATATTGTATGACTAGTTCATTTGAACTCAACTCCAGGCGATAAATTTTGTAAGTTGTAGACGTAGCTAAGAACTTAATATTTGTCGGGTGCGTGTATATGTGCAAGGAAAATTCTCATAATCCTTTTTGCTACTTTTTAAAAGATTCTTTTGTTAAATTCCTCGTATTTAAAAGTGTTTTCATTAAATAATTTCAAAATTTATATAGTGAAGGCCTTTCAATAATTTTTATTAATCTTTAATTTTCAAGTCACAATGAGTCAAGCCAAATTGACCTACGAATTCGCCTCCCGGATAAAAGACCTTGATAATGCCAACTGCCCCCCTATGATAGGTAAGTTGAGGGGCATTACCGGGGCCTGTGGCTTGATAATGTAGCATGATTCCTCACCACCCAAACTTAGTTTGACTTATTAGTGAAGCTCGACCCATTAGTGAGACGAGTGAGTCCATGAAGCCTTGTAAATATGATATACTCCTTCCGTCCCAATTATACACTTGTTTCGTTTTTTGCACGAATTAAGAAAGCTTCTTTAATGTTATTGAAAAATTAATTTTTGCCAAAATCTTTCCTAATTTACCCCTATTTAATTTTCAATTTGTAAAACTAAATTACTGTTGGAATTAATAAAAAATTCGAAGAAAATGAAATAAAAGTTGTTCCATATTTTTAAAAAGTGAGAATTGTGTGTATTTGGATGATTTCAAAAAGTTGACACATTAAGTGAGAAAAATTTAATAAGAGTATATTAGTAAATAAACACAACAAAATATTCTATATAAGAAAACAAGCATATATATTTGGGACAAGAGAAAAATGAAACTCATCCTATATAATTGGGACGGAGTGAGTACTGCAAAAAAATATCAATTTTTTTTTTCTTGTAGCCACAAATTAATTAACTGATTTGCAATCGAGCAGTTTGTTTTTCCATACACTAATCATTTATGGCCAAAAATACAAATACAAAGGAATAGACACCTTGCTACATGACACATATTTGGCTGTCTTTTACTGCTGTTTATCTTCTTGAGTCCCTGAAGTCTCTCTCCTGTTCTTCGGCTTTGCTGGGGCAACTTCGGCAGGGGTCGACCTCTCTGATTGAGAGAACTGAATCAAGATTTGCATAAGAATCGTGACAATAGCCAATGCTACTGCTGAAAAAGTGAGACCTTTCCACGAGGAGAGAAGTGAGAACCGCTGGAAAAATTTTAGGGCCCCAAAGACGAGTAGAATTGCCCAAGAAACGACAACCTGTTATTGTGAGAAGGCAAGCCATTAGTTCGACACAACCAATGCAAACAAAAAGTGAGATGCGTGTTTGACTGAGCTTAAAACATTTGCAGTCAAAATAAGCAACTTATCTCTTTCACCAATAAAAAAATTTATGCTTAGTCAAACGTGCAAGTACTAATTTAATGCATCTACCAATAGGGACTTCACTGGCCGGCCAGTGTCTTGCAATTGTTCACCAAAGGAATCCTCGGCTGCATGCTTGTCCAATAACTTATCCTAATTCACAAGAATGCAAACAGAAAAAAGGGATCATCATAAGTTACATGTTGCGACCAGAAAATTCCTCGTATTCTTTAGAATCTAGATAGTATTTCTCCAATTGTCAACAGTTTCGAAAGAAGCAAATATTAAAACTGAAGGAAATCGTAAGTGTGCACCTTGGTCACAAAGGCATCCTTACACCACTGAGCAACGGCATCATCTGTTTCAGGCAAATCCTTCATCAAGTGTCGCTTGAGGTGGACATGCATCTGCACAATGGGAAACTATTAACGTCTAAAAATTGGGGAAAAAGAAAAGCATCCTAGAAAGAGGATCAGATTGTCAAAGGTACTTCTTCAAAGGTATAAAACATGTCCAAGGTACTTCTTCAGATTGTCAAAGGTACTTCTTCAATGGGTAAATTTCATTTAGCAATCAATACTTTTTCAAAATATATTACAATCCTAAATATATAAAACATTTGCCAGTCCTAGATATACAACGCATATATACCAGGCTATCATGATAGAGTGCAAATTTTAGCTTACATTGAACACAATAAATTCTTCAGATTCCCATCCCGTAACATTTGCATTTCTGTAAAGGGGAAATGGCAAAAGGAACACAAAAAGATATCGTTTTCCAGTCTGACTTGACTGTATTCTATTTTTTGGTTTATAAGATGCACATTCATACTATAAAAGCTCTCTACCCGTTCTCCAAAAAATAAAAACTTCCTCTACCCTATTCCCTATTTAAATTAAGTAGAAAGCTTCAATTGTTTAGTTCATTTTGCGGTTATTTACTTCTCCGAGCAAACATAATGGCAGCATTGTAAAATGACGCCAAGCATATTAATGTAGTCGTCAAGTGACATGCACCATTACTCCTATTGTGCGTAGATAAAATAAGTTTCAAAATCTGATCGTACGTAGCTAAATCTACGAAATTTAACTTCTTATAATGCAAAATGAACCAATCCTGCGTTACCTCCTAGCTACATTCAATTGCCATCATATTATAACAGATTTAACAATAGAGCTCTGAGTTATCAGATTTTACAGACTTACCACAGAAGGTTGCCCTTTAAAGAGTCTTATCATGGTAGGTGCAGGCGAAGTTTTGGGGATAGCAACAGTTACATCATAAATGGCCGGAACAAATGTGCGCATATGACTTACTGCTGTCACAAAACCCTGAAAACAAGCAACAGATCTTACTGGGCAAATTGAATAATGTACAACCTTGGAGAACAAAAGGTTACCCTCAAGTCAATGCATGATCAACGCAATTGTATCCTCATGTATAATAACTACATATGCAGAAATCAAGCAGTAGCAGTATTGGAAAAGTTACGGTACTTCACAACTTCGTATCCAGCGCAAAAAGTTAGTTTATGACGAGCCTCCGTTAAGAGTCAAAGGGAAGAAGTTAATGTTTTCGAAAGAATAAGCCCCTGTTTAATAACCATTATTTAAAAACTCTTTTTTCTACGTACTTATTCTCAACCACATTCAAACTAAAATATTGTGCACGTATTTTCCCTACTTTTTAACCACACATTCTCCTAAAAATCACTATTGAAAACATTGTTTTGGCCAAATAATGGCCATCAAGCAGGAGCTAAATAACAGAACTATAATAGGTCTAGGACATGTGCAAATTACAGGATACTGGGGTGAAAAAATGCAAACCGATAAGAAGACAAGCAAGGCAAATAGAAACAAACAGCGAAAGGCTCTCTATTTGAAGCAAGATATTCTGATGAAAATGACTGTTGTTTCAAACACGAAAACAGCCCAAAACTCTTGGGTCAAAAAGCTACGGCACAGGTGATACCATGGTCCATCAGACTCGCGCAGTCACACTCACTGACATGCTACCAACAGTTAATACCAATAGAATAAATTGAAACACCACATTTAGAATTGTTGAAACATAGAAAGGGAAAACGAGAAACAAACCAAGAACTACTATAAACACTAATAAAACAGAAGTAGCACTAGAAAATTTATTGTTTACAGAAGCAGGTGCAGTTGGAAACCTTTGTACGAGGAATCAAAACATTCCTTGGAACTGCCATCCCTGCTGAAGTAGCATATTCTTGAGCAGCCAAAAGCTTTGCTTGAGTAAATCGTGTACCCTCCACAAAAAGTGCCAGCCAAAAGGGCTGAGGGAAATCCCTTAGCCGTTGAAGACCTGACTGCAATAGATGTCCACGAAGTCCAAATTAAGATGAACCAAAACAGTTAAAGAAGCACAGAATTGGAGAGGAAAACGCATCATAGATAAACAAAGACGACTGGTATGAACATCCACGTGCATAATGAACCATAAAAACTTTCATCATTCCAAAATACCTTTAAAGTGGTTTCATCCTTTGCCCAGCTTCTTTCAAGAAAGAGATACTCTGAAAACCACATGGACCATCCTATGACCTGCATATATTGGATGCAACAGCAAGCTTGTTTATGCATATCTTATTCAATACCTCAAATAAAAGAGTAGGGTGTGAACAAATTAAGGAACATGACAAAGAAACAAGAACACAACAGGAGTTTTAAGTCTAGTACTGCTATCTATGAATATTTGTTAAGACTTTTTCAGCAATGGCAGAAATATAAAACTTCGATCTCATAATATGATTTCCAATACCTTTAAAAGGTCAGTCACCCTGACAGCGACCTTCACAGTGTTATTGAATACTTATAAACTTCGGCTTTGATAAAAAGCAATCAAAACCTTAAAGTTATTTCATTACAAGAACCAGTGTCAATAACATTTCTTGACTATCAAAATAAAGTCAAATTAGTATTGATACAGAAAACATTATTTTGAAGCGTGGCATGGTTTTTCTGGATTTAAATCACCAATCAGTAAAGCACATTTCTCCATTGTCATACACAATAATTTATGTGCTGATATGTAATAACGTTCAAGAAGCTGACCGTTCTACAAAGTTTTAGAGATCAATAAAAAGCCAAAATAAAAAAATAAATAATAAATAAAATAGCCACTTCATAACAACTTAACAGGTAGAAGGTGAATTTAAGATAAAAGCAAAGGCTCATTTAGCACTTTCGAACAAGAATTGACATAAAATACTTACTGGAAGGAGCTTTGATGATTTTTTCATAACAGCTAAAGCGCTTCCAAGGCAACCTGATCGCTGCCATTAAAAGAAGGACCAATCAGAAGAATTGACATAAAATGATGATGCTAAAAACAGAATTTAAATCAAGCATTAGCAAGGATATTGCACAATTCCAAAGCTAGTAAAACAAATTTTTTTTACATCTGTCTGTATATGACTACTAGCATATCCATACACGTGTTTGTATGAGCAAGCATCTGAATTAAGAAACATTCCATACCCACTTTATCCCACAATGAATGTTCTACTTTTACTCTGTATGACCATTTCTTTCAAATTCAGTTCCATGTCTAAGAAAAAATTATGGTTACATAAAGTTCAACAAAGACCATGTTAAATCATTCATACCAATGCCTAAGGGTATATTTACATATTCTATGCACATTAAGGTGCAATTGGCTAATTAATTCTCTTAATTGAGTTCACTTGGAAATAAATGGTCTTCGGGCCTTAAACAAAATAGGTTTTTAGTGCTTCCAAAATTGGAACCCAGTTTTTCAGAAAAACCATTTATTTCTTTAAAATTGTTTCTCAGGTTTATCTAGAAGTCTTTAAGCCAGGTCTTTTGAAATTAGGGCTAATTTCACTTTGTCTTCTTCAAGTGACTATTTTCTTTAATCAGCTTCAACCCCTTCCACGCACGGGATATGCCCCTTTCCGTATCATCTTATTTGAAGGATCAGAGCCAGATGCCACACACGTACCTGTGTCATGTAGACAGGTGTGCATCATCACAAATGAAGAGTCCGAGCATCATAGCAAACATTATATGATAAAGCATAGAGTGAAACTTTTTTCATCGTAAAAAGGATAATGTTTGAATTTTGCTTCCTTGTGGACAAGTTTTCAATCCTGATAGTACTTTTATTGAGACAGAAGATTATAAATACTGCTTCTACTTTTGTTTATTATTTCTTCATAGTACTCTTCCTAACTTCAAGTCTTTCGCACAGAGAACTGAACAGATTCATAATTCATAAACCTGAGGAACTTAGATGACATCAGTTACTGATAAAGCATGTGATGCATTTTTAGCAAAGTGCTCTTCGATATATAACATAAATAAGAAATACGGAAATTTTCTTGTATGCATGAGTAAATGTAGAGCGGCATGGAAGCAACGATCAGACTGCTAACCTGAGCCAAAACCCATCCTACAAGCCAATCGATGTCGCTTCTATGATTACACATGACGAGTGCATGTTCTTGGCCTAGAAGTTCACCAGCACAATTCAATAATTCTTGAGTGAGACAAGCAAGGCACTTTATCCTTTTCCAGTACAAAGATAAAAATTGAATTCAATAAACGTAAGTTTAAGCCTTACCCATCAATTTAAAGGTTTCAGAATCTGTGTACACTTGAATCTGCAATCAGAAGAGTTGCAGTAAGAGATGGACTGTCAGGTGTTCTGAAGAAGTGACAAATTTTAAAATTAAGCCCATGTTTGGGCCACATTTGTTTTTTCATTCTTATTCTTCTCCTAATTTTCAACCACACATTCTTCAATAAAATAATATTTTCCATCATATCAATAACTTTTCCTTCATTTTCAATCACATATTCCCCATCACATCAACAAAAAAAAAATGCATTCTTTTGGAAATAATGTGCACCAAACGGGGGCTAAAAGGGGGATTTTTTTTTTCCCCACACATACAATAACACATCCTTTCTAACTATGATATTTTTCTAACTAGACAATGCTAGAACTAACAGAAAATGACACATCAAAATAAAATATCCTAAGTTTTCTCAATAAGAGATCAATTCTAGATACAAAAATGACATTTGAAGACTTTGAAGTCCGTATTTGTGGCAAATGAACTATAGTTACATGGTTTAACTTTTCTTTTGAAGAACTAATAGGTTAAGTATCTTCTTATTTTGGCTCTGTCAAATACAGTTTAGAAGCATAACAGCATACAATCACATAATAAATAGCTTCTTTACATGTAGACAAAATAAATGTAAAATGATCACATAATATTGAAAGTAAAAGCACGAAATTCATTCAGAACATTCTAGCATTTAGGTCCAAGGAGCTTTCTAAATTTACCACACTGTGGCTTTACCAAAAGATCTTAGAAAATAAAGGCTGAAGCTGTCAGTGCCAAAATGATGTAATGGTAAAGACAAATTGTGGTCTTTAATCAATAATAAATTACTATCTTATATGGCTTATTGCCGTTATTCAAGAAGACTTTAACAAATTGGACAGAAATATCCAGTGGTGCTTGTGAAAGTAAAAAAATAAAGATACATTTCATCCACTGTTAAGCAACAAAGTAATGTTTAAGCCTGGTAAATCAAGCCACAACATTATAACCCTTTAAGTAAGCAGTATTTGAAGCTTTAGATCTAACTTCACCAATCTTAGCACTTGATTCTAAAGGCACCCATCAATTGTCAGATAACATGGGATCTAGAAAAAAAAAAAATCTGTAAGGGTGAAAATAACTTGATCATCGCAACAATTTCCATATTTAGTGATTGAAATTTCCAAGGTGAATCAACAGCTATATTATTACTCTTACATAGCTTAAACCAACTTCATTTGTTACTATGATGCAGACATTCAATTATAAATTTGTTCTTCGTAACATAATGGAGATTGGAGACTACAAAGATGTGAAAGTATATTAGAAATGAGCTTATACTGCAATCAACAAATGTATAATCAAATGATGTAATATAAAAAATGCAATGGCACGCTTAGATTTCTTCACCTTAACTCCAGCCCACCAGTCAACCAGCCAAACGAGCTCGAGCCACAAAAGCTCTGCCACTGCTCTATTTATCCTCCTGTAAGTGTTCTTCGACAATGGCCTTATTAGCACAAAACATACTGCCTGAAAATCCCCCCAATAAACTTTGTCACATTTCTTCGAATTCAAAAATACTTCATGCACGAATAACATATATTTATAATAAAATAACCAGAAAATCACTCAAGAAAAATTAAAAAAAAAAACTTAGAAACCCTAGAAAACGTGTAGCAAACCAGCTAGGGCTAGAGAAAAGACAGTTTAATTAGCTCCAATAAATCATGCCCATGTCAGAAACCTTTAAAAAAAAAAATCAATTTTAAAACTTGTCGATTGTGTTGGGGTAAAATTAATCTGGTAAGTGCATGACCTGAATGAAATTGACAATGAGCCCAGATAGGAAAAAGAGAACACCCAACGGCACAATAACAGCTGCCGCTGCAATCGCCATAGCCTTGAAATCCCCCAATTTCAGACTACGATTTGTATGTATGCGTGTGTATGGAGAAAGAACAATGGAGTAGTTAATTGATAGTAGAGGGATGTAGGGTGTAATAAAGAAAGGGGAAAATCTAGAAAATTGTGAAATGGACATCAAGATTCATAAATATTAATCAATTAAGATACAATATTTTAGAATCAAGTTACATCTACCTAATTTTTTACCGAATCAACAAGTAGCGATTTGGGTCATTCGATAATTCATTAGGTATTTACGTGTAGCTTGATCATCTTTTGTAATATTGTTGATAACATGTCTCATATTATCATTGGATATTTTAAAAAATGTTTTATTTTTTAAATCAACATTTTTTTGACACGTGTAATTCTGGGAACAATATTGTCAAAATTCATTTTATAAATAAATGACATTGTCCAATTACAATTCATAGGTTCATGGAGTGTCAGAGTGGTTGGTTGGATTTGAGAAAATTGGTTGCAGATTGGCGACAATAACAAGAAAGTGCCTCTGTGAGAGGGTGAGGGATTTTATTCTTATTTTTATTTGAAAATATAATATAAGAATGCGTTTGATTACAAAGATAAAATAAATTCTAGAAAATTCAATTTTTTAAAATTTATTTATATAAAAATTATTAATTAAATATGTTTGATTAATTTAATTTTCAATTTGAAAAATATTAAACTTGTTCATTCTTTATTAATGAGTAGATGAAAAAGGAAATAATAGAGTGAATTACATGAAAAATAAAAATCATCCCTCCTTAAAAGAAATTTTTTTCTTTATTTAAAAAAAAATATATGATCACATAACCAAAAGTTAAAAAAATATTTTGAATAACGAAGAGCGTCATTTATCATATAAATATTGACCGCATTTTCATTAAAGTAGTGTTCTCCTTTTGATTAGTAAAATTAAATCTTGAGGTTATTTTCAACTTTGGATAATGAGAGAAATGAAAAATTTTACGGTTGACTGTAATATTTGTGTTCCAGTTCAAATGTTAATTTTGAGATATACAAATAAGTTTACGGAACATGTGACTTACTCTCCCTACCACTAATTCTTTTTTCAACGTGTTTAAAGTTGATTCTTTTAAAGCAAAACAATGTTAAAATAAGTTTTCAGTCGTTTAAAATAACTTGAATTTAAAAATGTTGCATATAAAATCAAATCATCCTTTCAATACGAAATTCAGGGGAGGATTGAAATATGTATAATTTAATGCCCAACGACCGGTTTATAGTCGATGCTTATTTTATGTCGATAATCGATATTCCGTATAATTTAATTGTTCCATCAACATAAATTAAACCAACTTTTACTTATGATCCAACCATATTTGCAAAGGATGATTGGCTGTTCGCGGTATATGCTTCACGTCTTAAAATAATATTAAGTAAACGCTACCAGTAACTTGCAAAACAAATGTAGCAATACAGGCAGGCACATCAAGGCAAGCAAAAGCAATGTCTTGGGCACATTTACGCCATTCGTGGATGGGTCAACAACAGAGTACGCGTTCAGTCCTCTTGTTCGTCCTGGCGCACCACCTCTAATTGAAGATAAATCCAACGCAAACCTACTCGAATAACCCTAAAGAAGTAAGAATTGACGAGAACCAGAAATGGGTTCACATCTAGCTGCATATAACATACATGTTTCTAAATGAGTTCTGTCCTGCTGCAGTGCCACAGTTTATCAGGATCTTCTGACAAATTTTCAAAATTGAATGCTTCAAAGGAATGTCAAACAATTCTGGCACTGGATCATAATAAATATGTTAGACAAGTGTTTCAGTACTGGATACCGTATTTGCAATGTTGATACCGTATATTCAATGCTTACCGTATATGCAATAGTTACCTTATATGCACTGGTTACCGTATTTACAGCTTAGATACCGTATATACAGAATGGATACCGATTTTACACACTTGATACCGGATTTGTGCAGATGAAATTCGTGTGTTGAAAAAGAGGAAAAACGAGACATATATATACTGGCTCTTGAGAGTGTAACTTGTCCATTCTAGTGATGGCAACGGGGCGGGGCACCCCCGCCCCGCCCCGCCCCGCCAATCCCGACCCTCGCCCCGCCCCGCCTTTGACGGGGCGGGGTGGGGCGGATTTTTGCCCCGTTTAATACCCCATTTTTTTTTTTTAACCAAAAATTTCCAATTAAATACAATTCAAAATTTTATAATCCAAAACAAATAATATTTAAAATAATTACATCAAGTTCAAGGTCCGAAACTCATTTCGGTCTATGATTTGCACCCTCCCTGCGCGTACGCGGAGAGAGTCTCTATGCTACACATGATTACACCATTCTAAAGTGTAATCCTTTATAAAGTGGTTTTAGTTTTCATCCACTTTCTATGTGGGACAAACATACTTTATTTTTCTCACCAACATAAACTCCTTTTAAGCTTCAATTTCTCATTCACTTGAGCATCAATTTTTGCAAACAAATATACGATTTCGATCTACTCACGGAGGATAACACAAATCAACATTTATCTTCCAAAATAGCCAAACGGGGTCCCACTTAAAACTCATGTCAAAGTCATCTATTTCTCAATTTTTCCAACAAAATCTTCAAAACATTAACTTATTGAACAAATGATTGATATTTGTGGGAAAAAAACTTACGTGATTTACGGGTAGTAGTCTTACCATCCTCATATAGTCCTAAAAGTTTCTATAACAAAAAAGAAAAGAAAAATGATAATGTCTGGGGTACACTCTTTTTAATGATACGATATGAAAATCAAGACCAAGAATCACCTTAAGATTCTCGTAACAAGTCTCAAGGTCATCATTGACCAAGATATGATCGAATAGACCCGGTGAGTTTGCTTGATCAAGCTCTATCCTGGCATTTCCGAGTCGCTTTTGGATCTGTTCTTCTGTTTCTGTCCCCCTGTTCATATGTATGATAATTTTTTATCAACAAAAATGCATGCAAGGAGAGAAACTACGAATCTCCAAGTGAAGGTGGCCCACCTTGCACGAAGGCGCTTCTCGAGCTCCTCAAATGAAGGAGGACGGATAAAGATAAAAATGCCTTCAAGAGAACTAGCCCTAACAGACCTTGCCCCTTGAACATAAATATCAAGGATACATCTCTATATGAAACCACACAAACCATCCTTAAGATTGCAAAACAAAAATCATTTTACAATGCACAAAACAACATTGGGACATTTAATGAGGTGGATAGAGAGTACTCGATAGTCTCAAAGTGAAAAAAACTAAACTCCTGTTCATTGTTTTGTCTACTAGGATCTAATACTAGGTTAATAAACAAGTTTTATGTGCCAACAAAAGAAACGACCTTAACTCCTTTTCCTTCTTTAATGCTTTCGATTATTGTCTAATCCTTCATACTAAAAATGTCGTTCGTAAACTGTAGAGTGCCATATATGACGATGGTGAGCTTATTAACCATTCATCTTTGGTAGATTGCAATACGTTTAAAAAGTAAGATCGAAATGTCACACTAATGTATCGCCATACCTTTCCTTCATCCAAAACCACCTCAACAGCTTCTACACTGGTTCCATAGAGATTCCCATGAACAGAGACGAATTCAAGAAACTTTCCATCTTCTATATCTTTCTCCATAACACTACGGTCGGTGAAATGGTAATGAACCCCTTTCTGTTCATTGGTCCTTGGAGCACGGGTCGTGTGGCTCACTGAAAATCCAAACATGGATGGAAATTCTTCCATAAGTTTGGAAATTAGAGTACCCTTGCCCACTCCAGAAGGACCACTTATGACAATCAGTTTTTGGGCTTCACCGATAACTCCTCTACTCCAAGCAACCGTTTCAGTCCCCAATCTCTTTTGCTGTTCTCGAACAAAATCAGTGCTCACCTAAAGAAGAAATAACAAAGTTCCTACTCAAGAAATTGATCAAAACTAAGAAAAGCAACATACAAACATGATTGTTCGATTTCCGACATGGATAAATTTTTTTACTTTGCGTCGTCATTGCAAGTGCTTTAGTTACCAAAGTGAAAGATAGAGTGTGTCATTTTTATATCTTTTATCAACCAAGAAGCACCAACCTCAAGAAACCAAAAGCAAGCATCAGAAGCTGAGTCCCCCTTGACGACCAAAATTCGATTGTCGTCTATAAGAACAGCTGAGTGTCCCTTCGATGGCCCAGGATTTATTCCCAAAACAATGGGGATCATCCTGCAAATTTTAGTCAAACTTCAAGTGCTTGTTTGATAAAACTTCGCTAAAATTTATTAATTTTTTAAATGGTCAAACTTCAATTTTAACCACATTTCTTTTATCAAAAGCTTTGTCACGAGCCCCTAAATTATATAACCTTAAAACCAAAAGACAACTTCATGAACTAAAGCATATACTAAACTACGCACCATTCACCCGTAGATTTGTCAAAAATCCGAACTCCAATGGTTGATTTTGATTCATTTTCCGTCCCACCAATGACATACTGAATCAAATTAGGACATTCATAACCAAAAAATTCACACATTTTAGCAGAATGTGGATTCAATGTGTCAGATAATCATACTGTTTTGTTGCTACCAATGTCAATTGCTGTTTCACGGCCTGCAGATATTAAATGAAACCCATCGAGATGATCTTCAAAAAGACCTGGAGCTTCCCCCTATTCATAACACAACCATATAAAGATACGATCACAGAATAATGCAGCCGTTTTGATCATCCTACGTCCATGAATTTTCATCGAAACTTTTTTATCCTTGTTAATTTTTTTAAAGATTTAAAAAAATTGAAAAAATAGATAGAAAAGACTCACCATAGATACAAATGATCCTCCAAATCAAGATTGAATCTGTTTAAGAAGAAACATATGATATAGAGACGTTATCAGAATAAATAAATAAACCAATTTCAAGATCTTCACAATACACGTAAAAATTCAATTTTGATACGAAAAATGGCACATAAATGATGATGAATTCCCATTCCACATACCCACTCCCTCACCCCAGTGCCACCGCCCATTACCACCTTCAAAAACAAAAGCCCATATGCCAATATCACATTTTGCAAATACCCAATAACCAATTAATTTCATATATAAATTCTCGTCTGTACAAAACTAAAATTCTAGCTAAAAAATTAAACCTTGTTCTAGCCGAAATCAGATTATTAGAAACAGAAAAAATAATTGATTTGAGAAGAAGACAGTGAAGAGCACCTTATATAGAGCAATATTCGGTAGCCCAAGAATCTCTACGTCACTTCTGCTTTGAATGTATATTATTTTGCTTGTGAAGGCGATCAAACTGTGACTGAAGAAAAGGGTACAAAAAAACCAAATTTGAGGCAAAAGTTTTCAAAGTAGAACAAACTTAGGAGTGAAAAAGTCAGAAACTTCGAAGTAAGATGGAAGAAAGGTTGAAATGCAATCCCATATTCGTAGCCCATTTTATTCTTTATTCTTTAATATATACGAGGGGAGAGTCGGGTGAGGAAGAAGCATATGATATCGCCTTCACTATCACTCCACCGAAAACTAAATTTTAATTATCGGCTTCGTTTTAAAATTATTATTTTTTGTACGTCTAGTTTTTTTGAAAAATATTGCACTTGGTGTCCGAAGCTATAGAGAATGAAACAATTAGGTTATCAATCCATGATTTTGGCATATTCAATCCCAATCTTTTTGCTTTTGAGGGACTCAGAGTTTTTGAAGGACATTTTTAACCTTGTATTTGACAAAAACTCATTTTTTTTAATTAAAAAGAGACAATTTGTGGGGGTTTTGTAGGAGTGAGCATTAAGTCGTTTGATTTTGAATTTTTAAAGAACTTAAGCAAACTTTTTTAAAATGAGAATATTTTATATGGAATCGAACAATTACATGTATAATTGTAAAATTAATTGGAACATATATTAGTTATAACCTTGTTTTCAACTCCTAACTGCAAATAGCAATTATATTGGACCATGTGATATAAATTTGTTGTTCCTCAATGTTCCAAATAGCGTTGTTGTTGTTTGGTTTGTAAGATATATTGTTAATATCAAATCATAAGCCTATTAAAAAATTGTTAACAACTAAACTGTTAAGATTTGGGAGTCCATCTTAAAATGTCAACTTTATTAAAAGGAGTAGTCCAAGATCTTTATTAGTTGGTCTGTGTCAACATCATTTATCGATGTGGGATATATATCCCTTAACATAAACAACCAACACACACATTCACCAACTTTAGTTGGTACACTACATTTTTTTTATATCCGTGGATGTCCGGACCAACTTGCGCGCACCTCCACTAATCTCTTGAGGACCTGAAATTTACGACCGAATACTCATCTCGGTGACCTTCAGGGGAAGTTGATACACTACACGAACCACTATTTTTTAAAAGGGTTTAATAGTATTTGGTCGTAGGTATTGAAATCAAGAATGAAATAAGAATCGATCAACTCTAATAACTTTAGCCGATCCCAAGATCTTAGGTCTTGGGGTGACTTTGGAGGTTAGAAATTTTTTTTTCTCTCTCTCTTTTGTTAATTAAACATAAGGATAAAGTAGTAATTTAAACAAAAATTTGAGTAATCGAATAATGATTATTTGCATGTACTTGAAAGGGGCCATTGGGTAATTAATGAAGGGACATTATCACTGTTAGCAAAGGGAAACATCACATGGGAACCCGAATATCGTAGAAATGCGAAGACCGACTTGCTATATTTTTAATAGGCTGAGTATCCTAGTGTAATTATTTTTCTAGTTGCCTAGGCCGTTTGATTTGCATTTCAATTTTGAGTATATTTTCATTTTTCTATTTTTATCTATGTCCAATTTTTATCTATTAGATCCCGTTTGAGTGCAGTAGAAGTGTCACAAAGTTGGATTGAATTGCCTTCAAGGTCGATGAAGATATGAGCCACAAATCTCAATAGACTAGCACCAACAAAATTAATAGAACTTCGAACAGAAATGTAGAATTTAATTTTTTAAATGCATGCAAGATTAGTGGACATTATCAATTAAAATAATATTAGAAGTTAGAGAAGGCAACATGTTAAATAAATATTTTGATCAATAAAAATGTCACAATCAATTTATATCATGAGGGTGACCAATTATAAATGTACAAAAGGAAATTTCCTAGCAAGACAACTACCACTGACAGCAATATAGAATCATTTACTTTGAGTAAATTTAAAGAAAAACTACCCATACCATATTGGGGTGGTTGAGTTGGTGGAACATGTGAATGCGAACACCGAATGTATCACGAGTTCGAATCCTCTATCAACATTTTCTCGGTCGAGCCCGTCGTGCCGGGCTTATCTAGTGCGATTTATCTCTTCTGTGTGATTTGCGTGCTACTGCACATGAAGTGAGATTTACCCAGTGCGCACTCATGGGTAACGGTTACGGGTTTTTACGTTACACAATATAGCTTAAATATGGTACACGATCTTACTTGACATTGGAGGTTTGTGAACTATTGATTATTAAGCATTACGTCTCTTTACAATTATGACAACATATTACGATATTCTATTGCGAGGAATAGATAAAATAATTATAATACTAATAATACAAAATTGATGTAGAATAATCAGTATTCTATTTTTATATTAAATAATTTACATTATTTTTGTGAAGATAACAATTCAAATAATTTTGAAAATAAATTGTTAAATTAGTTTAAGTATTAATTATGAATATGGTTATATCCAATAAATTTGATAGAAAATGATATTTCATTTTATAACTTAAACCCTTGTTTGAACCCCCATTCTTTATAAATTAATTTTTTTCTCAAACTCATTTTCTATCACATTATGCCAATAAAATAATTTTACACGTAAATTCAAATTTTTTCTTTACTCGTTAACCACACATTCTCCAAAATCGTTCGAATGTTTAACACTATCTAAAAATCGAGATTATATTCTAGACATCCCTCAAGTTAATTAGCGAAGATAATCACTCATGTTTTTGAAAAATTACAAAAACTTCTATAAAACCGCATTACAAGTAAAATTTGTGGAAAGCAACAAGTAATGAATTGTTTCTTTATTGTTTATACATTCTTTAAAATATTGTTTCTATAGCAGCAGGAAAACTATCATCCAATGCATACGAATGGCAAAACAATAAAAGAAATCTCTATTTTCTGCAGAAACTATTGATTGATAATCCATGTATTGTTCAAAATTGCTGCTCCTTTTGCAGCAGCTTTATTCACGTTGATGCATTCGGTTGAGCTACAGAGCAGCAGCACTGCACTTTCTTATGAGAACCCACCCGCCTGCCCCTAGCAGTTGCATTCTCCTCAAACAAGTTTTGTGTTGTATTGCAACTATTTGCTACCTCCTTGAACATTCTCCGGCTACACCAAACTCCTTTTTGGGAAAGACAACCTCTAGTCTCCAAGGGTCGGTATGTAACTTGTAGTGCAAAACCTTGTCAAATATTCAGAAATCAGTTCAGCTATGATCGTTTAAAAGCTTGAACTAAATAAATTCACTTGTTACACTGGGAGGATTTTATTTATTTGCATCTGAAAAAATAGCCTTAATTGTTAATACAAGTTTTTCAATATTTCAGTTTATGCGATAGAAAAAGGACTTTGCTGAAACTTGGGGATTCCTGTACTCATTATTAGAGGGTTGGATTTTTTACCTGTACGAGTGTGGCAAAGACATCATCTTCACTTAGTTCAGAGAACTTCCTGGCCCAGTCCTCAACAAGTCCAAGTGTAGCATTTTGCCTCTCGGCTTCAAGCAAAACAGAATCACGATACAAGAATCTCTGCCAGATCTTCCTCACATTACCCAATTTGAATTCTACCTCAGTCTCATTAAATCTCTACCCAAGTTAAACAAACTAACGTCAGATGCAGTGATCTTAAATGATAAATTTCTAGAAAGTACAACATAAGTTCCATAATTAAACAGAAGACTGAAAGAAAATACCCGCAGAATGTTTATCAAATTTGGAATTTCATCTTCATCGATTCTTACGGCAAAGCTTTCATAGTTGAGAACATTCTCATATGGCAGGTAGATCCCGTCCTGGAAGATTGAAAAACTAGTATTGCATTATAAGCAATTAAAAACCAGACGAACAAATTACATTCAAATTAAGACTCCACACGACAACAACTACTCAAAGAAACTTGTAGCCTTCAATCAGTGTGAGCCACAACCAACAAGTTGCAAATTATTGGCAGACCATGAGCTAACAAGTAGAAATTGGCTTGTCCTACAAAGTTCACTTATAAGCAAATAAGCTTCAAAATAAGATTTTTTTTATTTTATCAAATGAGTATGTTACTTAATATTGAGAGAGACGTAAGAGCTACTTTTAAAATAAGCAAGTTTTTTTACTTGAAAAGTAAATTATCCAAACATGTTTGGCACAAAAAGCTACTTTAAGAACTTTTACTTATTTTTAAGCATGCCCAGAATTGCACTTCTGCATAATACAAGTTGCTGAGTACGGGACCTGAATGACCACCGGGATGCAGCCATGCAGGATACCATCTTCCATTCGACCGCTCCATCCATCTCCAGGCATAACCCCACAGAAAACAGAATTTGCCAATTCCTCGTAATAACGATCAGTACGTAGTGGAGTCACAACCACATCTTCTGCATGCTGTTTCCCAAGTTTTCCTTCCTTGTTAGGACTTGAACCAAACTCTTCAGCAACTTTCTGCCTTATGCCCATGCTATACCTGAATATCATCACCACCTAGCGGATTAAATTTCATATATAGACCAAATGAAGTATTGAGACCATTCGGCAAACTGGATATCCCAGCCTGAAAAGGTATGCTACCTCCAATATCATATCAGATAATTCTGCAGCACGTGTTACAATCTCAGTGTGTTTAATTAACTTACGTTGCTTCAGGTCTTCCATGTTCGTAAGCCGGTCCTAGATTTCCATTGAAATAGAATAGTGTCTTCCGTTCCTCGTGTGGCCTGCATAAATAATATCCCTTGACTATAATCTTTTAAGGATAAACAAAAATGAGAAATAACTGTACAGCCATGACAGTACAAGTGGGACAAATCCATTAATGCATAAAGATTGATGTGAGTACCTAGTCCAAAGTTTAGCATTCAGCGAACCTTCATCGGGGCGCTTCCACGCAGGAAGTACAAGATCTTTGTCCGGATCAAAGCATGGATGATTCCCTCTTCTTTGAGAAGAAATCTGATTCCAGTTATCAGCCCAATATGCTGTTGTAGAATGATTATACTTTGAATTTGTATTGCCCCAGTGGACTAACATCATGCTGTTCCATATTTCCTTAGGTGCATAGCAAGCCCCTTCATCCCACGAAAAGGACTGCTTGAGACATACAGACAACGCAATTAGTTTGGAGATAAAGATTGTTATATATTTCATGTACCAGATAGAGAAATTCCGCAGTTCTTCACACAAAATATCTGGAGTATTCTATTGATTAGTGGCATCATACCCAAATGTGATCTCTTCCTGATGAGTGGTTCCAGTAAGGATATTGCATCATTATGTGATCATACGCTTTCTTGTAGAATTCTAAAGTTAGTGAACTCCTTAACCCCTGGTGATCCTGGAATTTGATGGAAAACATTAGGGATAGTGTAAAATTTCTCTGGACAGGCAACAAAAATAATATAGAATGTTTGGTATAAAATCTCCATATGCAATTGCTTACTTATAAATGGTCTTTACCTGCATGGTCAAGTGTGGAGCATCATCAGCACGAGTTATAATACACGAATCAAGTACTGGAACAAAGAAGTAATCTGCTTCTTCACCATTTAATGTTCTATAAGGGCTGGCTAATATACTTTCATAGATTGCCATCTGCCAAGAGGGAGTCTTTAAATCAGTATTATACACTTAACCAAAGTAATTTTATTTATTGGTACATCTAGATCCACTGATACCTGAGCACCATACAGCTGATCAGTCCATATTGTAGCATTCCTGTGATCATAGATTCTGTTTACACACTGCAACTTGAAATGTCGTCCCTGCAGTGACAAGAAAGTAGATAGTAATGAATGTTCTCTATCCAAATAGAGAAGGCGTGAAAAGGGATTCTTACCTCCAGGAGAAGACTATTGAAGTCGGGAGGTAAATCGTAAACATATATAAGGGGTCTTTTCTTTTGAACTACGGCATTAAGATTGAAAAGATTTTCCGTGGTTTGTGTACTATCTGGAACATTAACATGTGCAGGTCGAAGCCACCTGGGCCATTCTCTAATGGATGATAAAGCGGATGGAACACTGCAATCTACTCCATACCAGCCACGTTTACACTGAAGATATACAGTTAAATTAGGCATATATCAGAGTATCATCCCAGATTCAACTGAAAACATTCCAGACAATATTTAACAGAAGCTTTGTTATGATTAGAACTGCACAAAAAGAAAACAGATATTTACATATACAAAATATGTGAGCACACACCCACACACACATTTAAAGCTTGTTTGGCAGAGATTTTTTCAAGTGAAAAATGAATTTTTTTTTTTATTATTATTATGATTATTATTATTATTACTTTTTTTTTTTTTTGTGAATGTGTGGTTGAGAAGTGGGGAAAAGTGAACAGTGTGTTTGAAGCCTCATCTCTGCGCTCAATAGTGAAAGCTTGATTATAGCGAGACAACAATGTGAATCAACCCAAGAAATTCACGTAGAAATGTGAAGCTTAACTACCTGACAAAAACCGCCTCGACATTGTCCATTGCCTGAGCATTGGTTAATACAAACACTTTCTACTGGTGTTTCACAGAATCGGCCCCAAAGACCATCATACTTGCAATCACATTCCTCTTTAAATTGAACCTTGGAAGAATAAGCTTCGGCAGGATCCACATTACACCATCCTCGTATGCTAGCATTGGTAGTGTAAATATCAAGATCAGGTTTTGTCCAATCGGTCAGAGATGGACCACCAGGTTGAGCAGGCAAGCTATATCGTGCCAAAAAGAACTAATTACTAATGCACTGTCATTATCCAATAATAATAGCAGTGTGCATTAAAAATTTTGGGTGCTCACTTTAATTTAAACCCACATCCCTCAGCAACAGGACGATTAGGGTATTTTGTGCCTTCTCCACAAAAGCACATGGCTCTGGTTGTGTCACACTGAGCCGAGCAGATAGACACAACCCATTGCCCATACGGCTCCTCTTTTGATCCAGGGTAGTTGCAACTTAAATTTAGTCTTTCTGAACATCCTTCCCCTGCCACCCGTGGTTATACTCATTACAACTCCAAACATTAGAATTGAGAAAATTCAGAGAATGAATAGTTACTCGGGGATATCAAAGAAATAGATTGGCATAATATTTCAAGAATTGCAAGAGTGAACTAAATGATTGTATGATTGGATATGCACTAAGATACCTTTACTGAAAAAGAATGTGAAGAAATTACTTGTTGAGGCGAAAAAGCTATCAAAAAGGACTAACCACTGAAGCCGTGAAAGCAGCTGCATTGGCCCAGTTCATAATTACAGATGCCCCGACCGCTACACTCGTTTTTGCAGCTCTTGCCACCAAGTTTCTGGTCACAATTTACTTGGAGTAAACATAATTGATCTCCAAAAAGTAGAATTAGAAACAAACCTCTAATTGCTTGGAGGGTAAAAATCGATTTGATATAAGGGTTCAAGAGTTCAAACCTCTAGATGTGAGATAAAATGATGCATAGTACGAATAAGAGATTATCGACAAAACCCCATTAATCAGATCAAAAAGAGGACAATGGAATTAACTTTGATGAACACCAATTCAAAATATAAATATCCCTAGTACCTCAACCATTTTCAGCGCTTTGGTATTCGAATTACAGCCAGATAACCAACGTCCAATTTCAGCTTTCCATGGAGCGCTACGATAAGAAACAGAATTATGCAAGTCTGCTGGAAATTGGACATTTAAATCAACTACTGGCTGCAAGTTTTGATCAGCATCATCATTGCTTCCTTCAATCGACCCATTTACTGGAAAAATCATTTGGGCACCTCGAATGGATCCATTTTTAGGCGTGCTTTTCTTGACTCCCTCAGTGGATCCATCTACTGGTAGACAAGAAGTCTGAGCCTGACTGAGGCTAAAGTAATCAAGAGAAGGAACCATGGGATATAGGAAAAAACGAGCAACTGAGAGCAATGCAAAAATCAAGCCAACAGCTGCCGCCAGTGTATATGAGAACTTCCAATTCCGGAGAGAAAACATGATCCCTGTAAACCCTTTTCCTTCAAATTAAAATTTCATATCCCAGTCTGTTCCTCTGTCCTCTACGAGCTGTTGATAGACTCTCAAAATATCAACTACTACTCAGCCTTCCACAAAACAGAGACCTACGTACACGTTAAAGCAAATTAAATGAATTTGACAAAAGCCTTTTGCACAACTCATTAAACCCCTTGTACAACATCATGACCCTAATGAGAATCGCAAGTATATTTAAAAGCAACATTTTTATCGCCATAAATATTCAAGAAAAAAAACTATAAGCTGCTTTCATTTATAGAAGGAATTGGAAAAACCGCTGAATGTGTAATGAAAGAGGATTAAATAAAAGAATAATTCAAATTGCTCAATTCAACAGATACAAACAATGCAAAACATTTATTAGATTTACAGGCCATTTTCAAAGATCAAATAACCTAAACAACCATTGCATATAGCCAAAATTCATACCAAATCACATAATTAGAGGTAAATTTATATAAAATTGAAGACCCGTTTACACGAGAGCAGATAGAGAGATTACCAATGGAATGTGCGAAAAATCTCGGTTTTCAGCTGGACCCATGTGGAAACTGATCCATATAAACCTATAAATACATGAGTGTACAAGCTGTAGTTTAATATGCACACATAATCGCTGTCTTATGCGTGTGAGAGAGAGAGGGTCATAATCATATATATGTAGAAGCCGCCAAGGTTTTGGCTGGCCAGATTTGAACATAATGAATATTTAGAAATTTACCTTACGAGTGTAAAAACCAATAAATTGCTGAAAATAACCTTTTGCCTGACGGAATTTCGAGCTTAAAAATATACATAACGAACTCTTTTTGAAGTTTACCATTTTTAATGAGATTCTTGTGAATTACATAATCATTTTTACCTAATAAATAATAACTATATAACATTTTATGAAAAATAAATTATGATAACGAAATGAATAATGTTATCTAGAGGGTGTGTGGTAGAGATTAAAATTGAAAATATAGTCGTTATTGTTGACTTTAATTAGATGAGTGAGACACAATAACGATCATATTTTCAATTTTAATTAGATTTTAAGCCGTACCAAACAGGCTCTTATTATTATGATGTTAGAACATCGACGATGTAGCAATCTCTGCAGAATAATGAGATTGAGCATTTCAGTTTTTATGAGAAAAACGTGAAGGATAATGTATTGTCACATCATTGATTTTCTATCATTATGATGATAAATAACGATACTTAAAATGAATAATGATACCAATTCTTTCCCGAATTAAAACCTCGTTTCCTTCCTATTGAATACAAAAGCATGTCTCCATCCTTTTGATAATCAGAGTAAAAATATATTGAACTTCACAAAATTCATTATAATTTATAATATTTTAAAACTCATTAAAATTATAATCGAGGACACCCTATTGGCGAGATAAAGAGGGGTCAATCACTCATCATATATTTCATATTCGTCATCGAAATGTATTTGGTCATAAGATGGTAGTTGAAATTTGCTTTTCAATTCAATTTCATCGTTTAATTGGATTTATTAATGTAAACAAATTGAAACAGAGAGCAAAATTTCGATAAAAATTTTAAAATAGAATAAAGGGGAGTGTCTAGCAATACTCTCAACCTTCTTTGTTAGTTGAGTTAATTATTTTGAAAGCAATCTCTATTTTAATTTTTAATTTTTAAATTTTAAATTGATGTCTAGTATTCTAAGAGTTGACTTTGTTTTGAAGCTAATCTAGAGATTAATTACAATTGTACCTTTTTTTCCTTACTTGATCGTACTTGGATAATTGGGAAAGTGTAATTAACTTCTAACTAACGAAACTGTAAATTGGGAAAGTGACTAGAGAGAATGAATAGTTTGCCACTCTTTTTTAAAATTCATTTTCAACCACAAATTTCATGTGACGTACGGCTTTTATCGTACACTTATCACTGTTATCAATCTCGTAAAAGCAGTTTGTATATGGATATGCAAAGTTGAATTTAATGAAATCGTAAAAGCAAAACAAAAAATCACTATCCTAAATTTTTTTTAAAACAAAAATTAATTTGTTAATGTGGTGGTTGATCATTTGACCAGAAATTGTTATGTGTCACGGTCCGTCCACGATCATTTAGAAACTTTCAAAAATATGACAAATATGTGGAGGTTTGTTTGATATACAATATTTGATGAAATTAGACAATACAATCAGGGGCGGATCGAGACCAATTTTCTTGTGGGGTCAAAAATGAGATTTCAAAAATGTTTAGGTTAAAAAAAAATTTGTGGGGTCATCTGACCCCACATGACCCCATGTGGGTCCGCCCCTGAATACAATTTATGCTGCATTTCTCAGTAAAAGCGAAAGTCGGAAGTTTATTTGCGGGTTCACTCATATTCGTACCTAATTGTGAAGGTAGTTAGTAATTATCATCTCACACACACACAAAGAAGTATTCTTGAAGAAGAGCAAAATCAAGATTAACAAGTAATTAACATAAACAACTCGATAAAATTAAATTAATTATTATGTCAATATTATTGGTATTGTTGACTATAATTTGTGGGGCATGTCTGATTTTTATATTTTTTGGATCTTGCCTATTGTACAAAAACACTTAAGCTGTCACCAATTTCCTATTATGGAATCTGGAATCCTATTATGTACATGCCCAAGTGGGCATATTCAAACATGCAAGCCATAACACAAGGAAAAAAATAAATAAATAAAAAATTGCACCTTTAATCTTGTTGTAATGTCTCAATAACAAATTGATCTAGAGAGATGATAAACCCTTCATAAGTTTATTAAATATTCATTTTCCCTTTATGAAACTCGACTTTACGTGGTTATATTTGCGATATAGTCAACTAGCAATATAATAGATATTTGAGTGACTTACGAGGATTCATAATGCAACTATTTTTTAAAAAAAATTAAATAAATTTTCTACTTTTTATAAGTCGATGACCAACTTGCTAATGAAGCAATAAGTGAATAACTCGTGTAGATTATAAATATATACATATTTTGTGTGTGGGAGTCCGACTTTTGAAAGAAAAGATGAATTTGATTATTAAGTGAGAAGGCGTGTTCAAAATGACAATACTCTTATGACTCTAATAAAATCTCAACCAATTATTTTGCAAGTTTCGTAGAGTATCTTTTCTTAATTTTATTTTTTAGAAAATTATTGATTGACATAGATTAACTTGGTGGAGATTACTGCTTGTATTGGGCCATGAAATTTTTGTTATGATCTACTATCATGTCACTCTTATAAATCAATCATCAGAATCTATCTGTAGTTGTCAACGTCAACCAATCAAATTATCTATGAAATATTTTCAAAGTTCGATAAGGTGATAAAAAAAGATGTAGGGTGGTTGCAAGTTGCAACTCTATAGCTATTACTCTATTTCTTAAACGAAAGTCAAATTTAACTCATAAATATGAAGATAGCAACTAATCTAGCCTTCAGTTGAACAAGAGGTTTTAAAGTGCTGCTACGTTAAGTTTTGGTGTTGACATAAAAATTGCGGAGCCCACCAAGTTGGCTAAACAAAAACTTAAAAAAAAGTTACTTTTGAGTAATTTGTATAGTCAAATATGTAGGATGATTTATTATTATTTTTCTTTAAAAGTAAATTAATTATTTTAAAAAATAACTTCTTATTTTACTGATAGAATAAATCACTCCCTCGATTCTAATGGTTAAAAGTATGAAAATATTTTCATGCCACGATGTTGTGGGTTAAGTTCACATTAGAGTTTGGACGATTTATTTTTTCGTGTTATTATAATCTGTTATAAAACATTTTTTGCTCAAAAGTAAAAGATTTAGAGTCTGTGAAAAGAATTTCAATTCCATATTAATTGAAAAATGAAAACTCATCAAACTCATAGAAATTCGTTTTTCATGAAAACAAAGAAAATACAGCTTAAAATGATTGTATCTTGGAATTCGATTTTCATTTATACGTTGCAGTCAAACAGTCAAAGTGAAATTCGTTTTCTCCAGTGTGACATTTTCCATGAAAAATGTGGCAATCAAACATGGTCTTAGTCTACCATCGCAATTCTGCCCTTGCTTAAGTTGCCTGCAGCTCATTACATGCTTATGAGCTGGACTCTAATGTACCTTAATTATATAATTAACAAAAGGAAAGGGACTATGATGTAATCACGCGGGAAGGAATTTGATGAAAGCTTTAAACAAATAAATTTATTTACTAACCGACACACATCTGAAATAAAATAAAAATATTTGTGCAAGAAAGTCTAACAATATTTGGGCTTATGCTCATTGGACAGGCTGCAAAAGCAGCCCGATGAGACCCAACATGCAGGGAATCAATTGTGAATTTTAAAATTTGACGAGCTCCGGCGGCTATCCGTGTTGGATCCGTTGGGAACAAATTTTTTTGTTGACAGTAGATAAAAGTTTTATCTTATATATCTGGGGATTTATTGGAGGTCTAGGGATCGAATCCCTTTCAAACCAATTCATTGTATAATTTTTCTAATTCTACAATTTTTAACAAAAACTAATGCAACATGGAGGGGATTCGAACTTGTGACCCCATTTACTTGACCGTCATGGCACTTGTTGAATTTTGAAATTAAATCTAACATAATAATATATATTCTGTTTTAGTGGGTTTACTGCAATTGTAAGGATTCAAACCTACATTATTGTTTTGATTTATAGGAAACCTGACATTGTCCATACATATAATAAAATTATATATGTTTAGTTTTAGCAAAATAATTATTATATTTAATTTTTAATATTTTATTATGACTAACGGTCAATAGTCAATGACCGTCCATGCACACTCAAAATTCTGGAACCGCCATTGCCAGTGTGCCTTGATGTTTGCCTACATTGGCCTTAGTTGATTATATTTTTGTGCAAAAAACAATGTTCTCCTTCAAGATCTAGAAAACATATTTAGTCGACATCGAGAAACAACATGTAGCTGCTAGAAGCAAGAAGCAAAAGAACACGTCTCTTTGAAGAGCCGAAAGACTGACGTGGAAAAATATGGGTTGGAGGAGGATCGTTTGGAAGAAGAAAAGGGGAAAGTTAATGGGCCTTAGGAGGATAGGACTGGTCAAAAAATAATGGGCCTTAGGGGAAAGATCATTATTGAAACGAACTGAGAATATTTTCATCTATATTTAAAATATTTTTTAGAATTTTTAAGAGCTTGGGCTATTTTTATTTATTACTTTTAGAAGTTTTTATAATTTATAATTTTTGAATTTTTTTTAAAACTTTTAATTGTTAGAATTTTATATTTTTAAAATATCATTTAAACAAAATTTTATTTAAACGCTTGTGTCACATGTTTTGAGTGTTTTTAGAAATTTCACCGAAAATACTCTCAAAACGTCGAAAATGCGTTTTGAGTTTTATGTTATAATTTTATTCTTATTTTTTGAAAATGCACTTTCAAAAATATCGGACCAAATACGTTTTCAGTGTTTTACCAAACAGAAAATTGAAAACAGCTTGACAATGACAAACCAAACATATCCTTAATTTCCAGAAGAAATGAGAGAGAATCTATAATTTGCGTGGCAAATGTAAGCTTTTTATCCTCATTGGACTATAATGAAATGGAATGATTTCTCGGCTAAAACTTCTCATCGTGTTCGTGTTAGTCTCTGCTCATACCAACCTTCTAAGAAATCGTAGGAATCATTAGTTTACTCGTGCCCGTGTATGGTCGGATAAATTGTTTCTTATGGTACATGTAAAAGTTACCTTTGCGTAATTTTTTTCTAATTGAAGGTTTTACTTTTAAGTGCTTTTTCATTTCTATCTCCATTTTTGTCTCGAACAATTCCCTCAAATTAATTATTGTATGACAATGATAAATCAATAAATCACGTTGAATTGACACTTCAACATGAGTAATATTATTCATAATCAACGACTATAGTAATCAACTTACGTGACGTACTGCTTCTGATTGTTGTATTATTAATATAAAAATTCATTTGATTGTTTCCTTTTTCTTTAATTATAAAATCGCGACACATAGAATTTCATGTATGACGATTACTGCATTCACTTATTATAAATAACATTATTCTTTCAAGTCGAGTATATCACCAAAGCAAGTAAATCTTTCAGTATATGATGCAGCCCACAAAAAAAAAAAAAAAAAAAAGGAAATAAATTGGAAAAGGGTGATAGTGAATTTTATAGTTATGCTAATCGACAGTTGAGATTGACCCATTTGGCGAAATACAATCCATTATTGCCAGTCACTTAAAATGTACATGCACCTTTCCTCACGTACCATAAATTCCAGAATCTATTTTGTGATTTTAACTACTAAAACAACAAAATAATGCCATGTGTGCAACAATGAAGCTCTAGAGACCCGCCTCCATAGTGGTGGGGGTGGATTGAGACAGTTTTAGGATGTGTTTGATGCACTTTTTTTAGGAGAAAATACATTTTCTTGTGATGTGATGAAAAAAAATTATTTTATTGAAAAATGTGTAGTTAAAAACGAGTAGATGTATGAAAATGAAAATGAGAATGTAGCTCAAACAGAGACTTAATAGAAAAAAAAAAAAGATAAAATGAACTAGACAGATCTCAAATTACAAGAATACAAGACAAGATTAAAATATCCTCGATGGGACAACGGGCCGAGGCGAGGCCCGCCTCTCCCCAAATCCTCCACCGGCTATTTTCATTCTTGTAAAATTAGTAGTACCTCAAAGGCACCATAATGTAATGTCCTTTTATCAGATCATCGTTGATCAAGAATAAGAATTGATGCAATTAGACCCCATTCGATATGGACTTTATACTTTGTGCATTTCTTTTATCGATATTCTCTATAATACCGAGCTTCTCGTTTTATCTTATCTACACATGGAAAGAGTACGATATGATTCAACGAATGGAACCTTATACAACGAAGAATCTTTTAATCATCTTATCTTGATTTGCATTCTAAGCAAGTGTATTTATCAATGGAGACTTAGGCCTCTTTTATGTCACATCCTCTTCAATAATACATACACACACGTAAATCTCATGTACTAATGGCCCCACTAGCGTATGTATGGTTTAAATATATGTTTCTTGGTCGAACCAATGTTTAAGATTCATTCTTATATTATTGGTCAAAACAAATTTGTTAATAAAACGATTGTAGTAGTCCACCGTCTATTCATTAATTGTCAATTGAATTCTTGATCCACGTTTGATAGAACTTCAACTTATACTTCTATTTCTCGTCGAAGAGGTTTTTGAAAAAAAGTTACGTCAAATCAACTTTATTTAAAAACTCTTATATGTAGACAAAGTTATTCCATAAAATTATTCAAATATTTTCAAAAATAGTTTTTTAGTTTCATAAGTATTTGTTGACTTTTCAAACGGCCCTAAGTCTTCTGTATTAATTTAATCTCCCATCGAAAAAAATCCCATATTTAAATATTACAACTCAAGTATTTTAAATTTATTTTATTATTCCATTTATAAATCCAAGAATAAATTACCAAACAAATTATTCTGTATAACAGTTTAATGGAAATTATTTTTTGGACAATTATTCGACAATAATGAAAGGGAAATAATTTTGTGATTTTCTAATTTAACCAAATTGACTTTCGACTCAACTCCGCGCCCTAATTGGCGGAACCCAATCCATATTCCATTCAAATTAAATCCCAATCACCCTTCCTCTCCTTTTAGCTTACCTAACCTGGGACACCTATGAACCTTTTCAACTCCCAACCGGTTACCAATAACGTCTGCATTTACAGTTTTGACTTGTTACGCGGAATGGGAGATCACCAAGACAATTTTCGGACTCAGTAAAAACTCAAATCAATCAAAGGCCAACCCAAAGCATTCAATGGATCTCTACTTCGGTTGCTTTCGTTACGCCCATAAAGAACATAAGATGGTAGCGTGTTTTGCAGCTACATAGGTCCTAGCCATGAAGGCAAAGAAGGGAGGAGAAAATGAAAGGCTCAAAATCACATAGATATGTGCCTGTTATTTTCTAGCAAGAGGAAGAAGCATAACACACCAACACACGGTAAAAAAACACGAGAAGGCAACATATATATTTAACCATTAGGGTGAAAGTCATTATGGGTATAATAATGGGCCAAGTCTAATTCAGATAAGTAGGTTAAATATAGGGAACAATACATGTGTAAGGCTTTTATTTTACACCATTTCAAAAATACAAAAACAAGTTTCAACTTTCAAAAATCAGATTTTTTAAATTTTTATTTATGAAACAATATGTTATTTAATCAATTTATTATTAAATATTTAATTCTAATATAACATAATTATCCCACCCCACCTCCACCACCCCTATCGCTCAGGGGACTATTCCGACAATCGTTCCGGTCACAACTCTTTTTCTGCGACTGTTCCGGCGATTGCTCATATTCCGATGACCGTTCGCCCACCACTTTATTCCGACAACTGCTCCGATTCCGACAATTGTTCCAACTTCGGCGACTATATTAAGGTCACAGATCCAAATTTTCATAGGTCACAATTTATTCATCAGTCACAAATCACAAAATTTATAAGTCACACTATTTATTTTATGGTCACAATCATCACATTAATTGAACATAAATTATATTTAGGTCACAATTTATCGGATTATAGGTCACAAATTAATAATTTTTAGGTCACACGGCATGCATTGATCACAGTTTATCTAATTCATTGGTCACATATTGTTTATTGGTCAAAAACCAACCAAATTATTGATCACAAACAACCAAATCATTTGTGACCACCACCACCACGTCGGCCCCATCACCTTCGTCGAACATCAACATCTCAAAACAACATCGCACCCTCCCAGTACCATTATCACCACCCCCGAAACCACCACCATCACGAGTACCGCCAAAACACACACAAAACACTGCCAACACAACCAATCGACGAACTGCAGCGAACGGTGGCGTCCAGACACACCGTTACGCACCGCAACTGCACTCCACACCTCCACCAAAACACAGATAGCACCTCCACCACAACCGCGCCCACGCACACACACACCCAACCACAACCACAACCGCACACACGCACACACACCCAACAACACTATTCGACAGAAGGCAAACTGATCTGCAAACATCGACAAAAATTAGACATACAAGCACCACACCCACGTACTGAAACCCAGCATCACTGTTCGAAAAAAATCAACACAGATCTGCAACCATCAACACCGTTCGGAAGAAGGAAAGCTGCTATAAAACTCCAAGATAATAACCTCTATCATTTCAGCATCTTCTCCAACAACGCCCTTGCAACTTCAGTCGTGGTAAATTCAACAGCGTTTTGAGATACCGATGAGGTAAATTTTGGCAAATTCGAAAACTAAGCTGACAGATCTACGCCAATGTGAGCAGCAGCGGTGGGCGTGCGCCATCGCAGTGAGGGAGAGAAGACAGAGAAGCGAACCCTTCGAGCGCTGGAAAGAAGACAGAGGAATGAAGAGAGTGGAAGACGGTGAGAGACGACGAGGGGAGAAATGGTAAGAAACGGCGACGGGAGGATATGAATGAATTTAGGTTTGATTAGGATTATTTTAATTTTGATGAAAATTATATAATTAATATTTAATAAAATATAAAAAAAACCTGATTTTTGAAAAGTTAAACTTGTGATATGATTTATGAAATTGGAAATCTAAACCTAGGAATATGTGTAATTTCCTCTTAAATATATCACTAAGTGGACCGTTGCCTAAAAATCGTCCATGAAGTATAGAAGTGGACCATGAGCAACACTAAATAAATTAGACTATTTCCAATGACTTAAATGGTTTTAGGATTGAGTCATTTCATTAAGGTGTTGACTTTTGGCTTAGTCATTTGATCGATACCGACTGAAAATTATACCGAGTCACGTCATAATCTCGGAGATCGTTTGACAACAATTTACCCAACAAACATCCACCTTAATACCAAAGGACCTGCAAGAAAATATTATCACCTATTAGTGATAATTCCAAAAGAGGGAAATCAATAAAATTGAAAATTATTTACCTCCACCGATATTTAGAAGATCATTGCAATTTCTAAACTTTATTGTTTACAACATTTTAGTGCCCATATCTAAATGGTTATATCGTGTATGGACTTTTTCAAGTTTTACCACTTCTTGTGACACAATATATCTAATAAAAATGTAGTCTAATATCAATGTGTTTGGTGTTCATGAAAAATCAGGATTTCTGCATAGATATATAGAAGATTAACTATCTGAATATATTACTACATAATCATTTAGAAAATAAAGTTCATGAAGTAAGCATCTATGCCACAAAGCATCTTTAATTGCTTCAGCGACATCAGTATATTATGATTCTGTAGTGGACATTGCAACCATGCGTTATAACTGTGATCTTTAACTAATGCAAGAGTTAGACAAAGTAAGCATATGGAAAGAAGTAGATTTTATATTATCCTCATCCCCTGCATAGTCCGCATCTACAAAGTCCTTCAATTTCACACCTTCTTTATTAGCTTAGACTCCTCTAGACCTACTTCACTAATTCCTTTTAAATACCTTAACATCCATTTTAAGGCTTCCCAATGCTCGGGACCAAGATTAGACATGTATTTACGAAGAGTACTGACTTCAAAGGCTAAATCCAACGTCGTGCAAACTGTCAAATACATAATAGATTTAATCACATTAGATTGTGGAATCATACTTATGTATTCTATTTTTTTCATTGTAAGGAGACTGAGTCCTACTAAATGTACATTTCTTGTGCTTGATTTCATGCGCCACTTTTCGCAGTATGATGGGATAGTACCGGGTAACCAAGCCATTTTTGGTATTTTAATGGGTATTTTTGGATTATTATTCCAAAATTCTATTAGGATGTGATGGACATATCGCGAATTAAAAAAAAATCCACGTCATCAGATGTAAGAAATCTGATTGTTATGTTTGTAGGAGATTTTGTCTGAACTTGAATTTAGGCTAAATTCCTAGAAATTCTGCACACATTATTACAATATTGGATAAAAGGTAATAAATGAAATTATAACTTTTTTTATTTTTCAATTCTCATCAAACACGTTGAAAAGAAATGCAAGTTAGTAGTATAGTCTTTTACCTAATACTAGTGAACACACGTGTTTTAGTATAGTTGACTATATAATAACGTATTTTTAGAAACATCACTAATTAATTCTTATTTAACAAAATATAATGAAAAATACACAAATAAAGTGAAGCACGTCGCAAATTGCTTATAAAATACACAAAGCTTGCCTACCTAATTTTGGACAGTGTCTATTGCACTTCCAATGAAGTGAATCATGTCTCAAATTGTTTATTAATTGGTAAGTAGCATAACCCCCATCTGGAGAATCTGAAAGTTCAAATTAATGTCCTCAATTTCAAAGCCAACCAATGCACATATTATATATTAACTGCATGACAGTCACCATTCCAAGTTGAACTGCAACTTATCATAGTCAACATTTATCTCATGGGTTAGAGGCAACGCCCCCAACTGTTAGCGCGAGGGTCAAGGGGTAGCATCCGCTCGTGGGGTCCGGGGGCAACGCCCATCATGGTGATCGACCTGACCGGTCATGTCGCGGGGACAGCGCCCCCTCGTGGGGTCCTGGGGCAACGCCCCAGGCGATGATCGACCTGACCGGTCAGGTTGCGGGGTCGAGGGGCAGCGCCCCTCGTGGAAAAAAAATGAAATTCAGTAATTGATAAAAAATAATAATTCATTAATAATTACGAAAATCGCTGGTACAAAGTGTTTTGCCTAGTAATGATGAAATATAGAAAAAGAATTTTAAAGTTATTAATTATAACATAATAGGAACATAACACCCAAATTTACTCATCTTATTTCATTTCACACAATTTTAGGCTAAATAAATGTATCTCAATATTTGAAAAAAAAGAAGAAGTATGTGTCTCCATGAGGCACAGAGACATGGGTATCTTCGTGTGGCACGAAGACACCGTGCATGTCTCCGTTGCGGCACGGAGACACACACGGAGAAACATACCTATATATATTTTTTCATCGACAACAACATACACATCTTTCTCACAACACACAATAACTCTGAGTTTTTAAAGGCAATAATCAGCTAAGAAATAAGCTAATCACTGATTCCAATTTTCCAATTTTAGGAATTTCTCCTCCTTCCCATTCTTCGTCTGCTTTCCTGGATATTTCATCGGTCTCTTTCTTGCTACGATGGCGACGGTAATTGTGGTAATAATGCCGACGGTGGCGGTGGTGCTTTCAAAGTTTGGAAAGTTGGCAAAGGGAAATCGAAATCGAGTGAAAAAGCAGTGGGTTGTCGGAGGTTGGGGAAATTGAAGAAAAATCACGCAACATCAAACAACATCGTGTTGGTTGACGATATAATTTGCCGACACGTGTAAAATGCACAGTACATGTCAAAGTAGCTCTTTTAATATAGTTAGGATATTATTGATGATGAACATCATCAATACACTTTAAAGAAATGTATATTTGTTCAATTTATATGTTATTTTTATTTTAATTCTTCATTGTGATCGTAACTTTTTCATATCAACTCGATTTACTTGATAATTTTGTACGAGTGGATTATACTTAAAAATTCAAGAAATTATAATGATTTTTTTTTTCGATGACACAAGAAAAAGTGTTTGTATAAAAGTACTAACTCAAGTCAAGTAATTAATCGATGAATTAAACTATAGAGAGTTAACTCTATCGATTAAGCTATATGTGACAATGTTGTTGACATCTCTCGTATGTGGAAGAAATCTGTACAGTTATGTGATTAACGTATTCAAAATCAAGAGTGTAAATCTTGGTACATATAAAAGTGTAAAAGTTAAAGTAAGGGAGAATGTAAGTGTAGCATAATTGTAACTATAACAAAAAAACAAAATCACTTTTTTGACTTGAATGTTATTTTTAGAGCAAAACTTCAAAATTTGCATTAGTAAAAAAGTTAAAATTATGCAATACAAAAATTAAAAATTTTAATTTTTATAAAGAACAAGCAAAACATTATTGGCTGATACGATGGCATATAAAAAATAAGAAGCAGGAGATAAAATGTCTGGAAAAAGTGTAGATGACGTAGTGTATTTATAAATTATTCTAGGCGTGCATATAAAATTATTTGGATTGGATAGTCGTTCATTTCAACAGAACATAAACAATTGTGCCTACAATATTAAAAGCTCAAAAACATGGGACATCACCCAATTTTAAGCAAAATTTCATTTTGGTCACTCTTACTTTTTTCTTCTAAATGTGGGTTGTTAATAATCTATTGTGCAAATGACCATGTATTTCTGCGTAAAGATCACATTTCAAAGCACGACTCCATTTTTCAACAATGCTAGTACCAAATAGTGGAGTTTTCTTAATTTTGATAGACAAACTTTAAAATCTATCTGAAAGTTCTTCTGACTTCATAAATATGACAGTGCCTATCTTTCTATTTGCTGCACGAATCAAATTATATAATCTCCGAAACATGATTTTCATTTGACCTCTTTTGTGTTAAAAATACGAGTTTACAAATCTAGCTAGCACAACAAACTAAAATTTGCTACTTCGCAGAAAAGAATGTTGAATTTAAGGACAAAATTAAGTCTAATTTTGAATAGAATTGAACCAAACTAGTAAGATTGTATAAATGGAACAACTGATTCCACTATTGTAATTTCTAAGATAAACATATTGGACACAATTTTCTTCAAAATAGTTAATTCTTCCACGTGATTGGTGCATTACATTATCGTATGCAATTAAAAAAAATTTGTTTATTCAAGGTTTAATATTGTGGTTCTCCTACTTAGAATTGCTTAAAATTGAAGGGTACATTTGATATAGATTTTTTTAAAAATAGATTTTGAAACATTTATCCTTAAAAAGTAAAAAAATAAAAATAAAATTATGAGTCTACGATTAAAATTATTTTTTTGGAGAATATGTTAAAAATGAATTTGAGAAAAACAAGTTTTAAAAATTCTGTATTGAACATAGATTAGGTAGAATCTTACCAAATCGACGAGACTCGGTTCGGCCAATTCAGGTTCAATTTAATCAGTGCTTGAAAATTTTAGCCACGAATTTGGAACAAAATAATTTGAGTACCAAAATGAATTTTCACTCAAAAGTCGAGTCACCTCTGTTTTTTTCTTCCCAAATATTAATTAATCTATCGCTTTATTATATTAATAATATTGATAGTATTTACCAGTGGAAGAAAAAGAGGAGAGAGAGTAAAAATACATAGATACAACATAGGAAATGGCGAAGACGGAAGAGAGAGGAAGCAGTTCCTCATGTTATCACTTCAACTTTCTCTCGTACTCCTATTTCTCTCTCCAGATCTGTAAAATCTGTATTTCTCGGTGTCTTTTCTCCCTCTACATATACATATACTGATTACCAATTCAAGAAAATATTTACCTGATGAAGTTGCTTCTGCTGCTTGCTTTTTTCTTGTTAACTGGTAAGAACTATTTCTACTTCTATGTATTTTACATATAAATATATGTATATATATATGTGTGTGTGTGTATGCATATGACTTACAAAGTTACAATGCTTTACTAAACAAATTTGCAATCTTGATTATTTTGATTATGCACAAATAACTTTACCATATTTATATGCGAGTTTGAGTTTATGGGCATGCGTATAAATTCTGAAAGGGTTGTTTCAATTTGATTTTCATTATTTATTTTTCTTGGGTTGGGGTAGATAAAGTTAGAAATTTTATGTTGTTAATTTTGTTTTTACTGCTGATTCAACCCCCCCCCCCCCGGGGGGGGGGGGTTTCTTTAGATTTCTTGATGGGTTTTTCTTTTTTCATTTTTAAATAAATTATTCTTAGTAGCTATTTGTTAATTGATACATCCATAAATTTGATTATTAATATATGTAGCTCAGTTTCTATTTTGATTATTGCACTGTGTATGATTACAATGAGAGATGCAAACCCTAATTTTTTTTTTATTCTTTTTTTTTTTTTTTTAGCATTTTGATGAGTTGGACATTTGTCCTAATATTTGCAATGCAAATTTAGTTCTATTGAATAAATCTATCTGGTAAATTACTAAATTAAGAAATTCTTATAATTTATTCCCAATGCTATCTACTTTGAAATTTTTTAAGCATAATTTCTTAATTTAGCAAAATTTTCAACCTCTCATTTATTTTGTAGCTCCCCACTCTCACTTCAGATATTGATGACATCTTGGCTATCAATCAATTGCTATTCCTGTTTGCAGTTGAATTTTAGTCTTTGCAGGACTTTTGCTAATTATGTTGATATTTTCGTTTCGGGGTTACTGTTTTCTTGGTTTTAATTCTAACATCAAGAATTCTTTGCCAGTTGGATTTCAGAAATAAAAGCATTAGCTGTGGATTGGAGTCGTTAGACCGTAGAAGAAATTCACTTTGTATCATCTCCTGATCCCTTTGTCAGTACAGGAACTACGATCATGAACGATAATTGTTTAAATGTTGAAACTGAAGATGCTTTTGCCAGTTTGCTTGAACTTGCTGCCAACAATGATATAGAGGGGTTTAAAAGATCAATTGATCGTGAACCGTCCTGTATCGACGCGGTTGGAATGTGGTATGGACGTCAAAAGGGCTCGAAGCAAATGGTTTTTCATCAAAGAACTCCTTTGATGGTGGCTGCGACTTATGGTAGCCTTGATGTTTTGAAACTGATTATCTCTTCACCTGAAGTTGATGTGAATCAATCATCTGGCGTTGACAAGGGCACTGCTCTTCACTGTGCTGCATCTGGTGGATCAGTTAAGGCTATTGATGTTGTGAAACTGCTTTTGGCAGCTGGTGCTGATCCAAATCTGGCGGATGCAAATGGCTGTTGTCCTGTTGACGTTATTTTTGTCCCTCCGAAGTTTCAAGAAATGAAAATTTCTCTTGAAAGGATTCTAAAAAAAGATGCCTCGTTCGGAGAACTCAATCTTAGTGTGTCAACAACCATTTCAAATTCAGTTTCTTCACCTCTCTCACCACCTCCTTGTATTGGATCCCCGTCATCTCCTTCAGAGTTAGTGGTTTCTCCTAAGAGCGCAAAGTTTGCATCAGAAAAGAAAGAATACCCCATTGATCCATCTTTGCCTGACATCAAGAATAGCATCTATTCTACAGATGAGTTCAGAATGTTTTCGTTTAAGGTTCGACCTTGCTCTCGTGCATACTCACATGATTGGACTGAGTGCCCATTTGTTCACCCGGGCGAAAATGCTAGAAGAAGGGATCCAAGGAAATACCACTACAGCTGTGTACCTTGTCCTGATTTTCGCAAGGGGGCTTGCCGTAGAGGGGACATGTGTGAATATGCTCACGGAGTTTTTGAGTGCTGGCTTCACCCAGCTCAATACCGGACTCGGCTTTGCAAAGATGGAACAGGTTGCAACCGCAGAGTCTGTTTCTTTGCCCACACACAAGAGGAGCTCCGACCCTTGTATGTATCGACAGGTTCAGCCGTTCTCTCTCCTCGCTCGAGCTCCTCTGCTGCTAATGCCATGGATTTCGCTGCAGCAATGAGCCTTTTACCAGGTTCTCCTTCATCTCCATTTACCCCGCCTATGTCTCCTTCCACAAATGGCATGTCAAATATGGGTTGGCCCCCACAAAATGTTCCGGCACTGCATTTACCTGGAAGCAACCTCCAGTCCAGTCGCCTGCGAACATCACTGAATGCTAGAGATATCCCCCATGAAGACTTGAGTTTATTACAAGATTTTGATTTCCAACAGAAGCAGTTCTTGAATGAACTATCTTGCTTATCCCAACCAAGTATTAACACCCATTCGTTGAACCATTCTGTTCAATCAAAAACCTTAATCCCTTCGAATCTTGAGGATGCTTTTTCTGTTGAGAGCTCATCTCCCAGATATACTGATACATATGTTTTCTCCCCAACTCATAAATCTGCACTTCTTAATCAAGTCCAGCAGCAGCAACAGAACATCCTATCCCCAGTTGACACACCTTTTTCACCAAGAAACATAGATCACGCTCTATTGCAGGCCTCTTTTTGGGTTCCGTCTTCAGGGAGGATGTCACCACGCAGTATGGAGCATATGTCATCAATAAATTCTCGTGTGTCAATGCTAGCTCAAAGTGAGAAGCATCAGAAACAGTTTCGAAGTCTCAGCTCACGTGATCTTGGCTCCAATGCTATGGCTGCTGTTGCCTCTTCGGAAGATGCATGGTCAAGCTGGGGATCATCTACTGGGAAACCCGACTGGGCGGTCAATGCTGACGAGTTTGGTAAGCTAAAGAGATCATCATCATTAGAAACTCTGAACGGTGCTGAGGAGCCCGATTTATCATGGGTTCAGTCACTCGTTAAAGAATCCCCACAGGAAACAAAGGAAAAATCTGCACCTCGTGTCTTTTGCACTGCTGGTTCGGTTACATCTACTGGTGAGAATCCGAATTTGGATTCACAGGCTGAACATATCGATCAATCTACTGCTTTGGGTGCATTGCTCGAGCAGATGAAGCTTGATCAGCTGATGGCTCAGTAAAATCAAAATTACTTTTACCGAGCCTTTAAATAGGTCCGCATTCTGAAAACATAAGATTTCGGTGAAATAGACCAGCATTTAACTTTTTGGTTTTTTTGGTAACAAGCTTCAGAAAGGAAGCAACTTGGCTGGGTAAGAAGTAGAAAGGGTGGTGCAAAACTTCCCAAGAAAACACTAATCTTTTACTAGTTAAACTAGGTAATAGAAAGGATGAGGTTACTAGGTTAACTATAGCATTATGCCCGATTACTGATATTTTTACCAATTTTAGATCTATATTCCTTATTGTTTTGCTTGTTGGATTGGCATAATCATTCAATACAATCAAAACTCTTCTTATCAATAGGGTTATTTAATACATGTCAATTTAGTGCTTCCATATTGTTAGTAGGAAAATAGAAGAAAACAATGCTATACTGTAGCATCTGATTTTGTAACTTGGGAACATTTTCATTTCTTGGATAATGTGGTTGATATTTGTGTTGGTATCCTTATTTCTTTCTTTATTGAATGGCCGTCTCATTTTCGTTTCTTTTTATGCTAGTTATGTGGACTGTAGGGAGATTAATCATGCTCCCATCGACTGCAGATCGACCTAATATTCCCAGTCTATAAAGGCTCTTTTGTGGGTTGTTGGCGTGAGAAAACTTTTGGTATTCTTGTTTTACATGGTAGTGAAGTGCATCATTTAATAGGGACATAATCGAACTACTATACTTTAACGTGTTGTTTGTTTTCAGTTTTATTTTGTTTAGTAGGTAGGGATCGAGTTTAGTACCTGCTTGATTTTGATTATTTGAGAATCACTTTTTCCTACTTTCATTTTTAATCGCATATTTTTCAAATAAAATAATTTTCAATTTTTTCTTATTTTTTAAACAAATTCACCAAAAAAAAAAAAAAAAAAAAAAAATCTTAGAATCACTTCTAATAAATCTTTATCAAATAAGCGCTTAGTTCCGAATATATTGGTTACTATTTCTCTTAGAATTATTTTATTTCCAGGATAAGGTGTAATGTTTTTATTTTGTTACATTTATTTCATTCTTGAATGGTAGCCACTTGTATTATATTTTTATTTTGCTGAAGTGCGTGGAGTTTAATCGTAGATCCTTCGATTGTGATCGACGTGACATTCTTTGTAAGTAAAGGATTCTTGAGAGCTCTTCAAACTTTTTACGTTTTTTATTTTATTTTATTTGTAAATCCATTGGATTAAAGATAAATTCCTAACATGTAATGGAGGTGATTATCATATTATCAAGAAGGAATTAGAGCATGTGCTTTAGTGGATTTCAAATCCCAAAAGTTGGATTTGGGTTCTTGATGGACAAGGACATGGATGTAGATGAGAGAAAGTGCTAATTATTTTTGAAGCTTTGTGGAGATGAGATGTTAATTAATTGCCTAGGAATAATGAATCTTACTTTGCAAGGAATGATGATGGAACTCTATTGACCATGAATATTGATGCTCATTAGATGTCATCAACTTTACAAGCCATGTTGCTTTGAAAAACATTTAGCGTACGTTGGAGGACACGACTAAGAAAATTGTAAATAATATTTTAATTTTGCTTTCTTCTACAATATGATTTAGTGTTGTTTAATTCATCTTATCTTATAGACAGATGAGACGTGTTGTTGAACGAATTTAGACAGTATAATAATAATAATATATTTTATACACATCTAATTTTTAGGGTACAATGTACAAGTTACCAAATACGCCCATAGAATATAGGATTAAGCCAAACGAAGGAGTCTGTTCTAGGGGCTGAAATGTCATCCCTTGATTGGCAATGACACGTTAGTTTTCTATTGGACAATGACACCGTATTAATTCTGGCGGTTCAAGAGGAATTGATGTATACTTGATGCTGCCTCTTAACTAAAAACGAGGTTTGGTCATATAGAGATTGGGGCAGGTAAGTAGAATGGAGAATATTTTATTTACATGTTCGGTGCGTAAAGTTAGAATGCATAATTGATAATTTTGTTAGCGTTTAGTCACGTTCTATTCAACACATTAAATGTACCTAGAGATGTTCGGTCCTAACTCCTAATGCATACAAGCTCGTGGATCATTCTGTTCGGCTTGTTACTCGTGTGCCAAGCCAAGCTCGGCCCACGAGCTCGTGGCTTGTGGGCAGAGCCGAGTTTCGACTTGCGAGCTCGTCCATTTTCTATTTTTATTTTTTAAAGATAAACCTTTTTATAAAGCCTCGTGGGCGAGTTGAGCAGCCGAACCGATGAGTCGCTCTGTTTGCCACCACCAAATGTACCTACTCGTGTTATTAAAAACTAGGAAGAAGGGACATACCTTAATAGGCGTCAAAATTTCTCTGGCTTAATATTTCAACATGTTAGTACATTCAGTAGATGCTGCCTCTTAACTAAAAAGGAGGTTTGGTCATATAGAGATTGGGGTAGGTTAGTAGAATGGAGAATATTTTATTTACATGTTTGGTACGTAAGTTTGACTATATAATTGATAATTTTGTTAGTGTTTAATTATTTAATTGTGACGCTCTATCTAACACATTAAATGTACCTAAGAACTAGGAAGAAATGGCATACCTTAATAGGTGTCAAAGTTTCTCTCGCATAATATATCGACGTGTTTAGTACATTCAATCGAACGTCGTCAAATATGATTTATATATATATATAAAAAGGTGAAATTAACCAAAAGATAAAAGAAAAGAAATTGGACCTACCTAATGAATCATGTCAAACATGTTCTTAATTGAGATGAATTCAAAGAAAACAAATAGCCCAAACTAGAAAGTTCTTAAATGGGCTTTGAACATATATCTAAAGGCGGAAAAATTCATTTCTACGGGGCGTGCTTGGTGGATCGAGATTAGCTCCAAATTGATTATCAATTAGGAGTGGAGTGAATTGCTCTTTTTTTTTTTTTAATTACCATATTTAAAGTAATATTAGAATAAAAAACATTACAAAGCATTTTTTAAAAAAAATTTATCCAATATTTTTTACGGCCCAATAATATTATACACAAGTGCCCAACTTAGCAGAGTAATGATATTATGCTCAGTTTCTCAAGCTACTGACACAGCCACAGGTAAAAATGAAAAATATTTTGTAAATGGATTTGATTGTATGAACATATACTTGTTTTATTTGTATTAATATGATCTTATGTTATTTCCAGCCTCAGAAAATTACTTTAAACCTACTCCTTTGTAAGCTTAGCCAGATGAGCATTTATTAGTTTGAGATCAAAACGCAATGTGAAATTTACAACGTCCTACATGAATGTTTTACTTGCTCTGGCCTTGAGGATTTTGCTATTGCATTTCGATTTTCTGTGTTGTTGATCGGAGACAGAGATAGGGGTGGCGACCGCCCCCTAATATTGTCCAATGGTTCACTATTTCTAGTTAATTTGTAATGTATTTTTCAATTCCGCCCCCGCAAAATTTTTGACTCGCCCCTTCAAAATTTTGAATTTTTTTTTCATTAATAAATATTGATCCAATAACTTACACTTTAAAATTCAACCATACAAAAATCTTAGACCTAAACAAAAGATCCAATAGTTACTTAAATAAATAAATAGTCCAAATCCAATCCAAAAGCAAATGACTCATTTATGAATCAATTACCCAAAAACATACCCACATGCTACATCCCACAAAATGTAATCTCGACTACAGACACTCCTAATTATTCCTCAAATCTATTCTCTGCACAACAGGCGACTGCGCCAATGCCCAACGCCCAACGCCGACCCCTCCCTTTTTCTGCACGTCGACCAGTTCAACTTCGACAATTCGTCCCAACGCCCACACTGATTGTCTTTTTGGCCAGTCAATCTAACTTGCCTATTTTGGTATTCAAAATCGTCGTTTTCAATCCTCTTAGTTAAAAACAAAATTTCGAGGGCACCACCCCCGAACCCTCGAGAGGGGGGCTCCCCCTCTCCACCCCCGTATTTTCGTCCCCGCAAGATTGAAATTTTGGTTACGTCTCTGCATTGTTGATGGCTAAGTGGGATCTGAAGTCTATCATTTATAACTCATCTAATTCGTGTTCTCCATTCTTTGCGCGGAGAACTGCTAATATATGTTCTATTCGCGTTCTCTCTTGTTGAGTTTATAATGTAGTGAATAAATGATTATTACAACTACAATGCGGAAATATAAACTCTTAAAGTGTAAAAATCGAACTAAAAGATTCAAAACTTCTTCAACACTACTAATGGAGTGTCATATGAAGTTGAACGTAGATTTTACCACATCGGATCATACACCGTCGTCCACGGGAATGACAATGGATATACTAAGAAATAAATCCGTCGAAAGCCACCAAGAATTTCATCGGAGATATGAACTTCTCCCACTTGGTTACTTTTCTATACTTACTCTATTTTGTTATGTCAAGTCGAAAATGAAAGTAGTGAATGAGTCTTATAATTATAGAGCCAAATATTCATTTGAATTCAAATATTGTACCATAAAAGAGACATGACTAACATGTGTAATTGATCACAAGATTAATGGATAATGTTTGATCCATAATACACATCAACTAGCACAATCCTTTTAAAGTGCTCAAAACAAATATTCATGTGCAAAGTGGATTAAATTGATCCACCTCACAAATCTTCACCTTGGATCACATATAAATCATCGCCAAATTTCCCGGTTACAAATGCTATCACTCAGCGTGGTCTTATTTTATCATCATCGCTTACTCCAGCTCAGTACCTATACAACAATTAACCATCATCAATACTCAATATTGATAAACATTTTTTGAACTTACCGACCGCAAGTACTTTTGTTCCAACATTTACAGGGTTATTATCAGTTGCAATTTTAAGCAAAATAAATAACCAGAAGCTAATTTCTCCCTAATGAAGTGATAGTTTACCTCAACATGCTTAGAACATTCATGATAAACATGATTCTTAAACAACATCAATGAACTTTGACTATCAGTATAAATCATAGCTATTATTCAAGAAGTTTAATTCACATAGAAGGTCTTTCAGCCACATGCATTCTTCTATAATTTCAGTTAATGCAACATATTCTGCTTCTGTGCTGGAGAGTGTTATAGATTGCAACTGTGATTTCCAAGCGATACAGTTGTCACCTAAAGTGAATAAATATGAAGTGGTAGATTTTCTCTAATCTTTATCCCTCGCAAAGTCAGAAACTACATAGCATTTTAGCTCTAACTTATCGCTTCCCTTTTTAAACACTAACCCCATTTTTAAAGTTCCAACTAGGTATCTTAACAGCCATTTAAGTGCAGTCCAATGAAGCTTACTTAGGTTTGACGTAAACCTACTCAAGAAATTAACTGCATATGCAAGGTCCGATCTCGTGGTAATCATAGAATACATCACATACCTAATGGCATTAGCATATGGAACATTACTCATTTCATGCAATTCTTCTTCAGTTTTAGGGTATTGTGCTGATGACAAATTCATGTATGCAGCTAATGGTACATTGACAGACTTAGCAAATTTCATACCAAATTTGGTTATGACTTTATCCAAATAAGACTCCTGATTAATACTCATCATATTATCAGACCTATTTTTCTTAATAACCATGCCAAGAATTCTTCTCGTCTCACCTAAATCTTTTATGCAAATTCTGATTTTAAAAGGTTTTTCATTTTTATGATTTTAGCTTTACTGGGACTATCAAACAGCATATCATCCACATATAACAATAAATAAACTTCACATCCTACTTTAGAGTTATTAAAATATAGACATGCATCATATTCACTCCTCTTAAAACCAATTTTAAGCACATAAGGATCAAATCTTTTATATCATTGCATATGACTTTGCTTAAGACCATACAAGGACTTTCTAAGCAAACACACAAGTTCCGATTTTTCTCTCACCTTGAACCCTTGATGTTGAGACATGTAAAGCAATTCATCCGACTCCCCATGAAGAAAAGCTGTCTAAACATCTAGTTGCTCCAACTCCCAATCATACTGGACAACTAAGGTTAAGACTAACCTGATAGTTTTATATTTAGTGACCGGTGATAACACCTCATTATAGTATATTCTCTCTCTTTGAGTAAATTTCTTTGCAACTAACATAGCTTTATATGTTAAAAGGTCATTAAGTTCTACTCCTTTCAACCGTAGACTCATTTACAATGGATTACCTTTTCATTCTTTGGTTTTTTAACCAACTTCCAAGTCTCATTTTTGTTTAAAGACCGGTTCTCCTCTCTCATAATCTTTTTCTAATTTTTAGAATTTTTACAGGTAATCGCTTCCTCAAATGAAGCCGGTTCAACTGATTCCAAAGCTTCACTTGAAACTAGGAAAAATTCCATCAAATTTGAAGAGATATATTTTATATTGGGCTTCACTTGTCTACTTTCCCTATCTCTCACTAATTTGTAGTCATCCAAATTAGTGCATGCAGATGTTTCTTGATTAGGGACAACAATTTCAAGAATTTCAAGTTCTAGTTGTTCTATCACTACTTTTTAATCAGGTTCTTCTTGAGGTTGGATTCCATTATCCTCTTGATGATCATCTAATCTTTCCACCTTTTTCTTCCCAATAGAAGATCCTTTTTCTTCGGTCTGTTTGTTCTGACTGTCTATGTTTTTAAGGCAAAACATATCAAGTTCAATGAACTTCACATCTCTAGTATTAATAATCTTGATGCCCTTCACACCTAAAACTCACAGCCTATATCCTTTCACTCCTTCAAGATAATCTAACACGACACACTTAGTAGTCCTAGGGTCCAATTTGCCCTCAACCTCATGTGTATAAGCCGCATAACCAAATACTTTAATGTGTGACAAATCTGGGGTTTTTCCAGTCCACAACTCTTAGGAAGTCTTGAAGTCAACATAATTAGAATGTGACCTATTTATCAAATAGGCAGTAGTACACACGACTTCACCCTAGAAACCTTTAGACAACCATGACCTAATCATCATACATCTAACTTTATCCATTCAAGTCCGATTCATCCTCTCCGTCACCCCATTTTGTTGGGGGGAGGGTATGTCTAACAATCACGTGCCTCATTATACCCATTCCATTGCAAAAATTATCAAATTCAAAGTTATAAAACTCTAGACCATTGTCCATCCTAAAAGTTTTCACACCTTTTCTCATTTGATTTTCAACTAAAGTAAGACATGACTTAAACTTACTAAAAGTTTCAGATTTGGATTTAAGGAGATACACCCAAACTTTCCTCGAATGATCATCAACAATGGACGGAAAAAAATGTTCCCTCCATGTGTGGGATGTTTTTCTGAACCCAACAAATTTGCATGAATGTAGTCCAATGGTTTTTCTTAGGACTATGTTCACCTATCCTAAAGCTAACCATGTGTGACTTTCCTAGAACACATGTCTCGAAAAATCTTAAAAGTGTAACACTATCCTTACCAAGTAAATTTTGGTCACTAAGATATTTCAACCCCTTGTTCTCAATGTGTCCTATCCTCTTGTGTCAAAGATCTGATTTATCTTTACAAACAAAAGATAATGCCAACACTTTGTTGCCTCAGGGTTCACCTTGAAGGACATATAGCCCATTCCTCTTGGGACCTTTCATAACCATTAAAGACCTTTTACAAATCTATAAAGTTCCAACATGAGATCTAAACTCATTACCTTCTTCTTCTAGAGTGCCTAAGGAAATGAGATTCCTCATCAGGCCCGAGACATACCTAACACCTCTAAAGGTCTAATAATGCCAGCATGCATCCTAATAGCAATATCACCTACTCCGTCCACATTGTGTGTACAATCATCTCCTAAGTATACTTTTCTAGGATTTACATCTGTGTAGTTATAGAACCAAGACTTAACATGACATATATGAACAGTAGCACCTGAGTTTAAAATCCACTATGTGTCAAAATCAATATTAGAAACATTCATGATATGTATGTTATCACAGGCATGATCTACATCAGTGTCAAAATCTCCTGACACGGTCATAACATGTAGACAATCAAGAGAATCACCTACATCAACTAAGTTCTGATCATCACTCTGATGTGGTCTCTGTTTCTTCTTAAAGTCATACAGCCTATCCTGAAATGCCCTAACTTACCACAATGAAAGCATTTCTTACCACTTTTATTTCTAGAATTGGACATACCCTTCGATTTCCCTCTGCCCTTCTTACTTTAAAAATAGTTCGCCCTTGTATCATTCCTCCCTATAACAAACAAACTTTCTTCTCTAGAGCTACCCCTCGACTCTTTCTTAAGCTCTTGATCCCTAGCCCTCAAAGCACCATTCATAATATCTTGGGTTAAAGTATCCCTAGCATATGTGATAGCATTCCTAACATCTTTATAGGATTTGAGTGTAGCATTTAAAAGTATAACCGCTAGATACTCATCATCAAATTTTTTATCATTGTGGGCCAAACACTCGACGAGTCTGTTAAGGTCACCCAAATTGGATTCAAGATCATTTCCTGGGTCGAGCTTAAAACTGAAAAGTTTTTGAAGCAAATGTATTTTGTTTGGAAGAGATTTTTCCAAAAATAGTTTGTCAAGTGCTTTCCACAATTCTTTGGCAGTCTTATGTTGTTCAACTTGTCATAACACATCATCAGATAAATACAATATAATCAAACTATGTGCAATTTCATTCATCTCAGTAATTTCATCCGGTTTAGCTTTTAATACATCATGATATTTTTCCGGGTCGTCAAGAGCTTTAGAAAAAGTTTGTTGGATTAAAATAATTTTCATTTTTTGCTTCCAAATGGAATAATCTCTCTTACCATTGAATTGCGCCAACTCAACTCGAGAGGCCATTGTAGAAAAATAATGTTTTTCGAAAAAATTTTACTTACATAATTTACCCACACACAAATGCAAGCTCAAACCAATTTATGCATAAATTAACTTTCAAGATGACATAAATGATGATATCATAACAAGTAACACATATACAATATCACAAGACTCAAATAACAATATGATAGCAAATAACACAATATCTTAATTGTAAATACGAGAGGGTGTTAGAAAGCGCAAATCGAGTGAACCAGTATGTTGGTTCGTATTTTAAGGAGAGATGCGAGTCTTTATCGACCTAGGGTTTCCAATAATTGCCCTAAGTTATCCAATAGCTGTGCAACCCCAGGAAACACCACCGAGCCACCAACAAAAAAGCTTTCTCCACTTCACATTTCAGCTCGAGGCTACATCTGCTTCCACAGTGTACCAAACTGAAATCCAACACCACTAGATGATTAGAAATGACTCAAGGAACAAACTATCTTTTTTCACCTCCGGCTGGTTCCCCCTTACGCACCCTCACGGGAGGCTTGTCTCTCTGCTCGTGGTATTCACACGCCGCCTTTCCCATCGGTGCGTGCGTCTTACGTGCGACACCAAAGGATTCTCCTTGTTGTCTAGAGTTTGGTGGTGGTCGTCGTTCGTCCACCGGTGCGTGGTTTTTTCGGAAAATAGGTTTAAAGATTCGGGTTTACTAGTTTTCAACCTTCCAATCCGATTTTCAGGACGTTTTAACACTTTATACCACTAGCCTAAGTTCTGATACCATTAGTTGAGTTTATAATGTAGTGAACAAATGATTATGACGACTACAATGCAGAAATATAAACTCTAAAAGATTAAAAATTGAATTGATGAAAGACTCAAAGCTTCTTCTACACTACTAATGGTACATAATATATATATCAACTAGCACAATCCTTTCAAAATATTCAAGACAAATACTCATGTGCCAAGTGGATTAAATTGATCCACCTCACATCTCTCAAACATGTTTATTATAGCACAGTATAAAAGAAATCATGTCACTTTGATTCATATATATAGTTTGGATTCTGATTTTCTGTTTTTTTACTCTGCTTCAGAGAAAAAGGGCCAGTTAATGAGGAGAAATGACATACGGAATACAGCAATTGTCGCTCATGTAGATCATGGGAAGTCCACACTGTTGGATTCAATGTTGAAGCAAGCAAAAGTAGGTATTTTGGGAATGCAAATAGTGCAATAGGATGCTGCCATTCCAATAATCCAAGAAAATTATTGAAAACAATATTGATTTCATGAATCTCAAAATGATGAAGTTGACATCCAGTTTCTTTTAATTGCCCAACCAGGGTTAAAAATGATAGAACAGTTTTTAATATTTGTTCAGTAAGTATAGAAAGGTTATTGAGGTGTTGATTTAAACGGTGAGATTCATGATTCTGTGTAAATTGACAACGTCTTTTCCTTTAAAATTATCATGGCTACTAATGTTATTTTGCCAACAGTTCATTATTCGTTAGGGTGATCTGGTTAAAGTGAGGAAGCTAATTTCTACGATAATTTTCTGTGCAGGTGTTTCGTGACAACCGATATGTACAAGAGAGGATAATGGATTCAAATGATCTGGAGCGTGAAAGGGGAATAAAAATACTTAGCAAAAATACATCAATTACTTGTAATGATACAAAAATTAACATCATTGATATATACTCCAGGCCATTCTGACTTTGGAGGTGAAGTGGAGCGAATTCTCAACATGGTGGAAGGAGTTCTTTTAGTGGTACTTTATCTCATAACGCTGAAGTTACATTTCCAGTCATTGCATGATCGATCTCAAACATTTAATTACTCTCTTTCGATTCAGCTTTTCGTTCGATATGAATGCTGAGCATTTCTGAAAAAGGACGAGGATAATTTTGTTAGTTTTTATGTTAAGATTTCAAGTTTACATAGTTACTAACTCTTTCATGGCTCGGTTACCTCAATGAAGTGGGTTTTGGACCAAAAGAAAGCCACTTTATGTCTCTCGTGTCACTATAATGCTTCCACAAGATGATCTCCCTTTGAATTTATATTTCTCTTTCACTTCTCTCTCTTTACGGCTGCAAGAGAACCAAGCTGAACCAAGATGATCTCCCTTTACATAGTTACTAACTCTTTCATGGCTCGGTTACCTCAATGAAGTGGGTTTTGTGTTGGGAACCTACTTAGTCATGCACAGCGGAAGTAAAGCAAAATTTCGATTCCCAAACAGGATATACTTTATGTTTAGATAGAAACTGTGATATAAATAATACATTTGATGAATTCTGCAAACTCTTTTGCTGATTCACGAACTCCAATTATCACGATCTACAATCCAAGCTGTCCAATTGTCTAGCCTCCAATGGTGATCCACACATAGAATAATAATGACGGCTAGGGTTTTCTTTTCTCGTGCTAGCAAGAATAATGAAAATTTCATTACAGTTTTCAAACCCTAGCAGCCTATTAATATAAGTCCAAACGGATTGGCCCATCTCTTAACTTAACCCGGTCCAACATTTAATTAATCAAATTAATTAAATCCAGTCCATGAATTAATTAATCCAATTAATTAATTCGGGCATATTAATAAGCAACTCAATTAATTAATTATACAACACTTGTTAATTAATTAATTGGTAAATATCATTTTTCTGGTTCTCTTTTGTGTGTGACCCATTAGGTTCCCGATCACGATGCCTAACGACGTGAATTATTACTTTGATCTAATCAAAATTGATAAATTAAAAAGGGGTATTTTAATTTATCATCAATTCACATTTGTCGTCCCAGATTGACATCTAGCAATGTGTCAGGGCAACACATGTGACGGGAAATGTCACGTGGCTTGACAAAACCAAACTTGTTCGTTTACCGTGAAACTATAATCCCTTCGTCAATATGATCCGATCAATTACGAGATATGGACGTGTGTCAATCTCAATTATCGATCATATCTTTTATCCTACTGTTAAGTCAATGTAAGTCGAAAACTCTTTTCCGACTTATGAGTTCACATTGGCCAATGATTTCATTATCAACTTAACTGGATGAAATGTAGATCATAATCTCTTACTATCTAAGAGTGACGAATCCTCCATTGATCATTCACAACCTTCATATGATTCTTGACATACCCGAACGATGTCGTATTAGCGACCCTTGACAGAGCAACATCCGACATCACCAAAGCATGACTGTCCTCACATAAGGCACTATGATGACCTCAAGTCAAAGGACCAATTCCACTACCGAACATTAGAGATTAACCACTGACACTCAGATAGTTTTCCATGTGGAATCTCTCAGCGGGTCTCCAATGTTTTGTTCTATAACAAAACATTCACGTGTTCATTCAAGTGTTTCCACACTTTAGCTTGTGAGATCAACTACTTACTTCATAAGTAAGAAATGTCACACGTGATGATCTATCCGTAATAACGATATCCGTATCTCGTTATTACATACGACCACAGACGGTTTAAGATTCAGTCATATGTGATTTGTATCTCACAATCACAACTCTTTGTGATTAACAAATCACCAAAACTTGAATCTACGGATTCTATTATTTATTTAATTAGAATGTTAATTCAATAATAGATCTTGCCATAAATATGCATCGGTTATATATACATTAAAAGTGTTTATGTCCAAAGTTGATTGAACCTAGGGCATAAAACTTACATTTTGGACCAAAAGAAAGCCACTTTATGTCTCTCGTGTCACTATAATGCTTCCACAAGATGATCTCCCTTTGAATTTATATTGCTCTTTCACTTCTCTCTCTTTACGGCTGCAAGAGAACCAAGCTGAACCAAGATGATCTCCCTTTGAATTTATATTGTGTGCCCGATCTTGCCACAACAGACAGCCCTCCAAGGTTTGACCAGGGAAATAATCCCGGGCCAAGCAGCCTTTTTGCTCTTTCTTTGCAATTTATTATTTATAAATATTCCTAGAAATTCATGTTCTTGTTCATTACAATCTAAAAGAACCAGAATCATGTACCTAAGTACAATGTAAAAGTGTGTGTGTGTTTTTCTTTCGTTTAGAATCATACAAAAATATAATCGAAATCGTTTCTATTCGAATTCAACCATCGGGTTTGTCCTGATGGCTAAATGGAGCATCCAAATTGCTATCTTTGTAATATCAAATTCATTTTCTATGATTTTATCACGTGGAGGAAAAAATACGTATCAATTTGAGAGAAGTGTCCTCCACAAGATTTTTTATTTTTTTGTTGATGGTAAAGATAATAAGTAGGGCTGGATATGGTCCTTTTTGGTTCGGTTTTTATTTAATAAATGGAACCGTTGAATCCAAATATAATTATGGAACCGTTCAAGTTTGGTTCAATTCGATTTCGTACCATAATTAAATTTTTTAACATTCACAACAATACTACATAAATATAACTAATAACATGTCCATTTGTAACTATTACAAGTTCACGTAGCACAATTTAAAATCATATAAATAACAAGTTGTCCAATAAGATTAATTCAATATATACAAATATCTAAAAATTAAATTTACCTAATTAATTTGCTAATTTGTTTAAAAAAAATTTAAAAACTTAATTAATTCAATATAAAAAATTTAAAAAATTATTTAGATTTGGTTCTTATTCGATTTTTCGGTTCTTGGCCTAGAACCGAGAACTGAACCAAACTCATCGGTTCTCGATTCAGATACCCGTTCGAGTATTTAATTTCTGAAGAACCGCTCGATTTGGTTCGGTTCGATTCAGGAACTGTTGTCCAGCCCTAATAATAAGTCAAATTAGTTTTCAAAAAAAAAAATAATAATAAAATTGAACTGCTAAGCCAATTCTAAATTTACACGGTTTCGAATGAATCGACAAATTTAGAGATCCACGAGTTTACCTATATTTATATTTTATATGTAACCAATTAGAATTCAAATTGATTGCTAAGAGTTCGTTTGATAGACTTCTGCTTCTGCTTTTAGAAGAGCTTTCAGTCATTTTTTTTTAAAAAAAACTTTTTTAGTTAGGCAAGTACTTTTAAAAAATTTATTTAAAAAGTTCAAAAATAATTCTTAGTATTAGAAACAACTTTTTACTTTTTAAAAGTCATGTCAAATGAATCCTAATTTTTTTGTTTTTGAACTAATTCTTATAAGTTATAACATTGTTTATAAGCAAAGATAGATTTTCCTTTTTCTACATATTAATCAGGCTTGAAGGCCGATCGTAAATTCATCCATGTTTATAAGGGTCTTCAATTAGTAACATAGTAACCAAACACAAACTTTACTCGACATGATCCTAACAAGAAAAATAATATAATTAGAGAGCAATCTTGAAGATTGAATTGGTCTACCTATGGACAAACTAAAAATATATATTCATAGTTTACCTCAAGGAAAAATACAAAATCAATCACATTTTATATCATAGAAATTTTCAAATCATAAATTGTCATTAGTTATTCTTTAAAGACTCTATGCCCTATTTGGGCTCCATTATAACTTATTTTTGAAAAAAATGAATTTTAAAATAGTAATTTTTTTTTTTGAAAAATGTGCAATTAAAAAGAATAATTTTTTTAGATCTATGTGTAATATTATTTTACTAGAGAATATATGAATGAAAAGAGAAGAAAAAAATATATTTTGAATAGAGTAATGCTATTCATCCCCAAGGATTATAACCTTAATCTAGGTAGTGTTAATGTGAGATTAAACCCTTGTTTGTCTCCCATTATGGGAGAAAGAGTGGAGTTTTGAATAATATTTTTGAGAGAATGTGTGGTTAAAATTTAAAGAAATTTTATTGGTTTGTGTGTAGAATATTTTATTTGGTGAATGTGTAGTGAAGAAATGATACTGTAGCAAACAATTTAGAGCCTGTTTGATACGACTTAAAATCCAATTAAAATTGAAAATATGGCCGTTATTGGGTCCCACCCGTCTAATAAAAGTCAACAATAACGGCTATATTTTCAATTATAATATGATTTTAATCTCTACCACACACCCTCTTAATTTTTAAAGGATGACAAACACACCCTAAATGATATGTAAAATTAGATAAATTATTTAATTTCACATTTCATTTAATCTATCATTTAGATCTTGTTTGAGCCACATTATTGTAGAATGAGAATGAAAAATATAGTCGTTATTAGATCCCACACAAAAGATAGAAATTCAAAATTGATGGCTTGATGTGATGGATAACAGTCATATTTTTCATTTTTATGGATGAAAAAATGAGAAACAAATGGGGGTTTAGAGAGTGAATAGAGTCCAAATAGGAACTAAATAAATTTATCATTTGTGGTCCTCAAATTAGCGTGTTCGGTAAAGATTAAAATCAGATAAAAATTGAAAAATTAATAGTTATTGTTGACTTTTATTAGACGAGTAAGATTCAATAACGACTATATTTTTAATTTTAATTGAATTTTAAACCGAACTTGAATACTAAACGGTTGGCAAAGTTGGCGCAGTCTAACGCGGATATTTATTATTTATAATGACAAAATAGACCTCAACGGTTGACCATTCAAGAGAATAATTAAAAACTGGTGCCTATGCACTGGACTCCTTAAATTTTCCGGCTTCTAGAAGCTCGCCAAAATCGACAATTTCATTCTGACTTGCACAATTAGGGGTGGGCGCGGGTCGGTTCGGTTCGGTTCGGTTCGGTTTTTTCGGTTCTAGAAATTTTCGGGTATTTAGTAAATGGAACCGTCGGTTCCAGATATAATTCTGGAACCGTTCGGGTTTCGGTTCGGTTCGGTTCGGTTCGGTTCCATTCGGTTCTGTTCGGTTCCTACTATAATTAATTTTTTTAACATTCATAATAACACTATATAAATACATTTAGAAAATTTTGTCAGCGCGTCTTGAATAATTAATCCATAACATATTAGAAAGTTTTCACAAAATGCTAACACTTTAGTACTAGACAATATAGATCACAATTTTTTTCATTGCTTCCCTCAAACAGTTACTGCTCCACTACTTACCTACCAAAAGGTAACATATAAAAGCATATAACTATGTTCTTCATTTTGAGAAGTGGTACCAAAATCATTCCTATTTTCTGAAAACATTGTGAGAAGTGAGGCAATCCCAACGTGCTCAGTCTTTTACCGAGTGAATCTGCGTGTGAATATTGACCAGGTTCAATATTAGCTTTTACAAATGAACGTAATATTTTAAAGTATTAAAAATACTTACCAACTATGTAATGTAATCATCGATTGCTTGACTTGCCATGTACCATTAAAATGTTAATAATTTCTTGAGTATCATGTAAAGAAAAAGAATCCAGTAGCTAGAGCTGGAAATCTCTGTGCAAAGCTTTTGGAAGGCTTCAAAAATTTGTCATTGTAAACACGATAAAAGAACAAAAACACTGTTAGCGTTAAGAGGGTAAAATCTCACGTCTCTTAAATATGAAAATAATAATTACGAGAGTACTCCAACTTAGTGTGGGAACTAGAAGGAGGAGGACTTCTTCAAGTTGAGAGAAAATGACTCATGACTGAACAAGAAGCATGTTGTGCGGCAGGAATGGACTGGAGAGAGAAGAAGAAAAGAAGACCGAAAATTCTAGGGCTCTGTTCCTTTTATATTTAATGGTTTTTTTTTTCAATTTTTTTATGTTGGTCGGTTTGGGTTATATTCAATATACTTGAAGCCCAAATGCTCAATTGTAAAAAAAAAAATAAAAAAATAAAAAATAAAAAAAAAAAAATTCGGTTCTTATTCGGTTCTTCGGTTCTGGGTCTAGAACCGAGAACCGAACCAAACCCGTCGGTTCTCGATTCGGATACCCGTTCGGGTTTTTAATTTAAGAAAACCCGTTCGGTTCGGTTCGGTTCGGTTCGGTTCCGGTTCGGTTCGGTTCGGTTCGGACATTTTGCCCAGCCCTATGCACAATTGTACGTGAAATGACTTCTTTGTCCATGATGCCTTTTCAAATTTGAACACTATTGTTAGAGAGAGAGGGAAAAACTATGGAGATGCTTGGAAAGTCAATAAGAAATTTGCCTACCCTCGTGTTCTTAAATCAATAAACCTTTCCTCCATTTCTCCAAAATTTATGGGTATTGTAGATTTTCCTCCAAGTTCTCACATTTTTGTCCATTTTCATACTATAACCTTTTCATTCTCTTGAAAAAATTGATAGTTTTCTTGGTATATCCATCCTTAATCCCTTTTATTTAAAAACCTGAATTTCAGTTGAATTTTGAGAGAGAGATTTCCATGGTGGGTTCTGAAGCTTTTTAATTATTGAAGATAGCTCAGTTTAGTTTTCGTTGTTTTTATACTATTTCATCCCAAAGATTGGATTTTTATTGTCTTTGACAACTGTTTGTACTTTAAGAAGACTCCCAAGTAGCTGAAAGATCCAAAAAAGGGACGAAGTCTGAGTTTTGGTCTGTTTTGTGCTCATATTTAGCCCCTGTTTGAGCCCCATTTTTTGGATTACTGCCTTTTGGCCGAAATATTTACAGAAGGGGTCGAATTTTTGAAGGTTTGATCAATGGGGAATTGTTGTGCAGCGCCAAAAACGTCTGATGAGAATAAAAAGAAGAATAAGCCAAATCCCTTTTCAGTTCATGGCGGTAATTTTACTATACAAGATGGTGGATTCAAATTCTATGTATTGGACAATCCAACAGGCCATAACATTAAGGAGTTTTATGAGTTGGGGCGTGAGCTTGGGCGAGGTGAATTCGGGGTTACATATTTATGCACTGATAAATCTAGTGGTGAACTGTTTGCTTGTAAATCGATATCGAAAAACAAACTGAGGACTAGTGTGGATATTGAGGATGTTAGGAGAGAGGTTGAGATTATGAAGCATTTGCCTAAGCATCCGAACATTGTTAGCATAAAGGATACTTATGAGGATGATAATGCAGTTCATATAGTGATGGAGTTGTGTGAGGGTGGTGAATTGTTCGATCGGATTGTTTCTCGGGGACATTATACTGAGAGGGCTGCTGCGGCTGTTACTCGCACGATTGTTGAAGTTATTCAGGTGAGGGTTCAGTATTTCAATGTTGCCTGCTTTTTTTGAAGTTTGATGTTTTCATATTTATAGATTTGAATTTGTTGGTTATTAATTGATGTGATTTTTGCTCATTACTTGCTGCAAGAGTAGTAGAATTTCATTCAGGTTGATGCATGAATTCTCGTGATTTCTGCTAGTGAAGTATTAAAATTTACTCGAGTGCATTGATCATGTGTGGGTATGCTTAAATACAAGTAAAAGTTAAGTAATTTTTGTTTCCAAACAAGTTTATGAAAGTGCATTTTTCACAGTGACAATAAGTAAATTATTTCTAATTTTGATCTATAAAATCTACTTATTTTAAAAAAATTCTTGTTTACTTATAACTAAACTTACTTGTGAGTGAACTTTTGAAGTAATACGACATAATTCTTATCCAAAATAGTCTTTAATTAGGCTTACTAGAATTTGTAATATTTGAAAACTTAGCAATGCTGATTTACTTTTCTAATTTTTGTTAATGATTTTCATCGTCCCTGAGCAACCCCCAAAACTTTTCATCTCTTGGTATATTGTGACAGTTACAGCGGCTACCTGAATATATTTATCAGTCTAATTTGTTGCAATTTTGTACTGTTCTAGCATTTGCAATTTGCTTTGAATATGACGAGTTGCCTTTTGCTTTCTTTACCCCGTGTTGTATTTAGGAACATTGGTTTACATCTTTGTATTTTCATTTCTGATCGAGCGATTATAGGCAGTTTGACCAGTTGGAAAGTTATCCGATGAGGTTCCTTTTAAAGAAATCATGTTTTAAATGAGGTTCAATGTGTGAATTAATTATCTCCTGTCACTCTGTAGACGTGCCACAAGCATGGAGTCATGCATCGTGATCTTAAACCCGAAAATTTCTTGTTTGCAAATAAGAAGGAAACAGCACCCTTGAAGGCCATTGATTTTGGGCTATCAGTATTCTTCAAGCCTGGTAATGCCTTTTGATATTTATTGGTCTAATGCAGACAAATAAGTTGTTAATTAGACAATTATCAATTTTCGATCCTTTTAGCTAATCCAATTGTACTTTTATAGGCCAGAAGTTTGATGAGATTGTGGGTAGTCCTTATTATATGGCTCCGGAGGTGCTCAAAAGATACTACGGTCCAGAAGTGGATGTTTGGAGTGCTGGAGTAATTCTCTACATCTTGTTGTGTGGTGTTCCACCATTTTGGGCAGGTCAGTTATTTTTCTTTCTTAATTTAAATTTAAACTCCTTGGATATTGCTCTGGAGGAGAGGTTGACTCTGAACTTGAGATTGTTGTTAGGTTTGGGAGTGGAATTGTATTCATCCCATGTTAAAATAAAATGAATAAAATCGTGGAAATGTTTAGCTTAAGAGGGTGTGTGGTAGAGATTAAAATCAGATTAAAATTGAAAATATAGCCGTTATTGTTGACTTTTATTAGACGGGTGGGACCCAATAACGGCCATATTTTCAATTTTAATTGGATTTTAAGTCGTACCAAACAGGCTCTAAATCTTTGCATCGTTCTATTTCATTGACAATAGTGTGTTGGTTCTAGAGTGGAATAAGTGACTCTCCCACTTTGGTATATTATTGAACAAAAGGGTGATATTGTTCTTCCCCTGCCCAGAAATTTGAATTTTGGATTACTTATAAACCTGATAATATTAGAGCACGTCAAGAAGTACTCTGTACTATGATCATGAGAGGAATAATAACTAAACAAAGGGGACAAAATATTGAAGATAAATTTGTTCCTAACTTGATGTTTGGAAGTGTATACTGCAATCATTTGTATCTTATTGTTGCATCTAACTCTCCTTCTGAATTGCAGAAACCGAACAAGGAGTTGCCCAAGCAATAATTCGGTCCGTTGTGGAATTTAAAAGAGATCCTTGGCCTAAGGTTTCTGATAATGCGAAGGACCTTGTAAAAAAGATGCTCAACCCTGATCCCAAGCAGCGGCTTACAGCACAAGAAGTATTAGGTAATGTACAGTTTTTGGACGAATAATATCGTGGATTTATCCTTTTTATTGTCCATTGAAATGCTTCACACTTGTTTTAAATTCATTAAATCAAATGGTTAAATACACAACAAAGAATCATGGTACACAATTAAAACTCATTTAGTTTTTAATGAAGATAAAATACCACTCTATGCATCGGTTAGTTTGAATTAATGAAAACAAAATATAAATTATTGAACATGTCCCCTCTCAAACAGCTATGCTTTCACATGAAGTGGTTATACTTGGTAATAGAGCATGCAATACTCTTTAAGTTCAAATCTTGGCGCCCATTTATGGACATTGTGCACACATTAGATGGGCCTTTGTTAAAAAAATGAATCTGACCTGCAACAAGAGGGCATTTTGAAGAAAATAAATAAATTAATAAATGTGTCATTTCAGTAGCTTAAATTTTTAGATGAGGTTGCTGAACGTCACTAATGAAACGTGATGTAGAAGCCTAGTTACTTGCCAACTAGAGTACCACATTAGCTTTTTTGTTTGTCAAACTAATGGATTTGGACTGAATAATCAAATCAATACAAACTTTATATTTTGGTGACCCAAATTGTAACTAAGTTTAAATTCAGTAATTAATGAGAAATGAAATAAGTTTTAGTGATGAGGACTAGTGTTTTAAACCCTCAAAATCAAATAGAGAAGTTGTGACAAATATTGCTGCTGGCTTGCAGATCATCCTTGGTTACAGAATGCCAAGAAGGCTCCAAATGTGTCTCTGGGTGAAACCGTGAGGGCAAGGCTCAAGCAATTCTCTATGATGAACAAGCTGAAGAAAAGAGCTCTAAGGGTAACGTCTCCCGCTTTGTACATTATACAAGAGCATTTTCTTGCTTCGATTCATTTATCCATGATGTATTTCTGAAGCTCATTTAGTAAGATCTAAATGGTGTCTCGTAGCAAGGTATTTGATTACTAAAACTGCTTTTTCAAATGGCAGGTGATTGCCGAGCATTTATCGGTGGAGGAAGTGGCAGGTATAAAGGAAGGATTCCAATTGATGGATACGGGCAACAAGGGGAAGATTGACCTTAACGAGTTGAGAGCCGGGTTGGACAAGCTCGGGCATCAGATCCCAGATGCGGATATTCAAGTTCTTATGGAAGCAGTAAGTACTTCAGTTAGAAACAAACTTGTTAGGCTTAAGCATGTTTGGTTATGCTCAAAAATTTATAAAATAAGTTTCAAAATAAATAATACGTTTTTTTATCAAAGTTGAAATAAGTTACTTATTTTGATAGCAAGGTGAGAGTTACTTTAAAAAAGTAACTTATTTTGCATAAACAAGTAAGAAAAAGGTAACATTCAAGTTACGCTCACCAAAGCAAGAAACTATAGGCTCTCTAGTTTCTTCTCGATAAGCTTTATATTATTTGCAAAGTTTGTTGCGGCATCCGCAAAATTTTAGTTGGCATACCTGTGCAATATTAGCATTTAGATCTTATTCCCTTATCAGACCTGCATCAGTTCACAATTTAATTGGCTTCTTCTTGGTAGAGGTTGTTGCACCATATCTTATAATGAAGCAACGTACTGACTATCCCAACCCTGTTTTTCTTTTTCTTACACAGTGCGAGGTCGAATTATGTATTTATGTGCATATAATACCAATTTCCTTGCATGCCATGTCCAACCAAATTTTTAACTTCTGTCCAGGTTCTTTGATAACATGAAGTTAATCAAATTTTTACAGGGCGATGTTGATAAAGATGGATATCTCGACTGTGGAGAGTTTGTTGCAATTTCCGTTCACCTGCGAAAGATGGGCAATGATGACCATCTGCAGAAAGCCTTTGAGTTCTTTGATAAAAACCAAAGTGGGTATATAGAGATTGAAGAGCTGAGGGATGCCTTAGCTGATGAGGTCGAGACAACAAATGAAGAAATTATTAATGCCATTATTCAAGACGTAGACACGGACAAGGTCAGTTAATCGATCACAGCCGTCAAGTCTTGATTAAATTTAAATGAATAAATTGTATTCCGTCTCTAATAACTTAAGCTTTTAAGTGGATTGATTTGACATGATAATAGAGTAGAGATAGTCTCTGAGTTCAACTCTTTAGTTCAGCTTAATATTAGAGTAAGGATAGGGACGTTGAGTTCAAACTCTTGCCATCAGCTTATATGAAAGCTGCACCCGTGTCGAGCTTTGATAAAAGGTGAATCTGATTTGCACACTTGGAAGCATGTTTGAAAACTAAATTTACAAAAATAGATGCGTCTCCCTCTTTAAAAGCTTGAGCTTTTGGATGAAGTGGCTTAACATAGCACCGTTGGTTAAATATTTTCATAATTACCGTGCAAGAAAAGGCTTTCCCGAAAAATCCCTGTCTCAATTTTTTGTACTCGATCTTAAAATGTGTATTCATCTCATTTGGTTGCTTGAATTTTGTTCATATTTGTGCAGGATGGACGTATTAGTTATGACGAGTTTGCTGCAATGATGAAGGCAGGCACGGATTGGAGAAAGGCATCAAGACAGTATTCACGAGAACGATATAACAGTCTCAGCTTGAGATTGATGAAGGATGGATCATTACGGTTGAACGACGAGGGTATAGAGCTTAAAGTGGTTTAACGTATATTTTTAGATAATATGGTTTTGGCTCAAATATTTCTTCGTTTTTACGTTGTGCCGTTTACGAGATCCTTTTATAGGGGATTACTAGGTATAATTCCCCATATTTCATGTTAAATGTTCTGCTTCAGATGCTTGGAGGGTTGCAGAAATGTATAGAATGGCAGGCAACTTTCTGGGTTTATTGCAACATTTATCCTTAAATTTTCATTGATTGTTAACAACGGAAAAATTAGAGCATGTTCTCTTTACTGTTTTCAAGCCATTTTCTGTTTTCAATTTTTCAAAACAGTAAAAACGCGTTTTTGAGAACAAGTTGAAAATTTACAAAGTATTTTCAGTTATAATCAAACCAAAATTTTCAAAACGTATTTTGAATGTTTTCAGACCAATTTTTCAAAATGTGAAAAGGAACACATTTTCAACAATCTCAAAATGGACACTCAAAACACAAAACTTAAAATGAATTTAAAAACTCAAAATTTAAAACTGAAACACAAAGAGAATAATTCCTTAAATTCTTGAAAACGGTGGTTACATGCACTATAGGAGATTTTTTCAGTCAAATCGATATAAGTAGTACAATTAAATTGAGAATCTACTTGTGAGGACACGCGTATGGCCGAGACATGGTTACAATTTTTCCTAAACCAAATCATCATTAAAAAATAGAAGTGGCATCGATTGTGTGGTTCAAATAGTTTTCGCACCGTTTATTTCCTAGTAATAATAATCAATAAAGACACACTAATACTTAATTAAGACTTAATGATTGACATTTGAAAGGACAGCATCGTGCTCAGTAAACTAATGACGTTTAATCGCGATTAAATTATGAGTAATTTTTGGAAAGAAAAACTTTAGTAAAATTACTTTAAAGATCTGTTTGATTGTAAATGTTAAAAATAAGTGGAAAGAAAATATTTTGCAGGGAATTGAATTGTCTAAAATTTATTTTATTGGGAAGTATAATTAATTGTTTTTGATTGGTATAATTTTTCACCTAGAAAATGTTGAAAGTTTGGTTCTGCTTGACTTCGTTTTTTAAGGAAATTGTCCATGAAAGTAATAATTTTTTCTATCATTGAATCTAGAATTTATTCCAATTGTAAAAAAAAAAAAAAAAAAATTAAAAAAATTACCATACCAAATACCATTCGTTTGACTTTATTTTGTATGAAAATTGTGCATTAAAGGGATTTTTTTTTTACCATTGTTGATAGAATTTTTTTCAATTGCCAAAAAAAAAAAAAAAAAATAATCTGGAAAATCAATTTCAACCAAAACAACATGAAAACAAGTTTTCTTCCAAAGGTTGGAAAATGTGGAAAGGTGAAAAACATTTTACCGAGAAAATCTTGTTATCAAATAAGTGTAAAAGTTGGAAAATGGAAATGGAAAATCATGGCTAGGACCTAAAAAAAATTCCCCTTATGAAGCAATATATATATATATATATATACTAGGTTTAAGCAACGTGCAATGCACGTTTGCTTAGTTATATATAATTTTTTGGTTCATTAAATAATTAATGATGTAATGTTTATGTAATTGATAAATAATTACACATTGTGATATATTAATTTTAATTTGAATAGTGTTAAATTCTAAATTAAAATGTATAAGTTTGTGTTTCGTACTATTATATTATATTAAATTTTGTATTTAATCATGAACTTTTTATACATAATAAAATAATAGATAACATTATAATACAAAACTAAATAAATAAATATTTTTTCTTCATTGAGTTCAATGTACCTTACCAAATAAACTATTAGTATTTTTATATTGATAATATCCACATCCATTTTGTTTTTTTAGTTTCATTTTTTCCTAATGACTAAAATGTAGTAGTACAAAGTTTTTTGCATTTTCCATTCATTTATTAATAATGTTCTAAAAGACGTAATGCGTTGCGAGATGTCGATATTGAGAATCAAGAATCACAAGTTTAGGCGTGTCAATACGAAGAATAAACGTCATAATACGTTTCGTATTTTTAATATTATTTTAATTATTTTTAAGACATTAAATATATTTTTATTTTAAAAAATAGTTTTTTCTATATTATAAAAAAATAGATTTTTTACTGTATCATAAAATCATCGAATATTTAAAAATAATACTTACTAAACATTTAATATAATACTATAATATTGTCAAATAGTGTTAGGTGAATTTTAATTTTTTTTATTAATTAATGAACTAAACATGAGCATTAATCATATGATTTATACGAAAAGTTTGCGGATTTGATAATTCCGATATCTGAAAATGGAGATGAATGATTTTGATTCACAATCGAGAATGATTTCGACGTGAAGTTTGTGGGAATTCAACTAGGGTCGAACCAAATGCAATAAATACATAAAAATAATTTAAAGTAAATCTATCTTTACTAATTGATTCATTATATACCCTACAATTAGTCCCAACACTAAAAATTAAAAATAAATATGTTAAAATAGTTTACTTTGTTAAATTAAAATATTTTAAACTTATAGAAAATAATATCTAACATTAATATATTAATAATCAAGTGCAATTTAAATTAAATTTGAAAATTAAATAAATGAAAGAATGAAAGTGAAAATTACAATTTAATTAGTTGTAATTCAAAATCAAATTAGTCAATTAGACATACATTTTAAAATGATTTTGATGAGCATTTTAACATTTTTTTGTCACTATCCCACATTGAAAATTTATAAAACTATTGGAGTTAAGAGCATATATAAAATGCACAATCCCACATTGGAAGTTTATGAAACCTTTGGAAAGAAGTGTATCTATAAAATAAGCATGACATCCAATACTTCTACATGGGCTTTAGAATTGTAAATTTTGAAACCCAATTATGGAGTTAAAAGATTTTTAAATTAAAAAAATTCCGTTAGTTTTTCCGTTAAATCAAGAAATTCCGTTAATTTTTCCGTTAAACCAACAAATTCCGTTAAATAGACACTTTTTATATATAGAAAGATATATATATATATATATATATGGAAATGGAAAATCATGGCTAGGACCTAAAAAAAATTCCCCTTATGAAGCAATATATATATATATAATTCCCCTTACGAAGCAATATATATATATACACTTTTGTCATGAATCTCGAGAAGAAGTAGCTTCCATGAGAAGCCACATTAAAATGATGTTCTGGACATTTTTAAAGTTGTTATCGATATTTGAATCATGTTTATCTTGATACTTCATTTGTCTATAACGATATTTCATTCCGAACATGAGAGTTCTTTTATAAAGTTTTTGACATTTGAAATGCAGTTCTCGATATTTAATATTTGTGTCAAAGAGAAATGTATGTAGTGTGAAATTATAAATTGTTAACAACATATTTTGGTCTAAAATATTGAAAATGAACATCAAACAAATTTTGAATATTTTTATAAATGATAATGTGAAAGTGGACAATTATTGTAATTTTCTTATTAAAATAATTAAAGACGACAACCTGCTTTGGAAGCTAGTACTTGTACGCAGCGAGGGAATCAGTAAGAGGCTGCTTACTGATTCTTCCGTGAATATTAGTGCGTGAGAATTCTGCGACCAATTTCAGACGAATATGCCATGTATCCTGCTGCGTCTGACGTGATGGACCCCACCCGGTCTGGTTTTTTTGAGTACAGACTAAGACAATTTTTAGATAAAAATCTTCTCTCTAAAAATGAGGTAGAGAAGATTGATGAATAATGTGTTGTTGAAAAAAAAGAAAAAATTATTGACGTGATGAAAAATATTATTTTACTGAAAAATGTATGGTCGAAAATGAGTACAAGAATGAGAATGAAAATTTTAACGTATACCAAACATGAATTTACTTTCTGAAACCTTTTCAAAGTAACTTTTAAGTAAAATTAAGCAATCTCGAAAATAAAATAAAGACCGTTCACGGTTCCTGCTAACTATTGCAAGAATATTTGTTAGCCATGTTAACTAAGATGAATTATTACAATAAATAAAATTTAACTTTTTTTTGTTATTAAATACCGTTCAGTGCAACTTCATCTACTTATAAGTAAATATGCGAGCTCTACAATTCTTTAGATTCATCATACTAAGCCTCCGTTTATTTCTCATTTTTCATTCATAAAAATGAAAAATATCATCGTTATCCATCACATCAAATCATCAATTTTGAATTTCTATCTTTTGTATGAGACCCAATAACGACTATAATTTTTAATCTCATTTTATAATAATGAGTAGAGGTGTCAATCCGGGTGGTCCGGGCCGAGTTGGCCCGCCAACATGTGAGCCCGGTAACGGCCTGCGTGAAAAAAAGCCCGCCCGCTGCGGGGTCTTGGCCGATTACTGGTCGACCCACAATTTTGGACTACAACTCAAGCTCGCCCGCTGACCCATCAGGATCGAGCCCATGCGGGTCATGGGTCGCGGTTCGTTTCGATTTGACCCGTATGATTGTATAAATAAAATTATAAAAATATAGAATTTTTCATATTTATAGCAATTTTTTTTTTTTAAATGTAAACTAAAAATTGAACAAAATGATAAATTCATAATTATATCAAGAAACTTTTACATAGAATTCAAATTTAATATTACATGAATTATTTATAACTTTGCAAAGTTAAATTTAACTTAAACAAATAACAACTAGATGCATGTCTAATTACTATTATCAAATATTTATAGCATAAATACATCCCAACTAGGTTGACCCATACTTAACTACAATTTAGTTGTTCAAAAATTATATTTTTGTTTTTCAATCAATCTTCAAGAATTGTAAGATTTTTGAAAAAAATTTGAATTTTTTTTTTACGGGCCAGCGGGTTAACCGCGGCCCGTGAAGCCTAAACCCGCGGGTCACACCTCTTTGGCCCGTGAACCGCCCGCTCGGGTCACGGGTCGGCCCGCGATTCCGGGTCGATTTTTACGGGTCTGGTCCGTCCGTCCGTCTTGACCCCTCTAATAATGAGAGTCAAACGAAGCCTAAATATATGAGTAAGTTTGTTCAATTTAATTAATGAAATGGTCACTTGAAGTTCGGTGAGAATTGAAGTTTTACAAACCATTCATCTTTAGATTTTCCTTTTTGTCATTTTTTCTATTTGATTAAAAGTTTTTGTTATTTTTAATAATTCCCAACCATACCCCTCGCGTACTCTTTTTGTGATGTCAAATGGTGATTCATGGTACTTTGATAACTTGGTTCGAGACGATAATGCTAAATATTTTTATTTTATCTAGATAACATGGTTCGAGCTAGCTCTTATGCATCTTGATGATATGCCTTAGCAATGAACATCGTGAACATTTAATGGCCAAAGTCAACATGAGTTGGTCCAAATAATTTTTTTGGTCAGATAAGATGGCTACACTCCATTTTCAAATCTCTTACTTGAGTCACATCTAACAAGGATAATTGGCTCATAACGTCATCATCTTTCAATGTTATTGTGGAAAACGTCAATATCTTTCATTTTTTTTTAACGTTTTTACCCTTATTTTTCACATTTTATTGTGCAAAAGGGCATTTTCACATATTTTCTCAATTAAAAATTATGAAATGACGAATATAACCTTCTCTTTAAATAAAAAAAGAAAAAAAATTAACTACAATCACAGTCCCAAATTTTTAAAAAAGTCCAAATAAGTCACAAATAAATTATTAAAAGGGTAACTAGCACATAACGTCCATACATTTCCATATTATTACAAAAAAGTTCATACATTTTATCTTTTTGACATTTTCACCATTAGTTACATATTTAGCCCCCGTTTGAGCCACATTTTTCATCCTTAAAAATGAAAAATATGACCGTTATCCATCACATCAAACCATCAATTTTGAATTTCTATCTCTTGTGTGGGACCCGATAACGGCTATATTTTTCATTCTCATTCTAAAAAAATGTGGCTCAAACGGGGCCTTAATTGTACAATCATCATTTTTATCCATTTTCATCCAATTTCTCAATAAAAAAATTATGAAATAACGAATATACCATCATATTTAAATAAATTAAATAAATTTTTAATTTTTAATTATTTAATAATTTATTTGGGACTCGCTTTCTCTTTTTAATTTTTAAATAAATTTAATTAGGACTTGTTTTTAAAAAAAATTAATTTTTTTAAATAATTTATTGTGGACTTGTTTGCATTTTTAAAAAAATGAGACTACAATTGCAACTAATTCTTTAGATTTTTATTTAAATATGAGGGTATATTCCTTATTGAGAAATTGAATGAAATATGATAGAAATGATGATTTGCGCAATTAAATGTATAATTTAGGGTGAAAATGCCAAAAAAAATAAAAGGTATGACTTTTTTGTAATAATAGGAAAAGGTAGAAACATTACGTACTAATTACCATTTTAAATTTATTTGTGACTTTTTTGAGCTTTTTTTTTTTTTTTAATTGAGACTATAATTGCAATTAGTTTTTTTCTTTTCTTTGAAGAGAATAGTATATTCATCATTTCATAATTTTTATTTGAGAAAATAGGTGAAAATGTCATTTTGTGCAATGAAAGATGAAAATAAGGATGAAAATGCTAAAAAATAAAAGGTAATAACATTTTTCACAATAACAATAAAAATTGAGAATGTTATGTACTAATTACCCCATCTACGTCGATCTTACTTGCAACTTTTCCTCGAACCAAATTAACAAAACAAACTATCACTTTCCTCCGCCATTTATTTCAGTCTGATTATTTAAGTCCCCAAGAATGCCCTCGGACTCTGCAAGAAAATATTATCCATGCAAAATATCCATTTTCAGATTATCTAAGCATCGGGTATTTGTACTACACGTGTCATCATTTCACTAGCTTAGTGACGAAAAAATGCTCGACGTTTAAGCTCAAATTGTGTATATAAACCCTCAGTTGTTTCCTTTTGGAACTCGTCCTGAATTTGTTCTGTGATCCATTGTTCACCATTTTGAGCTCGTATTTTCATTTTCTCTTTCTAAAGAAGCTTGTGTTCCTGTGTGGAATGCGCTTCTGCTGAAGTATTTATTGAGCTAGTTGAGGTTTGAGAGCTTTGAGGCTACTTTTTGAAGCGGTTAGCGTTAAAAAAAGGGGAGTTTTTTTTTAATGTTTCTTTGCTGAATTTTGTTTATTACTTGAATTTATTGGTGGAGCTATGTATGAAGAATCGAAGTGACTCGGTGAGCAAATTTTCTGTTTTGAAGAATTATTGATTTTTGAGGTCTGTTTACAGGTTTATATGATACCACCTGAGCACTATTTTACTGTGATATTTGCAAGAATTATATGAATACGATTGTTCGTCAAACTTTCGTTTTGCCTAAGTACCGAAATACAATTTCTGATTTATTTTCTCGGAAGAATTTAAACGTACACCGAGCTTCTGTTTCGCCTGCGAAGCGATCTTCAGATCCTACTCTCATTTTTCTGAAGAATTTTAAACCCATAGGAGGTGATTTGAAAGAAATTGCGCTTATTTTTAGACACGTGTTTTTGCTTAGTTTTTCTGAATCCTTAAGATGGCATTTGGCGTCAATGGGTTCAAGAATTATTTTAATTCCTGTAATTTATGATTTTTCTGACGATTATTACCCGGATTTCTTTAAATTTATATTATCTGCCACCCTTTCTGTACTTCTCGCCAGTTTCTAACGGTGGATCTGGACCATGCTACATGTGTTGTGGTCGACAACAATGGTTGACAACATCTTGGCATCATCATATCCATCAATTTTAAAAAACTGTTTTTTACATCATACAGTAAGATTTTGACAACACAGGGTTGTCGACCATTGATGTCAACCAACGTTGTACACTTAGATTTATTCATTCAGAAATTAGAAATATTTTAGAATCATTCGCTTCAGAGATTTCAGTAACTGTGTATGATCGCTTTCATGAATCTGGTCATTTCTGCGCTTTTTCGTTTTCAACTCTTGTGGGATTTCATCGAAGACTTCAAAAGTTTGTCTCCCTTTTGTCGCTTTCGCGGAAATTTCAATTTTCTTTCTGGGTTTTTTTTGAAAAGGAAAACTTGCAAAAGAAAAGGAAATAAAGAGGATGTTACTTAAAGCTTTCGCAAAAGTTCAAAAGTTAGATCTAAAGCAGATCTTGATCTCGGTGTGGTGGTCCAACGACAATATTTATGAAGTTAAGAGCTATATCTAGCTTTTAATTCATAATTTGTTTGCTAGTAAAATCTTAAAATACTTAATTCTCCGGTGTAAAGCTCTTATAATTTGTTGTCCTCTAATGGTAGCTTGTAATCCCGATCCATGATTTAGTGAAGTCGTAATGTGAACTTTCCTTAATCTTAGAATTGTAAGATGGATTAAGTAATTATTTGGTTCCAGATAGGATTTACATTTTGGAGAGGTCTGATTTCAGATACAGTTAGGTAAATCTTAATTAAAGAACCTTTCTAAGAATATTATTAATGGTAATTTGCTTGAATGACCGGGTTCCTCTGTTCGGCCTTAGGTTTCTCAAAACAATGCCAATTAGTCAGATGGATCAATATGTCAACAGATGCTATTTGGAGAATTAAGTCAACACGAATGTCACGCTGAGGATTAATAAGCTGATTACATGTGTATTCTCTGCGTTAATTCTCCTTGCAAACCATATTTTAGAAAGCTCATGTTTTGATGATATCATGCCTACCAATCTTTAATTTTGTCCTTCATGGGAAGGATTTTATTCTCTATAATAAAAGCAATTAATAGTTTTTAATTTTAGGTGTTAGTTGTGATCTGATCTTTGTTCTTATTTAGATCTCAATAAGGTTGCTCCTTTGCTGTTTGGTTTCTAAGTTATGCTTATTGTTTTGCTTGGGTTTTAGTTACTAGCCAGGCAGTAGCTGATCGTGCAAATATGACGATTACACCTAAAATCTCTGTCAATGATGGGAATCTTGTGGTTCATGGGAAGACCATACTCACTGGAGTGCCTGACAACATTGCACTGACCACAGGATCAGGTGGGGGACTCGTTACTGGTGCATTCATTGGTGCTACAGCTTCAAATAGCAAAAGCCTGCACGTCTTCCCCGTCGGTGTCTTGGAGTAAGCACTGAGCCATTTTATTTATCTTTTCTGAGATAGTTATCTGAAATGATTCATTGCCTGGTTGTTTGAAGTGAATTCCTATTTAACTCTTCAAAATTCCAGTTATAGGATTCAGTAAAATTAATTCGCAACATTTTTTCTGTCGCACTAGTTGATATTGCATCTTTTTCAAAACTTCCTCTAATGTACTCTGTAAACTGGTTCCTTGTATAGAAAATACTACTCTTTTAGCATGGGAGAAAGTTAAGAATGTAATCCATCCATGAGATGTGTAGGGTATTATTATTTGAACTTGATTCTTTGTTTAAACCTACTGCCCTTCTATGTACATTAACATCTTCTTTTGGGAGAAAAGTCATGCTACAAAATTATCCCTCTGAACTCGACTTCATAAGTTGTGGGTGGCAAATAGAGCAATTAATTGTTTCCGGGGGTGGGGTGGGGGACAGGATTTTCCATCCTTTTTGTTGAAGTCCGATTTGAGATTGTTACTCTATTTTCCTGACCTCAATTGCCACTTCCCTCCTTCCAATAATCAAGTGCTGCAAACGAAACTTGCATTTTTATCTCTCATAACTACTTTGAGAAAAAAATAAAAATCTAGAACGTCATTAGTGTAGATAATATGAGTTCCATATTTGTGTCCTGTGCTTTATGCAGTATATACTCTTGTCGTGTAGGCATTCACATTTTCAAGAACAGATGGGAATTTGTACATTACTCATATTTTATCCACTGACACATATTAACACGTCATAGGATAGATGGAAATTTGTACATTACTCATATTTTATCCACTTTGACGCATATTAACATGTCATAGGATAGAATGAACTGCCATTTACATTCCGGAAAAATTAGCAACACACAATAATATTTTAAAACATGAGAGTGCAGATCTTCTAATTCAATTCTGTAACAGGGGTGTTCGCTTCTTGAGTTTATTCCGTTTCAAGCTGTGGTGGATGACTCAGAGAATGGGAACATGTGGGAAGGACATTCCTTTAGAGACCCAATTCATGCTCATGGAGAGCAAAGACACTACGGAAGGCGAACATGAAGATGCCCCAACCATTTATACCGTCTTCCTGCCACTCCTTGAAGGCCAGTTTCGTGCCGTTCTTCAAGGCAATGAGAAGAATGAGTTGGAGATCTGCCTTGAGAGTGGTGAGTAGCTCATGGCATCAGAAGTATTTGGTGTATGCTACATGCATTGACATATGTGGTGTATCCCCCATAGGCCACATGCTTCGTTACTTTGCCATCCATTAGGCAAAATCCACTGTTAAGCCAGTCCATCCATTCGGCATAAAAATGGAGATCAAGAGTCCTGTATGGTGGGGTGACGTTGTTCAACTGCGAACTCCACTGATACGAAGAAATCCATTACTCACCTATCATCATCAAATGCATGAACATTAATGGAGTTTATTGAATTTTGGGGAAGAAAATTACAAGGGAATGACTTCCAAAAACCGACACGAGCTTGTTTTCTTTGTGGTGTGATTTCATTGCAGGAGATATTGCTGTTGAAACCAACCAAGGACTTAATCTTGTTTATATGCATGCTGGGAAAAATCCTTTTGAAGTCATCAACCAGGCTGTGAAGTAAGTCCTTGCTTGTCCTTGGCAATCAAACCTTTCCCCCAACACACTCCACATCCACCCCCCCACCCTCCCAAACACAGACAGACAGACAGTAGGAAAATGAAAAATGTGCATGGATTGAAAGTTTACTCACTCAGATGTATTGGGGAAGAACAAGGTATTTAGTATAGACTTTGTAGCTCTAATTCTCAACTACTCATTTGTTGAGGTACTTGCTTGCATATTGATGTTGTCTTGTCTTGCATTGCATTGTTTATTGATATATGGCCTTCCTTTTTGTGTGAAACAGAGCTATTGAAAAACACATGCAAACTTTTCATCACCGAGAGAAGAAAAGGGTAAATTCTATGCTTCAATTAAGTGATTTAGAATTGTTGCTTGATTTGATTGTTATCAAGATGAATGGCTCTAACTTCTATTTACTGTGTATTTTTTTTTTTTTTTTATGTCCTCGTTTATAGTTGCCCTCTATTCTTGACTGGTTCGGCTGGTGCACATGGGATGCTTTCTACACCGATGTGACCGCCGAGGGTGTTGATGAAGGCCTTAAGAGGTAAAACCTTTCGATCCTGTTATCTCCTTGTCCTAAACAATAAAGAAGAGAAGAAAGTAATTGTAAATGAATATTAATTTACTAAATTTTGGTGGCAGCTTATCTGATGGAGGAACACCACCACGTTTCTTGATCATAGATGATGGTTGGCAACAGATTGGTAATGAGGCCAAGGAAGACCCCAGTTGTGTTGTACAAGAAGGAGCTCAGTAAGAAATCTAGTTTTTGCTCAATTTACTATAGCTCAGTAATTTGATTTCTTGACATCTTATTAATATGCTTCTATTTAATTTTCAGGTTTGCAAACAGGCTAACAGGAATAAAAGAGAATGAAAAATTCCAGAAGAATGGAAAACTCGTCAACCTGGGATCAGGCCTGAAGCATGTCGTTGAAGAAGCCAAGCAACGTCATAATGTCAAGTAAGTTTCCTAGTATTCTAATGAGCCAGTCTTCAATTGTGCAAAATTCTTTTACTTTTATTTCATATCCATTTTTTATTCTCCCATGGAGTCCTTATACGTATAATTTGGGCCCAAAATTGGAAATGCTAGTTGCTCCATATTGACATGCTATTCACTAATATTTTCTTTTTCTGTTTTTCCTTTTGGATGCAGGAATGTTTATGTATGGCATGCTTTAGCAGGTTACTGGGGTGGAGTGCATCCTGCTGGTCCGGGCATGGAACATTATGACGCTGCCTTAGCATACCCCGTGTCGTCTCCAGGTGTACTAGGAAATCAACCTGACATTGTTATGGACAGTCTTGCGGTTCATGGCTTGGGTTTGGTGCACCCAAAGAATGTCTTCAATTTCTACAACGAGCTTCATGCCTATCTGGCTTCATGTGGGGTAGATGGAGTCAAAGTCGATGTACAGAATATCATCGAAACTCTGGGTACTGGCCATGGAGGTCGAGTTTCTCTTACACGAAGCTACCACCAGGCACTCGAGGCCTCTGTAGCAAGGAATTTTCCAGACAATGGATGCATTTCGTGCATGTGTCATAATACTGACGGGATCTACAGTGCCAAACAGACTGCTGTAGTTAGAGCTTCTGATGATTTTTGGCCTCGTGATCCTGCATCTCACACCATCCACATCTCTTCCGTGGCTTACAACACGCTATTCTTAGGAGAATTCATGCAACCTGATTGGGATATGTTCCACGTAAGTATTTCCAACATTAATTAATCAAATGTATTCGACCTATTTTCCTCTTGGACGTTGATTAGAATTCTACGATGTATATACTTGAGATTTCTGATTTGTGAACAACATATACAGAGCTTACACCCAGCTGCTGACTATCATGCTGCTGCTAGAGCTGTGGGCGGATGCACAATTTATGTCAGGTATTATTATATTCCGTCTTTGTTATCCACTGTAATGCCTTTGTAGTCAAAATAACATAGTTATTATGAAATCCCATTCATCATGCAATTCAGTGACAAGCCTGGTAACCACAACTTCGAGCTTTTAAAAAAGCTGGTGCTGCCTGATGGATCGGTTCTCCGTGCACAATTGCCGGGCCGACCCACAGTTGACTGTCTGTTTGCTGATCCAGCTAGAGACGGGACCAGGTTTGCAACTTCATTTCAGCTATCTCACCCTTTGAGCATCTAAATAGATAATAAATTTCACTTCCATTTTATTTTGTTAATCTGATAATAAAACACACTTCAATGCTACAATATAATGCAGCTTGCTTAAAATTTGGAATGTTAATAAATGTTCGGGAGTGGTTGGTGTCTTCAATTGTCAAGGTGCTGGGTGGTGCAAGGTCGAAAAGAAGACACGTATTCACGATGCCTCTCCAGGTACTCTAACCGGTTCTGTCAAAGCCACTGATGTAGACTCCATAGCCCAAATTGCTGGACCAGAGTGGAATGGAGATGCAGTAGTGTATGCCTATAGATCAGGCGAGGTAGTTCGGTTACCAAAAGGTGCTTCGCTGCCTGTGATGCTCAAAGTTCTCGAGTATGAACTTTACCACTTTTGTCCTGTGACGGTGAGTTTCTATACAGAATAACACTGGTCACATTAGTTCTAGTTATTCAATGGATAAATGAACCTTACGAATCTATTGCCTTTACATAGGATATTACAGCAAACATTTCATTTGCCCCAATTGGTCTGCTCAACATGTTCAACTCTAGTGGTGCCGTGGAGCATTGTGAAGTCCACTTGGCATCTCAGAAGAAAGCCAAGCACTTTGATGGAGATGTTGCCTCCGATGAGCCTTTAAGCGCGGACAGGTTACCACAAGCTACTGTAGTTCTCAAGGTCAGGGGGGCTGGTCTCTTTGGGGTTTACTGTTCTCAGCGCCCACTAAAATGCACTGTTGCCAATACCGAGACCCAGTTTAATTATGAAGATGCAACTGGTTTGGTGACTTTGACAATCCCTGTTCCCAATGAGGAAATGTTCAGATGGCCAATCGAAATTCAAGTCTAATTAGGTTAAAATTAATTTAGAAGTATTTTAGCCCCGGGTATCACCATTTTATAAGGGCCTCCATGAATACACAAGGCCACAAGCATTTAGTCCTTTTTTTAGAGGAACCTTTTGTGTATGGACCCCCCTTCCTTCACAGGGTTGTCAGGCCCCCCACCAATAGGGGGGTGCCCGGGTTTGACCTGGGCACAAAAACCCTGTGAAAGGTGATTAATCCTTTGTGTATTGAATTGAGAGGTGGTGGAAAATGAGTGATCACGTGTAACAGCTACTGTTTCCCAGTAACAAGAACAACTTTTGCTGTCATTTCAATCTTAACTTTGTTCCTTTATTTTTTTTTTCTCTTATTTTTCCTTTTCCTCTCTGTTTTTCGAGCATTTGATGTCATAAAAACATCGAATTGAGTTGTCCAACTTTGGCATTATGCAACACTTCTGATGCTGAAATCCAAGGCACATCCTCAGGCCCTGTTACCCTCTTGGAAACGTTCCTAATCTTTTTGCTTCGGGGTGAAACCAGAGACCTGTTACAAACTCGTGCACAGAACCACCTAATTTCAATGGAGCTGCATCCCGGTACAGCATTGCTGCTTCTATCTTTCCATCTGTTCCCTAACATTATGGCTGAAGAGAATTAAATTATATTGTGAGTGTTGGTCATCCACCATTGTTCATGTAGCATGGTTGAAAATTTAAATTGTGTCATATTTAATAAGATAAATTGAACAATTCTCTTCTCGCAACATATAGTCACAATTGATGCCATCTACGGGCCCTACAAGAAGCTCCACTGGTAACCCTGAGTAAATACGATGTCCAGGGCTGCCGGTCTTTTCTTAGTGTTTGTTTGGGAGATAAATTTGAAGTGATTTTTATTTTTATTTTTTTTCATTAGAATATTTATATGTAGGTAAAAAGTATGGAAAATTTAAGGTGCACGTCTAGAATTATTTTATCGGGAAAATTTGTGATTAAATATGAGTTCGAGGAAAAATATTTTCAAATAAAATGTGACAAATGAATGCCTAGTCCGAATTACATAAAAGATTTTTTATGTTTAGTCGTCCTTTTGATGTATACTAATATGAAAACTCGAGTTGTTCTACTAGTGATCTTGCATCCAAATTCGTACAAGAACTCGACTTATTTGTAAAATTTGGATGCTAATTATAAGAGGAAATGTATCATCAATTAATCAACATGAAAACACATATTTTTAGTATAAAAAAGGCATTGACAGTTCCATAAATGAAGTTTTGTACAGAAGAAACTGCAGCAATCACAACATATTTTACAAGATTCATGCAAGAAATTTACACACAGCGCATACAATTCTAAGCAGATGGATATGAAGAATCCATTGCAATACCACAAATCCCTTCTTTAGCACCAATATCTCTTTTCATCATTATATACCCCTCCTCTCCCCAGCTGCTTCCCCAAGAGTTCTTAACCAACCAATACTTTGTACCATCACTAGTCGTCCCGTACCCAACGGCAGTCACACCGTGGTCGAGTTCGGTACCACACTCGCCTGCGAAAACGCCACTGGAATAAAACTGAAAGTCCATTCCACTGGCGTCGATGGAAACCGACACGGGTTGATTAGCCACAGCTTTGAGCAATGCCTTTTCACTGTTAGCAGGCACTTTTTCATACCCTAGAATCTTGGCTGCATGGGATAATTCCTTCTTTTTGTTGCAAGTACCATCTGTAGCCTCGTAAGGGTATGTAGATTCAGTGGCAATTCCTTTGTTTTTTACAATAAATTCAAAGGCATCCTCCATGTATCCCCCTTCACACCCTTGATCTTCACTTGTTTTGTCACAGTCTACTATTTCTTGTTCGGACAGTGAGATTAACTTCTTTGTTGTTATTTGATTAATACCTTCTGTGGCTCCAATTGCTGAAAATGCCCAGCAACTTCCTGTTGAAGAAATATAAATTAATATTGGTTGTGAGGGGCGTGTTGAAAATTCAACGAGAATTTCATATATTTCGAAGTTCTAGATCAAAAAATTAATACAGCGTGCATGTTAAAAGACGTGTTGAAGATAAAATCTATAAATTTTTAATTGTGAAGGGGAGTGTTGAAAATGTTGGGAGCTTCGTACATTTCAAGTTTTCAGTCAAAATGAATCTTATGCACGTGAGGGAAGTAGTGACGATGTACAACTTAAGCTTTTAGATTAAATAATTTAACGGTAAGAAAGCTGAGTTAGGTCAATTACCACACTGTCCTTGATCCTTTACTGGGGTGACAGCCCCTTTCTTCCTCCAGTCCATGCTAGAAGGCACTGCAGTCACATTTTCATACTTAAATGATGTAATTTCAGATGATTTCTTCTTTGAGGACATCTTTAATCCATTCCGAGCTGCCCTAAATTCTTCATTTGTTTGATCAGCAAATGCATTAACCCCGAGCTTATAAGGCCGATTTCCGGCTTTATTAAAAGCTTCAATAAACTCTACATTGTCTTTGAATATCTTGAAACGCTTTTCTTTCTCGACATTATCTTTGTAAACACGTCCAAATCGTGCCATCCACAGCTCGTGTTTCTCTAACATGAAGGACTCAGATATTACTCGAGCCGTGGTTTGAGCAGTCCACAACCCTAATATCATCACCATGAGAACAATGCTGAATTTAATCATCTTAATTGATGTTGCCATTTTATTTTATGATAATCCAAAAACGCATTGGTATTTATAGATGATAAAAGATGCACAATCAATTATACTTGATTAAAAATTAATTATAATTTAATGCAACCAGATTATAATATAAAAGCACTAAAATTTTGTAGTTTGCCGGGGAAATTGGTATGATTGAAAAATAACGTAACTCATTACGGTACGTAGATGTTTGGTCTCTGGACACTACGTTTATTGACTTTGATTATAACAGCAATTAATAATATAATGAACAGCGTTAATATCGGATTCCGCAAATATTATAATTTCACAAAATTGTTAGTATCGCTATGTGACTTTACAAAACTTGACATATGTTGGTGCTGGATAATCTAGTGGAGGTCATTTGACACTCAAAAAATTCTTTAATTTTCACTCTCATTTTCAACTACACAATAAAATATTTTGCACGTAAATTCAAGATTTTTCTTACTTTTTAACCATACATTCTCTAAAAAATCACTATTCAAAACATTATTTTTTCTTAATAATGACTATCGAATAGAGGCTAAAAGAAAATTAAGATTTACGTGTGTAATAATGGATATGCCATACAATAAAAGAATTGTCAAACCTAAATCGTATGTATATATATTTGTATAGTGATTTCTACATACATATTATTGAAAATTAGAAACCGTCATCTCGTACAATCTAGAGCAATATAACTGCAAAAAGAAAATAGATACACAAAAACACGAAAGATATAAAGAGATTCATTGAGGGTAATCGACTAATCGTCGTCCAGTGCTTCAATAATTCACTATGATCAAAATAAGTTAACAAATAATAAAAATAAAAATCGTACCTTTTATTTTCTGCAACATCTCTTTTTTATGATGATACAAAACCCTTGACGATCTCTCCCACGACAACATTATTGTGAAACCAATTCTCGATTCTACACAAAATTATGTTATTTCTCCTTAATTGCTCTTCTTAATTGTACAACATTATGTTATTTCTCTTCTTAATTGCTCTTTAATATTTTGATTCTTCGTGTAGGTTTTGATACCAGAGAAAGAGACGAGATGACTTTTCTCTAAACAATCATATTTGGTACTGTCTACGAAGCTTGCTTCAAGGGTCTTCAAAACGGTGTTTTTGGGGCTCAATTTTACGTTACATTTCTCTACCAAACAATCAATCCAAACGGCTCCAACCCACAATCAATATATTCACCTCGGTTGCTCTTCAATCTCATTCACACAAAGGACAAGATAATAGTGATAATTTGTAGCCTCAAAGACAAGAAAAAACAATGAAAGGAAGCAAGAAATGAGACTAAATCCAAGAGAAGCCACACGTTTTTTTTCTCTCTCCAAAATGGGCTGCCGGTTTCTCTCTTCTTCACACGTAGTTTCTTTCTTCTTTTCTCACACAAATCACCCATAAAACAATTAGGGCAAAACACCATATATATAGTGAAAATTACATTGAACCATAATTTTAGAGATCACAATACAAAAATCAGATATTAATTCAAACTTTTAATATTAATAATATTATAAAATTAATTAATAATCTATCCTACACAATTTCAACTCCAAACCCTAATTATATCTCTTCATTTTTTCTCTCTCTAAACCTCTTAATCTTCTCTCTTGTCTCACCTCACTCTATCACTCACCCACAACCACAGGTGCAGCCATGGCGAAAATACAGGTTGTTGTCAATATTCAAACGCTCAACCGTTGCAGCGATACTATTAGCACCACGACAACGTCATCATAGTACCGCTCACAACGTATTTCGATGAGGTGTTCTCGCACGCGTCAACATTTTATGGTGGTGATTTCCGTGTGTGAGGAAGAAAATCGAGAGATAAGAGAAAGTGAGGCAAGACTTGTAGTGTGTGGTGTGCGAATGGCCTATGTTGCTGACAGAGAGTTCGGCATTTGAAGGGATCGTCGACGGCTAGACTCGTGGTTGTGAGGGATAGAGAGTTATGGTGGATTTGAGGAATCTATCGGTGTTAAGATCAAAGCGGTAATGAGTGCGGTGGCCACTTCGTGTAGTTTGCGATGATTGTGATATTGGTTGCAGTGGCAGCGGCGGCAATGTGGCAGTCTGGTGAGTTAGTGGTGATCGTGGTGCGGCTTATAAGTTGCTTTGAACTTCAGCCAGGTTGTGATGTTGGTTGAAGGGCGATGGTTGTAAAGTTCGAGCAGTTTGCGATGGTTGTGGTGTTGGTTGAGGTGGCGACGACGATCGTGATGTGGCGGTCTGGGGAGTTAGTGGTTCAGTGTGGTGTAAATGGAGATATATGATATGGCTGTGGTGGTGCTGTGTGCGGTGGTGGTTTGTTGTGGGCATAGTGGTGGATTTGTGGTGAGGTTGTAGATCTTTAGCGGCCCAGATGACAGCTACAGCAGTGTAGATCACAGTGTAGGGATGACAACGGGGCGGGGTGAGGAGAGGTCGGGGCAACCCGCCACGCCATGCCACACCATGCAAAGCAATTCCTCACCCCGTTACATGTTTAAGGCAAGGCGGGGCGGGGATGGGGCCTTTGCCCCATTTACTACTCCGTTTAATTTTTTTTTTAGTTTTTGATAATTTATTTTTATTACCCTTATTCATTAGATTCAGACAAATAATTTTATTTGTCATTTTCTATTAGAACTAATGAAATTTTGTGAGATTTTCCATTTAAAGTATTGAATTCTTAAAAAAAAAAAATGGGGCGGGGCAATCGTTACCCGTCCCTGCCTTGAACCTGTCCCGGGGCAAAATTCCTCGCTGCGTCCTCGATCTGAACACCCAATTAAGCGGGTTATCCTTGCCCCGTTCGAGGCGGGGCCCCGCAGGTATCGTGTTTGTTGGATTTTTTTTTTTACCATCACTATCGCAGTGGTGGCGATTTTTTTTAGTTGGTAGATGGGTGTTGGTGGTGTGGTGATCCTATGGTTTTAATGGTGATTGGGTGGTGGTGGTGGTAATGTTAACTATTTGGTGCGGTGGTGGTGGTGATGGTGGTGCGGTGGTTGTGGGTGGGTAGTGGTGTTGGTGGTGATGTTGGCTACGGTATTCGAGACGATAGTTTTTTTGTTGAAAGGTGGTGTTAGTGGTTCTGGCGATGGTGGTTTTGGTTGTTGCAGTGGTGTGATGGTGGTCACAAGCGTTGGTGGTAACCACAAATGATTTGGTTGATTATGACCAATAAATTGGTTGGTGTGTGACTAATAAATAATATGTTACTAATGAAATAGATAAATTGTGACTAATAAATTCCACGTGACCTAAGAATTTATTAATTTGTGACTAATAATTTGATAAATTGTGATCTAAATATAATTTGTGATCAATTAATTTGATATTTTGTGACCATGGAATAAGTTATGGCTTACAAAATTTGTAATTTATGACCAATAAATAATATGTGACTATTAATTTGATAAATTTGTGATCGTGGAATAATTTTTAATTTATAAAAAAATTGATTTGTGACTAAAAAATAAATTGTAACCTATAAAATTTGTTGTTCGTGACTATGGCGACTGAAATTGTGACTAATATATAATTGTGACAATAAATTATATAATATTGTGACACTAATATAATTAATTATTTAATAAATAAAATTTAAATTCATATTTGATTTTTGAAAAAGTAAACATTTATCTCTTACATTTGAAATAGATCATACTTAATGTCTTAGTAATGAAATTTTCCTATATATGTATAGGCTATGTTACTTTAGTTGAGCTAATAAAAGAGGTTAAATAGGCCAAGATTTAAAGCCATCCAAGAGGGTAATATAAATGGGTCATGAGCAACATTTATTATTTAAGTTACTTCTAACGGTCCACGTTGTTTTCAGGTTGAGCCTTTAGATGTGGTTGTTGGTAACAATTTAATCCAATGTTTATATCATTGCCCGAGTTTCATTGGTTATCAAAACCCAGCAGGAACAGTTTTGAGTAAGTGCATGTTTGTTGCACATTAACAGAAGAAAAGTAGTCGTTGGAACAGTAGAGAACCAACCATATTTGACCAAATTGTGTCTTGTGGGACCCACCAAATTCGAAAAAAATGCCCAAATACTTCTAAGAATGAGGAAATAATATGACACAAACAGACTCTAAGATTGAGCACTATATATATTTGGAAGAAATTCAGCCCTTGTTTGGTGGATATTTTGTAGTAAAAAATGCATTATTATTTTTGATTTGATGGAGAATATGTGGTTGAAAAAGAAGAAAAAATTATTGATGTGATGAAAAATATTATTTTATTGAAAAATGTGTAGTTGAAAATGAAAATGAAAAAAATAAGGGTGATACTAGTGGTACATTGGGGTGTCCATTTGTTCATAAGGGTGTCCATTATGGATACCCCAATGTACAAGCAGAATAATCCAAAAAATAATGTGGCTCAAACATGGGCACACAATAATATGAATAGTAATATGAAGATTTGTATTAAATATTTATAAATTCACAGCTCAAAGTTTAAAATGTGATAATTCTCTCCTTCATCCCCTATTTGTCATATAATATTGACTTAAAACGTGTTCGATCGTACTTAAAAATAATGTAACTTGAAAATCCGTTATTTTTTTTCCTTTTTCGAAAATATGTCTCTATCAAACATATTTGTAACACAATAATGAGATTTGCTGAAAATTAAACAAGTTATTATCGGCTGACATAAATATTAAAATTAGAAGTCTACAATTCCAAATGTCACAAAGTTTGCAACTAAGGGTCCCAAGGAGAAGCCTCCAAGTAATCTAAGACAGTCGTGATTACCAACAATCACCAATTAAGAATTCTTATCCATAATCATATTCATATTGAGCACTTCAATGGTAGGTGGATTAGAGGTAAATTAAGTTGCATCGGACTAACGACTTGGTTGGACAGTCCAGTTCCTTGATTATTTATGATTAATATGGGATTTATCTCTTAACAAACCCAAACTCTGCTATTTATTTTTGGCATAATTACAAAAATCAGGTGTAAAATTTATACCAATTCAAAAATCAGGGGTCAAATTTTATTTTTCAAAAATCAGGTAATATATAAACATCCTAACCCTAATTTTTTACCCTACCCCTCTTCTCTCTCTCCCCCCCCCCCTCTCCTCTCCTCCCTTCTCTGCGTTTTTGCCCTCCCTCCCCTCCCCTCCCCTTTCTGCCGCTGCAAGCAGCACCGGCCGCTGCCGGCAGCAGCAGAACCGGCAGCGGGTGAGCAGCAGCAAGCTGCTGCCGGTGCTCGCAGCAGCTTGAGCAAGCAGCTGCCGCTGCTGAGAGCAGCGACTGCCGCTGCTCGCAGCAAGCCTCTGCTGCCGGCAGCGGGTGCCGCTGCTCGCAGCGGCTTCCGGCGGCGGCGGCGGTTTTTGTTGGCGGATCTGTGTGGTGGTTGGATGTTTATATTTGTTGTTGTTGGTGGCAGATTTATTGTTGGTGGTGGCGGCGTCGCGGTTGTTTTCGTTTGTGTTTTTGATTGGTTAGTTTGTGTTGGTCTATCTGTGACTTGTGACCAATTATAATTGTGTATTTAGTCTGTGACCAAATGTTTGGTGATCTGTGACCAAATGTTTGGTAATATTTGTGACCAATCAATCAACTGTGACCTAAAAATTTAATAATCCGTGACTCAAAATTAATATGTGACCAATTAATTTAAAATATGTGGTGCGTTGATGATGATACGGTGGATGTGGCGGATGAGGGTGGCCGTAGTGGCGGTGGCGGTAGTGTTGGTGGTGGTGGTAGTATTGGTTACATGGTATGTGACTTATTTGGTGGCATGTGACCTGGGAATCAGTGATTAATTACTCAAATGTGACCTAACCATATAATTTGTAACCTACTATTTGGTGGTACGTGACCAAATATTTGAAAATCTGTGACCAATTTGGTGGCATGTGACCTAAAAATATAATCTGTAACCTACTATTTGGTGGTATGTGACCAAATATTTGAAAATCTGTGACTAATTATTCAATCGTGACCGACTAATTTAAAAATATGTGACCTCGAATTAATCCGTGACTTATAAAAACTTTTATATGTGATTTGGAAATAATATGTGACCAATTAATTTTAAAAAATGTGATATGTGACCAATAATTATGTATATGTGACTATTAATTACTTAATTGTATTCTTATTGTATTTAATTAAAAAATATTGTTAATTACTTAATTAAAACCTGATTTTTGCACTTTCAAACATAAAACCTGATTTTTGAATTGGTATACTCCAAACCCCTGATTTATGATTTTTTCCCAATTTTGAATGAGCATACGGGCTCACCATAATTAAAGTGGGCTCGCCATAATTAAATTTAATTGAATCTCATATGGGCTAGCCATAATTAGTTTTGAATGAACATATGGACTCGTCATAATTAAATTTGGGTGAATCTTGTATGGGATTACCATATTAACTCTAAGGGAACATATGGAATCTCAAACGAAGTTATGCATCATTCATTTGTGACGAGCTCTATTTTGTAGATTTAAAGTTGTCTTTGTTAGGGTGCTTCAATGCATAATATTCTTTGCAAGGGAATTACTCTTCCGTGCAAAGACTTCCTACACGATGTTTGTGTCATTCATGGAATGGGATTCATTTGAGAAATAGTGGTAAGCATAAAGCATCTTTATTAACAGAAAGTACATAGAAGTTGAGGAGAATCCTAGCATGATAGAACAAGAGCTTACCGATATTACATTCTCAAATGCTTGACATTCTAGGTATGGGGTTGCACCTTTTCATCTAAGCTTTCGATTTTCGAAGTCCTTTGCTTCGATTCTTTAGATATAAGGTAAAGGCCTTCCTAGTTTGGACCCAGTGTGCCCACACCAAGTTCCTTGGATGAGAGGAAAACTTTCCTTAACAAGAGGTTGCCCCTTCAGAATGACTTCTTCTTGACCTTAGCATTATAGTATCTAGTCATTTTTCGCTGGTGTGAGGTTAATTTAATTGGGAGTCATCTCTCATTTTTTTTCAAGGAAATCCAACTCATACCTTCGTATTTATTCGTTTAACACATCAAGCTTCTTTTTCAAAGTATGCTTAATCTTGTTGACCGCCTTTACCTGGCCATTTGCTTGGGGTGATAAGGAATGAGAAATGCTTATTGATCCCTAGTTTTTCACACAAGTCTCTAACTTTTTTATTGTCAAACTGCCTTCCATTATCATATAAAAGTGATTGGGGAATCCCGAACTGACAAATAATATTCTTCCAAATAAACTTGGAGGTGTTTCCTAAGTGATTTTTACTAGGGGTTCAACCTTGACCCACTTAGTGAAATAATTAATGATGATAATCGCATAGTTGGCACTTTCCTTTCCTTTCAGTAGGTGGCCTATGAGGTCTACCCCCCCATTTTGCAAAGAGCCAATGGATGGATACTACAGTTAGTTTTTGAGATGGATGCATTTGAATAGCGGACAATTCAATTCAACTTTTAAAGAAACATAATAGATCTCCAACCGACAAAGACAAATTTTAATTCATTAACAATTGAAATCCATTTCCAGCCTCCCTCCTAAGGGAGCTTAGATTGGTGTTTAACACCCGATTTTAGTAGAAAAATGAGTTTTTGAATAGTGATTAACTGAAGAATGTATGGTTAAAAAGTAAGGAGAATTTTTAGATTTTTGTGTAATTTGTTGTGTATTGATATAATGTGTGGTTGAAATGAGAAACGAAAAGAACGAGAATCGAAAAAAATGGGTGTCAACAGGGGCTTCCAAAATTTCCGTTGTGGGGATATTAACATTAAAGAAATAATAAAACCGCAATTTTTTTTTACAGGAATTCACAACTCATAATATGGATCATTACGATAATAATAAACTTGAGATAGATTTTTTTTTTTTTTTTCCATCTTTAATCTCCATATTTCCATTCCACAGCCAAATCCATCGCTAACACTCGTTCTAGTCGATCAGCAACGGATTGAGTCATTGATCTCTCATCTTTTGCTTTTTCGAGTATAATTTGAAGAAAAACTTGCATACGTAGCAACTAATCCTATTGGAGCACGCATCAGCAAGAGTGTGTAATATTAATGTAATTTGTGAATGGTGTAATTTGCATATATTTTATGCAAGCATGAAGCAAAAAAGATAGCAACTGATTTTAGAGACCCTTTCGTATTAAATATCTCGAACCCAATATTCCATATCAAAAGATCGATAGAAAAACCACTAGCACTTCTATATATACTAAGTTAGACATAACTTTGTCATCACATCCATACCGCGTATCTATACAAAACATTAAGTCCTACATATTTCTCAGATAATCCAATAATTCAGTTGCAAGAAAATTTGTAAAAGCATATAATGTCTCATCAAAGGAACTTCTTCCCATTCATCATTATATTTTTTCTTTTTTTATGTTCATGTTACAATTGCAGCCTTCATGATGATAATTTTTCTAGTAATAATTATTTTCAAGAAGAATCTGCTTATGATTTTGAAGCTTATCCTTCATATATTAGCACCATTGGAGGCCTCAATTTCAAAAACACAACCCAGATCGAGACCAGATTTTCTGATCATTCGACTAAGATTCGACGACGTCCAGCTTCTGTTAAGACGATGGATGTAGCAGACTTCGAAGCTACAGGCGATGGAAGTACTGATGATACTGAGGTATGAGAGAAGGCATGAAGCATCCCGTCTATCAAATTAAGTTTTTACATCGGATTATTTAGGCGTTTTTTTTTCTTATTTGCTCTGCACATGTTGTTTTTCCAGGCGTTTCAGGATGCATGGAATGAAGCATGTTCATCCACAGAAGCTGTTACTTTAATAGTACCTGAGGGGAATAATTATCTTCTGAAACCTATTAGATTCTCAGGCCCTTGTAAATCTGACATAACAGTTCAGGTAAAACCGAAAAAGTTACCAAAAGTAAATTCTAAGTACTTTTAAGCTTAGCTTAACATGCTGTTTAGCATCAAGAAATATTATTTTACAGAAAAAAAAAATAAAAAAAAAAAAAAGTTATGCAGTGAAAAAAAATACGCAGATTGCAGGAACCCTAGTAGCATCTGATAATCCTTCCGACTACAGTAAAGATGGAAAGCACTGGCTTGTTTTTGACCGTGTCAAAGATTTAATGATTGAGGGTGGTGGAATTATTAATGGCAACGGGAGTGTATGGTGGAATAATTCCTGCAAAATAGATAAATCTAAAGTAAGAAATATTTAATCAGAAATTATATATTGGGATTTATACATTATTTTGTCTTTTATTTGTTTATAAATTTGCTAAATTATACTTGTAACTTTTTTTTTTTTTTTTTTTGAAATTCTGATAAATTCCTTTTTTTTTTCCCCCAGAAATGCAAGGATGCACCCACGGTACGTTTACTTGTTTGATTTATAGCGTGTTTGGTGTAGATTAAAATTAGATTTTTTAGTAGATTGTGATATAAGTTTTTGAAATGTGCTGTTGATAAATTGTGGGACCCATAAAAGATGTGGTTAATATTGATTTTTTGTGACTTTGACTTGGATTAAAATCGAATTTTAATCCGGACCAAACAATGGCTTAATTTGTGCAATTATTTTCCATAAATTTCGAGATATTAATTTCATTAGTTCTTTGATTTTATGTAAGTACTTTCATAATAGTTTAATTATTTGTTAACAAATTGTTTAGTGTAGATTTTTTTTTTTTTTTAAATTTATCACATGAATTGTTTGTTCATAATAGTTCAAAATGACTACAAAATTATTTGTGAATTGAAAATTATTTTTTCTACTGATGTAAATCCTAACATTATTACAGGCCTTAACATTGTATGATTGCAAAAACTTGGTAGTGAAGGACCTAAATATTCAAGATGCACAACAAATTCATGTATCCTTCCAGAAGTGCAAAAATGTTCACGCTTCAAATCTCACGATATCCGCTCCCGAGAAGAGCCCTAACACCGATGGCATTCACGTCATAAAAACCAAAAACATTACAAATTTCGATTGTACAATTAGGGACAGTGTATAATACGTCGCTCAACTCAAGTAATTTGGATAATCTTGTTTGTACAAAAATGAGTTACCTAATTTTTTACATACATGGCCCAAGTGGCGGCCCCCTATTGGGAGGAGCCTGGGCCCACCCAGCTCCCCAATAGGGGCCGCCACTTGGCGATTATGTCAAACATTAGGTAACTCATTTTGTAAGTGTAGCATTATCTAAGTAATTTGATCAATTTAAAAATATTTCTTTGTTCATTTAGTGTTCGTTGTTGTGTTAAGGTGACGATTGCATTTCAATCGTCAGTGGATCACAAAATGTCCAGGCGACGAACATCACTTGTGGACCGGGTCATGGCATCAGGTTTTGACATTCAAAGTTACACCTAAATTTGATCTTATAAAAATGTTTCGAATATTATTGAAAGTAACTTTTTCTGCTTTATTAGTATCGGAAGCTTGGGATATCACAATTCAGAAGCTTACGTCTCAGATGTAGTCATAAATGGAGCTAAGCTTTCAGGAACGAAAAATGGAGTCCGGATTAAGACATGGCAGGTAACAATTTGTGTGTGTGTATAAGACGTATCAACACGAACACGGGCTCGTACATATACGAATTTTTTAATTAATTAACATATGTATGAGTAACATGTGCAGGGTGGATCTGGAAGTGCAAGCAACATCAAATTTCAGAACGTGGAGATGGAAAATGTGAAGAACCCCATAATCATAGACCAAAACTATTGTGATCAAGCTGAATCATGTAAAGAACAGGTAAAAAAAAGTTGAAACCGTCTTCAATAGCTCAATTTACATCCCCTATTTATGGTTACACATGAAATGAAACTCCCTAAAGGTCGGTTTTATGGCCTCTTCCTAAATCTTATATTGTATTGTTACGTTTTTAAACCACTGAAAGTACCCACATAACTCCCACACCAATTAGGTAGTTTATAAAGAAAAAAGTGTGACACGGATCAACTTTATTTTGTATGACAAATATAGTTTTTGTTTATTTCAGAGTTCGACAGTACGAGTGAAAAATGTAGTGTATCAGAATATAAGTGGAACAAGTGCTTCAGATGTAGCTATAGATTTGGACTGCAGCGAGAGCTATCCATGTCAAGGGATCGTTTTTGAGAATGTTGATTTGGTACTTGAAGGAGGTGGATCCGTCGAGGCCAGGTGCAATAATATTAAATATTTGTCTATTCTGGGAATCGTTTCACCAATTTGTCCTCAGGCGCGTTCACGTTTTGATTTTGAATCGTTAGTTCTAAATGAATTAAAATCTTTCTAAACAAGATATTGATCTAGTAGGAACATAGACAATTTGTACTCTGAAAGCATATATCGTGCACAGAAAGTGTATACAACATCATGTATATTGGACATTACATGGATCGTTTCTATATCTAGAATTTATTCGTAGACAATGTGTAATCTAAAAGCATATATCTTATATCATGCACAGAGTGTAAACAGCATCATGTCTAGTGGACTTATTGGCTTGCATGGGTCGTTTCTAGATCTAGAATTTATTCGTGTTCATATGTGTAGTACAAATAAATAAAGGTATATTGTCACCTCAAGGTCATATCCTTGCTCTACCTGTAATACTTAATAAATAAGTAAAATATCCATTTTGTTTCTGAAGATAAGAAGGTAAATTGTCACCTCAAGGTCATAATCCTTGCCCTATCTGTAATACTTTAAGTAAAATTAATAAATAAGTAAAATATCCTCTCTCTCTCTCTCTCTCTCTAACACACACACACACACACACACACATTACAATTACATATTACCACTCATTTTCAAGAATTGACACTACACACACACACATTACAATTATACCACTCATTTTCAAGAATTGACACCTTTTCAAATATAAATTAGGGATAATTGCAGCAACGGTATCAAACTTTTCATTTAGTATCAGACTTTGTCCAAATATTTAATTTATACCATCCACGGTACCAAACCTTCCATTTTTGCCACCAACGGTACCAAACCTATCAAAATGTCCGCAGCTGAAGTCTAAATATATAATTTTTTTAGTTTGACTGTTAGTTGACCAAATAATTGACTTTGAGAATAATGTTGATTGATTTTAAAAGGTTAAAATGATAATTTCACATTTTTTAATAATAAAATAACCAAAATCAAATAATTAAAATTAAAAACTCAAGCATGCGTGATACCCTAGTAAAAACCTAATGCATTAATTTGTATCAAATGACAATAACATAAAAAGAGGAAGATGAAAAAAAATTGAAAGCAAATTAAACTAATAATTCGACTCCTCTACATATTTTTTGTATCATAATCTAATGCTCAGTGTGCACGTTTGGTAAGCCGTGTTAGATGGTAAGAAATAGTATATTGCAACAAGTAATATTTTAACATCCTTTTTATATAATACTATTTAGCCATGTCAATGAGTCAAGCTGAAACTCAAAGAGCTCGAGCAAAATAGATCCGAACTTTTTTGGGCCCGAGCCGAGAGAGAGAGAGAGAGAGAGAGAGAGAGAGAGAGAGAGAGAGAGAGAGAGAGAGAGAGAGAGAGAATGCTTGACAACTTGAATGAGCTTGGAACAGTAACTAGGATAATGCTTCTTATGTATTCTATAAATAAATTTATCTTATTTCAAAAAAGTTTAATTCCTCGACCTAGTGTTTTAATATAGTATTAGAGTATACAAATATTTTTGTTCAAGTTACTATCTTGAGTATGAAATTTGACAAAATAATCGATTATTAAATTGTGCAATGAGTTCCTAACAAGTGTACAAGAACATTTAGCAGTTCAAATTGAGTATATATTTAACAAGAATGCACCAACTATTTTGCCTTACGTCATATGACTTTGACGTAATGTGAATTACATGAGGTCAATGTCAGCAAGTGTATCGAAGAGAAAATAGAGTCAAATAATTTAAATATATAGATAAAAAATTTGGCTAAAATCTTAGTTTCCTAAATTGTAACAACCAAATGGTATTACAAGAATGTAAGCAAAATGTTAGCCTATAATAACATAAGAGTACAACTTTGAAAGAAATCTATGTTACTTTGTCACATTGGATATTGTATGTGTCGTTATTATCCATATATTGTCGAATATAATTTAATTGTTTCTTTTGAGAAGCAAATACGCTTATATCAACAGGCTTTTCAGTCACTTTAGCGTATTTTTCTAATCACTAAAAGATATCGTCAAATATCAACGAACAAAGGGAAAAGTCCGTAGAAGAGAATCTCATGTGTAACTTTATCGATGGATTTTTGCACCTGTATGCGCTTATCAATGGGATATTGAAAACTCATTTGGGATGCTCATCGGTAATTTCTGACAGTGATAATCAAGATATATGAGTCGATAAAAAAAATTGTTGTTAACGAGATTTTTAAGTAATGAAAGTTCATAGCCAAAAAGTCCATATTCTATTTATAATTGTTTGTTCTCAAGTAGTTTGTCAAATTAGTGTGAGACTCCCCAAGTTAAACATTTCGAGTATCCTAAGTTAAATTATTTAAGATTTTTAGTTTGTCCTACTTTATGTCACACGTTTGCAAGGCCCAAGAACAAAACAAACAAAAGAATATTTTGACTAAATCTCAATAATTAAAGATTTCTTGAAACCCTGAAAGAATTTTGAATTTTTCGTGTGATTTGTGAGCTACCCATGTTCTTGAATTTTGAAATTGTGTTATATCTCGAAATAGCTTGATGAAATTTTGATGCAATTTGGCTTTGAATTTTGGCATTTTCTAGGCTGGAACCTGCAGAATTTGAGAATTGCCATATTGATCTCAAAGGCTTTTACTTTCCCTTCTGTTTTATTTATTAGTTTCCAACAATCTCGAGTTTTCGAGATAAAGAAGGGGAAAAGGCAAACAATTTGGAGGATAATTTGGGAAAAAGGAAAAAATAATAGCTTTGCATTTGTTAACTTTGGAATATGAGTGCTGTTTCAAGTGTGATCTCGAGACAAGTTAGGGTGTAAGCGGTTCGATTTTTGCGATTTTTGACAAATTTTCAAACAAAATCGTTTAAACCGGTTTGAGAAAAACTCAAACCTAAACCAAATCATTTTGAACGGTTTGAAAAAAACTTAAACCTAAACCTACGGTTTGATCCGATTTTAAATCGCCAGTTTCACCGTATTTTTTTTTTTTGTCTACTTTTATGACATTAATTCATTGAATTCAATATATATTTATATCTTACTAGCAATAAATCTAAATCAAACTAAATATATCCACTACAAATTTAAATACCAACTAAATCAAAATGAAATCACAATAAACAAAAATATAGTTTTTTGTTTGCCATTTTAGGCTAAGACATTACGATAACGTTACAATACAAGTCTACTAAACTAAATAAAAAGTCCAAAAAATATAATGATGTGCAACAAGATCTCGTGGTCATCATATCTGAAAAACAAAACTACTGATTAGATAGAGAGAATAACCAACCATAATAATAAATCAATTATTTATAATATCTAAAAATAACAATCACACAAGTTTACCGTTGTATTTTGTTACGAATTCAGTTTCTCACATATACTCAAACACCAATTGTTGTCACACATGATTCATAGTCTCCATTGTCAAACAAATGCATTCTTTATATCATCATAGTAATGGATACTAGATAGATAAAAGAATCTTTAAAAATATGGTAATAAAAAATATAGACCACCTGCCACAACTTTCATTGAATCATCAAATGTTTCGACTTCATCTAAATATTGGCACAACACTATATGTTCATTTTTAATTTGCAATCAATTCTTTCCGCATATACAAGCATCAACCATCCTTGCAACTAATAAACTCTTAAAGGAATCAAGTATCTGACTTCCATTTGAGAATGCAAACTGAAGCAACTATAAAAATTTGAATTCTAAAGAGGAAAATGATTTTTGATGGATTAGGTTAGTCTTGAGATTATTAGATATAAATTAGGATTATTTGGTAATAATAATATATATGTAATAGAATATTATAAATTGAAAAAAATACATACAAATGACAAAACTATTGAATTTTGCATATTTGGATGAATTTAAAAAAAAAATCATTATTTTTATTCTTATATATTTTTTCGCCGATCCAGTTTGGTTTTAAACCGCAATGAAAATTCTCAAACCTAAACCAAACCGGTTGGTTTGATTCAAAACCATTTCGTTGACGGGTCCACGTGACACCAAACCGATGGTTTCTAAAATGCGGTTTCGGTTCGATTTTTCAGTTTGGCGGTTTTTGCTTACAGCCCTAAGACAAGTATTGCCACTTGACAGCATGCGGCAGCCTTTGTTTCTTTTGTCCCGCAATGCGAGCCAGGTTGAGTCTTTGAGACAGCCTATGAAAAGGTACAAGGTTGTTGACATATTTCCTCCGTCCCAGGTTAGTTCATGAATCATATGTTAGTTTTGTGAATACTACAGTGTAACCTCTCTAAATTTTTGACGTCAAGGCTTGGGATTATACGATGATGTTCAAGATGTGTAATATCTGCATTATATATTGGATTTTTAAACGGATGTGGTGACTTCTGTTCCGTGAATATGACAAGGAATTGGAGAATATCTTTCGTTTGGTCATTTCGTTGGAAAAGCTATTATTATTGAAATGTATTTATATTTTGGCATTAACAAGTTTAGTTTGTGAAGCCATTGTGGTTGCTTCTTTAGCTCTACCTATTACCCTTTTCATTGACTATATTTTCTATTCTCAATAAAGAATTTTAGTCTCTCCAAAGTTTTCAAGTAACTGCTCATTGTTAGGTTCAAGGACGTATATTGTGTGGAAAAGCATCATATTATTGCTTCATCGAGAAGTATTATGTGAATGAGCTATGATTTTTCACATATATTTCTTTTTACTTTATAGGATGAAGAACCAAATGATCAGATGATTGGGAAACTATGTGAATATGCTAATAGAAATCATCTGGGCATTCCGAAGTTACTATTTATTTTATGCAGCAGAGTAAAATAATTTGCTTGTTCTGGACGTTCAATATGGTGAATCTATACGGCAATATCCACATATTGGAAGCTGCATTCATCATGATATAACTCTTCATAGACTTGAGTATGGATTGGCTAGATGAGATGGATAAAATTTCACCTCCTACCTCCAGTTTTAAGATGGGTGCTAACTATTGGGATTCTTTTCTCTAGACATCATGGTCTATCCTGATCTCTATGACAGGCGGCCTTTTCATTCTCTAGCTTCCTTCCTAATATTACCATTCACGAAGCAAGAAATCCCTTGAGATTACCTAGTAGTGAAAATGTACAGTTTATTATTGCTTTCAGATGGCCAATTTTGTATATATATACTGTGAATCTCTTGTTGCTATAATTATTACTGTGCTTATTTTTCCTTCGTTGTAATTGCCTTTTAAGAGCAATTTGCAGTATAGTTAATTCTCTGGGCAAAAGCTAGTTTTACATTTGTGATATTTCTCAATTTTGCAAGCAGATTCGGCTTCTGAGAGTCGTGAAATGAAGCCTTACAAAATTTGTCACAGAAATAAACACTACTATGATCAGGATTGAATGTGTATGTGAATTTCCCCTTGGGCAAAATTCACATAGCCACTCAGGGAAGATTCCAGATTTTCTTGCTGAATTTTAGCAAAAGATTGAAGGTTTTCATCAGAGCTTAGCCCCACTGATGAAGAAAAGCAGTTCTAGACATTAGTTCTCAGTTCTCACAATGTTTAAACCTTTATTATGATGGAAATGTGCATGTATTTGTTCTCCCCCTTTCTATTTCCCAGTGAAGTATATTAAAAATGACTTCATTTTTTTTTTTTTTTTTTTTCGAAATGAATTCACATTGAAAATCTCTCGTCATCTAGTTCATTTTGACTTGACGGGAGCGAGAGAAAGAGACGAATGTCAAATTTATATGAGTCCTTGGTCATGCTACTCTCAATCTCTAACTTTTTATTTTCATACATGTTTGAATATGTTCATTTTTCTCCTTTTCTTTTAAATTAAATTTTTTTTAATTTCTTTATTGTCAAATAGGTAACTTAATTTTGACTTTGATCAATAATAGAAAAAAAAAAACTTATTTGATTATAAGTGTAGACTTCTTAATAGGCTCAGATATACATGCTTATTTTTGAGGTTTGGATTAAGGGTGAAAATATTAATGGGAAAAACAGAGATACTCAACTGCGATGGCATGTTTTTAAGGTAATTTAGACAACATTGAACACAATTAAATATTAAAAAAAAGGCTAAAATATCGTCTATTGCATTGTTCAGTCTAATTTTGTAACAAACATCACCAAGAGTATATGGAAGCACATTTTTATCTTATATCACTTATTTAAAATCATTGCTGTAGAAAGAATCCTTTCCATTCAACAAGAGATGAGGAAAAAATACTCTTGGATAACTCGAAGATGCAACAATCCCATATTTTTTTTTAGAAAAATGTTGAATGTGCAGAAGTATTCATGCAAGAAGTTTTATTGAGAATCTCCTTTCGGGACAATTAATACACATGATCTGCATCTGCATCAGATGCAGATCAATGATGGAACCGAATTCTTATCATGTGCAGCAACTGTTATGAATTTTGCATTATTTCGATGCCTAAACATCGGTAGACACCAATAAACAAACATTTCTTGCTAATAAACATAAACAAACAACTTAGAACTTTGTAGACAGATGGGATGAACTACAAGAAGAAAGGGGAAAAAATAAAATAAAAATCATATCTACAACAACTGCATTCTTGTTTAAGAAAGCGAATCCCAGTCAAACAGAAGAATCGATCATGGGGAAATCTTCAAGTTTATGAGGTAGAATAAAAGCAACCCCTCAATATTTCATTATATGTTCGAAGGCCTACCTCATGACCGCGATACAATTTTTACTCTGATAGGACACTATTTTTGCCCTCCTTCTAATTCGTCTAGACAGCTAGAGTTGGGAATAAGAGAACCCTGGTGAATTCCACGATATTTAGTTTTGCGTGATTTCTTTAAGCATTTCAACCACCTTTTTCATCATGGGCCGTTTGGCTGGTGTGCTTTCAGTGCAAAGTAGGGCCACCTTTAGAGCCGCAAGCATTTCTTTTCTCCAAGCGAAGGAGACGGTGCTTAGCCTTGCATCAAGAATCTGCTCAGGGGTTTCCCCTCGTGCAGGTGCAGTATGAACCCACCTCACCAAATCTATGCCTTCACCGAATTCCTCATCGACTGGTAGTCTAGTTGTAAGGATCTCGAGTAACACAACTCCATAGCTATAAACATTTCCCGGTGCTGTAACTTGCATTGTATATGCATACTCTGTTGAACAAGTTATACACAAAAAGCATTAGACAGATTATAATGGAAGGAAATAATTCATTACTAAGCATTCCAACTAAAGGGGTACCTGGAGGAATATATCCAAATGAACCGGCAACAGCACTAATACTTGCCGTCCCTCTGGATGGGTCGAGGAGATTTGATATTTCAACTTCACCGACCAAAGGCTTAAGATTGGAATCTAGAAATACGTTACTGGATGAGATATCGAGGTGGATAATGGCCACATGGTGGAGGAATGCTAACCCCTCTGCCACACTGATGGCAATGGCAAGTCTTGATGGCCAGTCGGGTTCGTAATCCAGTTTCTTCGTAGAATCGTGAAGAAACTGAGCTAATGTCCCATTTGGAAAGTATTGGTGCAACAAAAGAACGACGTCTTCATAGATCACAAACCCCATAGGTCTCATCAGATTTTCATGACAGAGTTTACTCAGTTTTTCCAGTTCTCTGATCATCTTGTTCTGATGATGGATTATAGTTTTATCCATCAATTTCAGTTTTTTGACGGACAAAATCATCCCTGAAGGCATGTCTGCTCTGTAGGCATTGCTAAACGTTCCGCTGCTGAGCTTGTTCGACTCTTTCGTGGTTGCTTTGACAACTGCTTCGAACTCTATAGCCTGCCTGAGGTTTTCGATAAAAACATTTCCTGCTAATATTACTGGCTTATTACTAGTTTCATCAGCAGAAATTCCCACATCTTTGGCCTCTCTTTCTTGTTTCTCCCTTATCATAAACAACAAAAAGACTACCATCACAGATAGAAAAACGGTCAAACCAGAACCAATAACAGCTAATATGAGCCTGTACGAGACCTTGCGATGGTAATCGTTATTATGACCATAAGCATCCAAACTTCCGCATGAAATACTTAATGGTTCACCACATAGCCCTTTGTTACCAAGAAAGCTCGAACTTGGGCTCTTTTGAAACTGCACAAAGGAAGGTATTGGACCAGTGAAATGATTATTTGAAAAATTAACCTCTATCAAACTAAGCATGCCCTTCAGAGTAGCCGGAATATTTCCACTGAACTGATTATTGGAGAGGTCCAAAGAAACCAACTTGTCGAGTCTTCCGAGCTCTTGGGGCAATTGACCATGGAGATGATTCGAGCTTAAATTAAGTGCAATCTGCAAGTTCTTTAAATGGCCAATCTCGGGAGGAATGCTTCCTGTCAGATAGTTACTTCCCACTTGTAATTCGAGCAGTTTCGTGCAGTTCCCAATCTCATGAGGTATCTCCCCTCTCATCGAATTCTGACCTAGAAGCAGGTATTGCAGTTTAGATGTGTTGCAAATGCTCTCCGGTATGGAGCCATTGAATCTGTTATTGCTTAAATCGAGCTTGTTAAGATTCTTGCCCATGACAATTGAAGAGAGAATCTCTCCAAACAGACTATTCCCTGAAACAATCAACTCCTGCAGATTGCTGAGTTCACCAAACTCAGTCGGGATGGTTCCTGTGAAGCCATTTGAGGCTAAATTAAGGAGAGTGAGATTAGAGCATTTCGCAAACTCGGAGACAATCTCCCCTGAGAGATCATTGTTATCCGCTTCAAAGTAAGTAAGGCTACTGATATTCCCAATCTCTTTAGGAATGTTCCCAATGAACTTGTTGTTCCCAATCCTAATACTCGAAAGGCCTTTACAATTCCCAATCGATTCAGGAATACTGCCGGCCAATAAATTCTGCGTCAAAACCAAAACTTCAAGCTTCTCCATAGCAAAAATGCTCTCAGGAATCGGCCCCTCTAGCCTATTCGAATGAAGGTTCAACAACTCAAGTTCGGAGAATGCACCTAACGTATCCGGGATCATACCACTCAAATCGTTTTCGTACGCCGTAAAAACTCTCAGATTAGTCAAATTCCCCACCCACAATGGGATAGAACCGTTCAATTTATTAGTAAATATTTGAAAATCTTGCAAATTCTCTAGACGCTCAAGTTCATCAGGAATCGCTCCGGTTAGCCAATTATTCGAAAGATTCAATGCTCTAAGATTTCCGAGTCTATTGAATTCCACAGGTATTGATCCATCAAACTTATTAAATGACAAATCAATAAATTCAAGCCGAGATAAATTCCCCAAAACTGGTGGGATTGTTCCATGGAAATTATTGTTTGAAAGATCAAGCCATTTTAGTCCTTTGAGCTCAGAAATTAGAGTGAAATTACCTTGAAGTCCATGCCCAGAAAGATCAAGCTTCTCCACCGTTGAATTGTTCAAGCTGCAGACAATTCCAGGCCAAGAACAGTATCCTGAGTTATTAATTCCCCACCCAGATAATCTGAACTCTTTCCCAATGGCTAATAATGTAATTTCTTCATCAGGCACCTGAGAAATCACAAGTTGAGACCTCAAGAACAACCCAAAAAGCAAAATGTTCAACAAACTCAAAATTGCCATTCTTGGGTTGCCTTCAATGTGTTAAAAACGGTCTTTTTTAATCCTCTCAAGAAACCCAGAAGAAGAATCAAAAGACTAAATGCTTCTTGAATTTTGCTTAAAAAACCAACATGAAGTTTTCATTTTTCTTGAACTGGGCTTGTTTCAGAGTTCCTGAAAATAAAATATAGTTGAGGAACAAAGCTCAGAGACAGTAAAATCAGACTAAAAATGGAAATATTGGTGCAAAAAGAAGTGGATTTGAGGAAGATGAGTGTATGCAAAATAGAACAAGGTTACGAGAAAGAAAATGGATATAAGAAATGGAGCCTATGAAACAACAATGTTACTATAAGTAACTGCTTTCACGGGTCAGGTGTTTTGTGCGCTGTCGGAGAGAGAGGGAGTTGTGAATGTAAGTTGAAAACAACTTAGCATAATTCAATTTTTACTACAACTTTGTAAAATGAAAATTCAACTTTAGCTACACGAGAAATGAGCAGTTACGAGTCAATGTAACTGTTGGGGGTCTGAGCCTGCAACTGCTAGTCTACTGTAGTTTACTGTAGTTTTATTCTTTATACTTCCTCTCTGTCCCAATTATACAGGTCGTGTTTCATTTTTCTCTTGTCCCAAATATACGGGCCGATTTCTTAATGTAGAATATTTTGTCATGTTCCTTTACCAATATACTCTCATTAAATTTTTCTCACTTAATGTGTCAACTTCTTGAAATCATCCAAATACACACATTTCCCACTTCTTGAAAACATGGAACAACTCTCATTTCTTCTTCTTCTTCTTCAAATTCTTTATTATTTCCAACAATAATTTAGTTTTACATACTGAAAATTAAATGGGAATAAATTAGGAAAGATCCTGACAAAAATTAATTTTCCAATGATATTAAAGAAGTTTTCTTAATCCGTGGAATCATTATGCACATATTGGTCTACTATTTTTCGTGATTTTACTATTCGGTGGATTGGATGAATAGGGGTGTAAATTTCACATACAAAGGTGCTTCTCATTGTCAATAATCAAAATAAAAAGAAAACACAAGAAAATTTGATAAGTTTACGTTAAAGAAGACACAGAAAATTTGACAAGTTTCTGTTAAAGTAATAATCAATTTATTCTAATCTTATTTGAGTGTTATGGATGGATTACTTACACCTTCGTATAATATTAATTGCAATATTGTTTTTCAGTTTGGTCTTACAAGTGCATCAATATAATAATATGAAAATTCCATCCCTAAACTTTAACTCTCCTCTAAAATAACGTTAAGAGAGTTATATAAGAAAAGGCGAAGCGTTCTCTAATCTACTCCCACTCTGGACCTCTTGGCTCATCTGGGATACTTTCCATGGAAAATATTATTTTTCCATCCCAATTCCTATTTTTGGGGTGTTTAATTAATTTTTTAGCTTTTGGTTATGTAATCGTAGTTTCCTCAAAAATAAGGAAAGTATTTTTTTTTTTAGGGAGAGATGGTTCACTTTCTCATTTATCCATTCTCTCTCATCTATCCATCAATTAAAAATTGACAAGTATAATATTTTCTAAATTGAAAATTAAATCAATCAAACACATTTAATTAATAATCTCCATACAAATAAATTATATGTAATTGAATTACCTAAAATTTATTTTTTTTTCAATGCAAATTTCGTACTTTTAGACTTTCCATCGTCTAACTAATTAGTATGCATGGTAGAAAGGATTAAAAAGAACCAAATAGTAATAAAAGAAAATTTAAGTAAAAATTTTATATTGTATTATAACGCTATAAATGCACAAATATTTTAAGGATAAAATTAAATATCCAATGTAGAATAACACAAAAATCTTAAGAATAAAATCCAATGTAGAATAATTTTACTCGAATCTAGGATTTGTATGTTCACGGTGAGATGTGTCATTCTCAATGGGATAAGTTAAAGCCACGAATATCATTAAAAAAAGTTTTAAACAATTTATTAGACATGTAATAAAGAGAAATTCTGTGGATAATATAATATAAAGAACAAAGTATTGTCCAAAAAGCATATAAATAAAACTAAAATCACCCATTTTTATGCAAAAACAAAAAAAAAAGGAATATAAATCTCATTTTATAGACTTTGAGTACAAATGCGAGGACACGACAACAAATTTATTAGAGTCCCAATTCATGGATTTGAAACACATTATTTTGGAAGAATGTATTCTGAAATAGTAGATTGATGGATAATGTGTGGTTGAAAAAGAAGGAAAAGTTATTGATGTGATGAAAAATATTATTTTATTAAAGAATGTGTGGTTGAAAATGAGTTGAAGAATGAAAATGAAAATTTTAATGCGTACCAAATAGGGACTTAATTTTTCTTGAAGTTCGTGAAGCTCATTTTGTCTTCTAATTGCTTGTTTGTTGTTATGATTCACAAATTAATTATTTGAACAGTAATGCTATTCAACAAAAATTATCGGCAGTCGCACTACGTAGTATACACATGACAATATGTTATTTAATATATTAGACGATAAAACTACAACATTAATATATCAAATAACAAACTGTCATATATATGTCACAAATGACTATCAGTAATCTTCATTATGTATAACATTATTCTTATTTGAAAGGACATGTATTACTAAAGCATGTTTTGCCGTGGATAAAAAACATAAGTTAAATAATTTACTTTTTAAATTATTTTGTACAACATATATTTTAAAGTTGTTTTATTACTAATAAACCTTACATTTTCTAGAAAAATAAATCTCAAGTCTTTAAAAAAAAAATAAAAATAAAAAACCCTCCCAAGTGTGAGGCCGAAGGTATAAAAAGATGGGTTTTGCTTCTTGTACATTGGGTTGTACGTTTGGGTGTGCATGATGAACACCCGACGCCCCCTATCGGAGATGAGCAATGCTTGGGGTACATCACATTTTACATCGGGGTGTACACCCCTCTCACATGGGATGGGACCCGTTCGAATAAAAAAATATTTTATACAATGGGTCTCACTCCCCATGTGAGAGAGATGTAGTTCATTATGTACATCACTTGATGTACAAGTAGAAATACCCATCGGAGATAGGGGGACGCCGGGTATCCACACCCTTATGTACATCTAGTATTTTCCTAAAAAGATTGGTCATTAACTTTGGTTCCTAGCTCCCTGTAATCAGGTTATTAACTTTCTCAATCTTTTAGCATTGGACATATATATGTTCTCTCTTCCATAATGGTCTCATCACATTGCATGGGTATATGTTTTGATAAAATCGTCATCCTGACATGGTCATTACAATTCCCTACTCATGCAGGTTCGACACAATCTATTATTTTTTACTAAAAATGTCTCTAATGATGACTGTCGTATGTAAATTTAAATAAAAATTATTACAAAATAATTGAATATCTACTTGACAAATATATAAACTTATTATAATCACAAGAAAATGCACCCCACCCCACTGTTGTAAAATAGTCACTCAAATCCTTCATATCAAACACGTAGAAGAGAAGGCAAAGCGGGACCCACGTTAAATGGTAGAGGGCGTGGCATTATTAGACAGGTAGGGTCTAGGGCAGGTGAAGGAAGGCTGGTAGCCACCACCTTATAAAAGGCTGAAATGACTGAAAAAATAAAAGTAAAAGTGGGAATAAAAAAAATGCCACCTTATAAAAAATTGACTGAAATGACAACCATTTGAGAAAAAGAAAAAAAAAATGAATAGTAATTTTTAGGAGAAAGTGTTATTAAAAAGTTGGGAAAAAATTGAATTTATGTACAGAATATTTTATTGTATAAATGCGTGATTGAAAATAAATAAGTTGAAAAAAAAACATTTTCAAATAATCGTTGTCAAGCAGGGGCTTAAGTTCAAGTTCTAATTCATTGGTGTACTCTTACACGTAATATACTTATTAATCACATATGTAAGGGATGAGAAGTCATCGAAGTTGAGGGTGGATGTAGTTTGATTCGATTTAGTTTTAAGTATTTATAGCAAATGATAAAATCAAATAAATAAAATTTTGCAATATACAGTTTACTCGTTGTTGGTGAAGTCGTCCTAGACCTAAAACAATATCCATCTAAATTAGACAAACAAAGACAACAATAAAAGATGCTCTTTGCTTTCTTCTTCTTTTTATTTCCATTTCGAAGACAAAGATTTATTTTTTAATGTGATTATACTAATTAAATAAATGTCTTTTCATATAGGAATTTATGCCCAACTTTTTGCTGAATTAACAGTGATTAAGGGTGGTTTTTGCAGGAATCATGGAACTGCGAGGGAAAAAAATTAGCTATACAGCCTGCAGTTTGTGAATTGAAATGATGACACCACTTTGCCTAAATCAAAAGATCTAATCATTTCATTAAGCTTTTGTAAGTTTCTTTTGGTACCAATTAAGGGTGAACTACATCCTTGATGGTCTCCAAATGTCCTGCCATGAGTCTTGGTGAAGGAGATAAATCGCAGGTTATGCCTCCAAGGATACAGGGTGGAAGGCTGTTTGTACACTTGTACTTATCCAAGGGCCAAATCCATATTTCAGGATTCGAACCCTTGACGCGGCAGCCTCAAGTAAAGCTAGAGTTTTTCCATCTTCCCCTTTTACCACTTGGAGATGTGCCATGGGAACTTTTGGTACCAATTGATTTAACGTTAGGTTGAGGGAGGGGGTGGGAATGGGGGGTTTAAATTTTCTTCCCATTTATTTTATTTGGGTAGTTTAGCTACAACTAGTGTTTTCTAGTAAAACAAAAAGCTTTGAACATCTTATAGGAAAATAGTCGTTTTCATTGATGGGTTAGAGTATGATCGAGTTTTTAGGAAGGGGCTTTGGAACATTTATAAGGTTCGTTTTCATTGATGTTTTTCAAAGTAAGTTTTGTCGGCATGTTTCATTGCACAAAATAGTAGTTCATTTTCAGGTTAACTTTTCAGCCAGGTGGATTTGGTTGTTGGACATTGTCATATAATTACTTGTTTTATTTGTTAATATTTACTTATCAATTAAAATCTTACCATTTTTTTATTATTCCAACCTTTCACCACATAGAAAATTCTCAAAAAACTAAGAAAAGATTCTCATGATTGCAATTTATTTAGGTGGCGTTCTCTTTGTGTTTGAGTTTTGAAATCATTTTAAGTTTTGTGTTTTGAGTGTTCATTTTGAGATTATTGAAAATGCGTTCTCTTTGACATTTTGAAAAATTGTTTTCAAAAATTAGAAAATGGAAATTGTGTTCTCTTCCTTCCTCCTTCCTCGGCCTCTCTCTCCTCTTTATTTTTCTCCTCCTCCCCCCTTTTCTTCTTCTTCTTCCCCTCCTCCTTCACTGACATGTTGGTGGCGATTTGTGGTTGAATGCGGTGGTTGGGTCGCGACGCTGCGGTAGTGGCTGTGGTGGCAGTTGGGTCGCGACTTTTGGTTGGGGCGGTGGGGGTAATGGCAAATCAATTTTGGCTATTCTCTAGGTCGCGATTTGGCGGTGGTTAGGTCCCCATTTGCTAGGTGGCGTGGTCTTTCTGGTCGATAAATTGGCAGTGGTTTCTGGTGGTGATTTTACGGTGGTTGAGTCGCCATTTTTGCTGAGTAGAGGTCGCGATCTGGTCGCGATTTGGCGGTGGTTGGGTTGCGATTTTGTGGTGGTTGGGTCGCCAGTTTGGCTTGGCGGTGGTGGTCTACCTAGTCACGAATCTGGTAGTGGTTCGGTTGCCATTTTGGCTGGAGCGGTGGTTGTCTTTCTGTTCGAGATTTCCGGTGGTTGGGTCGCCATTTTGGCTGAGGCGATGGGGGTTTTTGGTCGTGGTGGTGCGGTGGTGGGTTTTGACGGTGTAGCGGTGGTTCCGGCGGTGCAGTGGTGGTCGGGTGCGGTGATGGTTGGCGGTGATTGAAAACAACGAAAACATGTTTTGGAAATTTTTGTCAAATTATAACTGAAAACACCCAAAACGACAATTTTGTCGTTTTCTGTTTTCTTTGTAAATTTTCAACCCGTTTTCAGAAACGCGTTTTCAAAAATAGTAAAGAGAACGCGTTTTCATTGTTTTGGAAAACCGAAAACAGAAAACGGCCCAAAACGGCCAAAGAGAACGGCCCCTTAACTTTTTAGGTCTTTCGATAGATAGCAGTTTGATTGCTAAGAAGTAACTTTTGACATTTTCAATACACTTTGTTAGTTAAAAAAAAAAACGTAGTTTTGAAAATTACTTGTGACAAAATAAGTAACTCATAAGTTGTACTTACTTGAGCATTATCAAATATATTTATATAACTTACTCATTTTTTACTTTGATCGATAAATAATATTACTTCTTTAAAACCAACTTTGGCTAAACATGCTTGATCGAGTCGATATTTACGTAGTTGATTGTATTTATTGAAATGTTTAAATTCTTGATGTTGTGGAATTCATAAAATAAATTTAGGGCATCTTCAACGTGACAATGTGAATTGTAGTACATGTGGCCATTTCCACACATAAAGCTCCTATCCTATTATTGTTTTGAATGATTTTATTTATTTATTTATTTGGATTCTAATAAAGAAACTTCTATCAATAGGGGTGAAAAAAAAAAAACTTTCCATATTGTTGGGAATCAGAAATTAAAAAAGATGTGTATTTTTATGTACTTTGTAGCAATGTTTAATTCGTGGAATTAAGCAGTAAAAAAACAACACAAATGATAAATTTTTAACATTGTTAAGTACTTATAATTTGCATATTTCGAAACATACGCACCCTTCATTCACAAAATGAGTGAAATTCAAAACTGATACTTAGTTGCATTTTTTATTTTTATTTTACTAACCTAGGGTTTTTGAGCTTATTGATTCACGACATTTGTTTTATTGAAGAATGTTGTTTTCTTGTTGAGGTGTTAAATATATATTATTTTAAAATTATATTTAACATTTTTCTCTTAACAAATCAATCATCTTGACTATTTGAGTACAATTTGACCCACTCAGTTGTGGATCAAACTAGTTGAGTTGAATAGACTCAACTAAACAAATTAAGTAAATAAATAAAATTAAATTGTAAGAATAACATGCATGTGCCCTTTTTAATATCAATAAATTAAACATTTGGCCTATACAAAGTTTTTTTTTTTTTTTAACTCGGGGGGGGGGGGGGGTTGGGGGGTGGAGATCATTTTTATTAGGATTGGACAAAACTTTCGAACCGAACTAGACTTGAATCGAAATAAACCGAATGGAGCAGTTCTTTTTAAGTTAAATACCCGAATTAATATCTGAATCGAAAATTAACAGGTTCAATTCTATTCTCGATTCTAAATCAAGAATCAAAAAATCGAGAATAAATTGAATCTCTCTAATTTTTTACTTTTTTTTTATTTTAAATAAGTCAAATTATTTTATTTTTTTCTAAATAATTTGTTAACTTATTAATTGATCCCAAATTCAAAACCTGATTTTCCTATTTCTAATTTTCAACTAGCCCAACTTAATTAAATTGATCTAAATACCCGAAAATTCGGTTCGATTCGATTCTCTTTAGAATTGATTCGAATAGAACCATATTCAACCCTAATTTTTATTCATATGTATACCATTTGCTACAAAATAGTAATTTAACCTTTTGATTTGATGTTTGGTACAATTAAAATAGCCTTGTCACCAGCATGATGATGCCTTATCAATCATGTCCAATGTTACAAATTCTTGAGAACAAACTGTTGATGTTGTTGGAAGTTTAAAAAACATAGGGCTACTTATTGTTGGCCTTTGTCGATAAATGAAGTGAAATTTAGGAAAATGACATTTGAAAAAGAAAAGAAAAATAGTTTTCGTTTGTCTATCATTATTCAATGAAAATAAATTTTAATTTTTAAAGAATGTGTAATTATAAAGTAGAAGAAAATTTTGAATTTACGTGCAAAATATTTTATTGTGAAAATGCATTGCTGAAAATGAGTTTGAGAAAAAAATTGTGAATTTTTCCATTTTTTTAACCTTCATGTGTTAAAAGTGCTCTCTCGCCTTTTCTATCGATGGAATGAAAATTACCTTGACATAAATTCTATGCTCAACCCTAATCGAGACAATTTAATCAAGCGAAGACGACCATGTCAAGTAGACAAAGACTTTGAAAAGGTCGAACCTTCAAATATCAGAATTTTGGTGAACTTGATCCCAACAATTCATGAGAGTTGAACGAGTTTTTATTATTCCTTCAAAAATTCTTGTTTGCTAAATTATATATTAGACAAAATGACTCAATTTTTATTATTCCTTCAAAACATAAATATTTTTGGGTGAGAGAGCTTAGACCCGAGTGGCCTATTTCAGAAAAAGAAGATCCCAAGCCGGGTTTTTTCAAGCACTACACCACAAAGGTCTACCCAAAATCAAACCCTTCCAACTCCACAATACTTGATTCACACCTCTCCATCGAATAGAAATATCAAGTCTAAATAAACTTTTGGGCAGACGGTTTTTTTTTTTTCAAATATGTAGTAATTTTTGATGTAAAATTATCCTTGAATTTTGAGGTTCAAATCATAAATAGTGAATACAGTGGCTGTCTGTACTTAGAGCAACTCAAATATATCAAATCCCCGATGTCACGTGAATGGGTTATGGATGGGGAAAAAAAGCCACTTACATTTCTAGAGAACCAAAAATTAATAGTGTGCATGGGAATCTCTAGCGATTGAGATTGGACTCTATCTTTAGCGGGGACATGGATCATAACCCTTGTATCGTGCATTGTCTCGCATGTACAAGGCATCAAGGGTCCCCCCATCCGTCATTTTATAGATATAAAGAGAGAGAGTGTCGTGTATAGTTTGAGTGTTTTGTTGTTTATTACGTTTGGAATATGTTCGACTATTTTTAAAAGTTACTTTCCCTTGTATGAAGTTGATTTTCTTTGAAAACAAAAAATGTGTGTTTAAGAAAAATGTAAAATGTGTGATAAAAAGTAGAGAAAACTCATAAAAAAGTAAGAAGTGATTTCTGTTGGAGAATATATAGTTGAAAATAATTTTTTTTTTTTTAAAAAAATAAATACAATTTCAAACCGGGGCTAAGACTTGCTTCCCAAAAATGCAAGTTTTCTAGGTAAAAAAGTAGTTTCATGTGTTGGCAAAATAAATAATTTTTAAGTTTCTTAATTTTAAGCACAATCAAATTTATATATTTTTAGGTAGATCGTTCCAATAGTTGACAAATTTTATTAAGTCCTTGTTTGGTAGATATTAAAATCTTCATTCTCATTTTTCTACTTATTTTCAATTATATATTCTTTAATAAAATAATATTTCTCATCACATCAATAACTTTTTTAACCACGCGTTCTCCATCAATTTACTATTTCAGAATACATTCTTCCTTTTTATTGCCTAGCTAGGCTAGAGTAGCATCTAAATTTCCACGCGTTCTCCATCCTTTTTATTAGGCTAGAGTAGCTAGGTAACAAAATTAGCTTTACAAAGTTGGATGTGTAAGGAACAATTGATAATTTAACAAGATTTTGAGCCGCAAGGAATTGATTGTGAAAATAAAAAGAACTTAGAAACCACCTTTTTCATTTTTTTTCGAAATAAAAATGGGATATAATCCAAACGACATGTAATTGAGGAGTTGACAACAAAAGAAGCGATAGCATGGGCCATCCCATTCCCCAAACGAGGAATGTGACGGCAAGAACCGATGCATAATAATTCAAAAGCCCTACAATATCTTTCAAGACCTTATTCGTTTTAAAGAAATATTAGAGATTAACTTATTACAAACTATGCAATTTTCCTTTTTAATGAATGAGAAAGAAATGAGACAACCTGACACACATCACGGCTAATTTAGTGGTAAGATCACATTGCCCTCTTACCTTCCTTCTAATTTTCCAACTTTAGATTCTTCAATATATATATAAATATTTAGAATCCTTCGAGGAAATGCTGTCCAACCCCACTTTGATTCTATATATCTCTTTTCTTGAGTATATTTCTATTGGAAAATCGTATCGGAAATTGGTGTGACCAATTTAAATAATTTAAGCGGAATTCGTTATTTGGTAAATGAGAAATTAAATCAAACTTAAACCGCTTAATACTTGAAATTATTGGAAAATCATATAGAATATTGTGGAATATTCTAGAAAATGTGTACATGTAAAGATGTGTCTTTTCATATGGGAGATCATTATGATTACTTTCCAATTATTATGAATCTTAATTTCAAGAGACGTGTCTCGTGGTATGGTTGTGTCTTTTGACAAATATTTCCAACTACTATATAATAGATCCCATGTGTTTGAATTTTATGAGGGAAAAAAATCATAATTTCATTCCGTGTTTTATACTTTAGTTTTGCATAAAACACTTTGTAGATGTGGTTATTCCTTGCATCAAAATCATGGTTATGGTAGAGAAGGAATTCCGTTCGAGTTCTTTGGTCTAAGTCATTTGAAGTGTTCCTATAGCTTGACATGGTCGTTGTATCTTGGGAGATGATTGCTAGAAACTGTTAGCACCGATACATGGCAAATTCATCTTAAGGACAAAATGTTCAACACTTGCCTTGGCCAAACACAATACTTGCATTTCATCTTTCTCATTTCTAATTTATTTATGCTTGATTTCAGAATATGGTTAATTTTTTTATTTGTTTTTATTGAAACGACAAAACTTGAATTAAAGAGAGATGCGTTCAAGATTGGGAAGTAGTGAATCCATACTAATTTGTCTTCTCAAATCAGATTTCGGTAGGTAAATTTATGAGTCTTCCTCTTATGTGTACACGCCTTAAGTAAATTTCAGTAATACAGTATCTATTCTGCATGTCCGGTACTCAATTAGTAAATCCAATATTTTGTTTCGTGAAACTAGTATGCACATAATCAACAACTTTTATCAAAATCTACTAAAAATCAGATTTTTACCCCCCGGGCATAGTATTTAATTTTACATCGCATCGCTATTGATTTGTAAAGCATTTTACAATTCAGGTAATTAAACAAAAGAGTTTGTCACAGTACGACATGATCCCAAGTTGAATATGGATAACTCACTTCTTAATTTACAGTTGACTTTTTTTTTTAAAAAAAACTTTTAGTTAAAAGAGCAACATGTTTTAAGTAGATTTCTTTGACTTTCTGCAGGACTCATTGACAACGGAAACTTCGAAGTGCGGCCAAAACCATCAAACCTAAATAAAACAGTGATCATAGGGAAATACTCGCTCCTCAAATGGATAATCAGTGGTATAGTTATTGAAGATGCCAGATTCCAATCAGCTAAGGCTTCAATACAGTCATCAAGGAAGGTGCCAAGATGGATTGATGACAAGGACACAACAGAAGAATAATCTAGAAGGAAATTAGTTAGGCTGTTTTTATGCAAAATTGTATTGCTCCATTCTGTTTTCCTTTCACGTGTAAGTTAGGAGTTTGTTAGGAAAAGATTCCATTCATTTTTGTATTTATTCATTGCATTTGTCCTTTGTACGATTATCAAATATTCAATCGAGAAATGTATACACAGCTTTGAGCTTCATCCAAATTTCTTCATTAATATCTTTTATATTACAAAAGTTTACATGGTATCAGAGCCATAAATGGAAGAATCAAATTCAGCAAACACAAATGCCAATCCAAACCAAATTCAAAATACACAGCAAACAGAGGAAAGGAACCCAACTGTCCTTCCTCACAATCCAATTCATCCCAGCAGCCCTTATTTTATAGGAAGCAATGATGGAGGAAATCTTATGCTAGTCACTCACGTCTTGGACTCGAGCAACTACTACTCTTGGGCTCGCTCGATGAAAAGGGCATTAAGAATCAAGAACAAATTAGGATTCATTGATGGATCCCTGTGTGAACCAACTGATCCCAGCGATCCATTGATGGAACATTGGCTAAGGTGTAATGATGTTGTTATAACTTGGATGCAAAATGCCATGGCAATTGACATTAAAAGCAGTACCATCTATGCTGAGACTGCCCATCTTCTTTGGCTGGATCTTGAACAAAGGTTTTCCCAACAAAATGCTCCACGTGTTTTTGAAGTTAAAAAGGACATCACAACCTTAATGCAAAACCAGGACTCTGTGAGTATTTATTATTCAAAGCTCAAAATTCTTTTGGATGAACTATTGAATTATGAGAATATCCCCAATTGTACTTGTGGAGGAATGAAAATAGTTGTTGAAAATCAGCAGAGAGACTGGGTCATGAAATTTTTGATGGGGCTTAATGACTCTTATAAAGAGATTAAAGCCCAGATTCTACTGATTAAACATTTCCCTAGCTTGAATGAGGTATACTCTTTGGTTCAACAAGAGGAGAAAAGGCGAGAAATATCTAATCTTATTCCTACCAATTCTGACTCTATGGCTTTTCTAAGCAGAAGAAACTATAGAGAAATAGGTAATCAAAATTTCTCCTCACAGAAGAAGGATCAATACTACTGCACTCACTGCAAAATTTCAGGTCACTCTCTTGATAGGTGCTTCAAGGCAAATCCTAAGTCACCATGCTCTTATTGCCAAATGCCAGGACACTCAGCTGATAAATGTTATAAGTTGAATGGATATCCACGAGGACGCATGTTTAATGATAAGGGAAAGGCTATTGTTAACATGGTCTCTGCAGGAACGCCACCAGGACAGGAAGTAGTGAAGGACAAGGGCCAAGTGTTCTTAAGTCAGGAGCAATATTCACAGCTAATGGCACTCATCAGACCAACAACAACTCATCAGCAACTTCCTCCTTCTTCATCAAATAACTCTCAAACGCCAGCTAATCTTCTACCATCAGATGATTTTAATCACAAGATGTCTGGTATACCATTAAGTTTAACTACTTTTCACTATAATCAAGGAACCATTTCTGAAATTCTATGGATCCTTGACACTGGGGTAACAGATCACATGATCTGTTCTACCTCATTTTTCACATCAATTCAAGCTAATGTGTCTTATTGTGTGGTGTTACCAAATGGAAAAAATGTCCCAGTCACACACGTTGGGACTATTAAAATCTCAGAAGATATCACTTTACATGATGTGCTTTGCATTCCCAGTTTTTCATTTAATTTGATTTCAGCGAGAAGACTTGCTCAAACTGATAATTGTTGCCTTATTTTCTTTTCCAATCACTGTTATATTCAGGGCCTTTCGAGGTGGAGAACGACTGGAATGGGTGAGGTGAAAGGTGGACTGTATCACATGGTGAAAAAGCAAGTTTCTCCCTCAACTTTATCTAATGTTATCAATCAATTCAAGTGCCTGTCCTCCACTTCTCAACCTACCAAGAATAAAAAGGACCATGTTTTATGGCATTACAGATTAGGGCATTCTTCATGTTCTGATTTCACTTCTGAAGAAAATATCCTTGTGTCTCCTAGTGTAAGTCATTGCCCCATTTGTCCTTTAGCTAAACAACACAAGTTGCCTTTTAATACCAGTCATCACAAAACAAGAAAGTGTTTTGAATTAATCCATTGTGACATTTGGGGACCTTGTACTGAATTTAGCAGAGATGGCTCGAGATATTTCTTATCTATTGTTGATGATTTTAGTAGATGCACATGGATCTACATGCTTGTTTTTAAATCTGATGCTACCACTGCTTTACAGAATTTTTGTGCGATGATTGAAAACCAGTTTGAGACTAGGATTAAAATTGTTAGAACTGATAATGGAGGGGAATTCAACATGACAGATTTTTATTCTAAAAGGGGCATAATACATCAAAAGACTTGCGTTGAAACACCTGAACAAAATGCGGTGGTGGAAAGAAAACATCAACATATTTTGAATGTAGCAAGAGCTTTACAATTTCAAAGTAAACTTCCTTTAAAATTTTGGAATGATTTTGTGTTGACAGCGGTGTATTTAATAAATAGAACACCAACTCCAAATTTAAACAATCAAACCCCTTTTGAAGTGTTGTTCAAAATCAAACCTAAATATAGCCATTTGAAAGTTTTTGGCTGCCTTGCTTTTGCCACTACCCTTGTAAGTGGCAGGCATAAATTTGACCATAGATCTAGGAAGTGTGTTTTCATTGGTTATCCGTTTGGGGTAAAAGGGTATAGATTGCTGGATTTAAAAACAAATAAAGTCTTTATCTCAAGGAATGTTGACTTTCATGAAAGCATTTTTCCATTTAGAAACGTAAATTTTAATAGAGACAATTTCTTGACTGACTTCAATCACCTAAGCTTTACACAAAATCCTGTCATTAGCAATGATCCCATTAGCTCTTCATTTGACAATACCGAAAATGATGAACATGATTTTTCTGAATCCTCCAATAACAATGAAGACACTAATCAACCAGTCATTGATATCATGGAGTCAAGTACACCAGTCATCAATCATTTACCTCGCAGGTCCAACAGAATTCGAAAAGCTCCTTCTCACTTGCAGGACTTCATGTGTCAACAAGCATCTTCACCTCTCCCACTCCAGAAATTCAACGGCAAGAATGAGACTGATGTTCAGGTAGTAATTTTCCCCTTAGTAATAGTGTTTCCTATGATAAGTTATCCACTTCCCATCGTGTTTTTGCTACTTCAATAATAAACCACACAGAACCTAAGACTTATCAGGAAGCCTTATCTTCTCCTGAATGGTGTGCTGCCATGAAAGCTGAGATTAAGGCCCTAGAACTTAATGATACTTGGACCTTGGCCAATCTACCACATGGTAAGGAAGCAATAGGGTGTAAGTGGGTTTACAAGGTGAAATTTAACGCGAATGGGAGTATTGAAAGATTTAAGGCACGATTAGTTGCTAAAGGATACACGCAACAGGAGGGACTTGATTATCACGAGACTTTCTCTCCTGTGGCCAAATTGAACACCATTAGAACTTTACTTGCAGTTGCAGCCATCAGAGGATGGAACTTGTGTCAATTTGATGTGAATAACGCTTTCTTGCATGGTGAATTGGATGAAGATGTTTATATGGAATTACCCCCTGGTTACTCCAATGCCAACGGTGCAAAAGTGTGCAAGTTACAGAAAAGTATCTATGGATTGAAGCAAGCTTCACGCCAATGGTATTCAAAACTCTCCAATTTCATTGTTAAACAGGGTTACATTCAATCAAAGGCAGATTACAGCCTGTTTATCAAGTCGACTGGTGTTTTATTTACTGCGATTTTAGTATATGTTGACGATATAATAATTGCTGGAAATTGTATTGATACCATTAATAAGCTCAAGGTTTCCCTCAATGATAAGTTCAAAATCAAAGACTTAGGGAAATTAAAATATTTTCTAGGTATTGAGGTTGCAAGATCTGAGGATGGAATTCACATATGCCAAAGAAAATATGCTCTAGATATCTTAAAGGATTCATGCACTATTGGTTCCGCTCCTGCCAGAATTCCTCTTGATCAAAATGTGAAACTTAGCAAAGAAGAAGGGGAGCTGCTACTTGAACCATCACTTTACAGGAGATTAGTAGGAAGATTACTGTATCTGACCATCACCAGACCTGATCTTGCTTACTCAGTTCAGTTATTAAGTCAATTTATGGGAAGTCCTAGAGTTCCACACTTACATGCTGCTTATAAGGTTTTACGATACATCAAGAGAGCACCAGGCCAAGGGCTGTTCTACCCTGCAAATTCAAAAATACAGTTAGAAGGATATTGTGATTCAGACTAGGGAGCATGCGTTGACACCAGAAGGTCGGTGACTGGTTACTGTGTGTTCATTGGGAAGGCTCTAATTTCGTGGAAATCAAAAAAACAGCCTGTGGTGTCCAGATCCTCAGCAGAGGCAGAATACAGGGCAATGGCTAATCTATGTTGTGAACTCACTTGGCTTGGATACTTACTTAAGGACTTAAAGATTGAGCACCCTGAAGCAGCTGTCATGAATTGTGATAATGAGGCAGCTATCTACATAGCTACAAATCCGGTATTTCACGAAAGGACGAAACATATTGAACTCGATTGTCACTTGGTTCGAGACAAGATACAAGAGGGAAGCATTGTGACTCAACATGTCTCCAGTAGTTCTCAGATTGCTGATGTTTTAACCAAATCTCTAAGTTCACAAAACTTTTACTCATGCTTATCCAAGATGGGAGTGATGAACATCTACTCTCCATCTTGCGGGGGGCTATTGAAGATGCCAGATTCCAATAAGCTAAGGCTTCAATACGGTCAGCAAGGAAGGTGCCAAGATGGATTGATGACAAGGACACAACAGAAGAATAATCTAGAAGGAAATTAGTTAGGCTGTTTTTATGCAAAATTGTATTGCTCCATTCTGTTTTCCTTTCACGTGTAAGTTAGGAGTTTGTTAGGAAAAGATTCCATTCATTTCTGTATTTATTCATTGCATTTGTCCTTTATACGATTATCAAATATTCAATCGAGAAATGTATACACAGCTTTGAGCTTCATCCAAATTTCTTCATTAATATCTTTTATATTACAAAAGTTTACAATAGTCGAGTACATCTCTGGTGGACCACAGGCCGGTGGCTTCTACTTCGCCGTCCCTCGCGGTGTTCATGCCGTAAGGCTTGGAAATGAAGCTTCCATTTCTCAATGTATCAGAAACCTAAAGCCAGGGTCCATATATTGCATCACATTCGAGGCAACCCGAACTTGTGCCCAAGATGAAGTCTTAAGAATCTCCATCAGCCCGGGAAGAATGTCGAGTGATCTTCCAATCCAGACATTATATAGCAGTGATGGAGGAGACACATATGCATGGAGTTTTAAGGCAACCTCAAATATTGTAAAGGTTACTTTTCATAATCCTGGTATGCAAGAAGATCCAGCTTGTGGACCACTTTTGGATGCAATTGCTATCAAGGAAATGTTACCACTTACATACACAAGAGGTAAGCCTCAATTTTAACTGTGTATATACTCTATTGGTGCTATAGAACTATATGAATTTATATTTAGTTTTGGTTGTATCGGTTGTACATACAAAAAAAAGTTGGATTATTTGACTATGTGTGATCATCAAGTCGAGTATTGGTCAATGATATAACTTTCTATTAATAGAACGAATGATCTCACTCTTCTGAGTAGCGACCCTAATCCCTCGCAGCTTAGGGAAATTTTTTTAGCAATAGTGGCCAAAGAGTCATTTTATTATTTGCTCAAAAATTAAGGTTTATATTAGGCAATTTTTATTGCTTTTTAGTTTTTATGATAACTTTTAAATAATGTCCTGAATTGGCTAGCTAGCCACCTTGTGATTCTAATTTGAAACTCTTGACACTCTTGCTACCTATAATAATGAAAAAAATCGCATGATCATGTACAAATTCCATGCAGGTAATTTGGTGAAAAATGGTGGTTTTGAAGTTGGTCCACATGTATTCAAGAACTTCTCAACTGGGATTCTCGTTCTCCCCAAAAGACAAGACTTATATTCATCGATTCCTGGATGGATTGTTGAATCCTTAAAACTAGTAAAGTACATCGACTCAAAGTATTTCAATGTCCCGTCCGGCCTTGCTGCTGTCGAGTTCGACGGTGGGAGAGAAACTTCCCTTGCACAAATCGGAAGGACTGCCCAACAAATTCTACAACATGGCATTCACCATTGGGGATGCAAAAAATGGCTGCCATGGATCAATGACAAAAGAAGCTTTTGCTGGTAAACAGACCGTTGAAGTGCCATTTACTTCTCAAGGAAAAGGTTGGTTTATAACAGCAAGTCTTAGGTTTCAAGCAGTTTCGGACAGAACAAGGATAACATTTTTCAACCCATTTTATCACACAAATATGCATGACTTTGGACACATCTGTGGCCATGTCTTGGATGATGTTAGGGTTTTTCCTGTTGGTATGTCGTGAGCGTTATACCCGGAATTAGCCTTTCGATTAAAGATTTTAGTTTTTTTTTTTTTTTTTTAATGTACGTTCATCATTTTTGTGATGTTTTATTGAAAACTAAACTATAAATAAATAAATTTTTCATTTTTAATAGTTTGAGTGTTTAAATGAAGTTGTGCAATAATATTCAGAGCTTGTAAATTTTTTGAATTCAAGTCTTGTTATTATATATTCATGAAAATCATGCACGTCATTAGCCTTTTGATTAAAAAATAAAAATATCATGTTAGAGCATATCGAGATTCTGATTTCAAGTACTCTTGTCTCTATGTATTCACGAAAATTAGCATGTCATTGCCCTTTAATTGAAAAATGAGTCAATAGACATGTTAAGGGTATGATAAAGATTACATTTTTAAATTTATATATATGCCTCCTCTTTACTTAAAGTAATAGGTTACTAGATGAAGTATTTCAAAACAAAAAATAAATAGATAATCGAATAAATTGCTTAGAACACTTAATTAATAGGGATGGCAATGGGGTGAGGTCGCGGCAACCTCTCCCACCTCCCGTCCCGTCAAGCAACTCTCCACCCCCTCCTCGCTCTGTTACCTATTTGAGGCAAGGCGGCGGCGGGCCCTTGTCCCGTTTATTATTCCATTTAATTTTTTTTAAGTTTTTTTTTTTAAATTCATTTTATTTCCCTCATTCATTGAACTAAGACAATATTATATATTTTTTTAATCTTTACATATTTTTAAAAGTTAAATTATTTAAATATATTTGGTAAACTAAAAATTTTATTGTTTGTCATATTTTTTTAGATAATTTTAGTTTTCATTTTCTATTAGAAATAATGGAATTTCATGAAATTTTCCATTTAAATATTGAATTATAAAAAAAAAAAAAAAATTAAACAGAGTGAGGCACCTGTTACTGGTCCCCGCCCCGGGGCAGAATTTCCCGCCTCGTCCCCGACATAAATACTCGATTAAGCAGGGCTCAGTGGATATTGTTGAGTTTTTTTGTCATCCCTACTTAAATCGACCATTCCCCTTTCATAAATTCGAATTCAAGCTAGTAATTTAAAAATCCTAAAATTTAACAATATTGTAAGCTTGAAGCAGTAGTATTCAACGGGGAGTCTAATTAATAGAAAAAATATATATATAATCAACCACGAATGCAGCATGAATTATTGACCGGTATCTGTGCTTTGATTTGAATTTAAAGACTCCGAATAGAGGCAAGAACATCTCAATGCACCATATATCTATAACCAGAATTTAGAATAAAATCGAGCACCACCTTGGAAGGGACCGTTGGAGCTTTCCCTACATCAATAGAAATTAATTTCATGAATTCAATTCTCCTCGAGAGACTCATTTCTGAGCCTCTTAGCAAAAAATTGAATCACCAACCGTCTATCGTTGGGGTTAAAGATAGGCGTCATCACATTTCCAGCAACCACAACAGGGACAATGTGAGTGATATTTTCAAGAGCACCTTGGAAGGGAGCATTCCCTACATTTTCAGAGAGGACCATGGGAGTGTCCACATTTCCGACAACCGGATTCTCGATCAAAAAGGTATTTTTAGATATGGTGTGGTTCTCTAAGCTTCCCAGAAACTCCCACATGGTACCACTACTCCGGGGTCGGAAGAAAGTCCTACATTACATCAATACCAGACCCGATGTTTAGATTGGAATGATGTTCATCTGCGTTGACACGAGAATCCTCAATCAAATTGGGAGTATGCCTAGCTAGCTCCATTGAAATTAGACTCAAAATTGTCTCTAGGATTGGCATGGTTAGGATTTGGGAGGTTAATTAGGAGTGTTGTAAAATGGATTGATAAGGACTGTTGGTGCCAAATTCCATACAGACTCACTGTTTTCCGGATTTGCCATTAACAAATTTGATTCAAGCAAGAACAATAAGAAAAATTAAGGAATAAGATGAACAAAAAATGTCGTTGACAAACTAGAAAAGAAACTAAAAAGACAAGAATCTGAAGGAAAAAAGTAACGAAAAGGCAAAAAATAAAATAGTTTTTTAACAAGTTTAATACGAGTTTAGAAAAATAAATAATTTTTTGTTGAGAAAAATGCCTAGAAAGATTCAAAATTAACGAAGGATTGGGTTATCAAAATACGGCCACTTTGGTATAGATAAAATTTAAAATCAATAATTAATTTTAATTATATATTTTAGGGGACACATAATTTTTCAACTACACATTTATAACTTTTTATCAACATCTTGTAAAAAATAAATTTTAATCTCAACCAAACAGGGGCTATATTGTGTCGATTCACGTCCCCTTTTGGAAAAGATGCTAAAAATATTCGGAAATGAGATTTTTGACGGGATACAAGTAATTATTTTTATCTATTACATTACATTTTTATCACTTCTGAGAGAGAGAGAGAGAGAGAGAGAGAGAGAGAGAGAGAGATGAGACATTTTCAGCCCCTTACCTTTTTAATTAAAATTAGAGATTCTTCAATCTCATGTAATCAAGTTATGATGAAAATTTTACACGAGATAGTAACAATTCAACAAGTCTAAGGGATTGGTTTGTTAAATTAAGAGGCTTTATCGTTAATAATTTAAGTAGTTTAATGTAAACTACCTACTATATTAATGCTGCATTTTCTTATTAAATAATAAAATAAAAAAAAAACCCCCTTAATATTATTCTAATATTAAAAACCCCAATCCAAGTAATTTTAAAAGGTACGTAATTCTCTTTTAAGTTTTACCTCAATGTAAAGTTCGGCTAAAAATGAGACAATTCTCTTTCCTTCTACTTGATAAAATTACTTGGTCTAAGACAAATTTATGCAGTTAAACTTAAATTGCACCGCATTTATATAATACGCATTTCACGAGCCCTTTCATTTAGTTCTCGCTCCGATAACTCCGGGTTGAACATACAGATTGGAAACAAGGCATGAAAAATTCATTTTGTTTTCAAATTGGAATTAGATGAAATAAGAATAAAATAGTTCAGAATCTTAACTGAGTATATTACTAATGACTTGAGAATCCTTTAAATAAACCAGCTATAACCTAAACAAAACATTGACTTATTTGTAGCGGATTGTTTGAATGGATTTAAGATTAAAATAATTTTTTTTTTTTTTTTTTTTTTATTGGTTTAATTATTTATGTATGAATAATATCTTCATAATTAAGAAATTAAATAAAATCTTTCACCATCAGATAATTATAAATTTGAATTCGTAGAATCAAATTATTTGAATGCTTTTTGACAATTATGTTGTGATCAATGTAAAAATGGATTTGTCACTGTGGAGAGAAGAGAGAGAGAGAGAGAGAGAGAGAGAGAGAGAGAGAGAGAGAGACCTCACTTCACTTCACTTCTCATACACTTTATATAAACACAAACAAATCTTCCTCCCCTACGAAAACTCAGAAACCTCCCATCCTTTATTTCATTCACAACCGATTCCCAGATCTACGATGCAGTCTAAAACCATCAAGAAAACATAATCAAACCTGAGGGAATTTATGCGCATGAAAAACTTTATTATGATGATTACTATAGGATAATCGGTCCTGATTTTGTTTTCAACCCTACTGACAGTCAAATTCTTGTATTGTTCTTGATCAACAAAATCAAGAACCAGAAGATGTCTCTCCATTGGATTAAACTTGCTAATATATACGAGATCGACCCCGAGAAACTTGCTGGTGAGTCCTTTCATGCTTCTTCAACCAATTGTTTTTTGGATATTATTTTTTTTTCCCATCAAATTTTATATATAGGAAGATAATTTTTCTTCGCATTACAGATGAATATGGGCAGACTACAATGAAAATTTGGTACTTGTTTACGGTAAGGATAGAAAATACCAAATGAGAAATAAGTGTATCTACCATTGATGGGTATTGGCAAGTAGAAGGAGACGAAGATGAAAGCGTCAAAAAAATGGTGAAATTGTTGGATTTCGAAAGACGTTTCAATTCTACAAGGGAAAACCTGAAAGCAGTACTAAAGACATCTTGGGTTATGCATGAATTTAGAGCTATTGATCCTCTGCCCCCGAAATACAGTCATGTTGAAGGACAAACCAAGGATATATATTTTTACTTTTATATTCAAATTAATGGAGTTGAGGTGTACGGTGAATTGGTTCTAACAGAGTTTTAAATTACTCTATTTTCACATCTTGCAGTTGGAGAAGGATTGGGTTTTGTGCAAAATACGCAACACCGATATTGACGCGTCAGGATCAGGCCCCCCCGGGGGGAAAAAAAAAAAATGGGTTGAAGACCGCAGATTAATGTCCCCACAAGAAAGACGAGGAAGAAGAAGAAGAAGCTCCATGAAGATTAATAATATTATTAAAAAAAAAATTGTTTTTTTATCTAATGTTTAAGAAGAATATTTTGAGTATTAGTTCACTGGTTGTTCTATCGTTCCTCTACTAAGATTAAGATCCCACCTTGTCATTATTTTTTTTTTATTTACTTATTAATCTTTATATTTTCAGTCCCAACTTTAATCATATTGGAAAAAATTAAAAATAATAAAATTGTAACTTTATCTTTGTCCACTAAACAAATTAAATAATTTTTTTTTTTTTTTTCTTTATATTAAATAAAAATTGTGATTTTTGAACTTTGCTCGAAAGTCTCTCTGCCTGCTTCTGTACGTGTGGGAAAGAAAGCAAGTGGTTGCAAGAAAACTATATAATGAAACCCATTTTTTTGGGTTGGAATTTAGTGGTAACTTAACATCCTAAGTATAATTATCTAAGAAATATTATTTTTTCTTTCAATTTATTTTATTTCCTTTGTGTATATGTTAAAACTACTCATTTTCATAATGAAATTTTATACAAGGAATACACCTAATTAGAGAAAATTATCAACTTGGCCGTTGACAATTTCATCAACTTTGGAGAGGGTGGGTTGGGTTGTGTTGATTTTTTATTTTTTTTTGGGTTGAGGGTTGAAATTCTCCTTTCAATCTTCATTTTTAAACTTTTTTTTTTTTTTTTTTTTTTTTTATTTACATTAAAATTTTAGTGGAAAATTAGAGAAAAGGTACTAAAAATGTTTTGACTTTGATATTTTTACATAAATACTTCTACGTACCAAATATGCTTTAAATCTCGACTGAAAATGTCATGAGGGCAACCATGCATGTATATGCATAGAGACCAGATGGTCGTTTTGTTCTCAAATCTCAACCGTTTCTTTAGTATCCCTCTTAAACCTAAGAATTGTTTTCTCTAAACACGACAAACAAAACTTAAGAAGAACAAACAAAAAAAATTTTTCAACAATTTAAATTCTTCCTTTTCTCTCTCTCTTTCTCGATCAGAAATGGCTGCATAATTTTCAGAACCTGATAAGAAAGAAGAGCAAAAATGCAGAAAAAAAAAAAAAAAGTTCGTTTTCTACTTCTATAATCATCTTAATTCAGATATTATATGCATAGCTATACAGAACTTGACTGAAAAGTAGAAAATGAAAAATTGAAAAAAAAAAAAAAAATATTTTTTTAAGGAAAAACGGATTAATTAATTAAGATCAAGATCACATGAGTCGGGTCGGGTCCTTTCTTCGTTATTCCGACCGGGACGGGCCAAGTGATGATCACCCTGCATGTAATTATCTACCATCAACATAGCACATTAGTAGTGTGTTTGGTTGTACTTAAATTTAAGTCGAACTTGCTTTAAATTAAACTCTCTTATTCCATTGAATTTGGCATGAACTCTTACTAATTAACTTATATATATTTAGTATTTTGGTTAAAATTTAAAAATTTGAATAAGTACTCTGAACTATCTACTCTTAAATGTAGTAATATCAACATAGCATTAAAGTGGTTAAGGATCGTGAGTCGAGATCTCGTTGTTGCTATTTATAAATAGTCGTTTAAGGGTATTTGGCTTTAAAAAACAAATCCACTTTCCATATCGGAGTGTCGAATTGATAGTATTTCGTCCCTCTCCAAATCAACTATTTCATATATTTCAAATTTCCATATTAAAAACCTGTTATACGACTATGTAGCTATTTGCCCCATGTAGATGTTCATGTTTGATTAGACATTCAATGAATGTAAGGACTATGGACACTACATATCTCCTACATTAATATGATATTATCCACTTTGAGCATAAGTCCTCATGGATTTGCTTTTGAGCCTTACTTCAAAAGTCCTCATACCAATAGAGATATTGTCTATACTTATAAACCCATGATCCTTTCCACTTCTAGCCAATGTGGGATTTTGGTCACACGCTCAACAGTCATCCCCTCTAATAAAGAATCACCGAATCTCCCATCAAACGATCATTCATTCGTCTACTCTGTACCAACCAGGATTCTCCACTCTCATTTTCATCCTGTTGGGGTTAGGATACGTCTATAAAGCATCCGAAGAGCACTATCTAACTCGAGAGCTTGCTCTATTCAGGTCAACTCCTCTTCACCGTGTTGGGGTCAGGACACGTCCAACATTCGGAGCACGCCACTTGTCTAATAGAGCTCGTCCACGGATCACATCGCGAGCAAACCGAAGCTCACCACCTTCGTTTGGCATTCCGAGGAATTCATCCACATGGCTAAGTCTGGAACTGGCTTTGATACCATTTGTAAGGACTATGGACATCACATATCTCCATATTTGTATGATACTATCCACTTTGTGCCTAAACCCTCATGAATTTACTTTTGAATTTTACCTCAAAATGTCTCATACCAATGGAGATATTGTCTATACTTATAAACTCATCATCTTCCACTTCTTAGGTCAATTATGGGACTGTTGATCCCCACACCCAACAAAATGGTGTTTTGAAAGTGACCTGGGATCCAGTGATTCCAGCCCTGGAGAGATGGCTTCTTCAGCCTCCTATGTTAATTGCTATAATCTATATACTCCAAACAATTGTTGCTTCGTTATTGGCTCTATTTGACTCAATATTATCTACACAAAGGTAATAATGATACAATTAAAACGATATGATTAGTTATTGATGCTATTTTTGTGTCATATATTGGAGGTCACAGTTTACATATGTTCCTTCATGAAGTTTTCGACTTTCGGCTATACCAATTATTCACTCTTCAAATAAAACATAACAATAGTGGAAGAAAAACCGATAAATAAAATAAAAGATTTTTTTTTTTTTTTTTTTTTTTTTTTTTTTTTATTTATTGGAAAATTTGCATACTAAACTTTCAATATAAATTGGGCTTCAATGGCAATGTGAACTGAAAACTTAAAAAGTAGCAATCCTCAATCTTTCATTACAGATGCATACATCCTTAATATCAAAAATCGTCTAAATTTTCATTAAATCGTCATGTCTAAATCTCTCTCTGTATTGATAGACGTGACTTTAAGCATAGTTTGGAACATCAAGTTAACAATGATTTTTAATTAGGACAACTTGATTCATTGGAGAATTTGTACGTAGTTCTCAACGTTTCTCAAACCTTCCTCTTCGATTCTTCTTTCATAATTAGAGAGACATATGGAGGACGTGGTTGAAAATCTACAATAGAATCCAATATATTTAAATAGAATCCAATCTCCGACGCTGCCCTTTTTCTCACCGTCGACTTGCCGTTGTCACTAATATTTGATGACGGGTCAGCCAAATAAGCATCCAGCTTGCGATATAGCTTATCTGGCTTACCCTCCACAAACAAATTCACAATCATTTCTCCAACAGACTTTATACCCCATAATTTTAAAGATCTCTCTCTCTCTCTCCAATAGACTTTATACCCCAGTGCACACATGCACAAAGATGCACAAGCTATTATGGTTTATTAATCTTGATTTTTTGGGGTAGGAGGTGGAGCACTGCTTGGGTCGAAGGTGGCGATGTGGCGGTTCCCGATATGGTCTCGTCGGAGAAGAGACATTTTGCTAGAGAAGAGAATTCGAGTTGGGTTGTTGGCTGAGGAGAGAGAGAGAGAGAGAGAGGGGGTGGGTTTTTTGTTTTGTTTTCTTTATGTATTTAATATTTTAATTATAAACATAGTCCCTCTTTTGTGGGGATTAAAATAAAATAAAAAATTGGATTTAATTTTGACTTTTTGGTTGACTAACGGTCAACTAGACGGTTTCCATCCAAATGGACCTCCGGCGCATATTTTTGAAAGGTTTGGGACTGTGGTTGGCACAAATCAAAGGTTAGGGTAAAGTGCGCAAAAATTTAAAAGGTTTGAGACCGTAGCTGCAATTATCCCTTTAATTCATTGGGACAAAAAAAATCTTTCTAAAATTGATTTTTGTGTTTTTCAATCCGTAATTAAAAATATTATTCTCAATAATTTTGAGGGAAAAAAAAATTAAAATTATAAATGTTTGTACTGATCAAAGTTGTGACCGCTTGCCGTTATTGTTAACTTTTATTAGACGAGTTAAACTCAATAACGATCATATTTTCAATTTTAATTGGATTTTAATCCCTACCGAACGGGGCCTAAAGATGTAGTTGTTATTTACATCTTTTGGTTATTTACATTTGGTCCCTAAACTTTCGTTTTCCTTCTTTTTAACCCTTTTTTCTCTTTTTTTTTTCCTCAAATTTTTTTTTTTTTTTTTTTTTTTTTGTCTTACAAACACAATTTACACCAATTAAGCTCTATTCCAAATATTTATTAACAATTATTCATGTTTGTAAATCGAAATAAACGTATAAAAACGTCCTTATCAGCCACCACCTGGATCTCTATTGTCTTGTCACTATGGTGAGACAACAATGTAGTGTATGTGTCACCTACACTTTGTTGTCCATCATGCAACCTCCTTGTAATTACCATCAACTGAAAAAAAATATAAAAATCATAGCCGTCTATGATATCCATCCTCCATTCATAGCCATTAGATCAAACACACATTTTTATTTTTATTTTGGCTAATTTCACAATTTTGCTGAATTTTAAAATTTGATTAATTATGGTTAATGACCTTGTTCCAGACTCGAAAATTAGTTCAAGTTTAACTTTGAAATTTTTATGCTTATAGGTCCCGTATTTCATACTAAAGGTCCGTTTGATAGCCCATAGTTTTCCATGGAAAAGGAAAACGTTTTCCTACTTTCACTTTTTTAACTGTTTGATATGCGAAGTTTTTCACGGAAAATGTTTTCCTCCCTTTTTCTAGGTACAACCCTTTGATACACAAATGGTAGAAAACGTTTTTTCACCTAATAGGTGGGAAAACATTTTCCATCTTTCTGTTTTTTTGTTTTTTTTTTATTTAGCAATGACAATCAATTCTATCAACTATTGTAAAAAGAATTTTCATTTTTGTTGACAATTTCTATACAAAACAAAGTCAAACAAATACGGTAATTTTTTTTAATTGTTTAAAATTTTTTTTTTTTACTTTTTGGTAATTGGAACAAATTCTAGACGTATTAGTAGAAAATATTATCACTTTAATGGACTATTTTTATAAAAACGAAGTCAAAGGGACACCAAACTTTCAACATTTTTCAGGTAGAAAATTATACCAATCAAACATAATTAATTACAATTCCCAGCAAAACAAATTTTAGGCAATTCAATTCCCAGTAAAACATTTTTTTTCACTCATTTTCCACATTTGCAATCAAACGGACCCTAAAGATTTTATTCTTTGTAAGGTTTGAATTAGTATAGTTATTGTTTGTAGTTTTTAGCTATATCTCTTAATCTCTCTTTCTTCAACTAATTTGGGTCCATTTTTATACTCAGATTTCTGTTCGTATTAGTTGTTGAGTGATTTGAGTCAAATACTATGGCTCCTAAATATGCGTCTGGAGCTCAAAAAAAAGAAGGAAGAGAGAGAGAATAAGGGATTTAATTCGAAGTTGGGCTGGAAATTTGGATAAGTACTTTAACGGCAAGAAAAGAAAAGAGAAGGAAGGAACACCAGAAAATTTAGTGATTAATCAAAATGACAATAATTGTATGGATGAACCGAAAAAGAACGAGGAAATAATTGAATCTATCAATATGAATGAATCAAAACACAATGATGAAGATAATATTCAACGTGAAGATTTAAATCAAGAGAGTTACTTTTCTTTGAATCTTGATGATAGTAGAAATTGAAGGACATTTACCTAGAGCAGGGCAGCAGGCAGAGAGAGAATAGTGATCATTTGTGGCCGAAATACGATCAGATTAAGCCAATAGTTAGCTTTTGTGTATGAAAGGCAATTCTACCTAGAGCAGTGATTTACACTGGAAGCCATTCTCAATGGAGTTGGTTAATAAATTTTCCTTTATTTCTGTGGAGATAGTTATTTCTATCTGATGGAAAGGCTAAACACGATCATGAAGGCTCCCAAGTGTGGCAAATTGGAGCCAATATCCTTAGGCAACTGTAGTTTGCCATCGACGAAAGGATATAACATACAATAAATGCCCATTAATTTTAGATTCTTTTCATCCATTTCGAAACAAGAGTACATGGTTCAATCCCAACACGGGAAGCAAGCACAGACCAACGCGTACATAAGCAAAAATAAAATATTAATAATAATAAATTCCCAGCAGCAAAACATAATGGAAACATATTTTACTTAATGCCATCAGAATCCATCACAAAAAATAAAGTAGATTTTATGTTCTCATACCACTTCAATGTTTAGTAAACGAAAAGGTAAGATAAAAGTAGCCCAAAAAGTTTCAGTTCCTTCAGTAAACAACTATGCAAGTCTTCTTGTTCGTATCCTTTCTGATGAGAAGCTTGAGGCTGCAGACACATCAATTTGTTAGTGAAGCAGTAACTTCAATTTGTGATGCGAAGCCTAAGGCCTTCATCTGCAAAAAATTTAATCAAATAGCTCAAGAATTCTAAAAAATTAAACCAGTATGAAACATCCAATTCTCTCACCAAAATGTCAAAAAAAGACAGCAACATCTCCGTGCAGCTACTTCTGGTACGGCTTTACCGCAACACATTCATGTATCTGCAAGAAACAAGAAATCATTCCAAGTTTCAAAGATGAACAACGTGAAAAAAATAAAAATTAGACTCCTCTCACATTGTTACTATGCGGCTGTATCTCTTCATTAGATAAGCTAAACTCCTTCATCAGCCAGGACACGTCGTTAGGACTTGGATTTTTTGGAACAAACTTGTACGATTTTATGTTGAATACAACATCGCCATTGCTCTTGATATGTTGTACAAATCCACCTACACGACTCCACTTACCGCCCCTTTCCCCAGGAATTGATCGAACGGCTTGACCGTTACGTTCGGCACTCCGTGACTATAAATGTCTGCAAATAAAAAACACAAAATACGAAATTATGTTGAATTGTTGATATTGAAATATGATTAAATTAATGTACTTAAAATACAAATTCATTTTCAATATGGAATGGTCAAGCCAGGTTTTATTCCTGTAGTTTGGGAAGTGTATTGTGTTTGCCGTAAATATATACCTCTCTCGAGAGTGCATTTATGAAACATCTCATTGTAAACAAATAATTGAGAAATATCAGTATTTTAGCCAAACAACTGTCTATTAAATTGGTGCTATAATAGCTTAAAGAAAGTATTATTTTGTATACGCCTCAAAGCTACAAATTCTACCTTCCAATCCAATTATATATGCAATCATATTTTTCCAAGTTCAGATCCATTGGCTTCAAATTCCAGTCCCATGGCTATTGTCCTAATAAAATATGCATGGGAGCCATTATTTTCATCCACCATTCTTATATATGTATCCCACTCTAAATTCATCCCTATTAAAATTTTAATAAAGTAGTACTATATTCATATACATTATATTGGCCAATATTATCCTTATTAAATTCATTCATTTAAACGCTACTTTTATATATCTATCCATTCTAAATCTATCCCAAGTACAGTTTTAAAAAAGCACTATATTCAAAACCAAATTATTTATTAAAAAAAATGGGAACTAAATAGAATTTTGGAGTTGGGATGTTTGATAGCAGAGGAAATGGCTATTGCAGTGCTATTGAGAATGCATGAATGTGTCGAAAATCAGAACAGTTATTTCCATTGGGAAATGACCTATTCTAATACATATGAAGAAACAGACGAAATTGCCATTGTAAAGTAGCTTTTCAAAAGTAATCTCCAGTCCAGGTGCTAGAATTTTATGTTGCACTACTAAGCAAAATAGCATTACGAGTCTGACTTTGTTGAGGCGAGTTTTTCAAAGGATCATAGCAAATATATCCAAGCATCCTCATGACTTCATTTATTATTGACGAGTGGGTTGTGGTGAAAAATTCGTCTATACTAACTCTTACAATTACATTAATATTATATAACAACTCAAGAATTGGTACCTGCAATGTGTTGTGGTGGAAAGTCATAAAAATTGATTTCATGGATACGATGCCCCTCCTCCAGAGGCTCAGAAATGAGCCTCTTGGCAAAAAATTGAATCACGAACCGTGTATCATCAGGGTTAAATCCATTTTCAGCATCCGTAACAGGTGCAATGGGAGGGTTATTTTCAGGGAGGACCAGAGCAGGGTCCACATTTCCGCCGGCCGGATTGTCGATCAGAATCGGATTCTCAGAGATTGTATGGTGCTCAAAACTTCCCAAAACCTCCCACACTGCACCACTGTTTCCAGCACCGTCAGCGTGTCCTGCACCAGGACCCGACTCCACGTTGAGATTGGAAAGATTTTCACCTGCATTGACAAGGGAATGCCCAGCTCCGTTGAAATCATGCCCAAAATTATTTCCAGGATTTGGGAGGTTGTTGTAAAATGGATTGGCAATCAACAGATATGGACTGTTGATTACCAAGTTCCATGCATGCTCAGTGTTTTCCGGATTTGCCATTGTCAAAGAACAAGAATACGAGGAACAAAAAGAAGGGGAAATGTCGATGACAGTGAAGTAACAAAATGGAAAGGAAAAAAGTGTACTTAATTGCTTATTCTTTATTATGAAATTAGAATTTATAATTTTTGTATTGCACGTGATTAAGAATTTTTGATGAATTCATAACAATGCACTTCTAGAAAATAGTTTTTTAACAAGTTTAATACGAGTTTAGAAAAATAAATAATTTTTTGTTGAAAAAATTGTCTAAAATGAATCAAAATTAATTTTAATTATATATTTTATGGGACACATAATTTTTCAATTACACATTTTATAATTTTTTTTTTTTTTTTATCAAAATCTAGTAAAAATTAATAAAGAGAAAAGTGAGATAATTTTCTCTCATTTCAAAATACTTAAAAGTAAAATTGTCTATTTAATAGTAAATTAGACGATTCCGAGAAAATAGTTTGTTGGACTGATTTGCTAATGAGTATCCACATTGAGGACTAAATTTGCAGTTTTCCTTTTAAATTAATTAAAAGAATCTTCGTGTTTCTTTGCCTCCATTTAAATCCATTTAAAAAATATTAAAATAGCCTTGAAGTAATTATCTATTTTATTCCCTTAAAGGATACAGATGCACCTCTCTTACACCTCACTTCACCTCACTTCACTTCCCCTCACTTCACCTCACCTCACTTCACAACCTACGAATTACACATCACTTATATAATACGCATTATCATTTTCTTATTAAATTGTATTAAAAACCCCTTATATTATTCTAATATTAAAAACCCCAATTCAAGTCATTTTAAAAGGTACGTAATTCTCTTTTAAGTTTTACCTCAATGTAAAGTTCGGCCAAAAATGAGACAATTCTCTTTCCTTCTACTTGATAAAATTACTTGGTCTAAGACAAATTTATGCAGTTAAACTTAAATTGCACCGCATTTATATAATACGCATTTCACGAGCCCTTTCATTTAGTTCTCGCTCCGATAACTCCGGGTTGAACATACAGATTGGAAACAAGGCATGAAAAATTCATTTGTTTTCAATTGGAGAATTAGATGAAATAAAATATAAATAGTTCAGATCTAACTGAGTATATTACTAATGACTTGAGAATCCTTTAAATAATCAGCTATAGCATAAACAAAACATTGACTTATTTGTAGCGGATTGTTTGAATGGACTTAAGATTAAAATATGAAAATTGGTAAATGAAATGTAAGCTAATTATTTATGTAATTGATTGATTGTATGAATAATATCTTCATAATTAAGAAAATAAAATCTTTCACCATCAGATAATTATAAATTTGAATTCGTAGAATCAATTAATTTGATGCTTTTGACAATTATGTTGTGATCAATGTAGAAATGGATTTGAGAGAGAGAGAGAGAGACCTCACTTCACTTCACTTCACTTCACCTCACTTCACTCACCTCACTTCTCATACACTTTATATAAACACAAACAAATCTTCCTCCCTACGAAAACTCAGAAACCTCCCATCCTTTATTTCATTCACAGCCGATTCCCAGATCTACGATGCAGTCTAAAACCATCAGAAAATATCAACCTGAGGATTATGCGCATGAAAAACTTTATTATGATGATTACTATAGGATAATCGGTCCTGATTTTGTTTTCAACCCTACTGACAGTCAAATTCTTGTATTGTTCTTGATCAACAAAATCAAGAACCAGAAGATGTCTCTCCATTGGATTAAACTTGCTAATATATACGAGATCGACCCCGAGAAACTTGCTGGTGAGTCCTTTCATGCTTCTTCAAAAATTGTTTCTTGGATATATTATTTTTTTCCCTCAAATTTTATATATAGGAAGATAATTTTTCTTCGCATTACAGATGAATATGGGCAGACTACAATGAAAATTTGGTACTTGTTTACGGTAAGGGATAGAAAATACCAAAATGAGAAAATAAGTGTATCTACCATTGATGGGTATTGGCAAGTAGAAGGAGACGAAGATGAAAGCGTCAAAGAAAATGGTGAAATTGTTGGATTTCGAAAGACGTTTCAATTCTACAAGGGAAAACCTGAAAGCAGTACTAAGACATCTTGGATTATGCATGAATTTAGAGCTATTGATCCTCTGCCCCCGAAATACAGTCATGTTGAAGGACAAACCAAGGTATATATAATTTTTTACTTTATTCAAATTAATGGAGTTGAGGTGTACGGTGAATTGGTTCTAAAAGAGTTGTAAATTACTCTATTTTCACATCTTGCAGTTGGAGAAGGATTGGGTTTTGTGCAAAATACGCAACACCGATATTGACTCAGGATCAGGCGAATGGGTTGAAGACCCAGATTATGTCCCCACAGAAGACGAGGAAGAAGAAGAAGAAGCTCCATGAAGATTAATAATATTATGTGGCATGTTTGTCTTTTTTATCTAATGTTTAAGAAGAATATTTTGAGTATTAGTTCACTGGTTGTTCTATCGTTCCTCTACTAAGATTAAGATCCCACCTTGTCAATTAATTTTTTTTTATTTACTTATAATCTTATATTTTCAGTACACTTTAAATCATATTGAAAAAATTAAAAATAATAAAAATTGTAACTTTATTTTTGTCACTAAACAAAAAATTATAATGGTACCTAGTGCACTTTATTATTATAAAAATTGTGATTTTTGAACTTTGCTCGAAAGTCTCTCTGCCTGCTTCTGTACGTGTGGGAAAGAAAGCAAGTGGTTGCAAGAAAACTATATAATGAAACCATTTTTTGTTGAATTTAGTGTACCTACATCCTAAGTATATATTTTCTAAGAAATAATTTATTTTTTCTTTCACATTATTTATTTCCTTTGTGTATATGTTAAAACTACTCATTTTCATAATGAATTTTATACAGGCAATACACCGAATTAGAGAAAATTATCAACTTGGCCGTTGACAATTTCATCAACTTTGGAGGGGTTGGGTTGGGTTGTGTTGATTTTTTTTTTTTTTTTTGGGTTAAGGGTTGAAGTTCTCCTTTCAATCTTCATCTTTTAAACTAGTCATTGGGCGTGCGCGACAGGCTAATAAAATTTTAGTGGAAAATTAGAGAAAAGGTACTAAAAATGTTTTGACTTTTCGATATTTTACATAATACTTCTACGTACCAAATATGCTTTAAATCTCGACTGAAAATGTCATGAGGGCAACCATGCATGTATATGCATAGAGACCAGATGGTCGTTTTGTTCTCAAATCTCAACCGTTTCTTTAGTATCCCTCTTAAACCTAAGAATTGTTTTCTCTAAACACGACAAACAAAACTTAAGAAGAACAAACAAAAAAAATTTCAACAATTTAATTTCTTCCTTTTCCTCTCTATTTCTCGATCAGAAATGGCTGCATAATTTTCAGAACCTGATAAGAAAAAAGAGCAAAAATGCAGAAAAAAAAAGTTCGTTTTCTACTTCTATAATCATCTTAATTCAGATATTATATGCATAGCTATACAGAACTTGACTGAAAAGTAGAAAATGAAAATTAAGCTAAAAATATTTTTAAGGAAAAACGGATTAATTAATTAAGATCAAGATCACATGAGTCGGGTCGGGTCCTTTCTTCGTTATTCCGACCGGGACGGGCCAAGTGATGATCACCCTGCATGTAATTATCTACCATCAACATAGCACATTAGTAGTGTGTTTGGTTGTACTTAAATTTAAGTCGAACTTGCTCTAAATTATTTATTTTGCCAAATGTGATGTTACTTTAAATTAAACTCTCTTATTCCGTTGAATTTGGTATGAACTCTTACTAATTAACTTATATATATTTAGTATTCTGGTTAAAATTTAAAAATTTGAATAAGTACTCTGAACGACCTAAACATTTAAATGTAGTAATATCAACATAGCATTAAAGTGGTTAAGGATCGTGAGTCGAGGTGTCGTGGTTGCTATTTATAAAAGTCGTTTAAGGGTATTGGCTTTAAAAAAACAAATCCAACTTTCACATGATCGGCGTGTCGAATGATTAGTATTTCGTCCCTCTCCATATCAACTATTTCATATATTTCAAATTTCGATATTAAATAACTGTTATACAACTACGCAACTATTTGCCCCATGTAGATGTTCATGTTTGATTAGACATTCAATGAATCCGAGAAAACTGTAAGGACTATGGACACCACATATTTTCACATTGATATGATATTATCCACTTTGAACATAAATCTTCATGGATTTGCTTTTGAGCATTACCTCAAAAGGCCTCATACTAATGGAGATATTGTCTATACTTATAAACTCATGATCCTTCCCACTTCTAGCCAATGTGAGATTTTGGTCACACACTCAACAATCATCCCCTCTAATAAAGGATCACCGAGTCTCCCCTCAAACGATCATCCATTCGTCTACTATGTACCAACTAGGATTCTCCACTCTCATTTTCATCCTGTTGGGGTCAGGATACGTCCATGAAGCATCCGAAGAGCACTATCTAACTCGAGAGCTTGCTCTTTTCAGGTCAACTCCTCTTCATCGTATTGGGGTCAGGACACGTCCAACATTCGGAACACACCGCTTGTCCAATAGAGCTCGTCCACGAATCACATCGCGAGCAAACAGAAGCTCACCGCCTTCGTTCGGCATTCCAAGGAATTCATCCACATGGCTAACTCTGGAACTGGCTTTGATACCATTTGTAAGGACTATGGACATCACATATCTCCATATTTGTATGATACTATCCACTTTGTGCCTAAACCCTCATGAATTTACTTTTGAATTTTACCTCAAAATGTCTCATACCAATGGAGATATTGTCTATACTTATAAACTCATCATCTTTCCCACTTTTAGTCAATATGGGACTTTGATCCCACACCCAACAAAAATGGTGTTTGAAAGTGACTGATCCAGTGATTCCAGCCCTGGAGAGATGGCTTCTTCAGCCTCCTATGTTAATTGCTATAATCTATATACCCCCAACAATTGTTGCTTCGTTATTGGCTCTATTTGACTCAATATTATCTACACAAAAGTAATAATGATAAATTAAACGATATTGATTAGTTATTGATGCTATTTTTGTGTCATATATTGGAGGTCACAGTTTACATATGTTCCTTCATGAAGTTTTCGACTTTCGGCTATACCAATTATTCACTCTTCAAATAAAAATAACAATAGTGAAGAAAAACGATAAATAAAATAAAGATAGCTTGTGGTACAATTTAGAGTATTTGTTATTTATTGGAAAATTTGCACTATTAGCTTTCAATATATTGCTTCATGGCAAGTGGAACTGAAAAACTTAAAAAGTAGTCAATCCTCAATCTTTCATTACAGATGCATACATCCTTAATATAAAAAATCGTCTAAATTTTCATGTCTAAATCTCTCTCCGTATTGACAGACGTGACTTTAAGCATAGTTTGGAACATCAAGTTCAACAATGATTTTTAATTAGGACAACTTGATTCATTGGAGAATGTGTACGTAGTTCTCAACGTTTCTCAAACCTTCCTCTTCGATTCTTCTTTCATAATTAGAGAGACATATGGAGGACGTGGTTGAAAATCTACAATATATTTAAATAAATGAGAGATGGAATTGCATGAATATTAGATTTGATTTCTCCAAGTGGGACTCAATGAATTAAACATCTAACGAACTCAAAATTATGTGGATGAAATGAAAATATTGTCATCGACAATTTAATGTATAAGAGTGCCAATTGAACAATTTTTATTTTTTTATTCTTATCCGCCGGCTTTTGGTCTTCTTAAATAAATGCACATATACAAATTAATTTCATATAACAAAGAAAATTCGCAAATGTCGTCTTTAAATTTTCTTCTATGATGCACTTTCACCTTCAACATTTATTTCTTGATAGTGTTCTCTCAATATTTCATAATTGACATGTGTATCCTTATTAATTTGCAAATGTAGTCTTTAAATTTTCTTCCATGATGCACTTTCATCTTCAACATTTATTTCGTGTTAGTGTTATCTCTCAATATTTCATAATTGACATCTGCAACCTTATTGAAGCTCTAAAATAACTATTAAGTTCGCATAAAAAAATTTTATTTTATGTTGAATTATTTATCAATTTTTCCTATGAATGATGCATCTGCACTTCATTGTGATGAAGTGCATAAAGAAAAGGAGTTTATGGTAAAGTGAGATCGAAGTGGGATCGGCACAAGCAAAACAAATAACTTTTGGATTTTTGGAGGAGTTTCGGGATTGTCTGTTTTTGGTGAATTGAAAGTCCAAATCGATTGGAAATAGGCCAATGATCACAACTCAAGGCCTTTGACCCTGATGCACGTCAAATTTTGGGTAAATTTCGTCGTTTAGACCCTCAATTAAATTTTTTTCCCGTTTATGGTAATATTTGATTTGACAATATCTCATTGAATAAAATTCGGTTTATGATTTCGTTTGTTGGGGAACGACTCTGGTGATTAGGAGGATCAAGACTCTTGAATGCGCTCAATCGCAATGAAAATTCGAAAAACCAAATTACGTTTTTATGAGTCTTCATCTCTCCACCTAACTAAGATGGCCCAACCTTAAATAAGGTTTTGGAATTCATGGATAAGCTCTGCATTGCATCTGAGCAATTGCCCTTTTTCGAGGGCATTGGATTGAAAAATAAAAATAAAAAAATATCTTATTTCTCAAACAGTTTTGTCCCTGTCTGAAACTAATCCAATTGGAAGACTGTTATATTGTTACAGCAATTTTGGACTTTAGTATGTCTAAAAATAAGTGTTCCTGTAAGCACTGACAGCAATACACAGAAATACACGTGGATTGTAACAGTCTATTGGATTCTAGTGGGGTCAATTTAATTATTTTAAATATTAAGAGCCTGTTTGGGAGAGCTAAAATGCTGATTAAAATTGAAAATATAGTCGTTATTGGATCATACTCATCTAATAACGGCTAGTTTTTCAATTTTAATCTCTACCAAACGGGCAATAAATTGGGATGATTCTCGTTTGGTTTGGTTGCGATGGAATTATTATCACATTGTCCAATATATATATATATATAAAAGTAAGTTTATTAATGATACAATGGTCATTTAAATTCTAGATAAATAATATTATATCTTGACAGGGTTCGTTGAAGTGAAGAATTTATTTTATAAATTTCGTTAAAAATAATTTAAATATATTAGTGTCAGGTCATTTTATCCACACTCTAGAGCGTGCCACATTAAATATGGGGACATATATATATATCTCTTTTATATATAAAGTGGCTATCTAACGGAATTTTGTTGTTTTAACGGAAAAACTAACGGAATTTCTTGATTTAACGGAAAAACTAACGGAATTTTTTTAATTTAAAAATATTTTAACTCCATAATTGGGCTTCAAAATTTACAATTCTAAAGCCCATGTAGAAGTATTGGATGTCATGCTCATTTTATAGATACACTTCTCTCCAAAGGTTTCATAAACTTCCAATGTGGGATTGTGCATTTTATATATGCTCTTAACTCCAATAGTTTTATAAATTTCCAATGTGGGATAGTGACAAAAAAAAAATGTTAAAATACTCATCAAAATTATTTTAAAATGTATTCCTAATTAACTAATTTGATTTTGAATTACAACTAATTAAATTGTAATATTCACTTTCATTCTTTCATTTATTTAATTTTCAAATTTAATTTAAATTGCACTTGATTAGTAATATATTAATGTTAGATATTATTTTCTATAAGTTTAGAATATTTTAATTTAACAAAGTAAACTATTTTAACATATTTATTTTTAATTTTTAGTGTTGGGACTAATTGTAGGATATATAATGAATCTAATTAGTAAAGATAGATTTACTTTATATTATTTTATGTATTTATTGCATTCGGTTCGACCCCAGTTGAATTCCCACAAGCTTCACGTCGAAATCATTCTCGATTGTGAATCAAAATCCTTCATCTCCATTTTTAGATATCGGAATTATCAAATCCGCAAACTTTTCGTATAAATCTTATGATTAATGCTCATGTTTAGTTCCTTAATTAATAAAAAAAATTAAAATTCTTCTAACACTAATTAGCAATATTATAGTATTATATTAAATGTTTAGTAAGTATTATTTTTAAATATTAAATGATTTTATGATATAGTAAAAAATCTACTTTTTTATAATATATAAAAATATATTTTTTAAAATAAAAATATATTTAATGTCTTAAAAATAATTAAAATAATATTTAAAATACGAAACGTATTATGACGCTTATTCTTCGTATTGACATACCTAAACTTGTGATTCTTGATTCTCAATATCGACGTCTCGCAATGCATTACGCCTTTCAAAACATTATTAATAAATGAATGGAAAATGCAAAAAACTTTGTACTACTACATTTTAGTCACTAAGAAAAAATGAAACTAAAAAAATAAAATGGATGTGAATATTATTAATTTAAAAATGCTAATAGTTTATTTGGTAAGGTACATTGAACTCAATGAAGAAAAAATATTTATTTATTTAGTTTTGTATTATAATATTATCTATTATTTTATTATGTATAAAAAGTTCATGATTAAATACAAAATTTAATATAATAAAATAGTACGAACACAAACTTAAACATTTTAATTTAAAATTTAACACTATTCAAATTAAAATTAATATATCACAATGTGTAATTATTTATTAATTACATAAATATTACATCATTAATTATTTAATGAACCAAAAAAATTATATATAACTAAGCAAACGTGCATTGCACGTTGCTTAAACCTAGTATATATATATATATATATATATATATATATTAGGCAGGGAATTGACAATACTACTTAGTTGCTTGGATTTGTCCTTTGGGGGCATTCATTTTGAACACGTCACACACCGTTGTGTGAACGTAACAAATGGAAATGTTGCCCTTTATAACAGGATAAAGATGATAATCGAGTAATTTAAAATATTCGTTACAAAAATTTGATGTGACGAAATGAACCTTCTAACCATATGTACATGCATGCTATTAGTAGAGATAAGATAAATAAATATATCGCTTAATACGCTAAGATGTACACACGCATATTTACATACGCCTAAAATGGTGATATATTATTTTCGATTCTACATATATAGTATAACCATAACATATATCTATCATAAGTATATATTTTCACCATGATTTTTTACTGAGGTAAGTAATGAAGTTCTTCCAGTTTGGGTTTGTTTCTTTTGAATAATTTAATGTTGTAGATGTGACATTGTGGGTTCAATCAATTTCTTCAATATATATGCGATTGTAGCAGCCACCTATGTATTATGTTTAAAGTTGTTACGTAGTCTTGTAATTTTCTGTTTCTCTCACTCACTTTCTCTCTCTAATCACCATTTCTTCTCAACACTCAAGCTCCAATTCAACTTCTCAAGCAGAAAATGAAACTGAAATCAGTGTATTTTTTGGGACGAGCTGCAGCAGAAATTGATGAATTCAATACCCATTTATCACCACAAATACCCGCCGGCGCCGGAAGATTTTCTCCGCCGTCGGGTGCAGCTGCAAAATGCGACGGCGACGCTCATAAATGTCCATGGTGGCCGTATACAAATTCCAAGGATTTCAAAGCGAATACTGCACTGATACTAATCGTGCTTATCATTGCTTTAATCTGTGCTTTAGCTTTCAATGCTGCTATTCGGTATATCATACGCATGCACTGCAGCCGCCGCCGGCGCAATTCTTTGCAATTGCCTGAGGATCACGGCGATGTGGAAACGGCGCAGCCAAAGACGCTTCTCAGCTCCGGTACTGTTAATTATCTAATTATTTCAAAGTTAATTCATTTACATATTATTTTCAACCTGTCAGGTCGAGTACTCGAGATCATTTTTTCGTATCGTGCTTGAACAATTTTTAATAAATAAGTACAGCGAGATTTGAACTCAAGTGATTCTAATATCAAGTTAATCTCAAAAGAACGAAACTAGAAATGCATTTTTAAGTTGGGTTAAAAGTTATAAATGAAATCGACTAGTGGTGGGGCCACGACTTCGCGTAGGGGCGAATGTTGCGAGAGCGGTTGCTACCCCTGCCCCCCAGCTCCGCTTCTGTTAATCGTTATGGACTTTTGGGGTGATGTTTATAGCGAAATAAAATATAATAATTGTAGACGAAACTTTACACTAGTTTGTACACAATTTTATTGTATTAATGTCCACCTAATCATTTGACTAAAAGTTTAAACGCTCTATCATTTAAATATTGTCTTAAATGGATAAAACAGAGAAGCAGGAGGAAATCACGGTTGAGGTGTATTCGGCGGGGATGAAGCTGGCGGGGGAAGAAGCGGAGTGTACAATCTGCTTATCGGAATTTGCAGACGGGGAGAGAATTAGGGTTTTGGAGACGTGCAGCCATGGCTTCCATTTGCAGTGTATACAACAATGGTTGGTTGCACATACCTCTTGTCCCACGTGCAGAGCGAGTTGTACTCTTTGATTTAATGCCCCATTTCAGGTTATAGAGACTTTTAGTTGATGAATTAAAGGTAATATAGTGACAATTTTTGGTATGTAAATCACTTCTCTTTAAGTAATTTCTATTATTATATTTGAAGGGTTAAATATCTTAGCTGCTTTGGTAAGTTTCGTATGTTCGACTATACTAGAATATAGATAATTAAGAAAGCGAAACGCATCAACCATGAACTAGGAATTATATGCTTACGATGAAATAATTACTTGAATGTTTCAAATTGTGTTGGTACCAACTCGGTAGAATTTGCTTAAATTTAAGAAGAAAGAATGGTCAACCATGAACATATTTTAGAATAGTATTTGGGCTTTGATTAGTGCTAAGTGTTACACTTATTTGGGACCTTTAATAATGACATTTTATAGTTCTTTGATTGTATTACCTAATTTATTATGTATTGTGTTTAATAGGTAAATTTATGAATTCGGACTAGGAATATGATCGATTCGTGATTAAAATAGACGTAATTTATCTTGGAAAAGAGAATTAAATAAACTAACTTTATCAATTGTCACGAATAGATGAAAATGACTAGATTAGGAATCAAAAATTGAAATAAATGGCAACATTGGATTTGAAATCCAATGGGTGTGTTTGAGCCACGTTATTTTGGAATAATGTATTCTGTAATAGTAAATTGAAAAGTATGAAAAGTTTTTGATGTGATGGAAAATATTATTTTATTGAAAAATATGTGGTTGAAAATGAGTAGAAGAATTAAAATGAAAATTTTAGCCTTCGTTTGTTTCTCATTTTTTATCCATAAAAATGAAAAATGTGACTGTTATCAATTATATCAAGTCATCAATTTTGAATTTTTATCTCTTGTGTGATGCCCAATAATGGCTATATTTTTAATTCTCATTCTACGATAATGAAAATCAAACTGAGGCTTAATGTGTACCAAACATGAGATAATACAAATCAATTTTTATTGCTTTCTTAGTTTAGAATTAGTATTAATAACAATAAAATCATCTCTTTTGTGTCACGAACATTAAATTTAGTAGTACTAGTGAATTGGGATTAAACATTATTTATCGTGGGACGATAACCCACAACTCATTTTATTATTACTTATTAACGATCACATACACTTGTGGGTTTCAACTGAACAGTTATCTTATCTAGCTAAGCTAAAAGGCTTCGCAATAAATTTGGGCTCAACTAGACTACATATGGCTCATGGCTTGCATAGCCCATTTCTATCTGAATTCAGGCTTCAACGGTGATCAACCTCAAATAGATAACGGAATTGTCACATATAGTAGTAGAAGTTCTTTATAGACTTTTAATTTAGTAACAGATTTTATTATTATTATTATTATTACATTAGGGGATGTGGATGGGGGATCGTACCTCCACTTTCCATGTGACATGTTTCCAGTTTCCACTTAGAATCGAGTGATTTTAGCTAATTTAATATCACTTTGATATGTCGTACTAATAAAAAAGATTAAAGCTGCATTGAGCTTGTGTTTATGCATTATCCGTTGGATTGAATTTGGAGTTTTGTACTCGATTCTAATTCACACTTGATTCAACTTTTGATAAGAATGAGTTTTTTTTTTTTATATAATTATTTTCTCAACAAGATTATTTAATAACCTCCTAATTTAGATTGAGACAAGGAGGAAAAAAAAAACTTTACAATTAGGATTATCAGCTTTTCTCTAATAATAAAATAAGCTTTGAAGATCATTTATTATCAGCAAACGGCTCAATGAACTACCCAAGTCGACTAATATCACGTTTTATGTTTCTATCAAATGATGATGTATTTTCGCGTGTATTGAACAATAAAGTTCCTACAATTGATCAAGAATGTCAATTGATTTGTTGCTCACATGTGTATAATCATGAAAGGAACAACAATGTGACTTACAACTTGATTCTCGTACCATAAATCTTGAGTGATGTCTTGAGTCTTTGAAGACAAATACTAACATTTTAGGAGGAAATATCTGCAAATGGCTGAAAGAAAAGGCCATAATTCCTATTTGGCCTTTGATCATTAAATATGTTTAAAAAAAAAAAAAAAAAACTTAAATTATAACTTTAGACAAGTAAAACCGAAAAATACCCCTTCCCACTCTCTCCCTCCGCACAAAAAACTCAGCCCACCTTTTTTATTATTAATCTGGTCAATAGTCTGTCCACCTTTTTTTATTACTAAATCGACTGTTGGGTTGGAACATGTAGTATTTATGATCATTTTATAATTAAATAATATTTGCATTCTTTAAGTTTAAAAATTTTCTTTTATTCTAATTTTTATACAAAAGATGAAATAAATAATTTTAAATTGATAATTACGAAAATAAAATATTATTTCTCAACGTGTTAAAAAATTCTTATTGTTTCCCCTTTAATATTTTAATTAATTTAAAATTGTTTAATTAAATATAATTTGTAAACTAATCTTTCATTTTTCAAATATAATTAAATAAATATATATTGTTTACTTAATTTAAAATTTTCATTTTGTTTAAATTTTTGTATAAAAAATGAAACAAATAATTTTAAATTGATAATTATGAAAATGAAATATTATTTTTTAATGTGTTAGCAAATTCTTATTTTTTTTCCTTTTAATATTTTCATTAATATAAAATTCTTTAATTAAATATAATTTTTAAACTAATCTTTCATTTTTCAAATGTAATTAAATAAATATATATTGTTTACATAATTTAAAATTTCCTTTTTGTTTAAATTTTTGTATAAAAAATGAAATAAATAATTTTAAATTGATAAATAAATATTATTTATTTTTTCATTTTAAATTCTTTAATTAAATATTCATTGTAAACAAATCTTTACCTTTTTCAATTTTAATTAAATAATATTTATTTTCTTTATTTAATTTTAATAATTTCCATTTATTAAATAAAGATTTTGAAATTGTTAATTACTAAAATGAAATATTATTTTTTGACGAATTAGCTAATTCCTTTTTTTCATTTTAATTTTTAATTTAAAATTCTTTAATTAAATATTCATTATAAACAAATTTTTACCTTTTTCAATTTTAATTAAATAATATTTATTTTCTTTATTTAATTTTAATAATTTCCTTCTATTAAATAAAGAACTTGAAATTGATAATTACTAAAACCAAATATCGAGTTAGCTAATTCATTTTTTTTTCTTTTTAATTTTTTAATTTAAAATTTTTTAATTAAATTCATTGTAAACAAATCTTTACTTTTTTCAATTTTAATTAAATAATATTTATTTTATTTATTAATTTCCTTTTATTAAATAAAGAATTTGAATTGATAATTACTAACATGAAAAATTATTTTTTGACGAATTAGCTAATTCTTTTTTTTTTCATTTTAATTTTTTAATTTAAAATTCTAAAAAATTAAACATTCATAGTAAAAAAATTCTTTACTTTTTTAAACCTTAAATAAATAATATTCATATTCTTTATTTAATTTTGATAATTTCCTTTTATTAAATAAAGAATTTGAAATTTATAATTCCTAAAATATTTTTTTTTTGACGAATTAGCAAATTCTATTTTTTTTTCCTTTTAATTTTTTAATTTAAGATTCTTTAATTAAATATTCATCGTAAACAAATCTTTCATTTTTTTTTCAATTTTAATTAAATAATATTTATATTCTTTATTTAATTTTAATAATTTCTTTGGTTTGAATTATATATATATATATATATATATATATAGAGTTAAATAAAGAATTTGAATTTACCAAAATTAAATATTATTTTTTGACGAATTAGTAAATTCTATTTTTTCCTTTTAGTTTTTTAACTTAAAACTCTTTAATAAAATATTCATCGTAAACAAGTCTTTAATTTTTTCCATTTTAATTAAATAATATTTAGATTCTTTATTTAATTTTAATAATTTCCTTTGTTTTGAATTTTATTTTTTAATTTAAAATTATTTCTTCCGTGTAGTTGTTACAATTTGGTTCACTTAATTTTTCTGAGATTATGATGTATTCTATTATCTTATGTTCGATGTTCTAATATTTAAATATTTTTTTTTTTTTGCAGCATGGAGTATCACTTGGATGTGACACCAAGACAGTTTGTCAACATACATATTCTCATCATCGAGAACCACACACGAATAATTAGATTATGGTTCACTCGTTCCGATCCTAGAGCTCCCACCCCGCTCATGTCTCTAACGAGATAAAACAATTAAATCATCATTTGTAAATTCATTTACATTATCGTTGTCATGAGAATTTTGTGCGTCACGACGATATCACAATGAAGAACAATTGTATCGGAAATATTAGCGTCATCCTCGTGAGCTATCTCCAATATATCTCAAAAATCATTTGCATTATCATCAGCTATAGCTGAATATTCATTTCTACCTCTCGCGTCGTCCTTCCTTACTAAAGTCATGCAAAATTAGTGTCATTTGCATTTTGCTCAACTTAAACAAGTAATTCACTTCAATATCAGATGTAACCTTCACATGTGGAATTGAAAATGACAAATGCTTTTTAAATTGAATTCTCAGTACACATATCTTATTGAGATGAATCAACGTTCGGCTTGTTCTGCATATCAAGGTACTCAATAGTTGCGTCGAAACTCACAGTGAATATTCAAGAATATTAGGGGTTAAATGCATACAACTTAAAGGCCCGTTCGGTAGGGATTACAATCAGATTAAAATTGAAAAAATTAGCCGTTATTGTTGAATTTTATTAGACGAGTGAGACCAAATAACGACCATATTTTCAATTTTAATTGGATTTTAATCCATACCGAATGGGCCTAAGATCAAAAGGAGTGAAAACAAATCAATTTTCAAACGCATAAGGATGTCCAAATTCTTAGTTGGAGATTGAGACTCATTTTTTTAGCCCAGTAAACATTCGAATTGAAAAATAGACATTTCTAGTAAAGTTGTAACCCTTTGAGTTATCTTTCTAAAGTATTTTGAATTGCTTTAATCGGATATTGAGAGAAAACGTTATGATAAAAATACTGAAACGGAAGCAGAGTAACAGTTGACTTTTTCGACTGTTAACAACCGATTTTTTCAACTCTTAACATGCAATTTTTTGGCTGTTAACAATCTAAAGTAGACTATTAACAGTAAAAAATTGGATGTTCCGAAAAGTTATGTAGATGAATTTTTTTCGTTCACGCTTAAAAAAATTATACATCTGCTAAAAAAAATTATCTGCGTGTTGCCTATGTCAAATCTTAATCTATCGAGTAAAAATGTATATACATTTAATGAAAACGAAATTAAACATATACAAATATACTCACCAATTCGAAGTAATTGACAGAAAACAATTTTTTTTTCAACTATCGTTATTTTTGAGATTTTCAGAGGGAAGAAAATGAGATAGTTTTTATTTGTATTGGAGTTGATTTTGTAATTTTAAGTATGGAGTGTTTGATTTTTATTTGTTAACTAAAATGATATTATTTTCTTTTTAACAAAATTATATTTTGTAATTATTTTATTCACTTAACGACTTTTGTTAACTAGGGAATTTATGTGCTTTGACTAGACTATTTAGGTGATATCTCCCTTCATGTTTATACTAAACAAATATTACATTTTTAGCCTCCGTTTGTTTCTCATTAAAAATCCATAAAAATGAAAAATATGACCGTTATCCATCATATCAATTCATCAATTTTGAATTTCTATCTCTTGTGTGGGACCCAATAACAGCTATATTTTTCATTCTCATTCTACATTAATGAGAATCAAACGGAACCTTAGATATTAGTATACTAGGGTGTGTTGGAGCCACATTATTTGGAAGAATGTATTTTGAAATAGTAGATTAATAAAGAGTGTATGGTTGAAAATAATTAAAAGAATGAAAATGAAAATTATAATGTGTACCAAACAATGACTATTGAGAAAATTCGATAGACCTAAAGGTAAGGATGTAAACAAAAATCATACTAATTGAACCACTTACGTCTTGCCAATTTTAAGAGTGATCCATGCGTTTTGATCTTTCTTTCAAATCAAACTTGAATCAGACTTTTATTTTTTATCTTCCTTGCACATAAACAAAAATTAGTTGTCTCGTCCAAATCTTGATTTCAACTCATAACCAATTATTGATCAAATCAAACAATTGAAAAATAAAAAACAATCATCAAAATTGAAAAGAACACCCTCACACAAACTTCTTTATTACTACTCAACAAACATACAGCACAGCAAGAAGTTGGATTCAAGCGTAAGATAAACCACCCCCACCTGGCCTCCTGTCGGCACCCACCGCATCGCGCTGCGTTTTAGACTGAAGAGGAAGAAGGTAAATTGAATCGAACTCTAGTTAAATGCAAGAGTGAATATGGAAAATTCAACTCAAATGTTAGTCCAAGATCGTGCAAAACTCAAAAATAATCAACCCAGAAGCAGACCAATTTTAGCTTCGAATAGATTTTCTGATCCCAAGAATCTTGATTTTTCCACATGGGTTTCGGAAAATCTGTACAAAATCCTCACAATCTTTCTACTTATCACCACCGTGGCGGCCCTTTTCTTCCTCCGTAATTATGGCGCAGCGGGCGGCGATACTACGGCTCTTCTCTGCCTCCAGTCTACTCAGTCTCAGTCGATTCGCCCCAAGTTCCCAGTTATCAATTGGAATTCCATTCCTCGCATTGTTGATAAAATCACTCCTTATTCGAATTTCCGATCCGAGAAATGGATTGTTGTATCTGTCTCGGATCAGCCCTCTGATTCGCTGCGGAAACTGAATAGTATTAAAGGTTGGCAAGTGCTTGCGGTGGGACATTCCAAAACCCCAAAAGACTGGAGTCTCAAAGGTACGATTTAGTATTGAATTTTAACATCCGTTAACATGTAGCCAGAATGTGAATTTGTTGCGTTGTCGATGAAATTGATATTTTTTCGTTGATTGGAATTTTTAACTAATATAAGTGGTCATTTATGTTAAAGGTTTGAACTTCAAGATGAATTTGTGAAATATTTATTTATATTTTTGACGCATCCCGGATGATTAATGGAGTTCTTAGGAGTTTGATGTTCTTATTTTGATTGTTTCAACAGGTGCTATTTATTTATCTTTAGAAGTTCAAGCTCAATTGGGATTTAGAGTGGTTGATTATTTGCCATATGATTCATATGTGAGAAAAAATGTTGGATATTTATTTGCAATACAACATGGTGCGAAAAAGATTTATGATGTTGATGATCGAGGAGATGTGATTGATAATGATATTGGGAAGCATTTTGATGTTGAATTGATTGGTGAAGGTGCTAGGCAAGAAGTTATTTTGCAGTATAGTCATGAAAATCCTAACAGGACTGTTGTGAACCCTTATATACATTTTGGCCAGCGGTCTGTTTGGCCACGGGGGTTGCCCTTGGAAAATGTAGGCGAGATTGGGCATGATGAATTTTACACAGAGGTTTTTGGTGGGAGACAGTTTATACAACAAGGGATTTCAAATGGGCTACCAGATGTGGATTCGGTTTTTTACTTTACTAGGAAACCCGTGTTGGAAGCATTTGATATTAGATTTGATGAGCATGCCCCGAAAGTGGCATTGCCACAGGGTACGATGGTACCTGTTAATTCATTCAATACTATTTTCCACTCATCTGCTTTTTGGGGTTTGATGCTTCCGGTTTCGGTTAGTTCAATGGCTTCTGATGTGTTGAGAGGGTATTGGGCACAAAGGCTTCTATGGGAAGTCGGAGGGTATGTTGTGGTGTATCCTCCAACTGTTCATCGTTATGATAGGATTGAAGCATACCCTTTTTCAGAAGAGAAAGATCTTCACGTGAATGTGGGCCGGTTAATCAATTTCTTGGTGGGATGGAGATCGAATAAGCACAGGTTATTTGAGAAAATTCTTGACCTAAGTTATGTGATGGCCGAAGAAGGATTTTGGACGGAAAAAGACGTGCAGTTTACTGCTGCTTGGCTTCAAGATTTGCTTGCTGTTGGTTACCAGCAACCTCGGCTTATGTCTCTTGAGTTGGATAGGCCGAGAGCAAGTATTGGCCATGGAGATAGGAAGGAGTTTGTCCCTCAGAAACTACCGTCTGTGCATCTTGGTGTAGAGGAAATTGGAATGGTAAATTATGAAATTGCGAATTTGATACACTGGAGGAAGAATTTTGGGAATGTAGTGCTTATAATGTTCTGCAGTGGACCCGTCGAACGAACTGCTCTGGAGTGGAGATTGCTATATGGCAGGATATTTAAGACAGTTATCATACTCTCCGGGCAGAAAAATGTCGATCTTGCTGTGGAAGAAGGCCAGTTGGACCATGCTTACAAGTAAGTATATTATTCTTTTTCCTATTTTCCTGCTTTATTTTTACAGAATTTCTAGATGTTGCTTGAACAAGTTCTTGTTCCAGTTTGATTTGTATTGTATCAAGACTAGTTTGCATTAAGAAAAAATTCTTTAGATAATCTATTGGAAACCTGAAAATTGCAAAAATATTTGGCTTGTCTAGTCAAATAAAATATTTGTTATGCTTTGTTTTTTGGCTTGAATGATGTTAATGATATAACCAACTTCCACTTATATTTGAACCTATTTTTGGCTAGATTCAAGTTAGACAAAATCTAAATAGTTTCAGGATTTGTACTTACCTAACTGGGTTTAAGTAATTCAGAGCAAACTTATTCCCACTTAACACTAAATTTACGAGTTTGCCAAACACTACCTATTGTGGCTGATCATACTTTTTCATGCCTCTTGTGGTATTTACCTTTTATGTTAGAAATCATTATCAATTATCATTTTCTTTGGATTCTAGCTTTCACTAGATTCAACAAAAGAGAACTATTTTTATGTCATCAATCCAGTGGATTAGGGTTTTTTTTTTTTTTTTTTCCATCTGCCAAATACCTATAGTAGCCAGATGAACACATTTATCTAGGAATAATTTTCTTGAAATAGCAGCCCAAGTATTTTTGTGCTCTTTCCTTTCTAAGTCTGAAGTAGTTCAAGGTTATGTTTATTTACTTTAAAATTGGCCCTTCTGATAGGGGAAGCAATTAACTTAACATATTTTTTTTACCATAATTTATATCATTTTTCATGGTAAATGCCTAAATGGAATGATTTTATCATACACTTGTGGAAATTGAAAAAACTACCAATATGTTGCTTTCATGGTGAGTTACTAATTTGGCTCCATCTTTTGATTTTACAAAATCACTGCGAATTGCTGGTCACATTTAATTACTTGAGGAAAATTCAGTCATCATGCACTCGTATTTTAAGCGCCCTGCCTCTGTCAAGAACAAAAATGGTAAAAAGTGATCGTGATTAAGGCTGACAAAGCTTATTTAATTAGTTAACATGTCATCCGCTGTGTTGCTTGCCCAAATAAATTAATGCCTTGTGAAGCTGGTTTCATTGTTGAAGGGTCGAGTTTTCTTCTTTATTTATATACTTATGGCGATGAAAAGCAGTTGGTGACTTAATGTAATGCAACAGTGCTCTAGATATTGATGTTGTATTTCATAAATAAACCCTTCTTGCATTTTCTTCTGGTTTTTCCTTGCTTGTGACGTTACCGCGTTTTGGTTTCAGGTATCTGCCAAAATTATTTGATAGATATACCAGTGCAGAAGGATTTTTATTTCTTCAGGATGATACTATTCTTAATTACTGGAACTTGTTGCAAGCGGATAAGACTAAGCTCTGGATCACAAACAAGGTAATTAGTGTGTTCGTCCTTAAGGTTGTCGTGGCTGCTCATGGGTATAAAAGCTTCTTATGGAATGTTTGGCTAAGCTCAAAGAATTTAATTATAAATAAATAATTGTTATATTCATTAAAATTGGAAATAAGGAAGTTACTTGTTTTGACAGTAACATAAAAATAAGTTTCAAATAAAGTACTTTGTTTAATTAAAATAGCATATCCAAACATGTATGGATGCAAAATGTTGCTTAAAATTAACAATTATTTTTTTAAAGCTTAACCAAAATTATAACTGACTGGAAATAGTGCTATTTATAAAAACCAAAAATTTATATTGTTGAAAGTTCTATGGACACACATGAAAAACACTATTTCCTCTACACACACAAACACAGCGCTATTTACCTTATGGATAACAAGATAAACAAAAATTATGTTCACAGTGCAATTGATTAACTTTTTGCCCTGGGTTGCAAATATGAGTGATTGCATGTTATTATCATTGGTTTTCTGACAAGATAGCTTGTTGAATCTAATAAAAAATGCATGCATATAGGTATCCGAGTCTTGGACCAGCGTTTCAATTTCTGGAAACTCCGATTGGCTTGCGAAGCAAGCGGATATGGTGAAAAAAGTAGTTGCCACTATGCCAGTTCACCTTCAAGTCAATTTCAAAGAAACTGTGAAAGATCACAAGAGTCTCGTAATATGCAATTCTGAGGTATTCTATGTTCCTCGCCGTTTTGTAGCTGACTTTATTGATCTTGTTAATCTAGTCGGAGGTCTAGACATCCATCACAAGGTTGCGATACCAATGGTTTTTTCGGCAATCGCCTTACCTCAGAATTTTGACCCAGTGTTTAGGTCCATGGTATATAAGCAAAATATACCGAGTAACTCTACATCATTTTATTCTGCTGAAGTGCCTGCTGTTCACCCTTGGAACGTGTCAAGCGAGCAAGATTTTATTAAGCTAATAAGAATAATGGCAGCAGGTGATCCTCTCTTAATGGAGTTAGTCTGATGGCAACAAAATACTTTTTCGAGTCTTAATGCCTTGAAGAGGAGTGGGGGGGGGGGCGGTGAAATACTTGTACACCCTGTATCGACAAAATATACTGCAGTTTTTTTTTTTTTTTTGTATTATTCTTTCAGGAAGAGGTTCCTTTGTAGAACGTTTTTTTCTTAATATTGTTTCTTGTTGTAGATTTTCTTGCACAGTAACAAACTTTGTAAAAAGAATTGTTATTCTTTTCTGTATTTCGATTTGCTTCTAGGAACGTAAGAGTTTTTGGTCGACACTGTAATTTGTAAATTTATATAACACTTCAACTTCTTACCATTTGCAACTGAAAATCTTGTTTACAGAAGTTTGCATTTGTGTTGAATTTTTATTATTGTAGACCAGCTTGTATGAGGCAGTGTTGATGAGTAAAAAGCTGAAATATTATATAGGCTCTGTTTGAGCCAAATTATTGTAAAATGAGGATGAAAAATATAGTTGTTATTGGTCCACAAGAGATAGAAAATTTGAATTTAAATGTTGATGTGATGGATAACGGTCATATTTTTCATTTTAATGAGATAATAATGTAGATCAAACAGGGTATAATAATGCCAAGTTTATTAGTTATTGCTTATCAAATATGCTGTTAGCTATGCAAGCTATGAAAGTAAGAATAAGCGGTTCACTCGACTAATATCCTTGGTCTAAAACCGGTGGAAAAAGAAACATCTTGATTGAAATAAGCCTTAACAAGCTTTCTTTCTGAAGCATGATCAATCGCTCAATTATCGAATAATGACGATAAGATCCTCATTCAATCATCTGTTGAGTCGATAAAACTCGAAGGGCATGTTTGGGATTTGTTTGAAGAAGTGATGAATGGATTTAGGCAACTTATCAATGTGGTCCAAATTTGATGCATGAATATATGATATATAGCCGGAATAGGTATACAAGTCTTCCATAAGGAGAGGGATTTCGTTTGTTTTTGAAAAATATTTCATCCTAATACTAAATGGTATTCCTCCCGTTTTCTTTGCGTGCCCATTTCGCCAATTGAATTTTAATTTTAAAAAAAAACATTGACTAGATATAAGATTCTTTAGGACTTGTTTGTCTCCTATTTTAGGAGAAGAAATATAGTTTTGAATAGTATTTTTTTGAGAATGTATGGTTGAAAAGTAAAGTAATTTTATTGGTTTGTGTGTAGAATATTTTATTGAGTGAATATGTGGTGGAGATTGTTTACTTTAGTAAACAATGTTTGAGAAAATTGATGACAAATATGAGCTTAATTTACTTTTACACGTTTCATAATGACATCTTATTTTTCTGAGAAAACTTGTTCGAATCAAGCTCTCGATTGGAAATACAACAAAGGAACATTTAAGACAAAGCTAGCATAGAGTTGAGCTTCAGCGTTGGAGTTTTGACATTACGAATTTATAATGTTTTTAGTTTAACTATTAAGAGTCAAACTCTTATCCATTATTTTTCATGTTTTAATATATATGCTATTATTATTGTGGTGTTGATGGCACTTTTGGTGGTTGGATTGGATTTAACTAGATAATTTAAGGAAAAAAAGAGTTCATCGTACTGTATAATGTTAATTGTCGTGTTGTGAACAAGTTGACTATTCACGAGCTACAACTCTAAAACTAACTCAATACTCAATTTGTCAATTGAAATTAATCATCAAACCTAATTGAATTGAAGACTTATTACGCTTGGTAGATTTCGTGACCATGTCAAGATGATCTCACTATTGGAATATCTATTGAACTCGCAAATTCTTCACGGAGGGAGATAGCGAGCTTCAATGAAATCTTTGCAAAGTAAAGATAGTGAGCACATTTAGACGTTCCATCTTCATTTTCCACTAACAAAAAAATATCACGATAAATAAGACCCTTGTAACCATTCAAGTGTCTTTTGTACAATCATGCAATTCTAACAATTCACTTACACTCGTTACACTAAAATTACACCAAAATCACTATTGAACATTTTCTATCATCGTACTCTCTTACATTTAATCTGAATTCGTTTTGAATTTGATCCTTGTCAAACCTTTCAAATCGTCATCATTAGATTCTAAATTGATATATATATTTGGTTATGGTACTTTGGCTAAGTTGTTTACTACAAATATGATAGGAATGACATGTGATTGGCCTAGTTACTTTTTATATATAGTTGTGATTGATCGACACAATTCATAGTAGCTGAGCGGGGTGGGGGTCCTCATATGCTTTATTGGTACTTTCTTTCTTTAATTTTTTGAACTAGTTTAATGTACTAGACGTGTATGAAAAATCTAAACAAATGTGTAGGCTCCACTTAATTGCGATGACTGGAAAAATTGGTAGGTGACTCTCAAAATGGTTGGTCCACGTAAAATGGTGGCTCTAACGTAATGAATGAGGAAGAGCGAGACGAGGTGATAATCTGTTAAGAAGGGTTGTCTTGTCTATATATGGTTATATTCCCAAGTCTAACTTTTAACAATAGGTAAGAAAGAATAGGTTATTATTTTTTTATTTGTAAGAAATAATAGTTTATATTATTTGAATTCAAATAATTATTCCCTAAACATTCCTTGATTTTCCTATTTGAAGGGGAAGTGATTATGATTTCGAATTCACGCATTCAAATAAACACAAAATTAGAAGGGTAAGATCTTTTTTTCTTCGTGGAACCATTAATATGTGCACAAAGAATGCTACGCATCTTCCACTTTTGAACCCCATATACAATCAATTTTCATATTTGTATACGCATTCAACAAACCAAAACCAACTCCCGCACCAAGTTTAACAATTACCGATGATCTTCAACTAAAATCGATGATTGTTACCTGCGGCGAAAAGCGATGTTTCACCTCACCAGGAACCAAGTCTATCCCGAGCGGTCAGCCATGTTGTTTACTTGAATTGCCTCGTGGATGGCTTTAGGGTAGGATCGACTTTTTCTTTTCGCACAACGATTTCAAGAAACTTGTTTGAATACGGCCCAAAGATAGGGTAGGATCGCCTTTTTCTTTTCGCACAATGAATTCAAGAATCTTGTCTGAATATAGCCCAAAGAAAGATTTCGTACATACACCTTTAGCAATCGAGGTAGAATCATCGTAAATTTGTCATACTATAAAATTTCTAACAATATTAACAAGATCATGTAAACATGGTGAGAACAAAATTGTCCTGCATGGTCCAAACATCAACCTCCCACGTGGGATAGCTGCCATGGACCATCGTGCACAAAGAGGCAAAGGAAATGTAGATTTTTATCATACACTCACATGATATGTAACATATGTTCATCAATAGCCCCTTAGGCTAAAAATAAATTAAGTTCCAAAATTTAAAGCCTTTTTATTTGTTGGTCCAAACTGCAATCATTTATTAATTATTATACCCACGTCGAAGCCAATAATATTAGGAGGATGGCCAAATTAAATAGGAATTAATTCCTCTTTTCTAATTTTGTTGAATTCCTTGCAGATTATATCACCATTTTTTTCTTAAAAACAAAATGATATGGAAAAGACATTTAAAAACTAGGCTAGACAAAATTGTTTTTTGTTTTTTGTTTTTTTATTAATAAATAAAAATCCAGTAACATAAAAAATTAACGAGACCTTAGTGTTTGTTTGTTAGTCAATTCCTAGAATTATAACGAGATTTCAAAGAAATTTTGAAGGCGAAGAAAGAAAACAAAAAAAAGAGTACAATGCAATGCCATTCATAGAGTTAAAGAAATTGATCAAAACCATTGAGTCAAAACATAGAAGTATTAAAGAAATTGATCAAAACCATTGAGTCAAAAACTAGGCTAGACATAAATGTATGATTTGCGGGCATGGGCTTTCTTGCATGGTAAATCGACAATCTCGACGTCGTTGGGACTAAAACTTCCAAATTTTCCTAGCATTTACTTCAACATTGACATTCGCCTCAATTTTGTCACCATCACCAACATCATCATTAGTCGAGCTGTTTTCAGTATTCAGTAAGGTAGATTTGTCGTTGACAATATGGTCGTTTTTGCCATCGTAAGTAGGATAGTCCAATATTGAAATTGTCATTTTCGAAATCAATGGAGTTTTAAGAGATTTTCCATTAAACATTTGTTATGGGAAAGAGATCAAATGTCTGAAATATCAAGATTGGCCATTTTCAACAGAGAAAATTGGGAGTTCATGAAGAATGAAGGGTTTTCTCGACAAAACGATACTTCTGTAAATTCTATTTATAAACAAAAATAAGAATGAAAAACTAAGGGGCCGTTCTCTTTGTGTTTCAGTTTTGTGTTTTGAGTTTTGAATTCATTTTGAATTTTGTGTTTTGAGTGTCCATTTTTAGATTATTGAAAATGTGTTCTTTTTGGCATTTTGAAAACACCAAAAACGTGTTTTGAGAATTTTGGCTTGATTATAACTGAAAACACAAAAAACGACAAATTTGTTGTTATGGATTTTCTTTGTAAATTTTTAACTTGTTTTCAAAAACGCGTTTTCGAAAATAAAAAAGAGAACGCGTTTTCACCGTTTTAAAAAATCGAAAACAGAAAACGACTTGACATACCCTAATATTTTTAATCAAACAAAATGCCAAAGGATTGAAAAGAACATTAGTTAAGCAATTAACATATTTTTCTATTGTCCTTACAATTAACATATAAAATTAGTTACAACAAATTTAGAAAAAGAAAGAACATCTGATTGAGATAGTTATTAAGAAATGTTTGGCCCACTAAGGCCATCTCAATCGATTGAAAGCAATTTTTAGTGTACTTGACTAAAGTAAAAGAAATTTGCAAGCTTGGATAAGTGGAAATGGGACCTCCACCAAACAATACCTTGAATTATATTTAAAGCGAAGAAAGAGCACAAATCCATTTTTTTCTTCACCAAGTCGAAATGATAAAGACACAAACCAAACAAAGGTTTTGTAATTTTCTCTATTATCCTTCTTATCCAAAAGTTAATTCAACATTATTTGGTTGTTTCTTTATATTATACTAGGTTTAAGCAACGTGCAATGCACATCTGCTTAGTTTATATTTAATAGTTTTGTTTAAGAATTAATTTGTTATTAATAAAGATGTAATTTTTTTGGTTAATTAAATAATTAATGATGTAATGTTTATGTAATTGATAAATAATTAAATAAAGTGCTTCTCTCTGTCATTTCCAACCCAAAATCACAAATAGAAAACTCAAGGTATGTTAATGGGCAAGAAGATGAGTTTACTTAGGTTTCATTTGATTCTCATTAATGTAGAATGAGAATGAAAAATATAGCCGTTATTGGACCCCACACAAGAGATAGAAATTCAAAATTGATAGATTGATGTGATGGATAACGGTTATATTTTTCATTTTTATGGGTTTTTAATGAGAAACAAACGGAGGCTTAAACTTTTTGCATGTCTTAAGTCTTTACTCTTTTTAAGTAATAATGCAATTCATTTTATCGCTAAAGTATGATATGTATTACGATAATATATGTATATCATGTGTTAGACTTAGTATTGGTAAGTGACATGTAAATTTTCGAGGACGAAAATATTTTAAGGGGGTGAGAATGTAATACCCCGAAGATTTTCATAAAATATAATTCAATTTTTATATACTATATTTTAATATTTTGAAAGTTATGGACTAAATGATATATTTATCAAATTATATTTTATTTGTGTCAAATATTTAGATATTGATGGAGTTATCGTAAATATATGAATATTGATCTCGTTGGATAAATCGTAATTAGATACATAAATCATATTCGAGAAAAAGTCGATTCGGATAAGTTAACTCCAAGATATTTTAGTTTGAAGGAATTATCAAAAGCTAATTTATTATTATTATTATTTAATTATAATTTTGAAAGTAGGGGTGGTGAAAAAAGATTTTCCGTTAAAAACAAGAAATTCCGTTAGTTTTTCCGTTAAATCAAGAAATTCCGTTAATTTTTCCGTTAAACCAACATATTCCGTTTAATAGTCACTTTTTATATATAGAAAGATAATTGAGGCTTTAACATATTAAACGGCGTAACATAAACTGAACTTCGTTAAAACACAAAATTTATTATTGTTGCTTTGAGTTGTATCGACATAGGTGTTTAATTAGGCAATTAATTCAAATCAGGGTTAGTTAATTGAGCTCAACGTTAGTAATACAACTTAATACTTTTTGAGAGTTTCTTCTTTTGTTTCTAAGTATAAAATAGATAGAAAGTAATAATCAATAAGTTCGAGGACAAGTTTATGGTCATTTATATTTTGTTATGACCTTTACTATATGAATGTTAAGTGACTGCCTGGGAAAGATTAAAATCATCAAAACACTAATTTTTTGACCGTTATATGTAGAAAAGTGGGGCCCATCATCTCACATATTTGCTGCAACGGCTGGAACTTTGCTGCTACAATGGGTGAAATTCTACTTTCTATTGCTCCCGACAGAGCCTAAGTAGTGAATTAGACATTTAAAGACCGAAATATTCGAAAAACAAGTTTAAGAGATTTTTAGTAGCCTTTTATACATGTACCACATCAAACAACTTAATTTAATACCAAGTAATAAACTATACAAATTAGAAGAAAGCGTACACGATCCAGAAGTATTACTTTTTCATCCACGGTCAAATTGGCTCGTATTTTGTTCATCTCTACTACAATATTCTTTAATTTTATTTTTTAATGTGTTTATAGAAATATAGAGGAAAATACAAATATTTCCAGTAATGTAGGAGTGCGAAAAAAATATTTTTTATTCTTATTAAGGAAAAATATGCCGAAGAAATTATGGGAAAAAAATTAAAGAAAAACCCAATAAATGTTTATTTTATTTTCCAACTCATTGTCTCATCAGTCATCACACTGAAACTATCCCATCATTCGCTCCCTTTTTCTGTCCTCTCTCTCTCTAAACTCTCTCTGTATACATATATATAATATATTGCCCTTTATTTGGGTATATACTGTCTGAAAATAATTGTACAAATTTTCTGCAACATATATCAAAAGCCCCAAAAAGTTGGAAAGAGAAAAAAAAAAAAAAAAGAAATAAATAAATGATACTACCATACTGTACATTAATTATTGTGGAACTACATAATTAGTCCCCAATTTATTCACTTAATTACAAACAAGTTTCCATACTTTTTGGTATTCACATTCCCAAAATCCTCCCTTTCTGTAGCACCGAGGTGCTTAGTATGCAGGCACCGTTGAAAGAATAATGTTACTTGTACATAATAATTTACATACAGACGATGTGTCAAGAAGAGAAGATAATTCTTTTCTTTTATTTGGTGGAAGAAATCTTGACCGAATCATTTATCTCCACATTATGTTTACGTAAACTATTATATATGTGTAATACAAACGTTGTTTAAGCCCCGTTTGACATCCATTAATTTCTCTTTCTCTTTCTCATTCTTCATTTCAACCACACATTCTCCTAATAAAATAATATTACACACAAATCAAAAACTTTTCATCAATTTTTCACCGCACTCTTACATCAATCACTATTCCAAAAATTCTTTTCTACTTAAAATGGGTTTCAAACAGGGGCTAAATGTCATCAAGCATGCACACAACTGACAAGGCTGGTGCAACACACTTTCCTAGGGACAAAAACACCAAAATCCAATTTTAGTAAAAAAATAAAAGAAATACGAAACAAAAGAAAAAAGAGAGCTCACCATACCATGTACTAGTTCCTTTCCATTCCCTCAACCTTTGCCGTCATCAGCTACCCACCTATCTCCTATGCTATCGAGTTGAGAAAATAACAAAATTATCAAACTTTTGATTGTCAACTGGTCTCACGATCAAGTCAAGAAAAATAAATAATAAAATGCCGTTGCTTTATTATCAAAACCACATGAAACTGAGTTCATGGTTAATATTTTGCACTACATTTTAGGACAGTTATTAAAAGTTTGACCATTTTAAAAGCTAATTGGACTCAAAAAAATAAATGGGGACTTTTTTGCTATTCAGTGAATAGGTCAGGGATTAACTCTGTAATGTTCCCTTAATTATTCACTGCTCTCTCTCTTTCTTGCTGTCTTTTGCCAGCTCCACCTCCCTACAAACCTTTTGCTTTCTCGCTCTAAAACCACCTCAACTCTTCACCTATCGTTGTATTTTTCAAGAAAGAGAGAATTTGGAGAGATCTCTTAAAGGTTTGTTGATCAAATGACTCTTAATAGTGCTTCTTTAGATCCCATCTATTGAATTTGGATATGGGTTTTTGTGTTCTGGATTTAAAGTGTGTTAGATTTGAGCTCTAGTGGGATGTTAGTGAGACGGGTTTGCTTGATCGTAAATCTTTACCTATTTAATTCAATTGGAGAGTTGATCTGAAATGATATTTATTCTTTTAATAAGTTAATGCTTGTTGACTGTCTGATATTTGATTATTATTTATTTTTTTATTTTTTTACTTAGCAAGCTTAAGTTACATTTTCATATTAGTTTTTATATATATTTTTGCTTGTTTTCTTGGGATCTGTTAATTTTGAATTGGTACGGTAAAGGAAGGATCTTTAAGGTGAACTTGAGGTTTTTGTGGTTTTGACTAGAATATCAAATTTTGAATTGGGTTCTTATGATCGACCGCAATTAAATTGCTTATTTTAGTTGGTAAGCTTATTGTTAGTAAATGCAATGATTGAATTGCTGGCATATACCACGAGTATCTTGATTACACAGTTGTTTTGGGAGATCATAAGTTTCTGAAGTTGAATCCTTGTATTCTACAAGCTGATCGGGGTACTACATGCTGGAAAATGGTGCAAGCTTAGCTGCAGAGGCATTGATATATAGATGAATAATTTCTTTGAAGAGTTGGTGGTATTATTTGGATCAAGTTTACTCTAGAGATGTCTTGAACTGGAGTAAACCTGCCCACGATATCCAATGTCATTGTCTTGCGTAGTCAAGAATAAATGACCGAGTTTTGTCCATAAGTACCCAGCTTTTTATTTATTAGCTTGCTTTGCTCCAAGTTTAAATAAGATGTAGCTCCCTTCAAGTTGTTTTGGGTGTGAAGCAATGTCAGATCAAAATACCTTACAAGCATGAACTCTCTTTGAAAAGGAGGTGACCCGCTTTTTTAACCTTAAGCTCTAATTCTCACTTCACACAGCTCCGTTCACTCCCTATGGGGGATTCTTGCTTTATATGATTCAACCTCAGACCCATTTATATGTAGCAGATAACAGTGGGACTTGAGAATTGATTGGGCATACATGGAAGATGTGAGCGTTATGATTTGAGCGATTATTCAAAAATTATTGATCAGTTGACACCTTTTGCTAGTAGTTTATGAGTGTTCCAAGAAATCCGATGCAGCTGACTTCAGTTTCCTACTTTTGCACATCAAATTTGAGATAATATTAATATCCAAGAAGTAGTTGAAGGAGAGGTTAAATGCACGTGGCTAGTTATATTGTAAGGACAAAAATCTTGTAGTGTTGTCTCATTTGTGAGTGTTTTCTAGCATATGACAAATTTGTCTGGATTATAATATTTTAGCATAGCACACGAGCATATTCTTAGGGTCCTTTAGTTTTTGTTTCTCAATAATGCTACATGGGAAAAGTCTCAAGTACAGTTCATGAGCCGATGTATGAAAGCATTAGCATTTTCAAGTAGTGCCTTATTTCGTCTGAAGTCGAAAGGGCAAAAATGGTTGCCTGGGCTATTTTGTGGAAAGCAAAAAGTTATTTGAGGACAGGGCTTTATTCAACCTGGAAATATGTTGGAGGACCAGGTAACGCTTAGTATAAAGAGGAAGTAACTATTGTTCATAAAATGGTAGTATGGGAACTGTTCATGTAATATTGTTGTAAGCTGCAAGAACATTTTCCTTTTCAATGTTGTATTCATTTTCTGATCGCCCGCTTAGGTTAAATGCCTTGTCTGAGTAGCTCTCAGGTTTTCAGGTATCAAAGGACTTGTGATGATGGACTGAATTTGCCCTTTGGATACTGGATTCCATTCAGAATCTTAGTGTCTACTTCCTATATCCATTAGCCCCTTCATAATATTGACTTCGATACACATCAAATTATACATTCTTCTTATAATTTTCCCACTCTGCAAAAATTGTACTGCTGAAGAAGTATATATTTTAAACATCAAGGATTACATTGTATTCATAAGACAAGATAGTACCTTTAACTATTCTGAAATTATTAAGGCCCCGTTTGGTAGAGATTAAAATCCAATTAAAATTGAAAATATAGCTGTTATTGGGTCTCACTCGTCTAATAAAAGTCAACAATAACAGCTAGTTTTTCAATTTTAATCCGATTTTAATCTCTACTGAACGGACCCTAAATGATTTTTACTAGTTACAATATCTGTAGAAATAGAAAGGATCTCTTTTTAGCCATGTCTTTTATGGTTGGGGAAAAGCTTCTGGAGAGGAATAATATTCTTATTAAGTTTGTTTCATGAAACTAAGGTGGTCATTGTGTGAGTTGAGACGCTCGATGTGCAGAAACACTTTATTCTAATTTTCTCGTTAGTAGTTTATCATGGGTGCAACTTAGTGAAGAGAAATGAGTAAAACAGGGATTGTTCCTAGACCTGAAAGCAGCTAGGATCAATCTGCATGTGTAACGCTACTGCTAGAGAATAGAGATGTTCTCTTTAAAAGAGTCATGCAGATTTCATGGGATTCTGCACTATGTACATTTTTCTCATTTACTATTCTGGTTGCGCTCGTGCACAAAATAAGCCAATTCCTGCAGCTTTAACAGAGGGTCATTGAGTTCTATATTGGGCTTGTCATCTACATGCTTAACCGTTTCTTTCAATAACCTTTCTTTTTATTTTCTCTCTGTAGTGAATTCTGGAGTAGAAACAGCTATTGGGTGTTGTTGTCTTTCTCTGTTAGTCTTCTGTAGAGGAAACAACATCATACGATGTCTAGCCCAGCAAAAGCACTGGAGCCTGCATTTCAGGGAGCGGGGCAGAGAATGTATCCTTTCTTATGCTAACAAGACTTGATAAGCTAACTAATTTGCTTAGTATTTCTTGTACAATGAAAAAATAAATAAAAGATAAATATTTATTACTGCAATTCCGTGAGTGCTTTTGCTTTTGACTTTTATTGGCTAGAAGTTTCACTTTTTGGATGATCTTAATACTTCACAGAGGGACTGAAATCTGGAGAATTGAAAACTTCCAACCAGTTCCTTTTCCAAAATCTGATTATGGTAAATTCTACTCTGGAGATTCATACATTTTATTGCAGGTTCGTATGGTTCTTTTTTCTGCTTCTTGCTAGTTCAGAGTTTATATTTGATGAGATTGAATGGTTAGTTAATTAGTTATCTTTTCTTAAAATCAGAGAAGGAAAAAATCAATAAGGCTTTTAAACTTCTTACATACCTATTTATTTCTCCGTAGACAAGTCCTGGCAAGGGAGGTGCTTATCTTTATGACATACACTTCTGGCTTGGAAAGGACACTAGCCAGGCACGATCTCATTCTTCTTTTCTTTTTTTTAGAAGTACTCCCTTTGTATTTATTTCATCAAGATTAAGCCTTTCTTTATTATTTATTTATTTATTTCTCAGGATGAAGCGGGAACAGCAGCTATCAAAACTGTTGAACTCGATGCCATTCTTGGTGGCCGTGCTGTGCAACATAGAGAATTACAAGGCCATGAATCTGACAAATTCTTGTCATACTTCAAACCGTGTATCATTCCATTGGAAGGTGGTGTGGCATCTGGATTTAAGGAAGCTGAAGAAGAAGAATTTGAAACTCGACTATATATTTGTAGAGGAAAACGCGTTGTAAGATTGAAGCAGGTAAAAGAGAATCCACGTGTCGATGGTATTATATTCAAAGCAATACCTCAAAATCATAGAATGACAATGTACTTTGGTTCTTCGTGTTATGCAGGTCCCCTTTTCCCGCTCCTCGCTAAATCACGACGATGTTTTTATTCTTGACACTAAAGGCAAGATATATCAGTTTAACGGTGCAAACTCCAACATTCAGGAAAGGGCCAAAGCATTAGAAGTAATTCAGTATTTGAAGGAAAAGTACCATGAGGGGACGTGTGATGTTGCCATTGTTGGTAAGTACAATCCTATGCACTACGGTTGTCATGCTTTTCTGTCCTTTCTAGTATGAAACCTGTTTCTATTTTAAGACCGCTACTTATTCTATTTGATTTGTCTGTAAATGTTGTTAACCCTCCAGATGATGGGAAATTGCAAGCTGAAACAGATTCTGGTGAATTTTGGCTCCTTTTTGGCGGGTTTGCTCCAATTGGCAAGAAGGTTGCTACTGAAGATGATATTGTTCCAGAGAAGACCCCTCCCAAGCTTTATAGGTTATTATTCTTCCAAGTCTAATCGTATATTATCTTCAAGTTAGATGCTTTCACATTGCAAATATTATAGTTTCATTATACTTGTGTAGAAATTGGTAGGCCTATTATAAATGGAAAGCGCTCGAAAGTTTTCTTAGTTTGTTTCACTGTTATGCTCATTGTTGTTGGTTATACTGAATCAGGAATGATGAGATCATCTGCATCATACTTTTTGCCTTTCAATCTGGTCTTAAGTGAGATTCAAGTGATTGAGTTGAACACCTTTCGTGAATAGTAAGATTCAATTTATCGAGTTGAAAGATAGTTCAAGAAAATAAAGTAAAATCCTAGATATTAACTGGTTGCCTTTTCAATTCAAATTATAATAGTAAAATGAAAGTATTGCACATGTTAATAACTGGGAGTTTTCTGGCAGCATAAGGAGATATCCGGTTTTCGCTACTCTTTCATTTCTTTTGCCACTCTCATTCTCTCTCATCTTAGCCCCCGAGATGGGGTGGGGTCTTGAAGTTATCAGGTGTTAAGTCAGTACTTCACATCGTTAACAAATGGAATTCTCATGATTCTAATGGAAAGTCTCTGCTCTTGTTCATAAAAAATGTTGAGGAATGTCTCACTAATGTTTAAGGACCTTGTTTGTGTAATATTAACTAATTTCCGCCAAGTGGGATATAATTCCACCATTAATAGTCTCTAGCATACGATTGTATTCGCTTTTCTTTGCATTCTTGATGACATTTGTTCAATCTTGTAATGCAGAGCCTTCTTTGTTTTAAGTAGCTGTTTCACTTTTAATTTCTACACACATTCATAAGTTGGTTGATTAGTATCTGTTTGCATGTGCTTTCTTATTTTTTGATTATGTAGTTGATCTTCTTCACCGGATCATGTTTCTGGTCAAACTTCTTAATCAGTTATTGAATCGAGGAACTAAATCAACGTTCCTTTTTTGCTTTTCTGCAGTATTATCGATGGTCAAGTAAAAGATGTAGATTGTGAGCTTTCCAAGTCAAGTTTGGAAAACAATAAATGCTATATGTTGGATTGTGGTGCTGAGGTATTTATTTGGGTTGGCCGGGTAACACAAGTAGAGGAGAGGAAAGTTGCAATTCAAGCTGCTGAGGTAGATGCTTATTTTTGCATATTCTGAGCATGTCTGCTAAGCTTAAAAAGTTCACTTATAAGTGAACAAGTTTTAAATAAAAAAAATTTTTTGGTCAAAGTTTGACGCAAACAAAATACTTATTTTTATAATGAGGTAAACATTATTTTCAAAAAGAGTAACTTCGTTTATGTACAAGTTATCCACAAATGTTTGGAAACAAAAAGTTGCTTTTTTAAGCTTAGCCAAACATGCTTTATATTGCATATGTTGCTTGGAAGCTCACTGGTATACCGTATTCCCCAGGATTTTGTGGCTAGCCAAAATAGACCAAAGTCAACACATATAATTCGGCTTATTCAAGGTTATGAGACACATTCATTTAAATCCAACTTTGACTCTTGGCCATTGGGATCAGCACCTTCGGTTTCTGAGGAGGGAAGGGGGAAAGTAGCAGGTATATCTCATTCCTGTCTTCTTAAAAATATGCTTCAAATTTTCTGGACATTATTAAGTTCTGAAGCAACTGTGCTTGCTGGTAGCTTTGCTGAAGCAGCAAGGTGTTGGCGTCAAGGGAGCAAGCAAAAGTGCTCCTGTGAATGAGGAGGTGCCCCCATTGCTTGAAGGAGGCGGAAAAATAGAGGTCTCACTGCTAATATGTTACCTGGTTATTTTGGGGTTAGCTCGATTATATTTATTATGTTGAAAAATTTAAATTTCAAATATTGTACTTTCCTAGGTTTGGCGTATCAATGGTAGTGCCAAAACTCCAGTTCCCGTTGAAGATATTGGCAAATTTTTCAGTGGAGACTGCTATGTTGTCCTCTATACTTACCATTCTAATGATCGGAAAGAAGATTACTACTTGTGTTGTTGGATTGGAAAAGACTGCATCGAGGTAATATGCATTGGCACTACTCATTAGCTGTACTGCCTGTACATCACAATTTATCTTAAACATGTGCTATGTTGAGGATATTTGACTTCAAACAGAAATAAAGGTTTGGATTAAAGATGTGATCAACATAGTTTTCGAATTTCCTGTTGGATCTAAAGATGAATTATTTTGTATGGATCCTTCTACCAAATTATTATATGTTTTGTGCTTTCTATATTTAACTACTTGTATATTGATATCATCCGTTAAATGCATTCTGAAATAATGATTATTTTAATTCTACCTTCGTACAAAGAATTGAAGATTCTTTTTATCCTGTAAATGTTTAAATATAATTTTTCCATTCAGCACGTTATCCTAGTATTCATAAATACACATTTTTATATTTGCCAAAACTATGTTGCTTCTATTTAACCCTTGTTTGGTTTGGCTAAAAATCAGATTTTTATTAGATCTTGATAAAAGTTTAATGAAATGCGTGGTTGAAAAGTTGATAAAAGTTGTGGGTCCCATATAAAATGTGGTTGAAAACGAGTTTGGGAAAAAGAGAGTTTTCCAAAAATTGGGGCCAATCAGGGGCTTAGTCTGAAGTTTGTGGAGTCATTAGTAAGACTAAATTCTGCTCTTTTCAGGAGGACCAGAAGATAGCTGCCCGATTGGCTACTACAATGTGTAACTCAATGAAAGGGAGACCAGTACAGGTATCATTATGAGCACATTGAATGAAGCTTAATAACTTCACTGTTAAGCGTACAAGTTTGTTTTAGAATACATGTTTTTTTATTAGTCAAAAGTTCGAAATAAGTTACTGAAGTTTACTTTTAGAAAAAGTTATTTTTTTCTTGTCAGTTAAGAAAAGTTATCCAAACATATTTAGAGGCACAGAGTTATTTTAAAAAACTCTATTTTTTAAGCTTAGCTAAACTCAAAATGTTTTATAGTGTTAGACAATGCAAGGTACAGGTTTAAGACTGAGTAATGCCTCATGCAGGGTCGGATACTTCAAGGGAAAGAGCCGCCCCAATTCATTGCCATCTTTCAGCCAATGGTCGTCCTTAAGGTGCCCTTTCAGCTGCATGGAATACAAATAAGAAAAAGAAAGAATACTAGGTTAGTCATAGATTGAAAGGACAAGTGAGGTCTTGCTTTAACCATCTTGAATTTTTCATTAGGGTGGCATGAGCTCTGGTTACAAGAATTATATAGCTGACAAAGGTTTGAATGATGAAACTTACACTGCCGATTCTGTTGCACTTGTCCGGATATCTGGAACGTCTGTGCATAACAACAAAGCTGTTCAAGTTGATGCTGTACGTACATCAACTTAATTGTCACTTGGGTTACTTCAATGTGTGGCTTTCCAACTCCTCAGTCTTTTATGGATTATATGGCATGAGATAACTTCTTTGGCCATTGCGGTAATACTTCAGTATCTAATTTCATTTTGTTTTATCTTTTTAGGTGGCACCTTCATTGAACTCCTATGAGTGTTTTCTTCTGCAATCTGGATCTTCAATCTTCAGTTGGCATGGTAATCAAAGTACCTTTGAGCAGCAACAGTTAGCCGCCAAAATCGCAGAGTTTCTCAGGGTAGGCACTTTGTAGAAGAATCTATTGTCGTCTTTTGTTCGTTTCTCATTCTCATTATTAGAACTTTAATCCATCCTTGTCTTTCATTCTAAACTAGCATGTGAGCCCGGGGTGTCACCATAAGAAAAAAGGATAAGAACCATGAAAATTTTATCAGTTTGATGTTAAGGAGTTGGACCCTTTTACCAAATTTTTTTCAAAAATGTCGAGTCCACTTTAGGTGTGAATGCATATAGGATCGATTCTTATCAAAAAATCATATTTAATATTAGATGCAATATCGATTCTTATCAAAAACTCATATTTAATATTAGATGCAATATGAAGGTAATGATTTGAGTTGTCCCAAGATTAGAGATGAAATAGATCAAATGTCCAACTACCTTCCTCCGAAACGTCTTGTTTGAATGTTTAATGTGGGGGTAAGGTTGTCTTTCCTTTGTTGAAGGATATGGTTACACTGGTGAATATTAAAATAACAACATAAAATTTCACTTCTTTTACTTGTAACCATATCTGCCTGCTTCTTGTATTCCAATTTACAACTTCAATTTTCCAATTCCTTTATAAACACAGCCGGGAGTAACTGTAAAACATGCAAAAGAAGGAACTGAGAGCTCAGCCTTTTGGTTTCCTCTTGGAGGAAAACAAAGTTACACCAGCAAGAAAGTATCTCCTGATGTTGTCAGAGATCCCCACTTGTTTGCATTCTCTTTTAATAAAGGTTTGAATCCGTTCTTATGCAGTTATGTTAGTTCCTGCTAAGTAGTTTGTTTGATTATGAGCATGTTTGTCTAAGCTTAAAAGAAGGAAAAGAGTTTGTTGCCAAACATGCTTGGGATATGTTAAAGCAACTAAAGTTGGTTATTTTGAAAGTAACTCTTACCTTAAGCACTTAATTATTTTTAAGTTTAATTAATCAAGAAAATTATTCGAAAACTTGTTTTATACGTATCATTTAAAGATAAGTTAAACATGCTCAATTGAATCTTGAATCATCTTGTATTGTTGGGCATCTTCTAACTCTCTCTCTTGTGGTGCTGCTACTACTGCAATGCGATCTCCAGGAAAGTTTGAGGTGTGTTCTGGGAAAATCATTTATGGAGTTCCAGCATTCCTATTTATACATCATAGACTTGTGTATCCTGAATAATACCTATAATATCAGGTTGAAGAAATTTACAACTTCGCTCAAGATGACCTTTTGACTGAGGACATATTGATACTCGACACACATGCTGAAGTGTTTGTTTGGGTTGGTCAATCAGTAGACCCCAAAGAGAAGCAAAATGCTTTTGAAATTGGGCAGGTACTTGCTGAAGTCTGTAAGCATTTTAAATTGTGAAAATTGTTTTCGTCTTGTGCTTTTTAACCACACAAGCTTATTGCAGAAATATGTAGACATGGCTGCTTCATTGGAGGGTTTGTCTCCAAATGTTCCACTATACAAAGTCACGGAAGGAAATGAGCCATGCTTCTTCACCATGTACTTTGCATGGGATCCTGCAAAAGCTAGTGTATGTCATAGAATTTTCTCTCCTCTCGAGTTTTACCAAAATATTTTATTTTAAATTAGGTTGAATGAGATATTTGTTTAATGTCGTCTTCTGAAGCAATTATTTCCACAAGTGTGAATTTGAGACCAACACCATGGTTTATATTTTGCAAAATAGAAGCCCAAAATCAAAAGTAACTTACAAGTATTTTTAAGATTAACGAAACATAATTGTAATTGGGTAACATGAGTATCTTCTTAGATGAGTTGTACACATACTAGATGAGACAAGCTTGAGCTTGAACCTTCGTTAATCAATTTTTTCTGTAAGACATTATTATGCTTGTCTCATCTTAATTCTTTTATTATCCATGGTTTATGCTAATGGTGAAAATGTTTTCTTTTCTTTCACTGAGCAGGCACAAGGAAATTCATTCCAGAAGAAGGTTATGCTATTCTTTGGGGCAGGTCACGCTGTGGAGGTAAAATCGAGATTTATTTGTGTAAAGCAACAAACCTCAGTTTTCAATTTTCTTTTAGTGTCTTATGACATTGAGCATCATCTGCAATTTGTCTCAATTTTTTTACAACTACAGTTTTTATCAAATATAAAAAGAAGGAAAGGGATAGAAAAAGATCTCTGCGTAAATGTTCTTTAGTAGTTTGATCTCTTTCGTCACCTCCATTCCCTCCTATCCTTCCCAAAGTTTTCCTGCCTGAATATCATTTTGATGAATTGAAATTTGAGTTTTTGGATTATACTTCAATAATTTTTATCTTGACCTGCGCTGCATTATGTCCTTGTGCGTGTTCTGGTACGTCTGATATGAAATCTTCCGAAGTATTAATATTATCCACATTTTTTACAAGTGTATGATGTGAAGCTGCAAATATCAGGAGTTATATTGAATGCTGATGCTCTCCAAATGTAATTTTTCACCTCGGATTGTTTGTGATTTTGTATGAAACGTGTATTGACTTCATTTATGCTCTTCAATGACCAGGAGAAGTCCAATGGGTCGAATTCCAGTGGAAAAACTCAAAGAGCTTCAGCTTTAGCTGCTTTAAACTCCGCATTTCATTCATCTCCAGTGCCAAAACCTGTTTCTGCCCCAAGATCAGGAGGAAAAGGCCAAGGGTCACAAAGAGCAGCTGCAGTAGCAGCTTTATCATCTGTTCTCACTGCCGAAAAGAGCGGATCACCTGATGTTTCTCCTGTCCGGAGTACAAGTCCATCAGTAGAAGCTAGCCGTCCTGGTATCGGAATTATCCCTTATATGATGTATCATTCTCGAAGCATCATTTTGTTTTGAGTTATTTTCAGCATCTATTTATCTCAGTCGAAGTTTTATATTATTTCGTTGCTAGAGATGAGACTTTTATAGATGCTGTAAGTGTAAAAAACTGCAGTTTCCTGAAATAACATTTCATCTAAATTGTAGCCACAACAAAGATCGAAAATCCTCAAGAGGTTGAAAATTCTAAAGATTCTTCAGAAGTCAAGGAAACCGAGACAGTTGAGCCTTTTGTTGAGGCTAACGGAAAGGATTCAGAACCAAAGCGAGAAAGGGAACAGGATGAGAATGACTCTGAAAGTAGTCAAACTACGTTTCATTATGAGCAGCTGAAGGCTAAATCTGACAATCCCGTCACTGGCATTGATTTTAAACGGAGAGAGGTTCGACATATCATTACTATCAGAAATTTGTGTATAATATGTCTATGTCACGATGGTAATGTTGTTTCGGGTTTAATATTGGTGGATTTCCAGGCTTATCTCTCGGATGAAGAATTCCAGGTTGTATTCGGAATTACAAAAGAAGCATTCTATAAGTTGCCCAAGTGGAAGCAAGACATGCAGAAGAAGAAATTCGATCTCTTCTAGGGTCGAACTCAAAAACCAAGTGCTTTTCTCGTCTCTTTCTACACTTGCAAGCTGTTTATTGGACGTATATACATCCAGTGTGACCTACTTTTATAGGTCATCGTGCCTGGATTACGAACTTAGAATTTTGTATCAATTTTTGGTTATTATCTCGCGTTTGTGTGAAAAGTGATTTTTTTTAATGCCTCTATCTTCAACTACTGCTGTATGTTTCTTGATCCACAGATTGTAGTTATAACGACTTCGGGCAGGTTCCAATTCTTTGATTTTGTTGGATATGTTCCTTAGTTTGTGACTATTGAAGCTGTGATTTTTTTTTTTCCCTCTCTTTTTGATCCATCTTTTTTACTTATTTGTTGATTAAAAGGGTGTATATGTATTGCATTTGTAATTGAACTCGATGTAGATGACTATGTCTAATATAAAATGTGTCGTGATCTTATTTTTAACATTGTACTCGTGTGAATGCCGATGAAACTCTATTGAATTGCATAGTTAAACTTACTTTTTATCTGCACGTTTTGTCATAGGTTCCAACAATAGGCTCGAGTACTACTAATTATCCGTCATTCATTTCTATCTGTTTATAATATAAATCGATCATAATCACCAACCGAGCATGATATGAGATAATTAGATCGAACTTCAAAATTCCATATGGTATCAAAGTAAATAAAGTTTTAATGAACAAGTTGGTCAGTCTATAGCTTCAATTAGTAAAATTTGGCGTGCCCAATTTGACGTACATAGTTGATATGATTGGCTGTAAGTGGCATCATCTTTGGTCTTATTTCGTGTAAAATTTTCGTCCATTCATGATGTGGAAATTAGGATTTTTTGAGGCATCAATAATATTTGTTTGTCAACATACACTTCTCCATATCGTACGTGACTTCCAAGCATGTGCTGGACTAATTTTAAAAATCAAACTTCTCAATTTTCTTTTTGATAACTGTGGATGTTCAGATCGGTTTGATCGCACTTCAAATAATTTCACGAGACCTTGAAGTTTACGATCCGATATTCACTTTGACAATCCTGAGAGGACTCGAACAAGTGACAATTGGGGAAAAAATCAAACTCCTCATTCAAAATTGATGTCTAATAAATATTCAAAATCAATGCTTTAATAAAACGACTCCCAAATAGGCTATAAAAGGACTCCGTTAGGTTTTCATTCTTCTTTTAAAATAAAAAATCTTAAAGTTTTAACAAATTAGATTGATATCTATAATTATTTTTAGCATAGTCCTTGAATTAGAAAATATAAACATTTTTAAAATAATTTTTAATTTTCTAGAAATTTCATCTAAAAGATTTCAACGTGTGAGAGAGATGATAGGACTTAAAAAGGATATCCTATGGTCCGAAACATGTGGCTAACACTTACACTACCGTTCCCTCTACTCCCTGTCCCAAAAACGGTATTGGGTTAGTCGCCGGCATCGGAATACGAGTTCGATTCGCTGGTCATTCAACTCACAAAGTCGCGGCAGTAGCCTCCGGTATGTCCACTCCCTCCACTCTCTCCAATGCCATTCTTCCCGCCCGGAACAATCTAGTCTTCGTTAAAGGCGGACCAACTCGCAGACATTCTGTTCGATTTGACTCAGTTGGCGCCACTCGCTTGACTCACCGCCGTCTCTACTCTCCGCCATTTCGTGTCTCCGCCACTGCTTCCACCAAGGAGCAATCTAGCTCTACAGGTCACATCTCTCTCCAAATTCACATATTCAAATATGGAAAGACAAGGTACTTAATACTTATTGCATGCATATTGATAGAATTTGTGTGATTACTCGTTAATTAAAATTCACTGGGACAATTATACAAATTGGAGCGTACATTTACAAGAAAGATTGAAAATTGCACCAGTGAGAGAGTTGACTTGATGATTTTTTTGGATGATAACTTAAAGGAAGAGCCGATTTTAGGAATTTGGAAGGAAAATAAATGGTAAAAACTATGAATTTGGGAAGAATGTGTATACTTTGCACCCATATTGTAAAGAACTTCTTTATGCAGCGTAATTACTGCACCATGAAGTCATCAGCCACAAAATTAATTCAAGAATGCGGTCCTGAATACAGTGCAAAATGTTACACAACATTGGCAAAAATCTGTGTGCAGTGCACTCATGAGTGGCTGCGGCTTTTTCTACCATGATACCAACTGATTAACAACCGTCATCCGTGCCTGATTCCCCCCTGTGCGAGTATAGGAGCTCTTCATTCACAAGGTTTATGAGAATTTAGCTGCATGATAGGAGGATTAGCTTTTGAGATATTGCTTGTGTTATGGATTTAACAATTAATATATACTACTGAGTGCAATTAGTAACATAAAACAAAAGCAAAAAAAATAAAAAAATACACAATTAAGATCGGTTCACTCTCAATGCAATGCAGCTCAAGTGCTATGTCTACTTCATTCTGTGGCAGAATGTTGCTATATCGATGAAGAAGAATGATTATCTCACTCCTCTCTGTTTTTCTCTGTACTCCTAGACTGGCACAAAAAGGCTTGCCATAATACCCCTTATAAAATTATTAGGGAAACATAGTACATGAACAAACTATCCATTATGCCCTTATAATAAATAAACATTTTAATTAGGCTCTACACATATAACAATTTCCTACTCGAAGACTGGAACTCCACACATTCAATGATTTCCAACTTGGATCTTCTCTAGTGCTAAAACTCCATCATTTAAAATTGCTCATATGAAATGTTATCACTCCCACAAGGCCAAAGTCCTAGCCCCCAACTTCATTAGCCATAAATCAGTCCCATTAATTGGTATTTCTTTTTGATTGGGTTTCACCGATATTTATTTAAATAATAAGAAAGTCTTGTATATTTTTTCACCAGCGGCTACAAATACTTGGTTTCTATAATATTATACTTAAAGGCCTTGATGTTCCCCTTTTGCAGCTCAGGATATTGAGAATCTGGTAATTATAGGATCCGGTCCTGCAGGATACACTGCGGCAATTTATGCCGCTCGAGCCAACTTGAAGCCTGTAGTGTTTGAGGGCTATCAAGTAGGTGGTGTTCCTGGAGGACAATTGATGACGACAACTGAAGTAGAGAACTTCCCTGGGTTTCCAGATGGAATAACTGGTCCAGACTTAATGGACAGGTACTTGAATTTTTTGAAAATGTTGCTACATTTGTATTGATCTGTAGTAATGTTCACATTAGTTGCTAGAGTTGTTATTCGAAGAGATCAGAATCTGTACATTGTCAATTTCACTAGGATACGGAAGCAAGCTGAGCGCTGGGGAGCAGAGTTATTTCAAGAAGATGTGGAATTAATAGATGTGAAGAACATTCCATTCACTGTGCAAAGTAGTGAACGCAAGGTGATGCTTCCTTTCAGTTCAGGTTATGTTATATGCACATTGCATTATTTGCTGAACTACATGAAACAAAACCTAATGATGTCAGATCTGAGAAAACCATTTTTCGAGAATCCCATACGGTGGTTCAATATTTCCTTACACAGAAAATTCTAAATTTTGTTGCCTTCTGGGCAAGATATAAGGTCCTGCGCTTGTATTTGTTCTATACTTTTTTGTGCTGAGCTTGTTTAAACTGCTTTCTCTGCATGCTGAAGTCCTGTAGCTTGTATTTAGCTTAGCTACAGATAGAGCATCCTTTGCTTAATAACTCAGGCACTTCATCATGATAATACATAAGATTTAGCAATGAACAATGTTGAAGATACAAATACAAATAAATAAAATATCCCCTTTTGTAACAACTTAAGTTTTTAGATGATGGTTTTGGACTAAGCAAATGTTTTGAACTCAAGTCTTGTTGTCATCCATGTATTAAAATTTACTAGTCAAGCCTTTGAAGAAAAAATAAATAAATCTGAACTACATGTGATGGGAGAAGGGATGTGTTGAAGATACACATGTATAAGTACATTTTCTATTTAACAAATTAAAATTTTGAACCATGCTATTTGTACAAAAAGGGGAGCGATGTGTTGTTTTGTCACAAAGGTTGTCAAACCTTTTTGTACTAGTAGAATAATTGTAAAATTTTAGATGAGGCAGTACAATAAACAAAATTAACGCATACAATTACTATGGTGTAAAAAAAATCTTGTAGAATGATTAAAAACATATTCTTGTTCCATTTAAATGCCCATTGTATGCAAATGTTAAGTACATAGCCTTTGTCACTTCTGCACATATTCTTGTAGACATTTTTGAATTATCAAATAAATAGTATATGAATGTATGCACATTGAGAAGAATAATCACTCTTAATGTGAAGTTTCTTTGTCGGAATGTAGACTAGAGACACGACTTGGACGTGTTTGACATGCTGCATGGCATATTTTATATTTTTTTTATACTTTTAAAATCATAATCGGCTTGTTCACCTCCTACATTTTTGAAAATCTTACGTCAACGTATCCATGCTTCATATAATATTTTTCACCTATTATGCATATTCATGTATTTTTTATGAATGTTCCACTGTTGATAGTTAATTCAGTTCAATGGACACAGTATTCTGATACGTGATTCTGTAAACCTTAGCTTCTGGCTTTGGTGCTTATTTGGTTAATCTTCTTTACTTTGCAGGTAAAATGTAATAGTCTTATTGTTGCTACGGGAGCCACTGCAAAGAGGTTGGGGTTACCTCGTGAAGATGAATTTTGGAGTAGAGGAATTAGTGCTTGTGCAATATGTGATGGAGCATCACCATTGTTTAAAGGTCAAGTCCTTGCTGTGGTTGGAGGGGGTGATACAGCTACAGAGGAAGCATTATATTTAACGAAATATGCCCGCCATGTTCATTTGCTCGTACGCAGTGACCAACTAAGGGCTTCAAAAGCAATGCAAGATAGGTGAACACAATGTGTTTCTCAAATCACAAATTTCCACAAATTTCTTGCCCATCTTATTCATGAAATTGCTTCAATTTGCATGTCAATTTCAAAATCTGTATAGCTCTTGTTTTTGTCTATGTTTCACCTTCAGAGATCTTAGCTGAAATGTCTCATTTCAAAAATGTCTAAATATCAATGATGATGTTGGAACATGATATTCTGATTTAGTATAAAAGGGCATGATGTCACACCACCATAATTTAACTTGGAGATTTTTGTTGTATTCTGATATGGATGTGCCATGGCAGTCTTTGTTTCATTCATAATGGTTTTTTTCAAACTAGTTGATTGCCCTCTGGTCATTCTGCTGCTGCTATGTCTATCAAGGTTTTGTGTTTTATTTGTTTATGCAACATTTCAGGTGAACTGAATTACTGATGAACAGTGTGTTTAAGTTTCAACTCCGTGGATATTTGTTTAACAGGTTGATTATGGCGAATGTTTCAGAGTTTTTAACAATCCAAACGTCACCGTGCACTTCAATACAGAGACTGTGGATGTTGTCAGCAATGCGAAAGGGCAGATGTCAGGCATTTCGATAAAAAACCGGGACACTCTAGAAGAATCAGTGCTGGAAGCAAAAGGCTTGTTTTATGGAATAGGTCATTCACCAAATAGCCAGTTGTTGGAAGGACAAGTTGATCTTGATGGAGCAGGCTATATTTTGGTCGAGGAGGGCACTGCAAAAACTTCTGTAGAAGGTGTATTTGCTGCTGGAGATGTGCAGGTACATATAGCCTAAGTTTTTCCTTATTCTCACAACTCCTTTACTCGTCATTGTTATCCGACGAGTGCAGTGGAAGAGAGATATGTGAGAAGGATACAGCCAAACCCTAAGCATTATTTCACTTAAACGAAGACGGTTGACGCAAGATGCGTGGAGTTTATTAATGAACAATTAGGAACCAGAAGAGAAAGGGGGGTGCAAAGAAGAGAAGAATTGACGGCAGAGGAAAATCAATGTTTATTCATATATTCTAGTTGTTTATTTCATTGAATAAGCACTATTTATAGAGCCAGAAGTTGAAACAATATGAAATTAAATCAAATTCTACCTATTCTATAACTTTATCAAAATATCTTAATCTAATCTAATCTAATATGCTTTAAATCAAACTTTTATTATAGAATTCTAATTAAAAATCTAACTTTATTCTAATCTCTATCTTGATCTTCATCAATGGTGCTTGAAAGTTGAAAGTCAAACACTCAGCAGTGTCAACCTGTTTTTAAGTAGGTCAATCGGTCAACATTTTTTAGAATGGATAAATTGTTTGTTTCTTATTTTTTGAAAGTGTGTCAACCATGATATTAAAACTTTTATACATGTAAAACCGTGTTAATAAATTATACGTTAATATGATCAGATTCCACTATATTTAGCCCTTGTTTGAATCTTAATCACATTTTTCTACAATATTTTTATTGTTTTTATTCAAGTTCAGTACATTTTGTCAGTTTGAAAAATATCATTCCTCCTATTGAATCCAAGATAGGAAATTTTACCATCTTTTTCCATAATTCCAGAAACACGCTCCCTTGTTTAACCTACCATTCTCATCACTTCTGCAAGGGTGAAATAGGAAATCAATACATATAAATTGCCACGTCATCATACATTAGGCAATGTATGCAATGCTCAGCTAACCACTTTTCACCATTTTTTGAATGTGCGGACCCACACTAGCAGAAAATGAAAATGCATTTTGGGATTTTAATGGAGCCCGAACGCACGCTTAATGTCTTTAAATAAATGTAATTACAAATAATTAAATAAACTATCATATATAATGCTTTAGTATTTAATTTTTATTGTAAGGCTATTGTTTTAATTTTTTTTCCTAATAATGAAATTATGTTGAATTTTATGGTTTAATTTATGAAAAATATCTCACTCCACACACATGTATCGTATCCTAATTTTTGTAAAAATTTGTATCAGCGTTACACATATTGTATCCTATCCAAAATACGTGTCCTAAACCATTCTTCTAAGAACAGAATCACTCGTCTATGCGATATTTTTTAACAATACAACTTTCTATCTTTATCTTTATATTGGTTGTTTCTGGTGCAATGGACTTGTAATCATGGGATTCCTCGCGAATTATTATCTTTTTCTTTCATTTTTGAGTAGGATCATGAATGGAGGCAAGCCATTACTGCAGCTGGATCAGGATGTGTTGCAGCATTATCAGTGGAAAGATATCTTACAAGCGAAAATCTCCTGATTGAATTTCACCAGGTATGTAGCTAGGGTTAGAATCTGACTATATCTGTATTGCTCTTGCCTTTGATGTGAATTGCCTGAAAAATGTAAATCTTGACTATCTTGCTCCATGAGCATTTCTGTTTTAATTTTATATATCTACTTGATTCGTGGAAGTTATTGGTATTTCAGTTAGGATGGGTGTAATCGACGAAATCTTGAAGTTTTAATAGTTTTTATTACATAACCATGTATTATTGATTTTTTATCAGTATATTTTCCATAAAAGCCTGAATTAGTTAGTACTTGGTTTGGTTTCACAAATTTTCCCTTGTCGATGAGTCCAGTTGATGGTTAGTTGGTAAAATCAATTGCTTTTGAGTTCCCACGGACGACAATTAGCAGGTTTTATAGGGAAAATTCCACTTAAAAAGAATGAGGGGCTATAGAGCTTTTCATCCTTGATATCTTAATCTTCGGGTTTAAATCATTGGGTTTTCACAGCTTGTTGATATTTTGGAACTGAAAATGACTATATCATCTTTTCCATTTGGTGCTCTGTTACAGCCCAAGACTGAAGAGGTTAAGAAAGAGCTTACTGACAGAGATGTACGAGAAGGGTTTGATATCACTCTTACAAAACACAAGGGCCAGGTTAGATATCCTGTTCCTGTTTACATTTCATACCTTTATTAAACCTACCCTAAATAATACTAAATATTATGTTTCTCTTTCCTCTTAACTTGATTCTTCACTCATCTCAGTATGCTCTGCGAAAGTTGTATCATGGAAGTCCGAGACTTGTGTGTGTACTATATACTTCGCCAACATGTGGTCCTTGTAGGACCTTGAAACCAATTCTTGGAAAGGTATATGCTCGTTCCAAAATAGTTATGTAGCTGGCTACATATATTTATGAGGTTCTATGCATAACCTGATGAATGTTCAGTTTTGGAAATTTCATCTATCCATGGCAGAATATATTTTTAGTGAAAATATTGATTATTGATGATATTTTTGTTTTCCTTTTTGTGAACGGAAGTAAAAATTTATTCAGTCCATCTGTACTGAATTAGAAAACTAATTCATGAAGTGCTGTCGACTCCTAAATTGTGTTCAGGTGATTGAAGAATTTGACCAGAATGTGCATTTCGTTGAGATTGATATCGAAGAAGATCCAGAGATTGCTGAGGCTGCTGGAATCATGGGTACTCCGTGTGTGCAATTTTTCAAGAACAAGGAAATGTTGAGGTTGGTTACATTGCATTTCTGCTTGGAAATGTGTGTCACGATTCAGTTTATCTCAGTCATCAAAATATTCATTAGTATATTTCACATAACCATTTGACAGCATGAAATTCCATTTTAGCTTCTTGATATGAGAACTTTGGTTGAGCCCCATTAACATGTTGCTAACCAAGAAGGAAAGTATGTCTCTCATATCTTAACCTTTTTATTTGTTTCTTTAAATTTTGGCCCAGGCTTGGTCGTTTATTGAAAAAATTCAAGCACACCCTTTTCCAATCCTCGTTACATCTTTATCTCCACATATATTTCTTGTGAACCACCACTTTCAGAATTCCCTTGATACTTTTTCCCACCCGATCCATCCCAACATCCTGACTTGGTGTTTGCATTTTTCGCCCCATCATAACGTATTACCTGGGCGAGTCCGTGCAATAAGTATACATCATAAAACATGCTTTTGATTTTAGTTAACTCGGAAAAACCTCTTGGTGTACTGTCGACTCCCATGAACTTGGCTAATTTTGATGCTGACAGGTAAATTCTTACTATATGCAGGACTGTATCAGGTGTCAAAATGAAGAAAGAGTACAGAGAGTTTATTGAAGCAAATAAATGAGCTTTCAGTCTGTTGCTGCATTATTCTGCAATTCAATTTTGACATTTATAATTGTTCAATTGAACATACCTGTACATTTCATTGATCTCTCACATGCTTGAAGAGTAAGCTCGAGAGCATACATGAAATTTTAGTGCATCAACATATAATTTTTGAAGTTTCTAAGTGTCAATTGAATTTTTTTAATCTACCTTTGAGCCTTCGACAAAAAATTCTCCACTACTGCCTCTCTTAGCTAATGAGATGCAAATAATCTGGACTTATCTTTGTTATAAGCCGGAAGACTATAAAGATAATAATTAGATAAAAAATGAATTACAATGGAAACAGAGAAAATGTTTCATTTTACTTGAGGATACATTTCTCTTAAATATTAATTTATGTACAATTTGTATTGGAAGGGGAAAATAAACTCCGAAAATATGAGGTTTTAGGATGCAGAGCAATAGGTATGAGGTACATCATCAAGGATAAAAGGACCAAGTTTGCCTGTCCTAAACAAAGTGAGGAACTTCTTCGACACAATGGTACGAGCTTCTGATGCTTTGTGAGGGATCTTTAATGACTTCTGCAACACTTCAAACTGCTGGTCTATGAGACTTCCTAGGTCGCCCTCATCCTCCAAGTTACCATTGAATTCCAGGAGAGTTGTGCAGAGTGCTCGTTGGACTTCAGTAGTGATATCCTGTGTTAATAGATTCACATGGAGAGAATTAAAAAGAGAGACACTGTATTATGAAAATATAAGCTCGTCCACAGAAATGCTGATAAAATTCATGAGACCATTTTTCTCAACCATAGTATTAATGCACTCTAAATGCAAATAAAATATTAGTGAATATAATTGCATGACTGATTAAAAGTCATTAGCCAATCAATAGAGCAGCTTCAAGCACACGAATGATGAAACTACAGAGAGAGAGAGATGCAGATGCGAACGGGTCATCTTTATTTGAAATTCTAGTCATTATTGTTATCTTTGTTGAGTTCGAACAATTTCTTTCCATTTGTGTTCAGCTTTTTTGTTTCCAATGCTTTACCTACGTCGAATCAACACAACATGAAACAGGATAAAAGTTCCACCAATTGAAAACGGAGATGAACCTGCAAAACACAAAGAGGTCCCCAGCACCAAGCCTATCACTTTCCCCGAAAATCAATGTCAGTTATGAAAGACTTGAAAGTTACCTCAATATAGTGCACATCAGATTTACTACTGGGAAGATTCCTCCTCTTCGGTAGGAGATCCTTGAGATTATAATTGGGGTTGTCATCAGATTCACGATAAAGACTTTCAGTTTCTCTATTAGTGAGATGCTTCCAATGGATTGGAGTGCCTCGAGTGTTCAAAACTGCCAATAAATATTGAGCAATACGCTCTTCACCAACTACAGAATCTTTCACAGACCCTACACAAAACAATAATGTCGATCGCTTTAGTATCACACACAAACCATATGTTTTACTTAATAAAAATAGATAACCTCCCGATTCCAAGAGCAAATGGAATTCCAATTGAGTGCCATGTTCGGAAGCACCATGGATTGGAGTGAATCAGGAAATATCTGAAATGGGTTCTCACTTCTAATCCATTTTAACATTCTGAGTATACTAGGTTAATTCAAGATATTGGATAAGGTCTAGACCAATTTATCTAGAGTTGTAAATGATCACAACCAGGCTAAGCCAGAGTTGGTTCATTTTCAACAATTCATTCCGACACGTCACTGAACAGATGAAATATAAACAGTGAAAGAATTGATTTACATCAGTTGGACTTTAAGATTATGTAATCTCAAAATATTGCAAGAAGAATTGCAACTCAACCCAAGTGAAAGAATTCGGTCAATACACAAGTAAACCTAAAAAGAGTATACAAACCTGCTAAAGCTAGCTTCAACCCAGTTTCTATGTCAGGTATACTTGGAACCAATACCCCTGGAGTGTCCAAAACATATATGCTAGGTCGATGGGCAATCTGCAAGAATAATGATACAAAGACTAAGCAAAAGCCACTAGCTTAAATAAACGACAAAGACTGAGAGCAAAAAAATAAAATTATAATCAGAATAGTAGAACAAGGGCATATACGTACTTTACACACTAGAAGGAATTCAGTAAATGTCAGTGTAACAGTTGTGAGTTAATGATTAATTTTGGTCCTTATAAGTTTAATGTTAATAACTGGAAACTTATTATAATTCTGTTTCCAACTTAATATAATGATAGCCAAAAGTGCTTCCAGTAAAAAGATAAAATTTAGTACATGATACCTTTCACTTTCTAGGGTCCTCGTTTTGATGGGACAGGGATGAGGAGATAATATAAAGGACGCAAAATGGGAAAGAAGCTAGAAAGATGGAGTAAACCAGATCTCTAAGTTGAAGAGCGCTATCTTAATTTTGAGGAAGCGAATGAATTTGATGGAGAAATGGATTCTACAAGGACATGGTATGGTTGTCCTCTGCTCAGAGAGGAAGACGGGCAACACACTACATTTGATTACTATTCAGATCTTAAGTACTTGTGAGCAAATTGTAATAGATCTGACTGAATAGAACATGAAATAAGAAAACAACTGTTGACTCACTCTCATGATCTCACCTAATAGCATTAAACCAATAACAAGATCACAAAATAACTAAACTACTCTTACAATCTAGTAACATTCATGCTCCATAAGGAGTGACATCTTATATCACTAGCCCTAACATTCTTGGGTGTATACCAGTTGTACACAATTTGTTCTAGACTGGCATTAACACAGAATCAGCTCCCCTCTTTAAGTATGTGTAACCCACCAATACAGTGCAACAACAAGAAAAAAAAAGAGTAGCCGTAGTTCAACAAGGTCAAAATTGCATATGTTCATAAAATGAAGAGCACTTAAATACAATGATTGGAGGAAAAGAATGATAGACGTCGAAGTAATGAAATGGTTATAGATCAGTCCTAACTGAATCTCCTTTTCAATGTTGCGTGCAATTTTTTTAAACTTCAGTACTGAAAAACAATTTTGACTGCTGAATAACTAAACATTACTGTTTTTCAAAAAAATAAAATAAAAAATGATTTACCTTGAACCCAGCAATATCTTGAGTAACACCAGGTAAGGGTCCCACTGTGGCCCGCTTCTTCTTCTCCTGCACTATAATGCAAGAAAAAAAAATCATTGTTTGAGACACCAAGCTTACTAATTGAATGCAGACAACATTCTTTAGAAAGGCCATAAAGAAATCGTAATTGTAATGAGAATCACACCTGGAAAGCGAGCTGACGCTATTTGATGAATGGAATTGATTAAAGCAGACTTGCCAACATTGGGAACACCAACCACCATGACAAGGAGGGTTGGCTCCCTTGAGATTACCTCCTTCAATTTGAACTCCACAAGATCTAGAAGCTTTAGGACAATAATCAATAATCAGAAAACACTTGGAAGTAGTACAAAACTTGATCTTTTTCCTCGTGAGTGGAGGTTTGTCCACAAGCTTGAAAAGTAATGTAAATTTTCAAGCATTTATACACGTATCAGAAATTCAATATAGAAAAAACCAACAGATCTAGAATTAAGCAGCCTTTAACTAACATATTGAAGAATGGCTATAATATAAGGTTACAAGCAAGAAATCTCGTCACTACTATCATAGCCAACACAAATAAGATTACCTTTTTCTTCAAGGCACAACATGATCTTTAAGAAAATTCAAAAGTGAGCCTATCACACTGAAATCAATTATTTTTAGATTAATAAATGAATAACATTGACTAACCTTTTTAACAGAACTTTTGCTGTGCGCATTGATTGAAAGACAGTCTTGTTTACGTGAATCAAAATGGTGAATCCATCTCTGCATAGAATTAAATCTGTAAACATCACCGTAAATGTTCCAACAAGATTTCCACCAATTATTCATATGCATATTACCCATGAAAGCGCTAATCATTGAAAGCTAGCAAATTAATTGAACATGATAAAGGTTCAATTATCCAGAATCAACAAATACTACCATATAACATCCGACTGATTACAGTAAATTAAAGCTCCGAATCACATAATACCTCAAACGATATTGTCTGCAGAAGTAGAAATTTGGAACTTAAGAAAGACTAACAATGGCATTATAACACTATCCACTTTACATTATTAAAATATTGTAATCTAACTGTTCTTCCGACCTTTAAATAAGTAAAATCTTGAGACGAACAAACATAATTGATCAATAGTGCATAGCCCATGTGGCAACCCCACTGCAACACACATATACACTAAAGAGTACAGAATAGAAATACTCTTGACAATTCAGTATGGGAACACTCAAAATCTTAAAGAAAAAACAAATTTTCGTAATAAAAGATTAAAAAATATCAATACATCTAGAACACGCGTACGAGACAATTGTCCTATGTAAACATATAAAGGGAGGAAAAGATTACATGCATGATGTTAGGGTTAGCCAAGTCCTTCTTGTTGAGAGCAATGACACGCCTTTTCCCGGCGAGCATAGGCTGCAAGTCCTCATTTGCTGATGACAATGGAATCTACATACAATCCCCCAGCCCAAAAACAAAAATATGAGATGATTAATTCGGGTAGTTTGTATAAAATTTTGACACTGGCAATGGATAGAATATCAAGTTATAATAAATTGAGACATGAGAAAACATACGCGGGCATCACGGACTTCGATTACGAGGTCGGAGAGTTTGAGGCGGTCCCGGATGGCCCGAGTGGCGGCGGCCATGTGACCCGGGAACCAGTTAATGTTCCCACCTCCCTTGTTAAATCCCATTTCTCCTAGTAAAATCGCCTTCTTCACTAGTTTCCTCGCTGGACCCATTTCTGTTTCCCTGTGCGTATAGGTGGTGGCAATGGAGGCGGTGGCGTGGTGGCCCGTTGGCTAGTGGTGATGAGTAAAATGCTTAAACCTTCGACATTGGCAAAATTAGCTAATTCGGTCATGTAAAAGGTGTACTTTGCTAAGAGTGCTGGTCATCAAACTTGTAACAAAGTTTCATTGTGGTCATGTAACTTAATTTATTTCGTTTTGATCACTAAGTTTATCTTTTTGTTTCCATCAAGTCACTCTGATCCCATTCGTCTACAAAACTAACCACGTTGCCTATTAAGCAACTAAGATATTTATAAAAGTAAGAACAAATATCTTATAATTTTCAGACTCAAATTCAAATAAACTCATTTCAAACTAATTCCAAAATTAGAAATCATGGTGACATCAGCATATCTTGAATTTTCTCGTGGTAATTATCTTGAATGAAGTCATTTTGATGCCATGTCCTAAATATGTCTATATAATATTAAGCTCGCGTTTGAGTCCTTGAAGATTGTGTGGTTAAAAAGTTCGAAATCTTTTTTATCGATTTATATGTAAAATTATTTTATTGGAGAACGTAGTTAAAAATAAGTTTTGGAAAAATGAATTTTTGAAAAAATGGAACTCAAATAAGGACTAAGAATGTTCTACTTTCATCACGTTACTGTCTTCAGTAGTTAGGTGAAAATTTTCTTTCATTTCAGATGATATTATGAATCAGATGAAATCTCGTTTTTAAAGTGAGAAGAATATTATTTTATTGAAAAGTGTGTGATTAAAAATGAGTAGAAGAATGAGAATAAAATTTTTAACGTGTACCAAATTGGGGCTATATACGAAGTACGTGAAAAATATCATTTTCTTCTCATGTGCCAAAAATGAATTGATAAAGATTCTTTTTCTTGTCAAGAGGATAATTAATTTCTTCAAATATGGGAGAAAAAAAAAAATAGAGAGACAACGAACCTTCGTACACAGCCACCCAAAATAGCATGTTTTTTGTATTTTTAATATTAATTAAATGTAAAATATTCAAGAAAATGGACCACGCCACCCAACTCCACCCACCCCACTGCTCCGTCTATATATACACCATTGACCCCTCTAACGGACGCGCCTGTCTCCTCCAGTTCATCGCTGTTTCCTCCCCTCCATCTTCATCATTTACCCCAGCTAACAATTTCCAGAGAGAGAGAGAGAGGAGCTAGAAAAAAATTAAAAAAAAATCTAAGAAACCCTAACTAATCAAGCAAATTCTACATCCTGGGGATTGTAAATCGATTTTAATGTCGGATACATACTGCTCGGACTGCAAGAGGAACACGGAGGTGGTATTCGATCACTCGGCGGGGGATACTGTGTGTTCCGAGTGCGGTCTTGTGCTGGAGTCCCGTTCCATCGATGAGACTTCTGAGTGGAGGACTTTCGCTGATGATTCGGGCGATCATGACCCGAACCGTGTTGGAGGACCTGTTAATCCGCTTCTTGCTGATGCGGCCCTTTCGACCGTGATTTCGCGAGGACCTAATGGGTCTAATGGGGATGGATCCCTTTCCCGGTTGCAGAACCGCGGTGGTGATCCCGAGCGGGCTATTGTATTGGCCTTTAAGGCCATTTCCAATATGGCTGATAGGTCTGTATTTGTTTTTTATTATTAAGTTTTTGCTTTTCATGTGAACCTGTGGGGGTTTTAAGGTAAAACCTTTAGAATGGAACTCGTGGGTTTTCCAGAAATTTATCTAAAAAAGTGTTCACAGAATTAGGCTAAAGAAGAAAAGGATTCACTTGGGGGTTTACATGGAAAGGTTGGTTAAAGCTAAAATCTTGAAAGGTCCAGAAAAAAAAGATAGATAATTTGAATGATTCAGTGAATCTGATCGAGATTTAGGTTGGTAAAGTTTTGGCACTGATTGAAATTGTATTAGTCTTATTCATAAAGAAGCAACAAAAAAGAAATCTTCCAGAGCAATTAACTTTTAGTTCCTTGTTTGAAATGCACGATTTTGTTCTTTGTATGGATTGTGAATTTGAATTCTTGGGTTTGCCGAGAATGCATTTGCTAATTATATTTCTCTGTTTTGAGTTTTGGTTCCTGTGAAGTTTAGAATCTGGTTGTGTGATTTTGACCAAGACATTAATGATCATAGTGTCGTATAATGTTTTGAATGATGTGTACTTGTATATATTGTTTTGTCAGTTTGTCATACTGTCATTGTACTTTTGAAACAAAGCTTATTTCTATTGACCTGTAGTCAAAGCTATCAAGAAACCGATGTTCAACTGTTTATGATTTTTATTTATGATATTTTAGTTTTTAGGGCAAAGATCATTGGCAATCTGAATGAATCTTTTTAGATAAAATTGGACTAAAATAGTTAAGACTGTATTGATCGTATAATTTTATGTGATTAACTTGCGTGTTTTTGGGTGGTGTCATGTCTAAAAAGAAAAGCAAACCATTGACGGTTGACCAGTGTTTATGTAATAGCTAATCTATTTGCGGTTTCCTTTTATTCTTTTAAGATCGATTGATAGGAAGAGCAATTAACAGAACTAATGTTTTCTCTCTTCCTTTCCAGGTTAAGTCTTGTTGCAACCATTAAGGTATTCTTCTTACTCTTAACTCTTTTTTGACAAAAAATGTGTAATGAGACGTAAAATCCAATTTACTCCGATAACATCTTGTTTCTCAATGTGCCTAGATTGCTGTTTTCACTCACTTCCATACTGTAGGTTTACCCCCCCCCCCCCCCCCCCAAAAAACACACTCTTTTTCTTGCGTTTAGAAAGAAATTTAGTTATCACATAGAGACAGCTTACAGGGTATGTCACGTATTCCACATAGGTTTTGCTATCGGGTGTCTCTTTGCTGTCATTTTATTACTTTTTTCCTTATACTTGAAACCTACAATTATCTTATGCTTTGAGTTCCTAAAACCAGACTTGGTGTCCTGAGATTTGTGTTACTAACTGTATTTGGCATGTCACTAATTTTTTAATTTTTTTTCCCTTCTGGGATGAAGTTATTTATATCATTAATGTCTCTGGCTCTGCTATTCATGATCTTAACATGCAATTAAAGCATAAACCTTTATATAATTTTTATATAATGAAGCAAATTTACTGGTGCTGTCACTCTGTTTAGACTTTAGAAGTGACCATTTGTTAAACTTTACATGTTCACATGTCTTGTAAGTTGTCATATTTCCTAGTCTCACGTAAGATGCTAACTCTATTGAAGGATCGGGCGAGTGAAATATATAAAAGGTTGGAGGATCAGAAGTGTACAAGAGGAAGAAATTTGGATGCTATAGTGGCTGCCTGCATTTACATTGCTTGCCGGCAAGAAGGCAAACCGCGCACCGTAAAAGGTGCTACCTATAATCATTTGAACATTTATATAACTTTTCATTTAATCATAACCTGTGTTGGAACTCCTCTTGACCTGTGGTTATCAAATAGAAATATGCTCTATTGCAAATGGAGCAACAAAGAAAGAAATTGGCCGAGCGAAAGAATTTATTGTGAAACAATTGAAGGTTGAGATGGGTGAATCTATTGAAATGGGTACCATACACGCTGGGGATTATCTGGTGAGTTAGTTGTGATGATAGCATAGCTTGAGACAAGATGCTTAATTAGATCTTTCATATAAACTTCCTCGTCTCTCCTAGATCCGTGTATAGTAGCTAGTCTTCAGTATCCATTCAATTAATCTCATTCTCATCTTATTTTTATTTTTTATCAGAGGCGTTTTTGTTCTAATCTTGGTATGAGCCACGAAGAAATCAAAGCTGTCCAAGAAACTGTCAAGAAGTCAGGGGACTTTGATATAAGGTATGCGATATATTATCTTCCATCTCACCTCTATTCGTTTCTTTAATGGTTTGACTGGAACTTCGAGTTTCATAACATTCTACCATGTAACCGTGCATTCAAATTGCCACATTGTTTGGCACAGAATCAAGAAATTTCTCAGCTGCTGTGCTTTACTGGTTCCAAGTGCTGTTTATAAATAGACCAGGAAAATAAATGTAAATTTCTCTTTTAAAGTGGAGCATGCAGAATCCAGGAAATTTTTTTTTTTTTTACTTGTTCGTCAATTGTTTTTTTTTTTTTTTTTTATCTTTCCTGTGTTCACATTTCTTGTTATTGTTTTCTTGCAGGAGGAGCCCGATATCAATTGCTGCAGCAATTATTTTCATGATAACTCAATTGTCAGAGTCAAAGAAAGCCTTGCGAGGTTTTATCATTCACCATCTGTGTACATTGATGTTCGCAGTGAATTTTTAAGATACTTTCTTTCCTGCAAAGTCATGTTTAAATAAGTCCACGCCTTAATCATATGTCACTAGTTCTCCCACACTGCGTTTTGTTTTAACGACTGTGACTTACATATGCTTGGCTAGCTATAGGAGTGGTTTTATTCACAAGAAGTTTCATTCCGTGTACGTGTACTTGATTGAAACGATGTTCATGCAGATATTTCAGTTGCTACCACAGTTGCAGAAGGGACTATCAAGAATGCATACAAGGATTTGTATCCTCATGCTGCAAAAATAATACCAGACTGGTACGTGAAGGAAAGGGATCTCAAGAACCTCAGTAGTCCTAAAGCCTAGACAGAACAAAATAATAATGAAGGTTGGATCTGGATCAAGCCGTCTGGTTCTTATGGCGAGGAGGAGACATACACAGATACGATACAGTATTACTACAATTTCTATTTTCTTTCAAAGCAGATAGTCATGGACGACCAATTTTGAAATTTGCTTGAACTATTTAATTTAAGTTTAATGCCCCCCCCCCCCCCCCCACCCTACCCTTGGACAGCTAAAAGCATATTTTTAATTAAGGTAATCCATTTTATTTTTCCGGGGAGTCTCTGTGTTTGTATATAATATATAGACGCAGAAACTCTAATTATGCTTGAGAAGCCGTTTTACTACCTGCTAAATGGGTGGTGGTAGTTACATTTTGGAACATTTTTTTTACATTTTATTTTTTAAAGTAAGTAAAGTAACTTTTAAGCTCGTGAAAACATGCTTATAATAATCGGCTTCAAAATGAAATTCCACTTATGCCATGCTTTAAAACTTGAGGGATTGAAAATGAGCAAAACACCTTCAAATATAAGACATTCTTGTGACAGACAGACAGACAAACAACTTTATCCTACGTTGCACGAAAACTAGTAAGAGCCTGGAGTTTCTAATTTAGACATGTTTCAGAAATCGAAACTCTTAAGTATCTTCATAAAAGTTTCTGCGTAACTTAGTGATAAGAGGAAGTGAAAGAGTCAACCTCCTTCGAAGTGTAACCCAATCATCTGCCCTCTTCTTATCTCCACTTTCTTCTGATGCCATCAAACTTTTTCACAACATTCTTAATTTTCTACGAGTCCACTAGTTGCTTGGGCAGATTCCACTCCCTTTAAACCTGACCTAGTTTTAGTATTTCTGTCACAATAACAACTTAAAGGGGCCACTGCCCAGGTTGATATTGGTACTCCCATTGCAATATTTTATATGTTCCATCCACAGTAACTCACGATTCTCATTCTTTCTATTGGACTCTCTGGAATTTAATAAGACTTAAACACATATATCACCTTTGTTGATATAAATAAATGCGCTAACAGAATCTCGACCACGCTCTGTTAATAGGCAAAAGCCGCCGGTCGAAAAAAGAGCCCGCGATCATTTGCATTCCAACAATCAAGGCAACAATCGGATGAAAGAAAAATAAGTGCATAAAACAGAAGAGGGAGGGTTGGCTAGTGTTCACAAAAATATGTTTCGAATTTAAATCACCGCAAGTGCGCGATTCGTTGACAAGTAATAAAGTGGAAATCCTAGAATTTCGAGTATCGTTCCCACGAGGATTGATTTAACGTGATTATTATTATCTCGACCTTAACCGAATCTATTAAGGTGTGGATGATTGTTCTAGATTTTATAATTAAACTATGACTAACATGGAAATTAAAATAAAATTATGAATAAATGCAAGAGCGATGGTTAAATGCAAAAGTTGAAAAAATTGATGTATGAAAAAAGCGTACTAGAATCCCGAATCACCAAGCAAGTTCACTTTTAACTCCTATTTCACAATTTGACAACACGATGAATTGGTTGAGGAATCAATGTTTCTAACTTATTCAATAATCTCTTTCGAGTAGAATTGAACATATTCTAGCATACCATTTGACTATATTTCTATGACAAATGCAATATACAAGAATGCATGACGTTTTGTAAATACTTAGAGATTCACATAAAGCATAGCGGTATATTTATATCCCCTATCGGACCTTACGATGATTCATACCTTGTAGAATCTATTTTCTTTCTTTCGAATGCATAAAATAAATCACCCAAACTCATACAACTATTGCGCATATAATTGTAGAGACAAGAAAGTGTATATAAATCATTCAACATCCATCAAACGTGTTTAAATATCAAATTGCAAAATAGAAATTAAAAGTTCACAATACGAGGTTCATCGTTCACCTAATACAATTAAAAACCTAGCCTAGCATGCATAAATTAAAATAACAAAGAAAATATTTAGGAGAAGACATCACTCAATTCTTGAATGTAAAGCTTGAAATCTTCGATCTTGGAGTGAAATCCTTCGTCCTTGCCTTCGTTCTCGCTCCAAAAAGGTTGTTTTTCTCTCTAGGAAGGCATAACCCTAGTTTTTGGATGTATTTTAGCTTTTATAGTTGCCATAGAATCATTACCATACGTGTTGGAGTCAAATAAGAAAACCAGAAAATTCGCGCCAAATTTCTTCCTTGCGGCCGCAAGGATAAATTCTTTGCACCCGCAAGGAGTAACTTTTTTTTCCAAAATTTTTCCCTGCATCCTTGCTTGCGGCCGCATGGAGGATTATACCTTGCACCCGCAGGAGTAAACAACTATCACATATCTTTATTTTGGTCCTCGAACTTCATTCTTCTCTTGTCTTGACCTTTTTTGTTCATTCTTTTCCTCCAATCATCCCATGCATTCCTCAATGTATGATTAAGCTTATGTCCGCTCTTGAGTTGGCATCGGGTCATCTTTTGATTATTTACATTTTGGTCCCTGAACTTTTGTTTTCCTTCGTTTTGGCCCATTTTCTCTACTTTTCTTCTAATTTCCACCATAATCTTCATTGTTGCCCTACAAACACAATTCACACAAATTAAGCTCTATTCCGAATGTTTATCGATAATTATTCATGTTTGTGAACCAAAATAAACGTATAAAAAATGCCCTTATCAACTCCCCCAAACTTGCTTCATTGTTTGTCCTCAAACAAATTCATAACTTACTTCCAAGTAGCACATGGTTCAACAACTTTGTTGTATCTCAGGATTGGAACTTAGTAAGGGCACATGAACAATTTCAACCACGAATAATCAAATCAATCTCCACATGTTATATGCAAAACTCGAAGTGTGTGTGTGAATTCATACCAACATGTTAGGATCATGTTTGACTCATACCCGACCCAATGTAGTCCAATTTTTTTTTTCTTCCTTTTCGCTCGAGAGATACACACACCCCCAAACTTATAATTTTCACTTAAGTATCCCGAGGTGTGTTCTAAGGTTGAGTCTATTCACATCTATTACTTTCCGTCTCTTAGCTTAGATAGATCTTACCATTACAAGTTCACACTTCAATAAGTAAGGGCTCTCCTATTTTTTTGATTTCTTCAACCTTGTAGATTAAACTGAGTTAGTTGCATCGCGTTAGGGGTATAGTTTTGTCAACTGAGTGTCTGGGGTTAATCAATGCATTTCATATACAAGAGTCTGTATATAATTCATCAATAGATAGATAGATACCATTTTTTTCTTTTCTTTTACATGACATCTTTCCTTTGCTTTCTATATAACCCCTGTAGCGAGCTTTAGGCCGATGACTCCCAAGTCAGATGACCATAGGGCACCATGTTTTAAATCCTTACAGGCTTAATCACTCGAGTTATATAGGCTCGAACAAATGTCGTTGTTTACTCAATGATTAGTGCAATACCCCTTATTTTTTTTAGACACCCAAGTTCAAAAACTACAACCTAACTTGAAACTTTCACTTTGTTTTCATCTCAATGGTTTAAGGCAATCCACACATAACATCATGTACGGAGCCCCTACTCGTTTCAATGTTCCATTGTAACAGTTCAATCACATCTAAACTCTTCTAAAAAGTTGGTCATGGTTTAGCACAAAAGAGGGTTTTTGGGTATAATTTCTATGGTCAACTATCTCTAAGCAATGAGTCAAATCAGTAGCCCAGTATGCAAGCATGAGTGTCGTGCGTAAAATAAATCAAGTTTCACATTAACATGTATCGATCAAGCTAATAATGCACGATTTTCATCATTCATGGCCCGTACATAATCCAATATTTAACATCATAGTCATCAGAGTTGTTAAACCCACACAATCACACAAAATTGTAAACTGCTACTAACAATGCAACAGTAAAACTTAGAACAAATAACAAATGGAATTTTTTTTTTCACACAATCACACAAACGTATATAGAACATTGTCCCACCCCCAAACGTATATAGAGCATTGTCCTCAATGTTTAAAGAATAATAGAATGCAAACTTAGCAGTGCATAAAATTAAGGACAAATTCATAGAAGATAGAGAATAAAAGGTGAGGAATACTCCCCTGATTGATGGAGATGCAAAGGTGAAGATGGTGGAAGAAAAATAATGTGGATCATGTATAGACTCTTTTATTACCTGTAGAGACGATGAAAAAGTAATTTTATTAAAAATTATAAAAAAAACTTGAAAAAGAAATTCATAATCTAATGCATAAAGCGAAATAAATAAAAGGGAATAATTGTTGGGTTGCCTCCCAACCAGCGCTTGTTTATAGTCTATAACTCGACTGTATGACGGCTAATCACGGGCACCTAAAGAAAGCTTTTGATGTTTTGTCCATCTTTCTTCTTTTGGCTTTGGTCCACTTTTCATTTGATCTCCACACATCTTCCTTGCCATTTTCAACATAATAAGACTTATCTACTCCATCTGACTCAACTTCAACTATGTAGATCTGTATTTCCTCGTCGGGCTTAATCACAAAATCAATTTTTGGACAATCAATAAAGTCGAAAAAATATGAGTTGATTTCCTCCTTATTGATCGCCTCATCCTCGCTGAGCTCCACTGTGATTAAATTTTCACTCGTTTTTTGCTCTTCTTCAATTGATGAACTCCCATCGGGTGGAATGATTGGTCTGCAATCTAAATCCATAGGCAATGAAAAGTCGGTCCTTACGACCCTTTCAAGTGGATTGTACCCCCAATAACGAAATTCTTCCCAATACGTGCAATCTCCCAAAAGCATATCGCCTTCATCCAACTTGACCAATTTTTCAAAATACTTTGCAATTACTTTTTCATGAAATAGAGGAGGACCATCTCCTACCAGTTTGAAGTCCTCATCCCAATTGTCAGGTATAAAATCACAAACGATCAGCATGTACCCTTCATGGTTTTCGTCAATTGCTCGCTTCCGACACTTTAAATATTCTCTAAATATCATAAGTTTCGGCGTGTTGAAACAAGGGTGCCATCGCAAACATTGTCCAGTACAATGCATCTCGTAGCAATTATAACAGTTTGGGTATCCTCCAAACATATCTTCATCTTTGTGCAGAGATCATCCATTGCAAAAGTTTCATTACCTTACCAAGTTAGAATCATGCAATTATCTAAAAAAGTATCAGAAGAGAGTGCAACCACGAGATAGATTATTAGAACGAGGTTAGCCAAAAATAAAAAAATAAATAAAATAAAAAAAAATAAAATAAGAAAAGAAAAGAAAATTTCGAATTAGTGTCTAAATAACAAAAATCAAATTAATACTCAATCTTCGGCAACGGCGCCAAAAACTTGTTCACGAAAATATGTTTCGAATTTAAATCACCGCAAGTGCACGGTTCGTTGACAAGTAATAAAGTGGAAATCCTAGAATTTCGAGTATCGTTCCCACGAGAATTGATTTAACGTGATTATTATTATCTCGACCTTAACCGAATCTATTAAGGTGTGGATGATTGTTCTAGATTTTATGATTAAACTATGACTAACATGGAAATTAAAATAAAATTAGGAATAAATGCAAGAGCGATGGTTAAATACAAAAGTTGAAAAAATTGATGTATGAAAAAAGCGTACTAGGATCCCGAATCACCAAGCAACACTTTTAACTCCTATTTCACAATTTGACAACACGATGAATTGGTTGAGAAATCAATGTTTCTAACTTATTCAATAATCTCTTTCGAGTAGAATTGAACATATTCTAGCATACCATTTGACTATATTTCTATGACAAATGCAATATACAAGAATGCATGACGTTTTGTAAACACTTAGAGATTCACATAAAGTATAGCGGTATATTTATATCCCCTATCGGACCTTACGATGATTTATATCTTGTAGAATCTATTTCCCTTCTTTCGAATGCATAAAATAAATCACCCAAACTCATACAACTATTGCGCACATAATTGTAGAGACAAGAAAGTGCATATAAATCATTCAACATCCATCAAACGTGTTTAAATATCAAATTGCAAAATAGAAATTAAAAGTTCACAATACGAGGTTCATCGTTCACCTAGTACAATTAAAAACCTAGCCTAGCATGGATAAATTAAAATAACAAAGAAAATATTTAGGAGAAGACATCACCCAATTCTTGAATGTAAAGCTTGAAATCTTCGATCTTGGAGTGAAATCCTTCGTCCTTGCCTTCGTTCTCGCTCCAAAAATGTTGTTTTTCTCTCTAGGAAGGCATAACCCTAGTTTTTGGACGTATTTTAGCTTTTATAGTTGCCCTAGAATCATTACCATACGTGTTGGAGTCAAATAAGAAAACCAGAAAATTCGCGCCAAATTTCTTCCTTGCGGCCGCAAGGACAAATTCCTTGCACCCGCAAGGAGTAACTTTTTTTCCAAAATTTTTCCCTGCATCCTTGCTTGCGGCCGCATGGTACAAACAACTATCACATATCTTCATTTTGGTCCTCCGACTTCATTATTCTCTTGTTTTGACCTCTTTTGTTCATTCTTGTCCTCCAATCATCCCATGCATTTCTCAATGTATGATTAAGCTTATATCCGCTCTTGAGTTGGCATCAGGTCATCTTTTGATTATTTACATTTTGGTCCCTGAACTTTTGTTTTCCTTCGTTTTGGCCCATTTTCTCTACTTTTCTTCTAATTTCCACCATAATCTTCATTGTTGCCCTACAAACACAATTCACACAAATTAAGCTCTATTCCGAATGTTTATCGATAATTATTCATGTTTGTGAACCAAAATAAACGTATAAAAAATGCCCTTATCAGCTAGGGTTAGAGAATATACCCAAATTGTTAAATGAATCACATATATAATAAAATGAAAATGAGCCAAGACGAAGTTACTTAGTTTAATAGGCCAAATCCAATGAATAGTCGAAGTCACGTCAGCATATATTGGACCCTCTTCATCACGCACATGCCACGTAATTTATGGATATAATAATAATAATCCACGGTTTGAGTCGTACATTCATGTGTGGGTCGAACTTCAAAATATAAGTTGTCAAGTAGGCAGGTCTATAGATTACCTTAGAAATATAAGTAGCTCTAATAAGTGAGGACTTATGACTGCCTTGAAAATATGCATCAATCCCATATAGTCGAGGACTTTTGAATTGCCTCAAGAATATAAATCGCTCCAATATATGAGGACTTACACTTTATAAATATCTGTATGAGCCTAAATAAGTGAGGGCTTACAGATTGTCTCGAAAGATGTCGCCTATAATTTGTCAGAATTTCGACAACATCTTCTCTGTAATATGGACTAAGCCAACCTGTAATACAACATAATATCTCCACCGCACGTATATAAAAAAATTGGGATCCATTTGCCCTACAAATTAACTTCTCAGCAACTTCTTAATCTTTTTCCGGCTTCAAATGGAGAGAGAAGAAATTCATGACCGTCATGCCTCCTCCTTCTTGCCGGACACTGGAAATTGAACATACCCAATGTTCTTGAGACCAGGGTAGAACCCTTTGGGTTCATTTGCAGAGGATAAATGATGGTCCCATATATTTTCTCTAGTTACTTCTTGCTCCATTGTTAATGCCAAGAATCATAATGGTTCATTTTCTCTTTGAATTTGATGGCAGAAGGTGCTATAAATGAAAAGCTGCACTCGTTTGGTCTTTTTCTCTCTTTCCTAGTTCAATCTTCTTGTGGCTGGTGCTTTCTTTTGAAAATCCAATCCCAGTATCACTTTATAGAAACATGGTTGACTTAGCATTTCTCACAGAGGACACCAATCTATTGACCTCAACAGAATCTCAATCACATCCCCACGTGGATTTCACCTGTACACTAGAACAACCTGTTAGGATGCAAAGGTTGCCAGTCGAGAAAATGGTCCGATAGATATGTCAATTTGACACGTCACTCGGGCAACCCGTGGCTCTGCCCGAGAAAAGCCTTAGTCAATCGGGCCCGATTTTGGAGCAACGACTCGGCCACACGGATCAACCCATGTCACGGGCTATTTTCGACCCGTGAGCAAATTTATAAAATAATAATAAATAAATAAATAAAACTTAAGCAGCTAGCTGCCTTGCAATTGTATGGTAGACCGCGTTGACTTTTATTTTAAAAAATATAAATAAATAAAAAATCACGAGCCGGCTCTACCTGATAAGCCCCAAGTCGAAATGTCGGTTTGAGCCTAAATATTTTGGCCGAGCAAAGGCACGGCTCGGCTCATCGACATCCCTAACGTCTGACGATCGTTTGCACTCCAACGATGAGACGCAAAAAAAATGAGTGTAAGAGACGAGAGATGGGGTTTGATTTGAGTTAAAGAACATACCCAAATTGTGAAGTGAATCACATATATATAGTGCCAATGGAAATGAGCCAAATGGTGTTAAATTGTTAGTGAGCTGAGTCTAATCCAAGTCAAGACGAAGTTACTTAGTTTAATAGGCTCAATTCAATAAATAATCGATGTCATGTCAGCACATATGGGACCCCTCCATCACGCCCATGCCACATAATTTATGGATATAACAGCCTCAACCACATGTCGACCTATGGGTTTGAGAGTTGCAGCCCTGAGATATATTTAGGTAAACTTTGAGTTTGGAGTATTTTGGGTATTGCATACATGTATTTGGTCGCCTCCTTTTTGCCACTTATGGTGAAGTTTAGATATGCTTGATAAGTGTATTTTATACACTTATTTAGGCTCCAAAATAATGACATTTTGTCGTTCTTCTAATGAGATTATAGTCTAATTGATGATATAATATGTTATTAGGTGAAACTAGATGGAAGATGAAGAATTGGAGAAAAGAATACAAAATTGGCGAAAAAGAGGCAAGATCCAAAGTTTGGGGACTGAAGTGAAAATGCTCAAAAGTTGTGTAGAACCTCACGATAAAGATTCGAGAGTACTAGGAGTCAATTGGATAAAGGAAGACGTCAAATGAATAAAATATCGTTAAAATATGATCACACATCAATTTAGGATTGAAAGAGTTATGCATCGATTTTTAGACTCATGTTGTGACCCATATTTGACATAGCAAACGATCTAATTTGAAGACAACTTCTGAAGAACAGTTTTAGCCCTTTGAGTTAGCTTTCCAACGCATCTTGAATTACCTCAATCGGATATCGAGAGAAAAAGTTATGATAAAAATACTGAAGAGGACGCAGAATGACAGCAAGCAGCGCTAGCGCCCAAGCGCTACCTACCTAGCGCTCAGGCGCCCGAATGCTGAATTTTTAACAGATTTTCAGCGCTCAAGCGCTGTCCCGTAGCGCTCAAGCGCCGCCGCCGCACAGATTTTAGGTTTTTTATTGTTTGGGCCACGAAAACTCCACAAAAAGACTCCAACTTGGCCAAGAACGTATATGAAAATATAAATAGACCTAGGGACACATTGAAAAGGGAGTTCCCACATATTGAAAGGAGGGTTCCACACTTTGTAACATTGAGAGAAAAACACAAGATCGAAGATGAAGGATTCGAGTTCAAACCAAGGATTGGAAGTGGAAGAAGATCTTAGTGCAAGAGTTAATTCTTTTCCATCTTTTTATCATTTAAATCCGGTGATGTATTCGAATTTAGTTATTTATTTCATTGTTTTGATTATGAGTAGCTAAATTCATTATTAGGGCGAACAATGTAATCTATTGAGACCCTTAGTTCTTTAATCCATGAATTCTGAGTTTTATTCTTCCATGTATTGATTTTATTATGATTGCAATGCATTGAATTACCTGATCAATAATTTGATGATCTATTGAGTTTCTTACGAATCGAGAGGTGAGTTTGAGACTTAGAACGTGTAATAAAATTCGGTAACGAGGTATAACGTGTAGAGATACCTATACTAAGTGCTGCGGTCGTTATATGAATTCCTAGTGCCATAACTCGTTTAACTAAGGGTAATTCGCATAGAGATATGGAATTGAATTAGTTAAATAGACTCAATGAGAACTCGAGAGGGGTAAATTGAATACCGTAGGAGAATTCGACCGAACACTACGTTAGGCTAGAATCTTGAATTGGGAATTAAGGTGATCATTAGATGAAGTTGTTTTGCCCTAATACATCTTATATAGATGAATCTTTGATCTATTTGTGTTTGAGTTTTAGGCATTTAGTTCATTTAAAAGAATCAATCTTTCCAACTATCACAATTCCTTATTTGATTTACTTCCATCAAATAAGAGTTAGAAAAGTAGATTAAGACTAAAGTATAGTCCTCGTGGGAACGATAATCCGAACTTTTAGGTCCACTATATTACTTATTACGATATTGTACACTTGCGATATAAAAATACGCAACAAATGGCTAATTTTTTCGTAATTTAAATCTTAAAGTTTAGTACTTGCATATTGCTGCAAATTGGTTCTTTCAACAAATCATGTAACAGCAAAACAAAAATCACAACCTGCAGAAACCATTTAATGGTGAAAATTGCTCTATCTAGTGATATGGACAATGAAAAGAATCGAATTCAATTCTATACAACCCAACTGCCTCAGTGACATCCTAACAGCAGCAGCTATCTCTTCTGCTTTCTGCCGGCTTTCTTATTTCATTTCCTTGGCCCGATGTCACTAGTCTTTTCACAACATTCTCAGTCGTCGATGCTTTCGCTAGTTCCTCGTGCTATGTCCATATCTCTTACAAGAATACCGATTCTCAATACATCAGTTAATAGCCTGGTCGGAGTGCATTGGCCTGGCTGCTATTGGCTCTTCCATTGTAATACTTTCTATGCATGAATTCCATCCACCATGGCTCGTAAATCCACCAGTTGAAGGATGAGCTATAATTTCTGGCTATGGTGCCCAATCTCTCACCACCAATCCCACCCGTTGTGTTCTCTCCTTAAACCCTTCGGGTAATTCAGCTTGTCTAACTTCTCCATCAAACACACTCCTTTATCAGCATCTCTCTAGACCCAAACAAACTTCTGTTTGCTTTGTTGTAATCCCATAACAAGCTCTTTGATATCTTCATCTGACTTGAAAACCGTCGTCCCAATAGATATTTAGATAATGGATTTTGGACCTTGTTTGTCAAGCCATTCTAAACATTTATGCTGGCTATTGGAGTACAATTTGAACGGAAGAATTTGTCCGACTGCCCACGCCTTCCGGCTCCGAACAATCTCTTCCTTCGCCAATAGATCAACAACATAAGTTCCTTCTATAACTCTACTGGTATTGTATATATCACTAGCCCTGATATCCAAATGGTTAAACAGTAAAGAAGCAAATTCTCAAAGTTCATCGGTTGAACATCTTTCCCAAGAGGATAACTCCTTTTGTAGTTCTACTGGGAACAATTTACCAATTCCTTACCATACAAAACAGGCCTGCATGAACGTTGAGATACAGTTGAGTACATTAGATTCTGCATTTGGAATTGTTGCAATGTCCTGAGCTACAAGGGCCAAAAGAGAGTCGACTATAATTCTTCTCACCGTAGAGGATATTGATAAGTGTATTTTATACACTTATTCGGGACCTAAAATAACAACATTTGATACTTCTTTTGACAAAAATATGTTCTAAATTGTTGTATTTTATGTTTAAAAGGTAAAACTCTTTGAATGGAAAAGGAATTGAAGAAAAAAGTGAAAAATGGTGAAAAATGGCAAAATTCAAAGTCAGATGACCAAATTGCAAATACTCAATAGTTGATTCGGACCAAAAGATGATACTTGAAATATTTTTATGAGATAATCGGATGAAATTAAAATTCAAAAAGGAATGGAATATGATAAACATCAATTTTCAATCGCACAAGTTATATTACAGATTTCTAGTCGAAAATTGAAACTGATTTTTGGCATAGTATACGTCCGAATTGGAAAAATCATATTTCTATAGAAGTTATAGCCCTTTGAGTTATTTTTACAACTCACTTTGAATTGCATCAATCGAATATTAGAAGAGAAAGTTATGATTAAAATACTGACTGCGTACAGACAAAAAATTTGCTCTCAAAGACAAATATCCTTATTCGATTAAAACTCTTTTGAAAACCAATTTGGACGTGATTTTTAACCAATTCTCGACTCCTACAAATATAGAACAACAGAATACATATTAGAGAGCTCTCATATACATATTATACTCCAATATTCATCAATTAATATCATCAAAGGAGAAAAATTCATAGTTTTTGTGAGAGAATTGAAGGGAATTTGCAAGAATCCAATCAAGTGAAGATTCAAATCTGATTTTTGAGCAAAGAAGAGAAGACGCAAGTGGAGATTCATCAAGAAACCATTGAAGAGATTCAAGATTTCAAGATTCATCTTCATCTTCTCAATTTATCAAAATCGGGTTATATCTTTTCACTTATATATGATTTCTTATAATTTCGATATGTTAGGCTAATATTATACATTGCTAGGATGAGATGAACCCTTGTTATGATATTTTCAGTTCTTAATTAATTGTTTTGACTTTAATTTGATTTGATTTGTGGATGTTTATTATCGTTTTTATTGTTCTTTTCAATTGCTTGATCACCAATTGTTAGTGAATTTTATTATTATCGAGAGAGACAATATGGTTTAAGTACATCATAATAAACATTGTAAGGTTCGATAGAAGATATAGATATACATCTATTCTTTATATGGTTTCAATGGATGTTCTAGTACTTGTTAATGCATTTATCATGTTTGCATCTTTCATCGAGAGATAAAAGGGTTACATGAAGGGAATAGATTTGATCGCTATCGAGAGAGGTTTTCAATTAAATTAGGAACATTGACCAACATGAATGATTTCAAATTTGTCAATTTAATTGTTACACTAAAAATGGAATTATAAGGGGGATTCGACATCTTAGCAATGCATCTCACGATTTGAAAAACACATTTACTTATTTTTTTTAGTTTGATTGATAATTTAGGTATTAGTATAGAACAAATCACAAAATCTATTTGCTATTCGATTAAAGTTGCAATTAATTTTAACTCGATCAAAACGTAGTCCTCGTGGGTTCGACACTCTATTCATCACTTTATTACTTGTTCACGATCCTTCTATAACTCTACTGGTATTGTATATATCACTAGCCCTGACGTCCAAATGGTTAAACTGTAAAGAAGCAAATTCTCAAAGTTCATCGGTTGAACATCTTTCCCAAGAGGATAACTCCTTTTGTAGTTCTATTGGGAACAATTCACCAATTCCTTACCATACATAACAGGCCTGCATGAACGTTGAGATACAGTGGACTACATTAGATTCTGCATTTGGAATTGTTGCAATGTCCTGAGCTACAAGGGCCAAAAGAGAGTTGACTATAATTCTTCTCACCGTAGAGGATATATTTGGCAAGTACTCAGCAACGGAGAGGCAAGTTCATTGAGGCATTCCATGCTGGCTACAGATGTTCAGGGAGTTCATTCGACGAGTTTGGATTTGAAGGAGGAGAGACAAAGTATGATGTAGGATGATCATGAAATCGGATTAACAACGCTGTATGATATCAAGTATAATGAAGGCGAGTTGCAGAAGCTGATTGAGGTGGCCTTGTGCAGGGAATGGCAACATAACAGCAGCAATTTGAGCTTTTAGTTTCATGATTTCAAGTTCATAGTTTGTATGATTGTTGCAGATGGCCATTGGAAGTGAGTTCAAGGTACTGATTGGGAATTTAAAGAGACTTGTCTTCTAATAATAATTTTCTTGTGGTGTTGATAATTTTGACTCTTTTAAAGTTCTTCGACAGTTCTTTGAAAGTAACAATCTAGAGAAGACAAAGTGAAAAATGATAAGTTCTATCTAATTGTTTTTTTTCCAAGAGGCATTCTTTATACATGAAATGTCCAATTCAGCTTTAGTATAGATGTTCTTCACATTCTTCATATTATCTTCGTCCCCTACCCCGGAGCCTCTCTCCGCACTACATTCCCTGTAGAAGTGTTTTTAGAATGAACAAGATACGATCTGGTGTTACTCCACCGACAACGTTAATAGAAAAGATGGAATAGAAATACGTTTTTCTAGAATGAGTAAGATACAGATCGATAAGAGGCATTTAGCAAAAGCAAATTATGACAAGATAGGAATGGGCATAGGAACGTACAGATAAAGGAAACAGTAGGTTCCAGCGAAAAGCAATCCAAGTGTCTAGAAATTGGGCAAGTGTTTGGACAAGAAACTGGGAGGGCAATGAACAAACAAATTGAATGCTTGGAAGGCACTTGGGTGCAAACAAGCAACAAAGTAAGGAGCAAATCCTAGTCACGAAGCAAATCACGTCGAGAAAATGTGTACTTCACAATTCTAGAGCAAAAGGAATTGGCAAAGCGATCACAATTCACTTATGTAGTGGAAATTGTTTCATCTTTGTTTAAAATTAAATGTCTCTAACAATTTAAGCGGTCTGTTGCACGACTAAAGTGTATTGCGACAATGTTGTGACATCATTTTAAACTAATTTAATATAATCGGATTCTAAAGATTAGAGTTTACAAGACTTTAAAGTAAACGCTTAATGACAGAGAGAATATTTCTTGTGTAGCATGTGCATATCAAATTTATGAATCGTAATATTTCTCATTTTATTGTGAATAAGATAGTTGTACTCTCCCCATTGTACCTTCCATATAACTCGCACTTAATGAAGCTCAATTGAATTGTTAAAATAAAATTGTTATATAAATAAAAATGATTTAAATTTGGAGAGCACAACTATTTAATTCACATTAAAATGAATATTTTATTATTTATAAGGTAGTTTACCTATCATAAATTCGTGATTCTATGTTTACACACAGATTTCTTTAGAATTAACAAAAAGATAAATCATTCTTTTTAATTCTTCGTTTTCAAAAGAGAATTAATTTACTCTTCCTAAACATATCCAATAATTGATTATCTACTAATGTGAGCAATAAAAGAATCCAACTCCATGCGGGTGGCGCCACCTTCCGCCCTAACAGCGACGCCTAATTCTGCCGCCCTTTGCCTTATCTCGTCTCCTTCTTTTGATCCCATCAATGTTTTCAGCGTTTTCGAAATTGTTGATGATTCTACAGTCTCATCTTGGCAACTCAAATTCTTCACACTTAAACCAATTTTTAGCACTTCTGTGATTAAAATACTGTTTCTTGGCTGATCAGAATGCATTGGCCATGCTGCAATTGGCACCCCCATTGTAATGCTCTCCATGCATGAATTCCATCCACAATGACTCATAAATCCTCCTGTTGATGGATGCTCTAAAATTTCCAACTGGGGTGCCCAATTTCTCACCACAATGCCCCTATCTCGTACTCGATCATCGTACAGTTCTGAAGTATTTGGTAAGGCATACTTGATAGTACTCTCTCGTGTATCTGTATTCCAATCTCTCATTACAAGGCCCCTAACTTTCTCTTCGTATGCTTCTGGAGTATTTGATAAGGTAAATTGGATAGTATGAGGCAAATCAACTGTGCTCATTTCGCCTGCAAAAATGTCTCCTCTGTCTGCATCTCTCAACACCCAAATGAACTTCACTTCGCTTCGTTCTAACCCGATTTGGAGTTCTTTGATCTGTTCATCTGTTAATGAAGTTGTTGTACCAAAAGAAACATAAACTACAGATTTTGGAGCTTGTTTATCAAGCCATTCCAAGCATTTATGGCGGCCATTGCCATTTTTTGTATGCATCAATTCCACTGGATTGAATGGCCCTATAGGCCAATACTTTTTATTCCCTTTATTTAATGCTTTTTCGAGTAAATTAATGTATTGTCCTTCTATGACTTTACAAGAATTGTAAAGAATCCCAGAACTTAACTCTTGAAATTTATGTTCAGTGGCAATGAAATCAAGAAATTCTACTGTGAAGCAATTTTCAAGTGAAGGGATTTTTTCAAGAATCTTGTCTTCAACTGGAAAAGATTTTTTCTTGGTTTCCCTGAAAAACCAAAACATGGCAAATGCTGACACACTATGAAAAACATATGATTCAGCATTTGATATTGAACTGAAATCTTGAACAACAGATGACATTAAAGAGTCATGAATAACAACAACTCTGTGTGCAGTAGGTGAAAGAGAAAGTAGGAGAGAGAAAACCGGCAGGCGGAGGTAAGAGAGTGAATCAAACAAAGGTTGAAGATGTGATGGGAATTTGTTGGAGGAGTTAGGGTTAGGAGGAGGAGATTGAAATTCTGGATCTGGGAATTCATGGAAATGAACAAGAGAGTCTCGGTCGTCAATGATGGCGCGTAGCTTCACCTGGCGGTTGTGGGTGGCGGTGGTAGCATAGTGAACGGGTATGTTGTAGGCAGCGATGAGGCGGGAGAGGTGAAGGAGCTGGTGGAGATGGCCTTGTGCTGGTAGAGGCACCATCAAAACCGCTACTTGGGATTTTTTAAAGCCATTTTGATTCTTCTGGTAATGATTGGAAGAAAAACAGGCCATGGATCACAAGGTTTTCTTTTACAAAAAAACTTTTGATCTTTTTATGCTTTACAATGTCTTGCCAAGGTTTGTATGTCAAGAATATATAGAGAAATAAACGACAGACTTTTTCGCAACCAATGAGATCCACTACATGGATTCTCTTCTGCCATTATGTTTGCAAATTTATCTTCGGTTAATACTAGATTTACCGTGTTAATTAATTTCGTGTCAGTTAGCATTGTATAAGAATATATCAGCAAACGATTCTTAAAGTAGGGTGAATTCAATTCATTGTCAAATTTATCGAAACATCCAAAACAACTAAATTTTTAACAATTACAACTCACTATTTTAGTTTTGATAACATTTCACCTAATTGGCTGATGAAATTTGGATATAATGGCTTCATTGTTCATCTCCCTTTATGTTGACGTGACATATAGTTTTCATTTATTGCATTGACAACCACCTCAAAAAGTTATACCGTACCTGCATTTTGTTGTTTGAAAGTAAATGTATGTATGTTGGTGGTTATAATGAACACGACCTGACCTGTAATAAGAGAACAAAATATGATTAAGGAAGAGAGAGTGTATAATAAAATTTGTCATTTATTTAGTGTAGTTTTATATAGTTCAACTTACTAAACGTGCAATATTTTATACTTTTCCTTCATAAACAAACAAAATTTTCCTATATTTTTCTTTATATAAAAATTTGGAGCGAGATGTTTGATTAGATAGTGTTGAAAACGTCGAAAGACAATACCTTGTATGATATTTACAATGGTCATAATCCTTGCTCTATTATGTTCTCGTACCACACAAAACTATGAACTCGTCGTATATAAGAAAAAATAAAGCTAGTTTAAATCGTATTGTCAGTCATCAATCTTTCACTTAATTGTAACTGCAGTTGGCCAATGAACTTCAATTTATAAAATCGTTTGAACTAATTTTCACTTTTACAATATATTAAAACCTAAAAATCCATAAAAATTTCGAGCTCCCATCATTTTTCGCGATCCTCCTCTTCAGGGTCTTTTCCAGGATCCAACTCACAATACATTAAAACCTAAAAATCCATTAAAAATTTTGAACTCCCATCATTTTTCGAGATCCTCTTCAGAGTTTTTTCCAGGATCAAACTCGTGCGCCTTGCTAAGAGTAAAACCCTAACAAGTAAGAATTTTAACCTAGACAAAATGACATCATCAAATGTGGAGTAATTAAGGTCATAAATGAAGTAGGGATGATTCAACCTGATACTCGTGAAGTCCCGACACCCATATGAGTAAGGATGATAAAAAAAACTCGTTCAACCCAATACTCATGGAGTCCCGTCCCATATAAGGTGAGGATCGCCAGCCTAATCGGGTAAACGGGGCGGGGCGGGGTCATTGCCCCGAAGCGAGTATGGGGATGGGTACGGAAAATATAATCCCTGTCCTACTACCCACTCCGTTTAAAATTAATTTCAAATTTAAATTTTTTTATCAAACAAAAATAATAGATGTATCGTTATTTTTAAAGAGAACATAAGTTGTTTTTAACAAATTGATAAAAAAAAAAAGTAAAAATATTTACTAACTAAAGACAAAAAAATAAATGGGGTCCCGCCCCCAAACCCACCATGTCCCGTCCTACTTTAACCGAATATGAAGATAGAACAAGGCAACAAAAATACTCGAAGAGATGGGGGTGAAAATGGTCTATTCGTCCTATTGCCGTTGCTATCTCGAGGGAATTTAATGTGGTTCAGTCCCACTTGTGATTAGGATTAACTAAGTCTGACCTACTTTTGCGTTGTCAAAAAGAGCCCACAAATAATTTGGCCAATGTTCACGGGACCAACTTTAAGACTGTGTTACAATGTCGCTTTCGTTAAAATGGTGCTCGTTTTCACAGTACAAACTATAGTTCCGCAGAAGCCATGACCAAATTCTACTATTCTACTGGTAAATGTCCAACAAAAAATATAAAACTTATCAGCAAATTATATAAATATCATGGTTATGACAATTACAAAGTTCTCTCTCTAATTTTTAAAAAAAATTGAAAATTCTCTCTTACGACGTTTACTTTTGGAATCATGTTGCATGTACAGAATTTCTTCACAAAATTCCTTCATAGGTCACAGTTGACATCATTTCATTAGAAGTTAAAAAGAAAAGAAAAAAGATCCAATCTGTGAAGGAAAAGCATGTACATATGGCATTTTCCTTACTTTTGATAACAGATTTCTCTGTCACAATGAAAGATAAATATTTAATTCTCATATTTTCCTCCATATACTATTTTAAAATTTTTAGTTAGTATTTGTATATAATTTGTTTCTCTTTCTTAGTATTTATTACTATTTTTTGTATACTTTTAATGTAGCCCTTGTTTGAAAATCATTTTTCCCTACTTTTTAACAAAACAATTTGTTGTTGATATCGCTTTAGCTAAGAAAAATTATAAATGCTATAATATAATTTTAAAAATTATAAATATGATTTTTTTTCCTTGCAAATATGATAGACAAGTAATTAACAAGAATCGATAAAAATAAATGTTTTAGAATAATTTAATAAAGGTAATTGAAATTTCATTTATATTACAGCATTTTCTCTAATTTTTATTTTTCTTTATAATTATGACATTTATACTATATTAATATTAGAAAGTTCCAACATTATCATAATATTAAGCCCTGTTTGGCCTCCACGTTTTCCCCTTAAACTCATTTTCAACCACACATTTTATGGAACTCACAACTTTTATCAACATTTCAACTACAAATTTCACACCTTTCATCAAAATCTACTAAAAAATTATTTTTTATCCAAACCAAATAGGGCTCAAGACCTTAATGTGAAAAAAAATGGTATCAAAACTTTATAGCTTTGATATCTTTTGAGTTCATATCTGTAATATGTTAGAAGAATTTTAATTTGTTCATTTTTATCGAAAAATCAAAAATATATGATAAAGATAGATCACTGTATCTGTTTGCTACATATAACAAAATATAATCATACATACAGAAGGAGAGAAGGGCAAAATGGAAAATTATGCTAGGAGGGAAGGTTTCTGAATAAAATGGAAGGACAGTCTTGTCCTAATCCTTATGGAATTCTTTCAAATTACCTCTTACACAAGTATGTCTGTCTGCTACATATAACAAAATCAAAATGTATAGCTTGTGTATTTTTGACAGTTTTCGTTTTGCAGTTTCCTGCTTTCAGCAGAATCCATCATCCAGTGCGCATTTAAACATATAGAGAAAATGAGAAAAAATGTTGATTTTATGTCTATCGTCCCAAAAAAGAAAAAAATAATTTATGATAAATCTTGTACCGTAATGTTTCATCGACATATCAAGGGCTGCAGAGATTCTTAAGGTCCTCTTCCTGAGCATACCAGTTTGGTATTATCTTCGAAAGGTGGGGGTATAAATCCTTGTAAGAATTTCTGATTGTCCCTTCGGCAACTCCAGTTGCAAGAGATACCTCTACAAAAATTTACTATATTTAAGAACGAACATTTAATGCAAAATAAAGGAGAGAGATTGCTAATAACAAGTAATATTGCTAGTCTTTAACATGATAATGGAATGATTTGGAACAACATAATTTGTAAAAATCGGCAACTTTAGATCATCTGTCTCCCAATCAACAGTGCAACTTACCTTTGAGGGGCTTTTTATCATCAGAAAGCTGAGTAACTATATAAATAACTGCTGCAGCAATTGATATAGGACTCCTCCTGAGATGAAAAACGAATAGAATGGTTAGCAACGGGACCTTAGGTGTTAACACAAAAATTTGTTATTTCAGAAGCTTTAGATGGGCACGAGCTATTGACATATAAAAAGGAGTCAAATTGAAGGATCAGATTGGGTCGTCATAGTTTTAATCCCATCCCTTGAATAATGCTTCACAACAACAATTTGTATTATTTCCAATAAATCTGGACGAATAAATGACTCCTCATTCGCCACTGCACTCGGTCCATCACTACATCTAATGAAAGATCTAGTGCAACCAGATCCTTCAAAACCACAATAGGCAATGTTTGGTCTGTGTTCCAACATTTTGTACTAGGATCTCTGATGCTCAGACTCTTCAAAATGGACGAAGTACCCGTGTCTGACACGACACGACACGACACGAGTATGGGTATAGGTATGGGATATGTGTCGGATCCTCCAAATTTCAACCGGACACTTCGCCGTTTTCGCTTCTTTTTTTTCTTCACATTTTCTTCTTTGGCGACGGCACAAGGTTTTCCCTTCTTTTTCTTCTATCTTTTCTCTTTGCCTTTTCTTCTTTTTTTTTCCTTCCTCTCTGTATTGATGGTTTAGGGTTTTCTTTGTGTGAAATGAAAATGGATTCCATATAATGCAACTTAGTATTCCATTAAGTTTAAATTGTAATCAAGTCCCTCAATTTCTATTTTATATAGCATTTAGTAATTAACTTTCCATAATTGAAAACTAAACATCAAGATTCTATTTTATCTGTTTTAACCCCTTATTCAATACTCATTTCCTTCTTTGTGAATGATTGATTTTGGTCAATTTAAAATGACATCTTGTGTTAATAAAAAAAATTGAAGTTTGAAAGACGTACTCACGTACCCGTATTCAAAATTTGAACTCTTTTTAACCATGTCCCTATATCCTATATTTTAGAAAATAATGAATCCGACACTTAGATACATAACCGTACCCGATACCCGTACCCAAGTCTGAGCATCATAGACTATGATTGCATAACTCTTGCGAAGGAGCTTGATTTAGTCTATACAATAAAAGCCCCAATCAATTAAGTCCTCGTTCTCTTAATTCATCCAAGATTTAAGGACACCTTCACTTGTTGACATATATTCTTATTACCTTATCCATCCCAGTATAATTAGACATCCATCTTAATATCATTTTAGTTCCATTCATCGTATGGACATACAGCCCAACTTTCAGTACTACCAAACATTGTACTGATGACATTTGATTTAAATGACAAGCTAATATTTTTATACACCCTTCAGGAACTAGTCTTATTGCCAGGTAAACGGTATCCTCTCTCGTAATGTATATCTTTATTTTATTTGATGATGCCCCAATGTTTCCTAAATTAGCGGAGGAAAAAAAATTAAAGGACCAACCTACCTTATGTCAAACTCCTCTGATTTTTGGACAGCTTCTTGGGCAGCTTTAACTGTTTGATTTGTCATCCCAAGATTTGAACAAAACCGCCTCTGGAAAATTAAATGGAGCAACAACAGCATAGTCATAGAGGTTATAAGATGCTGCCAATTAATTCCCCTATTTTCCCTCCATCTTTTGGAGAAAAGAGGCAGAGGGTTTTGTTTCAAAGAAAACTCACCATAAAATCCCCAGCATGTATAGTCCCTATTTCCACCGATTGACCCATTTCAAGCTCAAGTTGTTTTACAATGTATTCTTTTGCTCGGCCAATTTCCTTCTTTGTTGCTCCATTGGCAACAGAGCAAATTTCTACGAAATACAGATTCAGGAGAGCTCATTCACATAGATAAATCAGGAAGCATCTGAATAGTAAGATCTTAGGTTGTACCCTTAACAGTGCGAGGCTTGTCTTCTTGTCGACAAGCAATGTACAAGCAAGCAGCTAATATAGCATCCTGGTTTCTTCCTCGACTAGACTTCTGATCTTCTACCTTCTTGTAAATCTCATTAGCCCGATCCTACAAAGTAAATTGAAAGCTCCATCAGGAAAAAAAAAGTATAACCTAGAAAACAGTAGAGAGTAAATGAATAGAAGTGCATTAACCAATTATGGTTTTAAAATCGATCGAAAAGGGGCCATATGAGAAGACGCAATCACTTCTATGCAACAATTCAAGTATTAGAAAAAAATTGAACCGTACATTTCCAGCATCGAATTCTGGAGATGAAAGACCACTAGTTGGAATAAAAATAGGGAGATGAAAGTGCGTCCTAGCAACAAACATAAAGAATCTTTGCAATCCTAGGTGGCTAAAGGGAAATCCTAGTTTCGGATTGAGTCACTGCCTTTACAAACAGAGATCGGAGAAGGTATCAGCCAGAGAAGGATGCTTGAGAAGACCGAATCGGAGTTTGAAGAAGGGGAGGGAGAAGGAGCCCTTTACCCGCAACAGATAGAGGAGGATGCCAATGACGATATCAATCGTGACCCTGATACGAAGCTGGAACTGCTAACTACATCAATGGCCAGCACTAACTTATTGCACAATATAATTGTGATGACCAAGATTCCTTCCATCAAAAATAATTTGCTTGCTAGTTGACAGGAATTGTAGTATCGTATCAAGTCTACGACTAGAACTTAATACATAAATGAGAAGTTTTGTTCACCCGATGTTGGAAACAGTTCTGTTCTACAAGTGCTCAAACACAGCAATTAAGCAATCCTTTCAAATTTTAGTACTTCTACATTTGACATGATGTTATAAAACCTGGCACTTAGAGAAAAGTAATCTAGCATGGTACTGTAAAATAGTCAACTAATTTCACCCACATGATAAACCAACCACAAATCCATGTAAAACTACCACAAATCGATGGGAGATAACATTTTTGTACAGGTCTAAGTCACGCGTCAAGTATTCTTCACGCAATCATCTAAAGAGTAATTGCTACATACTTCTCAGTCCATAAAATTTTTACACTTTCCACAAATCAGAAACTGAGTAAATAGACGAAGAAAACTGAAAAGTTGTATTACCCAACTCAAAAATGAGCAAAACTAGACAGTCATGCCTCTCTCCATGGGGGAAAAGAAAAATAACACCTACTTTTAGCATATTGATCCAATTAAGCTACCAAAAAATAAATTACATCAAATTAATCAGGTTTGAAATATTGGTCTCATTAAGCAACCGATAAAAGAATTACTTATGCGCAGATAGGCAACGATGGGTAAATAAGATACCTTTATTGTTGCAACAAGGCCCAACCTGAAAGAAAATTGGGTACATCAGACAACAATATTGCCATTTTAAATAGGATCATGCTACTCTAGCAGATAAATTTGACAGGGAATATTGACATACAAAACTTGGTGTGCATTCATTGGAAAATGGAAAAAATTTAAAAAAAAAAAAAAAAAAACAGGCGAATCACAATTCGCCACATCAGCTCTGTCAACTTTCCCTGTCAAAACTCCCCATTTGAGTAGCTTAATTCTTTTAAATATCAAGATGTAAGGAACAGAAGCAAGCTGGTAAACAGATGTAAAGAAGGCTGTAACACAGCAAGACACATCCACAGCACAGTGGAAGATTTTGATTTATATTGTACTTCATATTTTGGAGGGAAGTAGATTGAGTCCAAACATCCCGAAAATCCTCGACTACAATCATATTTGAACAAGAATGACCAAAGCAAGTAAAATAACTGTTTTCTAATTGATTTTCAAGTTAGGTATGACTAAGGTTGTGAAAGTTATTTTTGAATACAGAACGATAAGATGAAAAGCGTTATCTCGTGCTAAAGGTAAAGCACGCTTTATGTAACTTCTTAACCAATGAAAGAAAGGAAAAGAAACGAAAAGAAAATAGCAACCATAAAATGACAAACTGATTCCTCAACCAGATTCTTCGAATTTCAATGTTAAGAAAGAAAGCATATAATTAACACACCGTTAACAACGTTAACAAACTGCAACAGATTCTAACAGATTTAACAACAGGGGCAGCTTAACAGAAACTACTGTTCTTTTAACAATCAACGTTATTAATCTGTATCTAGGGCACAACCGCACAAGACATAGACATTGACATCTTTGTGCATGTATTTCAAAAACTTTCCAGATTTCTATTTAGCAGACTTAAAGATCATAACTTTACAATAAACATCTGAATAAACACAGAAAATAATGTAAAATCAGCAACCTGTTAAATAATGCAGCAAAATTGTTTATCTTCATAGGTCTTATTATTGATTTTTGTATTATATCAACAGAAAAAGCTTAGACTCTAGACAAAACCAATAGACAAAAAATTGAGCAAGTAAAGGAAAATTATTCAGAATCCAACTGCAGAAACTCTTGGTTTGACTGAAACAGAAGAAAAAAGGCGTTAGAAACTGTTGAAAGATACTATCAAACAGAGAAATAAAAAACGTTTTCTTTCTCTTTTTCGAAAATGCAAGCCCCAAAACTTTACTCCTGCGTACATTAAATTACCACTTATTAGAGGATCCAAAAATACAAAACTAGAAAGAAAAGAACAAAATTTTCATCGCAGTTCACACGGATCAATAATACCAATTCTAGGAAAAGAAAGAAAGAAACCGCAATCAAGACTGCACCTTGTTCTTCCAAAATCAAACTCCCTTCATCTACAAGACCTAATATCTTAACAAAAATAAAAATTAACTCCAAAAATGAATGCCCGGTACCTATCCGACATAGTGGCGATCGTTTTAAACGCAAGGATAAGCGACCGATCAGGATTGGACCCACGATTCTGCCAGCGACCGAGAGAAGACGACAAAAAGTCACTTGTGGTCCCATTCGGCTTAGAAATCACGGTCGACAATCCTCCATCTGAGAGAAGCGGGTTCGTCGGGCCACCAACACGGACTGGGTCATTGTCCCCAGACTCATTAGCGAAGATACGCCACTCGGAAGTCTCATCAATGGAGTGTGACTCCAACACCAGCCCGCACTCGGAGCACACAGTATCCCCCGCCGAATGGTCGAACACCACCTCCGTGCTCTTCTTGCAGTCGGAACAATACGCATCTCCCATGTCAAAATTGAATTTGAGCTTAGAATTAATGGTGAATTGAATTCAATTTCTTACAAAAACTAGGATTCGGAAATGGTGCAAGATCGAAAAAGGGAATGGGTTTTTGTTTAGTTTTTCTGTTAGGAGAGTCATGGAGGTTTCATGCTTGGGTGGAATTTGTCCACAAGCTTTGTTTGGATTTTATTCCCAAAAATATAACTTATTTTTATTAAGCAAAATGATATCTGCCTCTTCAAGAAGGTTATATTTATCTGCTTAGCTAATTATCCCTTAATCACAACATATCAAATTAATACATCACATTAGATGAGTTTAGAATGGATTATGTGTTCTTCATAATTGATTAGGAAAATTGACGCAAAATATCTCTATTCTTCATTGCACAATTCGTTCTTATCGTTTATTATTGACATTTGGACCCTCAAATTGACCATTATTTGCATAAATTTTGCTTTCCTCTATTTATTCTATTACATAGGCACGTACTTTGTATATGATATGAGAATGACAATCTTGCCTTGAAATTTTAAATAAATAAGAAAAAATAGAAAAAGGCAAAACAAAAAAAAATGTAAAAACAGTACACGAAAAAAAAAAAAAATCTGAATCTTCTCCAAATTCCACCCACTCCCCACCCCTACCCCTGCCCAACCGCTATTTCTAAACAAGTTACTGGATAACAAGTTTAAAGGTTTTCTTATTGATGATAGTGACGATACTAGTCCTCAAACACAGTACGCTATGCAACATTATCTGCGTTCTTATCAACGGACAACGGGTAAGAATTTGCAAAATCTTCAATTGTATAGTCTTGATGGACACTGGTAGGGAAAGACACGAGCCTAACAGTTTCAACTTTTAGCATGGCAAAAATGAATAATTAGTACATAACATTCTCATATTTCACTGTTATTGTAAAAAAACCTTTTTACTTTTCATTTTTGTCATTTTTACCCTTATTACCACATTTCATTGTGTAAAATGTCATTTTTATTTATTTTTTAATTAAAAATTGTGAAATGATGAATATACCCCTCTTTAAATAAAACAAAAAGAAAAAGAAAAAATCAATTGCAATATAGTCCCAATTTTTTATTTTGAAAAGTGCAAATGAATCAAATAAATTATTAAATGGGTGATTAGCATATAATGTCTCTACATTTTACTATTATTGCAAAAAAAAAAAAAAAAAGTGCCTACATTTTTATTTTTTTTTACATTTTCACCCTTAATTACACATTTGATTGCGCAAACCATCATTTTCATCCATTTCTCAATAAAAACTTTTGAAATGACGAATATACACTCTTATTTAAATAATAATAAAAAAAAGCTAAAGATTTAATTGTAACTATAGTTCCATTTAAAAAAAAAAAAGTGCCACAAGTCCCAACTAAATTATTAAAGAATTAGAAATTAAAAAATATTTTTTTTACTTAAATAAGAGAGTATTTTCATTATTTCACAATTCTTTATTGAGAAATTGGATGAAAATGATGGTTTGCACAATTAAATGTGTAATCAATGGTGAAAATGCCAAAAAACTAAAAAGCATGTACATTTTTCGCAATAACGGTTAAAGATATGGACATTATGTACTAATTACCCTTTTAATAATTTATTTGGGACTCATTTGCGCTTTTTAAAAAATTTGTGACTATAGTTGCAATTAAATTTTCTTTTTGTTTTCATTTTAAAAATGGTATATTCGTTATTTCATAAATTTAAATTGAGAAAATAGATGAAAATGACTTTTCGCACGACAAAAGATAAAAATAAGGGTGAAAATGTCAAAAAATGAAAAGTATGAATGTTTTCCATAATAACAATGAAAGGTGAGGGCAAAAACAGAAACCAATCTACAGGAGAAGGAAAAAAACAAACCCATAGATTAAATGTTTGATACATGGTATTAGATTGCACTACATAAGATAACAGGACAAAATCTTGACGTCTTGTCTTTATTATGATTCACAATACTGTCTAGTCAACCTATCAAATATGCTGAGCATACCCATGATTTTCATAGAAGAATCAGTTTTGATATGGACGATAATTGTTTTATCCAACACCTGCATATGGCCGGTCCCGAGAAGGAAGGTCATGGAAGGACAGGAAGTTCCACTTTGGTGAATGAAAAGAAACTGACGCGCCCATGCTCGACATTACAAAACTTTATCATATGGCCTTTGTAACGTGTCTCAAGGTCCTCGGTCGCTTGTTTGGATGGTGGGTGGTCACTACATAAGAAACAATGCCATCAAATAATAGCTTCAGTAGACGAACACATTTACAGTATACGCTGCGGCTAAACCAAACAGGAAAAACTGACTATTATGAAATGTCCAATTATGTGGTTTGAGTATTATGATATTGTTCCAAAAGTTCAAATTAATTATAGTTGCAGAATGTGTTGTTTCTATATTTAGGGCCTGTTTGGGCCCCATTTTTATCCCAAAATGCATTTTGGAATAATATTTTGATGGAGAATGTGTTGTTAAAAGTATGAAAAATTTTGGGTTAACGTGTAATACTATTTTATTGAAAAATGTGTGGTTAAAATTAAAAATAAGAGAGAGAAATCTATTTTGAAAAATAATGGGGACCAAACAAGAGCTTAAATTTCATTAAGACATAACGGGAGAGTGACGGGAGGAAAAATATAATCCATAAGCAAAACCCAAGTGCAGGAAAAAAATTTATTATATAGTTGACTCAACTTATCAAATAAAATCAGTAAAACATCTTACGAATAAGTAAAACCATATCCATTTAGAGATGTCAAGACGGTAGTTACCCAGCAAGGCAGAGGAGAAAACACGGACTGCCAGGAGAAGTCTTCTTAAACTTGCTATTAGGCGGGTAAACATCGAAAATTGGTCTCACTTCACTAAACTGCAAGTTATTGAGCATTTCGGTAATGATAATGTCGTGACTTGACCCATTACAACTTGTCCCACCAAGTTCAGATGCACTATTTTCAGCAATGGAATTAATTTTAGTACTCCTAGAAGTCCAAGGGATACCATGCCGGCCAACAATGTAACCAAGAGATTTTAAGTGGCGATAAATTTCAAAAGACTCCCAAGAGCATCCATATCCATCTGTACCTTTTGCAACCTTTTCATACAAATCTTTTAAGGAAAGGTATGTATCATCACCATTCAAGACATGTAAAGCTCCAATTTCTGCCAAAAACCTACAAAACCAGCCTAAGAGATTATACTACTACCATGAGGAGCATATAATGCTTAAGTTGATGAAGGATGGGGGTGGGCTCAAAAATAGTGATGCCAACTGATCCCACTAAACAATAAAACATGCTTAAATACATTTATCTAATCCATATTAATTTGTGTGTGTCTTTTTATATAATAATTATGAGCTGTTGAAGGTTTCTATGAAGATAATCCAAAGAATTTAATCTTTTACTAGTTCATTAGATATGAAATTACTAATTTCCGTTCACGCTGAATTATAATCTTACAAATTTGGATGACTACTAACTTTGCATTTTCAACTACATTTTCATATCTGTGGCGTGTTCGGTATAGCTCAAAATCCAATTAAAATTAAAAATATAGTCGTTATTGGTCTCGCTCGTCTAATAAAAATCAACAATAACGGCTAGTTTTTCAATTTTAAACCGAACACGCCCCTATTATAATCACATCTTTACAAGGTATGAAAGCTTCCGACCAGAATCAGTTCCCATAATCTCCAAAATCTCCAGGATGGGAGCTTTATGGTATTAGCAATTTAGATCATTAGAACTGGAGGCATCATCAAGGTAAGAAAATTTTATTTTGATATCAAGATTGACTATAGAGCATTAGAAGTTCACAACATTCACCCGGTAAACTACTGTTTCATTGCTAATAAAATCCCTAAATAACACCAACAATTTTAAAGTTACAATCACCATTTGATCATCTCATATCTCAAATCAGTAGCACATCAATTTTAAAGGTCCGACTTTGTGCATATATAGTTTGACATATAATGCACCACATCGAATTCAATAATATTTCTCTTTATATTTCTATTTCTACCTAGTGGGTTCGTGAACAAGTGTGCAAAGAGAGAGAGATGTACAAAAAATGTAAATTTACGGCATTGCAAATAATAATGACAGTAGAGTTTGCATAACCTACAAAGCCTCTTCGATGGAGCTGTATATTTTGCCATCACGAACCATCCCAGTTGTGGTCCACATTTTACCCTTTCGCTCCACCACCTCAGCCATTCCCAATTCCTCAATCCACCGTGCCTTCGACACATCTTTCCTTCACAAAACAAAAAATATTTCCATTACAAAACAACACATCCATAAAAATAAAAATAAAATGTACAAAATGATTCCTCTCGTTTAAGAATTATACCTGAATTGCAACTTGGGGATGTCACCAGAGGAATAGCAAAGTTCATCATCAACTAGGTCCTCCACATAACCCTCAGAATCACTATCACAATCATTTCTTCCTTCAGAAAACCTCAATCTCTCCTTCTCATCCTCTTCCATTGCTCCAATTTAATGCAATTCGGAATCACTATAAACAAAACCGACAAAAAAAATTGACTGTTAAAATTGCACGAACATTTTAAAGATTGGAGTACAATTGAACTAATACTCAGAAAAAGAGTTGCATCTTTGCAGAAACAACGTTTATCTAGTTGAGGTATTGAATCAAACACCTAGCATCCTATGTCGAAATTAAATCATTCACCACAATTAAATAGAGTGCGAAATCAACGGATAAAACCTGTTTTCACACAAACAAATATGATATTACCTTCCAAGTTTGTTAAAGAAGATGACTCATCCTTGTAGATATCACCGCAACACAAGATAAAATTGGTCCTTTTCCCCTCTCCGCAGTAAATAAAAATTGTCGTCAATTTGTACTTAGTCTGCACTATTAGCAGTTAAGACCCTGATTGTTCGAGTTAAATGTTAGAATAGTCACTGAAGTTTGCACTTCGGCACGGCTTACTCACCCAACTTCAAAAAGCTTCCCAATGACCACTGAACTTAGTTCCATTGCACTCCATCACTCAACGGATGGATTCCGTCTCTGATTCTGTCTACATGGAAGACGAAAAAACCATATGGCTGTTAATTATGTCCAGATGTTAAACCAAATGCAAATGTGCAATCCCAACTCAGCCAAACATACCTTTAACAATTAAACTAAAATCGCTTTTTCTTCCTGTAAATAACCCATTGCTCAATACCAGAAATGGATTCAGGAAATTTATCGGGTCAGCAAATTTATGGTTGTGAGGATGCCCATGAACCTCTTCTAACCCATTTTTAAACTCTCGCTGACCAAGTCCAATTCAGTTTTCTTCCTGGGCATCCTCACAACCATACTAATTCCTAATGCGATTAGATACTGAGGAATCCATCGGATTAGTGATGGGTGCAACGGCCCTAAATTCTGTGGTAATCAGCGGAGTTTGGAAGTTAGGTGATTAAGTCGTGATGAAATGTAAAGTTTAAACATGACATTGACCTATGGAAAATAAATTACCTAGTAAAATTCGATCGATTTGACGACTCAAAAATTTCATTTGTGCTTCTCTTGCTAAGTATTGGGTAAAAAATTGGAAAATACATTTTTACCAAACAAACCGTCTCATTTTAAACTACATGATCTTCTATGTTTTCAATTCTTTTCTTCGTGATCCTCTCTTTTCTTTAGCCTTCGGACTAGAATTGTTCCATGTATATTCGATAAAAAGAAAAAAGTATAGTACTGTTTTGCAATGTGTAATTGTGGCCTAAAATTGCAATACTGTTTGTAAAAAAGTTGAAAACGGTAGAAATATCGGGATATAGAGGAGAAAATGTAAAATGAAGGTAAAAAATATAACTACTAGAATTAACTTCCATCTTCTCAAGACCACCAAAGTATGATCATTACTGGCACAGCCAAGCATTTTGTACAGTGTTCATACATATATATATTGAACCCTCAAAGACATGCAGCAGGCAATCACGACATACTTTCACATGCTTCGAGCAACCTTTTCGTACAAATCACGAGGCCAGTTAGCATTTAAATTGTTCGCGAGAAAGTTGGCAATCTGCAAAATATGGAAATTTCAGTTGGATTATGCAAACAGAAGTAGAGATCACAAAAATATCCAAATAAAACTCAATATACGAAAGTGATAAAAGAATGCACCACGAAAGATAAATTGATTTAGGCAAATTATCAGCATAAAAATTGAAACATACTTTAGCCCTCAAGGCACGAAGCGATCCATCTGTATCAGTGACATTGTCCAGACAATGAAGAGCAACTTTGAGAAGGTCGGGCACACAAGCCTGGACATTTGGCGACAAATTACTGAAGATATCAGTGGAAACATCTGATGCCCTTGGATCTAAAGGAAGAAACGGGAGTTTGGCGACTTCCCTCAACGCATCTAATTGATTTCCCATATTCGCCAGCTTGTGAATAGATAAGATGGCCTCGAGCTGTCTAAGCACAATCTGTTGCTCCATAACATTTGCTCTCTCTTGAGGACTGCATAATTGAATGACATGGTATCTTAGTCCATAATGTAATTAAGAAATGCAGAAAAATCATCTGAATAGAAAATTTTAGGAATTCAATGTGATGTATTCTAGACAATCATAGATAACAACGCTTCTGCATAAATCAGGTCAGACATTAACATATCAGAAAAAAGAATTTACATTTTCGAAACCTATCTTATTAAGCACAACAAAATGTTCACGGTATTTCTGCAGGTTTCAAAAATATTACAAAAACAACAATTTTCAGATGAATCTCTAGGGACCCCCGCCCAATTTCTTCCTTGAGCATTCTCTAAAACTAGTAAACCTCCTCACAATTATGAAATAGGCTGTTTGGAGCGAGCTATTACCACTGTTAAATTCGCTTACAACATTAACTCAAACCTTTTAGTTTCATAACCAAATAACTTCCACGTGATTTTCAAAGTTGGTTAATTGCACCCTTGTGTTTCTTTCAGCGTTTGCTTTGTTTTTACCCGCACTGCAAGAGTCCGCTTAGCATTTTAATCAAAGTGGATTCATCAAGAGTTTAGTCAGCCGCATTTTCACAACCATAAGATTTAGCAATATCAAAAGTTACTGGAGCCAACTAATATTTCAACAAAGAAAGTGATCAAGTCAGTGAAAAAGTACTATCTAGTAAATAAATTATAATTTAAAGGAAGCAGATACAACATATATATATATATATATATATTGAAAGAAACCTTATTTCAGGGTAATATTTGAATGTCTCCAAAATCTCGTTTCCAGAGTGAATAAGCCCAGTAATCCGGCTTTCACCATCCAATCGACCACGTGACAGTGAACAAATGGCTTCAGCAAGGCACTTGTTTATTGTATCCAAAGCAGCAGAAAATGCCCCGATTCTTTTCTGAATTTCTATGGACTAAGTTTTTATGTTCAAGAATACAAAAGTAATCAGAAGGGTTAGTAAACTCAGAACAATAAACTTCTAATGATTTAATGGTGGCGAGAGGAAACAAAGAAGTGACATTATTAAAGATTAATACTATCAATAATAAAAGTGTCAAATTTTGGCGAGCTATTACTTTGTCATACAAGCCGACATCCTGACAGTGCCGAGCAGCTTCAAGCAGAAACTGCTGTCTTGTGTTCCAATCAGTCAAAAATCTTCCCAAATGACCTTCTCCAGCACCTCTTGGGCCAAGTAAGAGATCAATACCACCATCATGCAACAGAAGCTCTGCAAGGAGTTGTTTTAACATCAAGATCCTCTGCCTTTGCTGATCGACACTGCCTCTACCCATCCATGATAATTGTCCACCACCCACTGCTGCAGCAGCTTGTACATAATATTCAAGTGCCATTGACAGGTCATCAGAGCGCAGATAGACAGTTCCATACTGTCTAATTATACTAGATGCCTCTGCAGAAGCATCCATCACCCCTAGTTTTTGCCCTGAACTAGAGCCTTCAGAAAGGATCCCATGGTCTGCAAACACAATTGCCATATGGACACCATCAATGTTATATGCTTCACCTCCCATATCTTTGGACAGATAGAGAACTGCCGGAAGCAGCTGAATGCTTAAAAGCAAAATATATGGATACACCAGAGGGTCCTTTCCGTTCTTTGTATAATACGATGGCTCAAACTTATTTAAGTAAGCCTGCAAATCATCCAAGCTGTAGGCTGATATTCCATCATTTAGGACAACAGAAGAAGACGATCCACTTGAGCAGTCGCGTATAGCTGACAATTTAAACCACAAAAAATCCTCTATGGTATTAAAGATCGTAGGCAGTTCTCTAAGTATCCGGTCTATGTGTCGGCGAGAACCAGATATTATGGCATATAGGAGTAACTTTTTCTTGTCATATGAAGCTCGACCTACTCGGTCACCCATCCTTAACATTTTGTCACATTCTTCAGAAGCAGCAGCTGCGGTTTCTACTGATACCATACCTCCAGTAGTTATCCACTCATTGAGCTATCAAGATATGGAGATAATAGAATTAAGAAAAAGAAAAGGGGGTACAATCCTGAAGAAGTAAGCAACTTAATCAGTGCATACCAGAGGAGCAAATTGCAGCGACACACGAGATGTCCGTGAAACCTCTCTTGCATCACTGTGATACCCAGTTCTCAGGCAAAAGTATATCTGTTACCAAAAATGGGGGGAAAAGGTTTTTGAGACAAATCTTAACAAATAATTGAACCTGAATTGCTTCCAGTTGGTCACAAAATTTTAACCTACAATGAAGATGCTTTATAGAACAGCTTTTGTTTGGAATATTACTACTAAAGTAACGTATGGAAGCGAGTTTTTTTTCTTCTATCTCTTGATCTTTTGAGTATAGTTAATTAACATGAGAAGATAAGACATCACATATCTAAGTTGTGTGAAAGACATGTGGCTCTATCTATCAGCTTAAAACTTTTTAAAATCAAGTAATTCAACATGGTATTAGCAAGCAAATGTCTTGGGCTCAAGTCATGTTGCCACCCATTTATTTGAGTTGTGAGCGTGCTTGGCTTCAATGAGAAAAAAATTAACCTTGGCTACAAGTGAGAAACTATGTTGACAATATTTAAACGATATAACGTGATCCTATCTAGCAGTTTAATCTTTTAGATCAAGTGTCATATAGAAGATTCTGAAGCATTTCACAGTCAAACTATATACAAGAAACTGAAGTTTAATGAAATTGAAATGTAAAAGTGATTGAAAATAGGATTTCCACACATTTACAATTCAATCAAGACTAATGAAATACACTGATGTATAAGATTACGTTAATTTTTAAGGCCTTGTCCAGGGTAGGCCTAAGAAACATCTATAGATTCTATACAATCAGAAGAAAGTATCAAACCTGTTGCCAAGTGGTATCGACAGGAGGCTGTCGACGGGCATCACCTGCATCAAAGTCGAGAACACCATAATCCCTTAAACGAATCTGTAAAATACAAAATAGTAATGACAAATTAGCAATCTTTTTGCAACTTGCATATTTTCAGTAAATGCAGTAAATCTGACAAACCCGAAGGAAGGCACGGATTCTTTGCAATTTTCCACCAGCCCCACCAAGAGCAGCCTACATTATCAGCACATAAACGTGATGAGTGTGGCTTAAAAATACAGTGAAGTTCTTTCATTACAAAGTGCAGAAATAAGATGGATACATTTGGGAAACATCCAAAGCTACTTCAAAAGGTAAAAGGTCACGAACATATTCCCTTTTTTACAGTCATTACGTAAATAATCTAACAAGCCATATTACTATATACATGAGCACCAAGTAGCTTGGCAGAAATAAAATTTTAAGAAGCAATTAGTAATAAAAGGAAACATAAACAGTAGGAAATACACCTGTGCAGGATGACCATGAATAGTATCCATCACGTATTTTTCATGTCCCCATTCAAGGTGACGCCTTGCTCCCATCACTAGAGACATTTTCTTGGGAACATTCAATTGAGCATTTGAATCCTCGCCCATTAATGTCTGTCGGTCTTTCAATTTATCAGCAACAAAATTATGTAACATTTTTTTATAAAGAGAGCTGCAACTCCTATGGAGAAAAGAAATGACGTGGCACTATACCAAAATAAGATGCCATATCTTCTGCATGCTAACGGATTTTGCACCAGATGTGTCAATGTTCAGACTTTCGTATGCATGCTTGAAAGCTGAAGCAGGCTGCCGATAGTGGACAATCAGTTAATATGACATGAATCCTGATTTACTTGCGAATGAACCAAGTCGAACTAATAAGAAAAGTCATGCAGTACAGCCATAAATCAGACAAACCGCACAAGAATCTACTGAAAAAATATATAAAAACGAGGGAATATTTGGTGTAAAAGAAAATAGTAGAAGAGTCGAAACTTCTGGACGGAAACACGGAACCACCAAAACCACACATCATATCAAGCTTGAAATCTTATATGTATTATTGAGATGACTAATATTTAGTCTCGAGTAACATCAGGCATTGAGCTCTTACTTTAAAGGGTAACCCACGCTCTCTTGCACTGTTAAGATTCTTCACAACTTCAGCATATGCTGCAGCTTTGCTCTCAAGAATGGATTTATTAACCAAAGGTGCAAGCTCCATGCCAGATGGACCAGATGAAAACTGAGGACTAGAAGTTGTTGGAACTATTTGGCCCTGGCGAATAATCCCACTGCTTGATTCACTGATATTTGTTCGAGGTAATGTCGATATTCGGCATAGGCTCTGAAGGAAGTCCCGTTTTTCCTTTTGCCAATCTTCCTGAGAAAACCAGTTTAACATGGAAACAAGAGTTAAGTCACAACACACGTCTTCAACATCAGATAGTTTAGTGAACATTCAAGAGCAAAATCAATAATGACCATAGCAGTAAACATCAAAATTCAGGGCATGTTTCATAGCTAGAAATCTCTTTCTAACTTTTCTTTTCGTAGTTCTTGTTGGTACATATAAGAGAGGGAGAAAGCCCATTCCTCGCCATGGTCTTTCCAGTAAAGTTCTGGAGATCTGAATCCTCTTTTGAGTCGAGGAATACCTTTTAGAGGACAACCTAGAAACTAATTGTTGACCCCAAAAAATGGTCCAACAGAAGAGAAGAGTTCCAAGTGTTTCTTTAGTTGTAGTGTGATTATCTCTATGATAAAAGGGGGTCGGCCCGAGAAATAAATCTTCTTAGCAGAGAGAATGCCAAAGCTTTCTTTGTGTATAAATTTGCATTAACCTCGATTGATGTCAAGTATGTGTTTTTATAGTAAAATACAATGATTGAGGGCCGTTAGATGATAAAATACGTGGCCTCATCTGTCTAGCTAATACATCTTGTCCTAACCGTCAATCAATCACGCCATTAATGCCAAGATCCTCGAATCTTCCCTTTCAGCCCCTGATGGGATGGCATAAATCCGTAGGGGGTGGCGTCGACAGTGTGTTGTCCCATCAACCCCCCATATATAGTTCCTCGTGATTGGATTGGGGCAAGGAAGAAGTAGGCAAGGCTTCTTCCTTGTCCGCCTTGGAGGGTTCGGTTTAGGGTCAGCCGAGATTCCTTCATGCGGGTCTCTCCCTGCCACGTGGCAGGTCAATTTCGTCATTTGTTTATGTGGGTAACACTAACAATCCCACAATCCCCACCACAAAAATAAATAAATAAATAAATAATTGATGGGAAAAAGGATTAACCTCTGCCTCAGCCTCAGCCACAACCACCACCCACCTCAACCCACCCCAAAATCCACTCTCCGCCTCAGATCAGTGTCTGCGACCTCTCCAACTTATCCACTCTTGCAGTCAGCCAAACATCAGAACACGTTCTCCACCATTTTGTTGTTCCATCACACCAGAACGTCACCAGCTAGCTAGGTACCCCAGTTGGGAGAGTAAAATAAAGCAACAGGTTGTCTTTAATGCAAAGAGACAATGTTGAATCAGTTACTGAATCCTAAATAGGTAGTCTAACATCTTGGTGATTAGTTTACTAAATTTCAGATTTGGTGGATTTGTACTTTTGACTGTTCTGTTGCTGTGTTTCGAGTTCAATGATCCATTGCCAATAATTAAGATTGGAGATTGGTGGATTGTAAGGGGTGAGGAGAAACTGGCAGTCGATCTTTTTCCTTTCTCTGTCTAAAGCCAAATAAAAGAGCATTGGACCCACCAATCCTAGTGGAACCCCTTCCAAGTGGCACGGCCTTTCATTACATGTCTTCCAACGAACAAACAGACGTAACATGCGGAGAGCATGCAAGTATAAAAGCAATTAATCGTGAGGCACGCTAACCTCTAAAACGGACATCATATAATCATCAAAACTTCTGAGGTTATCCTTCTGAGCTTCCTGAACAGCTGAGATCATTGCCATTTCATGGACCTGGGTTGCATCAATTATAATATGACTTGATAAAGCAATTTTATACAGACCTTCCCAATTTTACCACCAGTGTGTCATGGGGTAATTTATGAGAGCATTTTCAAATTACAAGGTATATTAAGAAAAAGTGAAATACCTGCTGCAGATACTCTTCAACAGTTGTTGCCTCGGCGGGAAAAACGTCTTCATACGTTGTCTTTTAGATGAAAATGACAACAAATGGAAGGAACAAATGAAAAATATATATATTTAACAATAGCAATCATTAATATCATATTAGAGAGAGAGAAAAAAAGGAAAATTATGGAATAATTAAAAGAGTGAGAACAAAGTAGACTCCAATTTTCATTTTCAAAATATATGATACTGCAAACCAAACGTGCCTCAAATGCTCCTATTACACTTGTAGACTCTAAAGGCCGAGATGTAACTATAAGAATAGGTACTCATTTTTTCTTTTGCCTTACTGAATGCCAGATTTGATTTCCAGTCTTTTAGAATTGACCTAGCCTAGAGATATTAACTTTAGACGAAATCAGCAAAAAAATCACATAACTTGGAAGCGAGACCTCAGTAATACCATTATTGAAGCATCTCCAACAATGCTCTTTACATTAAAGAGCAACTTGAAGAATATTTGGTGGAAAAAAAAAAAAGGAAAGGAGTAAAAGTTTTTATACAATTCAATAACACATTATATTTAATATTTATATTGATTTTTTCAAATGAGAAATTATGACTAACAGTTTCTATCATTTCTTTTGTCTAGCTTCCCTCATTTTTATTTTATCATTTCCTCTCTATTTTAAGGTGTATGGGAAATTGCAAAATAGTAAATGAAAGCATAGCTTTATATAGAGAGTGGGTTTGGCTCTCCAAACAAATCCACTCTATTTTAATTTTCAAAAATAGCTTGTTGGACTTCTTAAAATAAGGATCGACTCCCTATAATTAAGAGATTGGGACTCGTAAAGAGCCTATTGGATGTGTTCTTTTAATAGATAGAGTCCATCTAAAACGTTTTAGTGAAAAAATAAAAATAGAACATAAATAAATATGTCAAATGGTTCGTCCAATATGTTTCAGTTTTTCTGCCATTCTTCGAATTACTAGCTTAGAAGCCACAGAGTTGGTGTAGAGTATACATACAGAACAATATGATAATTAATTAGTTATAAATTAGTTATAATCAACTAGGTTTTTTTTTTTTTTTCAGGAATGAACTTCCAACTCCCACGTTAACTACTTTCTATTAATTAAAAGTTTTTTATGGTATTAACTTTTGGATAAAATATTCTTGTGTTGGGGGGTACATATATATACAGATTCTACATTTTTGTTCATTCCATAGAACTCATAACATAATGTAGAAGTCATGACTACACTTTCAGGAAACCATTGCATTACAACTAGACAAGCTCTTTTGACAAGTCTTCACCTAAGAATGCTACAAGCATGTATCCTGTCGAAAGCTTTTCTATGTTTATAGTAAAGATTTGAAGTGTAAATTTTTAAGAACTAAATAAGGTACAATCATATATGTATTCCATTCAAGAATCATCATGAACATGAGAATAGCGAAACTAAAGAACATATTTTTTGAATATTACCCAAAGTATAAGCTAATTGATTGTGCACCTTCTGTTATACCACGTGCAATAAGGAGATTCATTTTATAATATAAGTCATATGAAACTTTACGCTAATTAATATATCTTATTACTGAAAACTTTCTGTCCCCAGCATTACTTCAAGGGGGCCAGCCATAAATCTCTTTGCTTTCCAATATCTTTAGTCAAAAGCTCAAATAATTATCCAAATGATTGATGCGAGGAAATGTGAGCCTAAACTTAAATATTCTTAACATGACTTTTAAGATATTAAAAGACACATTGCTCTTAAAACTTTTAAGATATTTGACATTTTCAAGACACCAGAGAGATAAGCATGCATAATTAACACTTTCAGGACAGCTGAGTGAATTTAAAAAAGTAATCATCATTTAGTACAAGTGTTCAGTTGAGAGGAGAATGTAACCTTCAATTCAAAGGACTTAAGATCACGTGCAAGTTGTTCTGCATTGATTCCCTCTCGAGCTAAAAGCCTACAAATTCAAAGAACTTTTCTCAAAATTGGAAAGGAGAGAATAAACAAAAGAAATAAAATAATAAAATTTAATTTACTTTGCAACAGTAATCATGCTACTAAAATCCTAAAATATATCGAAAGAACCACTACAAATCACACATGAGAACTGCACCAATCATAACAATTTTCTTAGCAAGCAAACAAAGCATAAATCAAGATCAGCTTGAAATTTGCAAATTAATGAATTCTCAAATACATAAACAAACGAGGATAAAATATATGAATATGTAATTTTTATAACTGAATTACCTAGTAGCCGCAATAGATTGAGATGGAGCTTCAGTTCGTATAGTTTTTGCCTTAAGCTTCTTTGACAAGGACTCCAATTGATCCAAATTCCTCTAATTGCCCACAATAAATCATTCAAAACATAAAAAAAAAATCACTTCCACAATATATAAATGGCGAGAAAAATGTAACAAACCAACATTCAACATCGTCAGTTCCACATTTAAATAATAAAAAGGAAAATTAAGTAATGGCAAGTTGCTTTATTCTTTGACAAGGACTACAATTTATCCAAATTCCTCTCATTTCAGACCAATAAATCATTCAAACGTCAAAACAATTCATTTTCACAATAACAAACCATACTTCGACATCGCTAGTTCCATAGTTAAATAATAGAAAAGCAAATTAAAAAAAAAAAATACCAATTAGCTTTATTAGTTTCTTCACAAATTTCAATTTTCCCGTGTTTCAATTTTCGAATTGATACCTGGAGAGGAGGGAACTGAGCAGAAGGAGTAGCTTGTTCGAGAAGCTTCGAAGAAGAATGCAGAAGATCCGACCATCCATTCATGTCTGAATCATTCGCCATTGTTCCGTCCGTTTTACAGTCTACACTGTGCAGCTCGAAAGCAATTGTATGTATAACTTGTATATAACGTAGAGAGAGAGAAAGAAAAGGAGGGTTTATGGAGCTAAAAAGCCCTAATTTGAACGGTAAAGTTTTTTGCTTTGTGATTGTCTGTGACGCAGCCCTGCTCTCTCTCGGTGCACCGACGCCAAATCTTTTCTGACTTCGATGTAACGCGATTTGTAAAATTAAAATTTTATTTTAATTTTATTTTTAATTCTAAGCTTCTTTTATCATTTATTATACTAGTAGTGTGCCCATACAATGTATGGACTTTGGTACTTTTAAGGTATTGTTAATGTATCATATTAATGGCAGTAAGTTTTTATCTACCATAATAATATTATCTTGAAGTTCTCAGCTTCATTTGGTCTTTACAAAAATGGAAAATAGTTTTTAATATCTACATAAAAATTAGTGATGTACTTTACTTAATGTCAATAATAGACGAAAAGTATAAGCAATGTTAGCAAAATAAGCTTAAGTGAACAAAAATAAATTTACATATGATTTCACCCACAGAATACATTTATAAAACATTCAAAGAGGGCGAAGCAAGAAAAAAAACAAAAAACAAAAATTAAACAAGATCCATAGATCATTTTTCTTTCGAAATTGTTATGTAAAAAATAAAACAAAAGGCAAATATACATCTAGAGAAGTATGAAAACAATAATTCTTCATCATTTCAATCATCCTATGTTGTATCAATTTGTTCGTCTAGTGCTATCACATTTTCAATAGTATGCTTAAGTGGATAACCCACCACCTTATTGTGTTTGTCCTAATCTGTTAAGATGTTGGATATAATCATAAAATCATATATCTAATCAATAAAAACATATTAAAGACAACACAAAAGTGAATTTTCTTGATAAAAAACTATCTTAGAAGCTTATATACCTAACTTCCATTAATCGTCATGAAGAAAATTTTAATACTTTTATTTTGAAAATGATATCTTGCAACTTAAATTTTTTTTTAAAACAAATTTCAATATGAACTAAATCAGGAATGACTAAAAATATGACAAGTAAAGAAAAGGGAAAATTCATATTTAAGGTGTATTCTTTACCTCAATTCAAAAGTAAGGTAAATAGTTTGAAAATTCAAAAATTAGGTATTAATTTAATTAATTAAAAATATTTATTAAATAATGATAATAAAGTCACAGTTTGTAATTAATGGTCACAGATTCATAATTATAAGTTACAAATTTATTTAATGGTCATATATCGTCAAATTTGATTATTTCGATGTCACAAATCAAAAAAATTGTACGTCACAAATTATTTCGAGGTCACTGATTTTTAAATTAGTTGGTCACAGATTATTTTTTAGTCACGTATTATTAAATTTTTAGGTCACGTTGAGTAATTAGTCACATATATTAACAAACATTTGGTCACAGATTACCAAACATTTGGTCACAGACTACCACCACTACCACTATGACGGTCTCCGCCGCCACCACCGCCAACAACAACACTGCACTATGCCCAACTATTTGGTCACAGATGACCAAATATTTGGTCACACGATTTAACACTTGGTCACATATAACCAAATAGTTGGTCACATGCCTGTCGTTGCTAGCACCACACCACCACCACCACCACCACCGTCAACACCTATACCTATACCTGCACCTGCACCACCATACAAAATCACAGCCAGATCTACCATCGCCTCGCCACCAACGCCAGTAGCTCCACCACTACACACACAGCCACTGCATCCTGCTCTAATAGCCACCATCCACCACCACCTACAATCAACCACCGCACCACCACCGCCTGCTAAATCCACCATCTATCCCAATACTACCACACCACAGCCACCATTCCACCAATAAAAACATCAAGTCCGCAACCGCAACCAACATCACCACCACCTCTTCTTGTGACAACAACCACCAATTCTACCAAACAATCTCCAAATCACCGTTGCCACCAAACTGCACAATACCACCGCCCACATTGACGATTCACCACATTCTCCTCAGATCGAAAAAATAAAGAAAAAACCTCAAATCGTGCATACTGTGTGAACGGCAGCAGCTACACGAACGGCGTCTTCCCTCCGCGAACCGCAGCGACGCTATTGTGTGAACGATGCTGTCAGAACTGCATCCGCGATGCTGCTGCGCGAACGGTAGTGTTGCGATGCTGCCGGCAGCAGCATCAGATGGTGGACAGAGATGAGGGAAATAGGGGTTGCTGCCGGTGGAGAGAGAAGGGGGGAGGGAGAGGAAAAGGGAGGAGGTGAAGGGGAAGGGAAAGAGAGGAAGAGGCGAGGGTTGGGTGTGGTAAATTAGGGTTAGGGTTAAAATATATTACCTGATTTTTGAACAATGAAACTTGGCCCCTGAATTTTGAATTCCAATCTTTAAAACCCTGATTTTTTGTAATTTCCCTAAAGAAAATCATAATAAGAATAAAAAATCGAATATATGAAGTAAATTGAAGTAAGTTACATATTTTTTCTCAAATTGACAAGTGGCGTTTCTTGAGGGGCTAGGAGTCGATGGGGCAACGCCCCTTGTGGTTGCCCCCGACAAGTAAGTAGAATCTTTAGCAAAAGAAAAAAAGAAATAAAAAAAGCGAGGGTGCGGAGACACGAAAGAAATTTTGAATCTATTATATGTGGGTATGGAATAGAGCAAAAAACTTTTAAAAAATAGACTGAAGGGTAAAAAAATCATAATTTCTCCGCACAGCGGAGCAAATGGGCTCCTCATTGTACGAAGCACGCCTCCGCGTGCAGAGGTTTTTCTCTCCGCACACTGAGGCACCATGATCCACATGTGCGGAGCACCGTGCTCCACATTTTGCGGAGCATATCAGGTTTTTCTTTTTTTTTACGCACTGTTTTTTTTTACGACCCTTTAAATTTTTTTTTTCTTTTTTTTTTTAAAGTTTTTTTTCCTTCTTCTCTGTTTTAGTCAACAATTGTGGTAATAAAGTCTATATTACCCTTTTGTTTGATAAATGATGATGAAAAATGTTTCACAAATGAATAGTAAATAATTGGGATAAAATAGGAAAGTATGAACAGTATATTAATTATCTACCGATGAAATTTTTGACCGAATCTTTGTAATTTGATTGGTTCTCCATTTTCTCTTTTTAGGGATTACATGAACAGTAAACGAAATAGGATAAATTGGTAAGATAAAATACGTCATGAATGAACAGTGTAGAGAGGATTCCCTCTTTTAATAGAAGAGGGATTAAGACCTAAAGACAAAATATTCTCTATTTTAGAGAGTCGATACTTAAAATATTTCTGAAGCTCTATTTCATGCCGAAGCACTTACTGTCTTCGAAGGGATCTGCGGACATTATGTCAGCCTATGATGTAGGACGACCATCTGATTGTCAATGAATTAAATGCATAGCAGATGGAGTAACGTGAGGCTTCAGCCTGAAAGATGAGGTCACATGGTTATGATCCAACGGTTACCACGTTGGTTAAAATTCTATAAATAAACAACTCTTGTAATCAGCCCAGCACCTGGTCAGGGCGACCGTACGTGTTGGGCTTCATCGAACCGTCGAAGCAGCTTGGAGTTCACTTCGCGGCAGCCTTGTTCATCTTCTTCATCCCATCTCCCGTCCTTTTTTTTTTTTTTGAAGTTGGACCAATTTCTACTTTTACCTGGAATAATGGCAGTAATGGAGTGAAGTTCCGGGTAGTGGCTGATGACTTGGTCGGCAGTAGACTTGGAGCCGAAACCACTTGGGCAGGCAGCACTGATCAAGTATTTTACCGTTTCAAGCATTTCTATAGAGAGAAGTTAGTACAAGTAAAATTTGATTTTGTACAGTTTTTGCAGGAAGAGATAGAGATACAGGGTCTGGCGGTGGAAGAAGAAGGTATGATTTTTATAATGATGAGTGGTGGGGATTAGGAAATCAATTAAGATACGATTTTGATTGATAAATAATTACTATTTTTATATGATTTCACTTTTAATTATTTTACTATATTTCAACTAATTAATTCACTTTGTTTGGCTTGGATTGCAATAACAAGTCTAAGCCTCGTTTGAAGTATGACCTATTAGTGCGTTTACCTATATATTGAAGAATTTTTAATATTATTTAATTAAATATTAATAAACGATCTCGTTTTTACGATCGCTGATTGTCGATGTTGATCGATCAACGTTCGTCCGGGCTGAACTTCGACACTGGGTCCATCCCTGCTTGTAATTCACTAGAGAGACAAATCTTTATACTTCAAAATACATTCAGTTTTCTCTCTTACGCGCTCCATATTATCTGCTTGAGTTTAATTTGTTCTTACTTTGGTTGAGTTGTTTGTTTATGTGCAATCACCTTTGATCATATTAGCAGTGTTAGAACATTTTTGTCTCGTGTTATAAAAGCATCTCCAACGTCTATAAACACCACCTCTCTCTGTCGGGGTCTCGTGTCCAACCGTGTTGAAATTTGCTTGCATGGATGCGAGTGAGCTCGACATTTGTTATCCACGTAACCATTGCAAAAAACGAGATCAACAACTACTATTGATATCGATATTCTGAAAATCACTTCCACTAACTGTATTATCTTTAATGCGGTTAGTAAAATACTAGTTCCCTCCAATTTTATCATTTGAGTTATTTTCGAAAGCTGCATCTAATTTAGAATTATTACTATCAGCATGGAACACGAAAGTATCATGATCTTTTGTTCTACTAACACATCATGATCTTTTGTTCTACTAACACTCGGATTAGATGAGAAACCAAAGCTAGAATGAACAACCCTTTCAGAATGTTTTGTGCGCGTTTGATTGAACTTTACCTCATATATCAGTACGATTTTTCTAACATCCTGACTTGATTCATTCTTAAACAACGTAATTCTTAAACTCGTTGGCTCCCGATTGTCCTGCATTTGCACTTGATTCTTTCTCACCAAAATTCGAATTAATACCTGACTTGTTCTCCTTAACACTAAACACAGATAACCCACTTTTGAAAAATTTGTATTTAACATTGATATATTCTTATTAGCATCGAACACAATGTTAGGTTTTGTGACAATTCTATGTAATTTAGAAGTTTGTTGCATAAAGGAAGTTTGTTTAATCTTTATTTAGAAGTCTTGGTTGATTCGATCCCATGTGATTTGGTATTTAGTTGATTGGAGGAAGTCTAAAGTATTTGGGTTTGTAGAGTCTAAGTTGTGAAGATTAAATTTCAATGACAATTAGGAGTTTGACTTAAAGAGGACTCTTGGATGGCTAAAAGCATGTTTTGGAACATCAAACCTGAGAGATGAGCGCCACAGCACCAAGAAGAGAAAACGGGGCAGCAGTCTCGGCGCCCCCTGTTGGGGAAAAATATGTCGGGCGCCCCGATAGCGTAATCTTACGCGGTTTCCTGGTTTTGTTCAGACTTTGGGACTTCTACTTCATCTCGGACTCCACAATTTCGAGATTTGACGTCTATAAATACTCCACAAGGTGTATGCACAAAAAAGAGAAGAAAAAAGGGACTCAAGAGAGATTATAACAATTAGATCTTTGTGTGTACATTAGGAACAAGAAAGAATTGTTTAGATTATATTTAGAGATCAAAATCTTGTAAGATAATTGGTTGTTTCTTGGTATAATAAATTATCATCTTTTACAATTTCCTTGATTGTTGTGTGATCCATTAAATTTTATATTGTCCATATTTTTCGTCTTTAATTATTTGGTCGATTTCTCAACAAGTGATATCAAAACGTTATTGATATCGAGTTTCATTCATAACACCCGGGTTCCATTTTTCCAGCAACGGGATTCAACAATGAGCCCTTAGAGCCAAACACAAAATACCCACCATTCAAACTTATATTGGACTTTGAGCTATCAATATTTGCACCGAACAAAGAATTTCCATTATGCAAATCCGAATTCGAGAATGAATTAGTCTTATCAGCTCCAAATTCAATACCAGAGTTGCAAAATTTTCCAGATGCATTCAGACTCTCACTGCACTCTCTGTTATCCAAAACAGTACTTCGTCCCACATTGATATCATTATTACCCCCCCAAACACAAGGCCTACATAATTACCAAACTTCGCGATGCCATTACTAGACCCACTAGAATTACTACCAGTACCATCACATCTAGTAGCTTCATTGATTTGGCCTGAATTATCAGAATGTTTAGACGGTTTAAACCCAGAACTAATTTTCACCGATTTTTCATTTTGAGAAGCACCCAGCTGCGTTTTCCTCATCTTCGTCAGCCTCGGCTTTACCCTCCCCAAAAATCTCGACCCGTGTTCTTGCGTACAAATCCACCAGCACCACTTAAACTGTCGGAAAAATTGAAACTTCCTGCCCCAATTATTCGACAAATCCGGAATAGGGTGTTGAAAAGAGGGGACTGATGCAGTCATTGGCGGCGACATTTTATTGTTTCGGTTTCAGCAAGATGGTTAATTACAGAAACAGAGTTTTGAGATTGGGAATCAGTCGAAACTTCAATCTCATTACATGCCTACTGTCTTTTCAACTTTGCTTGAATTGAAAGGGATTGAAATTGAAAACACAAACAAAAATTGGGAAAAAAAGGTTTAGAATTTTAAAAAAAAAACGATTCTTCATTTGAACAACTTGCCGATTTGGAAGTCTTATATTGGTGGAAATTTGTAGCACTTTTTACAACTAGACTTCTTATGAGGGTTTAAGATTGTATTGTTTAATCATGTTTGTCATTCTTTTTATAAGACTAGTCTATTGGCCGTGCAATGCACAGGCAATGTCATTTCAAAGGTAATATTAGCGTTTAAAAATATATATATTTATCTCATTTTTTGATGGATTTTTTTTAAGAATTTAATGCATAATGTAACATTTTTTCATGCACTTGTTTTTCCAGAGTTAAGAATTATAGATACTGAACTTTATTATCAAACGTTATGAAAATAGGAATTAATAACGAAAGAACATAATATTAATTGAATGACGAATGGAACCCAATAACATTGACAAATTGCAAAAAAGTTGTAATCTTAGATGACAAAAATCATAAGTAATAAAAGCACATTATTCCTCCTATCCTCTCTTCGCATAGGACATGATGTAAAATTTATTTTATATCCTACCAGCAGGTACAAATGTGAGCTAAATAAAAGAACTCTTGACAATTTTTTGTGTTAATTTGGAAAAAAATGTATTTACTAACGTAGTGATGAACTATACTAAATTGATCTTCAAATCATGTGAGCAGCTCTTATCACTTCCTTCAACAATCCCTTTGACAAGACATCCCGATTGAGTGCTTTCTACATAGGCTTTACATGCTATCAGAATATCACGAGAATGCTTGTAGGAATGTCATATCACAAAGTCCTCGAAATGCTATGAGCAACACAACACAAAACTTAAATCAGTATACAATGAAATCGTTACCCAAAAGAAAATAATAAACTGAAATTAATTACCAAAATATGTAAGGATTGAAATGTCTAATAATAACAGTAGTACATAGAAGGATCTCAATTTCATCTTGCCTTCGGTGGCCGCCTCATACTGTACACTATTGTTTAGAGAGAATGAATAAAAATATTCTCATTGTATGACATTAAACACTTTTCTCCTGTCGTTGAACCACTCATATTTGCACGTCTAGACTTATTAAAATAGGGCTTAGCATTTAAAAGTAGACCTTGTAACATGTAGCATAGTTGATATATCATGGATCAACTTCTACTTTTGACTACCACTTTAAGTGTTGAGAAGGCTTAGGCATTCTTTGCCACAATTGTACAAGTTTTGATTGATGCGAAGTCCACCAGAGTGGTAATGGACTTGCTGCAACAAAAAGTAAGTTAGTATTAATGGAAGACAATGTATTGACATATTCAAAAGTGTAAAATGAGTTGGACACAAAAATATCTAAAACATACAAGTGGAATATTGGGATAGCTTCCAGGAAAGAAGATGTCGAAGGAAAAGAGATCATCATGGTATGAAGTTTATTCTACTCTTATTATTATAGCCCTACTCTTATTATTATAGCCCTTAAAAGATTCACTTTGAATTCAGAAACATACATAAATATGGTATTTGATAGAGTGGCAGCAAAAATATAAAAGGTGAGGAATAGATTCATTCTAACAAACTCAGCAAAATGATGGTAACACCATTAGTTTGAACAAAATGCATACGGATTATAACTAAATTTGTTCAGATATCATCATAAATTGATCCTGAATATTCAGAGAGCTTACCAGGAAAATCAGATAATATCTTGAAATAAAAAAATGTAGAGTCCATAAATATGATTAGAAGCTCACAGACAAAATGGAAATGGCTGAAATTAAAACGAATTATGGTTAATGGGAAAATTTATACCATGCATTAATAACGATTAGACAAAAAAGTAATAATAACTAACCTGTTATCAAGAGTATATGCATGAGAGTTTTTGAAATTTTCTTAGCTATAGTTACTTCCATCATGGTTGTAACTTTAGAGTACCGTGTTGTCATAAATCCAAGTACGTGTGAAAAATATACACAAATATCATAAAGCCTGAAATATTCCAAATGGAAATTAGTTAGTATAGAAATAAGAAATAACTAAAATCAGTAATATAATTAAAACAATGAGCGACTAAAATATGCGACAAATACTTACGAAGAAGTTATATTTCTACAAATGAATGAATGAGAGAATTTCTCTGTAGACAACATTCTTCGTACATCTAATGTGTAAATTGTCAGCGCTTGATGGTTTTAGTAAAACCTTTAAAGATTTGCTTGTTTTAGCTCTTGACAATGCTACATAAAGTTGACCATGACAGAAAACTGATTCAGGAAGATACAAACCAACGTAATCAAGTGTTTGACCTTGTGCTTTATTTATCGTCATTGCAAAACATGATCTAATCGGGAATTGAGTTCTTTTAAAATGAATTGAAGTTTGATCATTTTTCATAGGTATAAAAGGAATTCTTGGTAAGAAAACATGTTTTCCACAATATTCACCAGTTGTAATTTCAGCAAGAATTACATTCTTATCAAATTTTCTACAAGTAAGGCGTGTTCCATTGCATAAGCCTTCAGAAGGATTGATATTCCGCAATAACATCACAGGACAGTTTATCTTAAGCTTCAATTCATGAGGCGGAATACCATTTGGAGTCAAAGTGTTCAAGAAATCTTCCTGTAGGCTATGTTCTGATTTGTCAATTGTTTCATCGAAACTATAATATGTGAAAATTGTACCAGGAATCTGATCAAGTAAAATTCTGTTAATATGATCAACACATTCATTTCTAGGCGTAAGAATTACTCGATTTCCCATCGTATGTAAATTATCAACATATGCTTCTATATTTGGAAAAACATGATTTATCAAAATTTTCAGAGATGTAATTTCATCCTCAAATGGTACAATTATATTGCTCGGAAGCTGAATGCAGTTACAACTGTGTTCTTCCTCTGTTCCATTTCCAACTCTAAGCAAATAATCAGAAAACGTGGGATCCAATTTTGCTCGCATGTTCTCAACCAACGGTAGATGTGAATACGAATGCCATAAGTTAGAGAAGACTAAGCTAGCTTTCATTATGTCTTCTTTTTTTTCCTCTCGGTATCACTGGTAAAACTTGTCTGAAATCTCCTCCTAGAACGACCACTTTTCCATCAAAAGGCAAATTACAATCAGTAATATCTCTGAGCATTTTATCGACGGCTTCAACGGCACAACGATTCACCATAGGCGCTTCATCCCAAAGTATTAATGTAGACATTTTTAACAAAGTCCCTAGAGCAGATTGTTTACTAACAGAACAGATAACTTCACCAACTGTTTCCAGAGGAATTTTAAATCTTGAATGAGCTGTTCGACCTCCAGGTAAAAGAGACGCAGATACTCCAGAAGATGCTGTAGCTAAAGCAATTAAATTTTGAGACCTTACACCTGCTAGTAGAGCTTTATATAAAAAAGTTTTGCCCGTTCCTCCTGGACCATCGATGAAATAGATCCCACTTGATTTGGAATTTACTTTTTCCATAATTGTATCATACGCAAATTGTTGTTCATTATTTAAGCTTGATGTATAGACATAGCCTCCTTCTATATTCAAATTTGTTGTCTCATCTGCAACCATTCTTCTCAACCTTTCATTTTCACCTATATGTACACTGAATGATACTATTTCATAGTCATTTATGCTTTTACCCGATAATTCTAAAATAGAATTGATGTCTTCTAAAGCTCGTAGTTCAGCATCCCTTGAATGTATATTTTCATATACATAATCATCGATCATATAAACTTTAAATTTATCCCACAGTAATTTTGGATGATCAGGGTTGCAAAGCATAAGAAGTGTAGCAAAAAGACGTCTTAAAGAAGTATGCATTTTATAAATAATAGTTTCAGACAGACATTCTTCACAATGATTGTCTCCGCCTAACAAACTGTGTAAAAGTGCTCCTTCTCGATACGTATTAACAGTTACTCCGTTCAAAGTTCGTAAATCATGAAATGATGTTGGACCTCGAATATGATTGAGAAGAACGCGTAGGAAATATCGTTCTCCTTCAGATGGATTCGCTGCGACAATTCGTCCTATAACAACGTATTTTTTTCTGGGAGTCCAAATCTTCTTAGTTGAGTTCCAAACAAAATGGGTTGGAAAATTTCGATACAACAATGTACGCGCAAATTCATTTGCTTTATTTACCTCAAAAAACTCTGTCAACATTGTTCTTTTCGTATTTTCATTGTCAATAATAGTAGACAAATCATCTTCGTTGTCATATCTTACTTGTTGATGATTTTCGATATGAAGCTGTAAAGAATAAACAGTTGGATAAATTTCCGCCAAATTAAACGAGAAAATCCTCCATATAGCTTCAGGTGGAGATATCCATCTAGCAGATTGATAAGATGAGATTTCGTCGGTTTCTTTTCCTGTTTCATTTGTGGAAACTGAAAAATGAATACGATCATGTCATTTATACACGTATTTGTACAAATACTTTACAACTTTAATAGACGAACATACTTCAACATTAATGTGGCAGTCAAATTTTGCGCTCAAATAAGGATTTTACGGTACAACCCATCGATTATCTAACATTTGACCTCTAACTTTAATAGAAATACCATTATCACGACGTTTATACAAAGGATATGAATTATCACCGAATATAGTAGAATTACAATAATCTCTAGGATATTTATTTTTACAACTATTGTTTCCTTCCATACATACGTTTTTTGGATTAAGATGTCCACAATGGCCATGCATATTATGTTTAACAATAACAGAATGAAGATAAGGATATTCATTTTCATTAGGAATTTCACAGCAAACTATCTTATCAACATCTAGAACAGAACAAATTTTGTAGCCGTATTTAAAAATTAACAATAGATGTGCATGAGGAAGTCTCCTTTTTTGAAATTCAATAACATATATATGCGCAACAACTGGGCCTAAGATATTTTTTTTGTATAAATCATTTTTCAACTCTTCTAGTTTTGCTCTAAATATACGCACAATTAGATCAGGTCGATTTTGAATCTCATCATTGTGTTTTAGCTCTTGTTTAATCTCCGGCCAATTTGGATTGCATGTTATAGTCAAGAAGATGTCCGATTTTCCATAACGCTGTACAATAGCCATTGCATCCATATATCTCCTTAACATGTCTCTAGGTCCACATGTAAAAGATTGAGGTAAAATAATTTTTCTTCCAATTTTGTACCATCTTGTTTCTCCATTTTGAACGCTATCTACAATACCTTGATAAAGTTCAGCTCGAATTTGACTTTGGTTGTTACGAAAATAGTCTAACCGTGCAGTTTCAATCTTCACATACATATCTACAACATATTGCTGGAACAATCTACCACTGTGAAGTAAAATAGACTTACCGGAAGGCCTAATTTGCAATTTATATGAATAATATTCTCGACAAGAAACCTGTGATCATTTCTTCATTCCATTAAGCACTGCAGAAAAGAAGTTATCATTCAATTAGAACATTGACGATACAAAAGTTAGGTGAATGTACAATAACATAAATTTACAAACCTTGATTTTCCTTTTCAATAAATTCAGCTGCAGAGGTAACTGTATTAGGAAATTGAACAAATTCAGAGAAATGTTTAGTCCTTCTACACCTCTCAATGCCTTCATGCCAACCGGATTCTCCGTATGGAAAAAGTAGATGATATTGCAAAGGATCATAGCAACCATAGTAATAATGAACTCTATGTGAATCACCAGAGACCGTATATGGTAATGTCACGAAAGCGAATATTAGTATTTTCATCGTTTTCGACCCATATAGCAGCAACTTCAGATGAGGTAGGAGTATTAAATACTCTTTGATCAAGTCCTGGATCGCATCTTATATGTATTTGATGATCTCGTAAGTTAGTGATATTAGTTAAAGGCCGGAAAAATCTAGTATATGGATTTACCTTCAAGATTTCAATTAGAACAGTTAAAGTACATTCATCAAAGTTCTCTGAAATCTTCATACGATTTTGAATCTCATTATTTGTATCATAAAAATATAACTGTATATAAGAAGGCTTATTGTTTTGTGGGATAAGTTCGTTTACGTAATGATATACTTGTCCTTGAACTCTAAATGTGTAAATACCTCGATATGCTTTAAAGAGCTCTTTATCGTATTTGACACCAAATGAAGTGAAAGCAAAGTGGTTATTATATCCTCGTGCAATTTTTTTAAATGCCATATATTTAGATTCTTTAGAAGTAAACAAGTTGTACAATTCAGTGGGTGGATCAGGCATAGAGATATGTACTTTCCCATCAGAACAACAAAACCTTTTACTTTCTCTATAAATTTTTCTTGCACCACAATATTTACAACTATTGCATGTCGGTAATATGTATGCAGTCGTTGGTATGTTCAATACATTAAAACAACTTGGTAATGTCAAATTGGAAATATGATGTATATCTTGGTTTGAAGTAGAAGCCTCAAAATCATGATTCATTATAGGTTGTTGCATTTGTACATCATTCGAATTATTATGTTCAGATGATAGAGGATTACCTATTCTCCTACGACGATCATTGCAACCGCTTCGAAGTCGTTTTCGTCGATACATATTCCTTTGATTTTCTTATTGGCGATGAGACATTGTTTCAAAACCACTCGAAGTATCCATATCAAATAGTTGGAGTCCAAAGTAACCAACAGGAACTAAAAGAATTAAAGAATGTTATTAACATTTTTATACTTTGAAATAAAATAAAGTTGTAGAATAGTTGAATCAACTTCTCCATCACCAGATGATACAAAAATGTCTATTACAATACTAACAATTTTTGTGGAATAATTGAATTTGAACCATAACTGTACAAAAAAATAATCTTACATATGTTCAAATATACATACGTAGGGTAAAACTAAAATTTAAAATATCAAAATTTGTGAACAATAACTGAAAATATACCTTAAAAAGAGAAAAAATAGTATTCACAAAGAAAACTCGAGAACCAGCAATTTATTACAAATTTATAAGTTATTATAAATAAATAAATAACTATAATACTATATAAACATATAATATTATGAATAAAAATCTAAATAGTTCAGTTAGAGAAACGTACCTAAAATAGAGTGCACTACTGTAGTAAACTATAACCACTAGAAAAAATAATTGGACACTGTATAGAAGAGAACAATAAATATAAATTAGAGTCCACAATTTGTTAATAATAGTTAAATGGTAAATACTATAAAAAAAATTTTAGAGAAAAAAATACAAAGGTTAACTGCAAATTGAAGTTTACAAAATTTATAAAAGAATAAAAAAAATATTGTACCTGAAAATAGCACAATTCAATTGATGTTAAAAAATTATGATATTTTTACTTTGAGAATGATATCTTGCAATTGAAAAGAAGATTGAAAACAAATTTAATATATAAAGAATTAGGAATGACTAAAAATATAACAAGCAAAAGAAAATCATAATCATAATCATAATCATAATAAAAGTTAAAAATCGAAGTATATGAAATAAGTTACATATTTTTTTGACCGAATGGACGAGATGCACCAATCTAGAGGTTCAAAGACAACGCCCTCGACGGGGATCGACTTGCCCGGTCAGGTCGCGGGGGCAGCGCCCCTCGTGGGGGTTCGGGGGCAACGCCCCTGACGGGGATCGACCTGCCCGGTCAGGTCGCGGGGGTCGAGGGGGCGAGGGGGCAACGCCCCCGAAAGGAATTTTGGTTTTTATGTATGTACGACATCGAATATTTTCTAATTATTTTGACTTAAATTATTAATAAATGAATTTATATTTATAATTTGGTTTTTAATTAACTTTTCAATTACATTTGATATCCCTTTTCTAAAGGAAGGAAGGAAGAAAAAAATAAAAATAAAAAAATTTGACGTTTCTCCCCGTGCGCGCACGGGGAGACGTTTCTCCTAATTTTTTTTTATTATTTTCTTTCCCATTCAATTTTTGTAAGTATTATTAATTGTTGTAATTTAATTAGTAAAAATTTAATATTTCCACACAACTCTTTAACTGTAATGGAAGATACCCACCCCAATAATAATACTAAAATGATATGTTCACAAACTTATTAAATTAACCTAATATGATTCAGAATTTATTGTGAAACATAGAAAAATATTAAATCTACACAAACAAAAATAACTATTTAAAGAAATAATAATATAAACATTATTGTGAAATATAGAGAAATACTAAATCTACACAAACAATATTAACTATACCTCACTACTTACAAAAATCGAACACAATTATATTTATTTAAAGAAATACTAAATATGCAAAAGTAATAATAATATAAACAAAAATAACTTTTACATATAAATACTTATAGTAAAAGTTTATGTTCTGCTGCAATATCAAAGCTTCAAAACTTAGTCGTACAAGCTGAAAAACATAATGGAAAACATAATGGAGTAAAATAAATATTTTCATGATTTATAGATTAACATAATGGCATTTACATGCTAATATAAACAAAAATAACTTTTACATATAAATACTTACAATAAAAGTTTATGTTCTGCTGCAATATCAAAGTTTCAAAACTTAGTCGTACAAGCTGAAAAACATAATGGAGTAAAATAAATATTTTCATGATTTATAGATCAACATAATGGTATTTACATGCTAAACATACAAAAAAAAAACAAAATTAACTATACCTAACTACTTACAAAAATCTTAAACATGAAACACAATTGTATTTTTATTTAATGAAATACTAAACATGCAAAATATATATCTAATATCTAATAGAAACTAAAATAAATTTTTCGATAGACTTACAGTAAACAGCAATAAAGGTTAACAAATTCTCGATAATTGAATAAATTTTTCTTCATTAGTTCTCCCATATAAATAGACTAATCTCTTCAGCCGACTACAAAAATTAACCGACCCCAAAAAAATCAAAAGTTATTGAAACTATCAAAAGGCGCCTACAATTTTGACCGCCTATGGTTAATGTGATACACAAAAGTCATCACATTTTTGTTTCATCGCCTACAGTTAATAGTTTTCTGTTTGTTTTTTGTTTTTTGTTTTTTGTTTTTGTCATATGAACATCAAAGTCAACAATTGAGGCTGGAAGAATTTCCTTTTTCCGCCTTTTTGAAGGAATTTCTTATAAGAGAGAGGATAAATTAGGAAACAAAAATACGTCAAGAATGAATAGTAAACTGCGGATTGCTTCTTTTAGTAGAAGAGGGATTACTTCGTTATACTTGAGGCTCTAAATAGTGTGAAATCTAACAATTAAGTAAAGTCGAGTTCTAAGCCATGCAAGCACACGGTTATAGATTTCCTTTAGGCATAATTACAAAAATCAGGTGTAAAATTTACACCAATTCAAAAATCAGGGACCAAACTTTATTTTTCAAAAATCAGGTAATATATAAAATTATAACCCTAATTTTTCACATTTCACCCCCTTCCCTCTCTTTCTCTTCCCCCCCTCCCCTCTCTTCCTCACCGCCCCCCTCCTTTCTGCCGGCAGCAGCAGCAAACGGCTGCCGGCAGCAGTTGCCGCTGCTCGCAGCGGTGGTCGCGAGCAGCAGCGACCGCCGTTGCAAGCAGCAGCCGACCGCTGCCGGCAAGCTGGCAGCAGCTTGCTGCCTGTAGCAGCCGGCAACGCCGGCGGTGATGTGTGTTTTTGTGTGGTGGAAGGTAGGGGCGGATGTGAATGAGGTGAGGTCGGGTGGCAGAGGGATGCGGTGGTGGTGGCCATTAGGCGGCTCTGATGGAGATTTGGGGAAATATTAGTGGTCCATTAGGTGGCGACTGGTGGTGATGGTGTTGGCAGTCTGGTGGTGGTGTTGGCAGTCTAGTGGTGGTGGTCTTGTGGTGCTGTCATGGCGTCGTTTCCGGCGGTGGTGCGTTTTTGGCGACGGTGGTGTGTTTCTTTGGCGGTGGTGGCGGCGGCAGTTGGGCATGGTGCTATGTGCAGTGGTGGTGGTGGCGGCGGCCATAGTGATAGCGGTGGTAGTCTGTGACCAAATGTTTGGTTATCTGTGACCAATTACTCAACTGTGACCTAAAAATGTAATAATACGTGACTGGAAAATAATCTGTGACCAACTAATTTAAAGATCTGTGACCTCGAAATAATATGTGGCGTATAGTTTTTTTGATCTGTGACCTCAAATAATCAAATTTGACGATATGTGACCATTAAATAAATCCGTAACTTATAATTATGAATCTGTGACCATTAATCACAAACTGTGACTTTATTATCATTATTTAATAAATATTTTTAATTAATTAAATTTATACCTGATTTTTGAATTTTCAAACTATTTACCTTATTTTTGAATTGAGGTAAAGAAAACACCTTAAATATGAATTTTTCCCTTTCCTTTATTACAAACTAGTTAAATTGAACCCGACTCTCATGGCCCAATCATAATTTAATAAAATTGAACTCTCGTGCAAGTTAATTGATTTTCATTTGGTCAAATCAAATATGTTAATTTGTTGCAGATGATACCAATAATTCGCAATCGTCTTTCTCTCTTTATCGAGAACATTATATTTATCTCTTTTTAGTTCACCTTTTAAAAAGCAATCCTTTATGTTTATTACATATATCCAAAAACCTTCAAATATTTGCCGCAAACACTTCGATACACCAAATCTACTTTTCACACCATAAACAAAACAATAGAGCTTATGCAAGGAGAGAGAAAATGTCAATACCAAATATCTCGTAAGGCAACAAAAAGAAGAGGGATACAACGTGAAAACGAGTATTGAAGAAGCACCGAAGAAAGTATTGTAAAGATACATTTGTACAATTTTAAGCTTTCGATTCTTATTTTTTATTATATAATTCCCAGTGTTGGACGAGAATTGATTTGTGATATTTTGGAATTCGTAGACATCATTGGCTACTTCAAAATGAGTTTAAGCCCCTGTTTGGTACACATTAAAATTTTCATTCTTATTCTTCTACTAATTTTCAACTACACTATTCAATAAAATAATATTTTCAATCATATCAATAACTTTTCATTTTTTTCAATCACACATTCTCCATCAATATACTATTTCAGAATACATTCTTACAAAATAATGTGGCTGAAATACACTCTGAAATAAGTGCAGATTTTGTTTTCTCTTTTAAATACAATATTTTCATTTTCTTCTTTCTCTTCGACCTCCAATTCACCACCCTCTTTTTATCGTCCCAAGTGGTATCGTGATTGAAAAAAATTTACATTTTAATTCTCTCAAATTTTGTTTTTATTTTAACAGATTTGTTGACTCACTAGAAGTGCAGCTCAATCCGAATGGCACAAGGAAGCAAAACCCAATTGGAGAAATCAGGACAAAGACCCAAGTTGGATGTATTGGCGAAGTAAAAGCCCGCTAATTTGGTAGTGGCATCGCCCAAGCCTGCACGATGCCTAGAATCTGTGCGAATGGAATACCCTACTATCGTCCAAAGCGACGAATCTATTATCGCCCAGACCTTCGAATCGCCCAAGGTTGTAGCCACGTCAGATATTGTATTTACTCAGAACGACAGCTATCGAAACGGATATCGAACACTTTCATCACGATCCACAATTCTAGGAGCTTAGTTAGGAGCAGTTGAACGACAACAACATAATGGTAGCAGTTGGATATGACAGTTCCACGATTGCTCAGCCACCATGAGGGAAGTGAGTAGTTATGGATTAGTCAAGCAGTTTCCAAACGGTTTACCATGAAGAAAACTATCAGAGCAATATAAAAGGAAGAAGTGACATAGAGAAAGAACCCCGAATCAAAAACTCTCAATGGAGAATATGTAATTTCAATTTCTTAATGTAACTTTAATTTCGTTCTTTTAGTACTCGTGTGCTTGCGTCCTTTGGAGGCATTCAATTTATCTCGGATTGTAAATCTTCGCCAATAAAAACACTCTTTTTTGGGACTTTGTCTTAAGAGATTTGTTCCTTATACAATCGTCTGATTTTTATTTTTAATTGTTAGCGACCCAAAAATCGCGTGAAACAAGATTTAAAAATACATATTGAATGACAAGAAAAAGAGAAGGAAAAACAGAGGCTTTAAAAAAAGGGAAAGAAAGAAACAAGGAAAATGAAACCCCACCCTCCAGGAAGGCTGGAAACCGACAAATTTATCAACCGCGACGGACACAGTGAAACCACGTGTCATACATATTTCTTGTACACGTTACTCTGTAGTACTGTACTGTACAAACCTTTTACTAATTGAGGACTCAATTTACACACAGAAGATAGAGAGAGAGGCAGGCGGTGACAATTCAGCAATTTAGGTAACTTTTCTGTTTCCGTGTTCTTAATGTGCGATACATGTATACATATGCATAATGCATGCATGTGTCTCTGTGTGTGTTTTTGCGCGCTGCAATTCAAGATTTGTTTAATATCATTGATGGGTTTCTTGATTCTCCTCTAGACTCTAGTTGTATTCTATTTGCTGAACTAAGTTGAATTGTTTTGAGTCCCCAAGTTTTGGGAAGGAGATGACCTATCTTATGTAGAGTTGACACCTGGTTAACCCAAGCCCTCGTTACTGGATTCGAGACTTTACCATTCACATGCTCCACAAGATGTAGCTTGTTTGAAAGCCCTAATCTTAGAATCCGACTACTCGTTTTAGCCTTACACGGATCGATTGTTCATTTGGGATGTTCATAGGTTCCGATTGAGTCTTGGAGATTCATCTTCAGAAGGTAAATAGTTCAAACCGTTATATGTTGATTATTATTCCCATAATCAATAAGGAATTTTATCCTACAAGAAACCACACGTTCTCGCTACTGCCTGTTGGCCGGTCGACAGGCCATCGAGTTTCAGTTTGAGCTACTTAATTACAGCAACTATCTCCCTCTTTAGAGCAAATAAATTTGTTTTTTTTTTTTTTTTTGATCAATATTTAGTTTACTTTGCCATTTTATGTGAGATTGAAGCCTAGCTCCATAGGTATGAAAAAACTTTACATAATGGGAGAAAATTGATCCAGAACTTGAGCATTTGCAAGAGAAAATCTATCTTGAGGACACTATATGAAGTTGTCGTGCTCGGATTAGTGTAATTTTTATTTTATTTAGCCCTTGTTTGAAACTAATTTTTTGAAAATCAATTTTTAGTAACATTCTCCAATTTTTTTAATTTTTTTCAAATTCTCCATAATCTTTCTCTATTTTTTAACTATACATTCTCCAAAAAATCATTTTTCACAAAAAAAAAAAACCACTTCTCAAAAATCAACTTCACACAAGGGCTTAGTTTACGCATTAATCTTGCAGTACATATCCTTGTATTATAGGAATAACATGTAAGGGGGTGGGGTTTGATGAATGATATTCATTCAATTGACTTGTTGCTTAAAATGGCTGTGAGGGTCAAGCTTTAAGAATTTGATTGCACGAACTATAATTTTTAATTATATTCTGTTGAACAACTTGTTGTATGCAGCATTTTGGATTATTTATCAAAACTAGAAATAATAAAATTTTGGAATTGAATCGTGACACTAGAAAGCATTTAGATTTCATGTTTAGTACATCCATCATCGTTGTCAAGTCTATAATCTTGAATTGCAAGCCAGCATGTCATAATATCAGGTTAAGAATCCATTAAAATTCTAATTTGTATTCCTAATATAAATTCAGATTTGGATAAATAGGCATATCCTCCAAAGTGCACATAGGATTGGTTAATAAAAGTATAAATGGAAGACAAATCATGGAGCCTGTCATTGAAAATTTTATCAACTCCAGAGTCAGGATCCAAAACATTCCTGAGGAAGGGGGCAGAGTGTCTGCTCGCCGATGTGGCGTTCTCCCCCTGTATGTATGCATGAACTCATGCTGGTTTGGAAGCACGGAATTTGTAGTTTATCTAATTAAAATTTCAATTCTTCCTTGAATTTACTCTGGTGAATTTCACTTTAATTGCAAGATTTGATAGCATTTTGAGACAATCCTTAAACAAACGTTTTTATTTTCTCAGCTTGCTTTGAAATTCTTCTCAAAGCTGTTTCCAGCAGGTGGGGATAATAGATGAAAGTATAATCTCTATTGTAAAAACCTTGATCAATCGTGGAGCATCACTTGTTACGGAATTTGGCAGGTATTAGTTTTTTTAAGCAAAATACAAATACACATTTAGTGGGTTTTCAGGCTCCACCAAGAAAGGTTGATGGAAGTTGCCACTTATTACTTTGTTTGTTATTAGATTTGATTTCTTCATAGGGTCTCCCTGCCATGGTTGAAAATTTGCATGGAATATAAGAGAGACTAAAACTTGAGGTGGGACATGACTTGGAATCCACAAGTTTTCCGAGTTTGAGAAGAGCTAGTTGAAATGATCTTGTGTATAGAATTTGATTGGAAGAAGGAATGCTAAATTCTAATGCATCACAACTCCATTGAATAATAAATCAAGGATCCACTGCCACCTCGCAGTGACGATAATCTTTGACTTCTGATGAACAACATTTGAAATCGTTGAACCCAATCTTATATCATGTCCACTATCCACTGATTCAGATTCATGAATTGATGGAAAAAAGAAACGTTAAAAATAGTTTTCCTGGATAAGTTAAATGATTCTCCAACTAGGATATATCTTCATATTTCCTTTTTGTGTTAACAGTCCAAACAGGGTAGAAGGAATGCATGGTGCATGAAAAGGGAGGATATGAAGGACGTTGTATTAGTAACTTAGCGTCAACTCTTGCTTGTTATAATCCAGTTTCACTTATCTGAACTATAAAGCTTTATCCTATTAAAGACATACTTAGGCACCCTAGTTACGATGGGACGAGTATTGCCTAACCTGACCTTTTATGATTTAAAATCTGGATAGTTTGTAAAGAACTCATCTAATTACATGCCTGAATTTCATTCTTAAAAGCCAAGTTGTGTTAAATTTTAACACAGCAGATAATAATGAGAGCGGCACAAAAAATGAGGTAGCTGAAGATGTTCAACATGAGGTAGACATGACCTGAATCCAAACAAATGGCCAGTTCCTCATGAAGACATAGCAAGTCCACAAAATTGGTATTTCCTGCTCCCAGTCGTGATGAATGGACATGCGGCTGGTATCAATGCAATTTTGTGTCCACCCCGAGTTACGTTGAATTGAAATTTGTGTCAACAATGTAGAGAAACATTAAACATATCTAGCATATTAGAGGCTCTTGAAATGACACCTGACGTAGTTTAGATGTTATTTTGAATCTTACTCCAACATTCTCTGTACATTTTTGTGAGTCTTGAACTAGTAACTACATGTATGTTGCTACATCGCTAAGACCACAGTTACAAAATTTCCAAAGTTACTTACTCTTAAAGGTCTAGTGAATTAAAACTTATTTGCCTCCAATCTCTATATACTAAGTTCATTCTTATCTTGAGGTCCTTGTTGTCTGAAGGCTGTTGCTTTCCGGAAAATACTTTGTCCCGGGGCTAGGATTGACAGAGGATCATACATAGATTTCCGCCAAGAAAAGACTTCCCAACGAGTGCCAAAGTGTGCTTTCCACTCTTCCTGAGTGCCATAATTGGCCAAATATTGTTTTACCCCAAGGAGGGACCTTTCACAAAAGCGTAGAATTCTTTTGTTTCGTGTTAAAATATGTTCTAACCCATCTTTTCCTGTAGACGGTGATATTGCAGAAGATAGAAATGCCACTAGGTAGAAAATATCCTCGTCCGGTGTAACCATGGATGTTTTATTTCTCCAGCTGTGATACAACAACCGAGTTGAAACAAAATTAGGTAACATGTAGGAAAACAAATATTCTGTTCGGTGAGAAAGTTTGAGTGGTACCTCGATTTGTTGACTGGGTAAATGAGTACAGGACCATTGGTGGTATCTGCAAGAATATTGCCAAAGACTTCTTGAGCAAACTTGTGAATCCCGCTTCTTGGGATAAGAAGATTTAACCAGGGGTGTGGAACTTCCCATAACCCTTTCTCCCGAAGTTTTATTTCAGAGATGTGCACTCTATCCAGGAAATCTACATAGGAGACTTCTGACAGGAGGAGTGTGCACTTAATGTAATTCAGTTCTGATAAGAGGGTGTCAATGTTCTGTAAATGAGAAACATAGGTGAAAAAATGAGCACCCCAATTGTTGTTATAATGATCCAAAGGGAGATAGTTAGATGTCCCACCTGATTAACAAGATCAGAGTTGCCAGGATTAAAGTATTTGGCAACTTCAAGACAGTAAAGAATTCTTCCTTCTGAATTAAATTTGCTGGCCTGAAGAGGGTCTTTGGCATTGAATGAGGATCTCCATTTGTTTAATAATCCTGTTCGATTTTTTATGACAAAACCCTCAATATAATCGAAAGAAGTATCTGAAGATATTAGATGCTCTTGGTCCTTGGAAAATATAGCGAAGTCTGAATACAGAACTCTGATCCATTTGACCTGTGAGAGGACATAAATTGTGTTATCATTTGATTGTCTTTGCAAGCAACTCTAATCCTGTTTATAAGATTACGAAAAAAATAACCATTTTGGGTGCAGTTTCTAGAGCAATTCTAGCCCGGGTTATTATCCCGAATTGTCCCAGTCCTCCGAGTACACCATAGAATAGGTCAGTATTCTGCTCTTCTGAACATGTTACTACATCTCCCTTGCCTGCAGATAAGAAAACTAGAAGGTTAACGTGTCTGCTCTTTTGATTTTTATGTTCTGACGGGCATGTTTGCTATGTATTATTCGACAAGACTCAAAGTGAATCCTCTTCTTTGAATGCAGTTAGATTGGGTTATATCATGGAAGCACTTCATAAATTCAGTGTAGATGAAAACTGATGAAAATCTTATCCAAAACAAGAAATGTGATCGAACAGACCTTCAATGTAGAGAAAAACAATCTTTACCTTTTAACTATATGATCACCTAGGAATTCTTGATTTATGTATTACTTCAAATTTGTGGGATTTTTTTTTATTTTTATTTTTGGCCTGAGTTGATAACCAACCTGTGACAACCTGTAGTTCGTAAACGTTATTGATCTGGGGTCCATGTCGGAAAGCTTGCCCGCTGATTCCTGCGTTTGATAAAGTCCCTCCAACAGTGAGATGAAGATAATCTGTCCATGTTTTTGGCGCTAGACCGCGTTTAAGGCTCTCATGCAAAATATTTATCCAAAGTTCACCAGCAGAAACATCGACGTAGGGCAGTTCCCCAGTGTGAAAACCCATTTCTGGCTCACGAAGTGATTCCATATTGATAACCACTCCTCGATAGGCCTGTGCCTGGCCTGCCAAGGAGTGGCCACTTCCTCGGGCAGCAACCGTTAGCTCTGAAGAGGTTCCCATCTCAAAAATATATTTTATGGTTGAGGAAATATCGGAAACTGATTTTGGGTGTAAAACTGCTGATGGCATGAAATGGTATATATTCCCAAAATCCTTTGCTGCATGTTCATTCTTTTCAAAGGTCAAGTGCCCCTTAAGGTCCATATCTGCAAACGATGAACGTAAGATTGGGATAGGAAGGTTCTTTCTTCTGATTGTAAAACTAACTAAGAACACCATTAGAAATCTAAGGACCATGCTAAGTTGTTTGTGTAAGCGATGAAATCGCGAGTTCTTCATGCAGTCGAGGCTTGAAACGGGGGAGATTATATAGGTTATTTTTTCTATATTCTTCTCTCAGTGCGAAAGTCGAATAAAGGGCTGAAAAATATCCTCAGGAAAATGAGTGATGGGGAAGAGAATTTAAAGGGAAGGATGGTATTATTTGCAATGTCAACAGGAGTTCATAGTGAAAGTGCATTTGATGGTTTATTGTTTTTTTATAGTGTGTACAGGATTTTCTTAGCTCATCCAATAGGTCCAAGAAAGGGTTGATTTCACAGCACTCAGCTATATATGACTTCATTCCTGGCTGAAGATGATCCTATATGTTGTGTGCATGCACTATTTTCTGATACTATTATTGAATTCTGATTTTCTGGTTGGGGGTCCCCACCGAATTGCTAATTATATGTGTGATTGTTAAACAACTCCGTCGAAAAGTCTCAAGTTGTTATAAAGAAGAGTGAATTCGTTCTTAACTTCGAGATGAACCTTCATTTATGATTTGAATTCACAATTTATAAACGAGTGACAGTGAAATTTGAACTCAGTCAAATAGTTGGCTTCCAACTGAAGCACCTTAAGAAGCTGGGCTGGTTTCTAGCGAGTGATGAAGCAAGACTGAATCCTTACTTCTCTAGCGTTGAACGAGTTCCAGGCAAAGGACGAAGCTCGTACTTTAGATGAAAGCTCGTGGAGAAGTTGAGCTTGGACCCTAGGAGTTTGAAGGCAAGAAAATTGTTTCATTTGCGCACCACGGGAAAGGTTGAAGATCGGAAAAGCAAAGACAAATGGTAGCGTAGGAGATAGGGCCTGATTGAGTACTTTGCAATCATCGAACTACTTAGCGACCTGCACGAGTGGTGTAACAACTGCCCCACTGTCTCCGACATGGATCTGGGGAAATTGAATTCTACCTTTAATTGTTTTGAATATTAGAAATCCAATAAAAATTTTACTCTTGTTAATTTAGTTTTAGATCTTTTTCTTCAAATGTCTAGAGATCATTGATTTCGATCACACAACAATTTTCGAAATTCAACGGAATTTTATGTCGATATAGGGACAAATCTCCTTTTCATGTCGGATTGATAAAAACATATATTTTACATTGGCTTGCACGAGCTAGTGTCAGATTCCATTTTAGGCAGGTTCCTTTTTTTTTTTGCTTTCCACTAAATGTAATCTCAAAAGTAAACCTAATCTGCCAATTTTTTGTTCTTTCCTTGCTTTGTTACTTATCAAGAAACTACAGATGTGAAGAACCGCTTCCCAAATGTTTGGTCCAAGTATGTATAAGCTGTAACCGCATTCAATTTTACCCGGTTAGCGAGGGGGAAGGGCGTCACTCCTCAAGATTAGTCGGCCGAATATCGAACACCCGAGTCATCAAAAAAAAAAAAAAAAAGAACTACAGAGGGACCAAATCAGTTTCTTCTTCAGTAAGTTAGATTCAAGCAAAGACCGTCTTTGATCTATCTTGTACAGTTACATCCAACTACTAAGAGAAGAAGCAGCCAGGTTGATGAGTGATCTATTTCGACAACCCAAAATCAGATGTTCTTTGTATGCCTCGGCTTTGTTTAGTCCTTTGTTTGAGTCTTACCGTCGTTTTTCTTGTTGGGTTCTTTACTATTGCTGGAGCCCGACTCTAGTAATTACCAATACAATGTATAGCGGTTATAAGTTTGTATATTTGTAAACTTAAGATTAATGACAAAAATCAAGTTTTTTGTAAAGTTAGTGCCTACTTCTTATTTTCTTCCTGTAGCCACTTAAAATTGAAATTGCAAGAATATTGTTGACCAAGTATTTGTACTTCTATTTGTTGTTAAGATTTAAAGGCTGTTTGGTGAAGATTAAAATTAGATTTTTAGTAGATTGTGATAAAAGCTTTTGAAATGTGTGGTTGAAAAAGCGTGGAACCAATGAAAGATGTGGTTAATAATGATTGTTTTGACTTTGACTTTGACTTGAATTAAAATCAGATTTTAATCCGAACCAAACAGATACTTGATGTGGTTTTCAAGACAGTGAACTTAAAATTGAAATTGCAAGAATATTGTTGACTAAGTATTTGTACTTCTATTTGCTGTTGAGATTTAAAGGGTGTTTGGTGAATATTAAAATTAAATTTTTAGTAGATTGTGATAAAAGATTTTGAAATGTGTGGTTGAAAATGTGTGGAATCAATGAAAGATGTGGTTAATAATGATTGTTTTGACTTTGATTTGAATTAAAACCAGATTTTAATCCGAACCAAACAGAGACTATATGTGGTTTTCAAGACGGTGAGGGATTCTTGGCAAATTACAATTGTAATATTGTAATTTGAGACTCAAGCTTTCTCGAGTAGCTTTGTGTATATTCATGTGGGGTACATTAATGGAATTTTGGTCGTAAGAGTTAATGGATAGCTGCACGAAGATCAATATGGTTTTTAGATATGCGAGCAAAGAGACACTTATTACGAATGCGACCAATGGATTAAGCCCATTTAAATATCTAAATTGAGGTGTAACTATTTTGACTTTGTTCTTGTACATAGATAGTAAAGAATGACTTGGGATCAAATACTAGATTTGTTTGTGTGAAAGTCATAGCGAATATCATAAAAGAGTGTTTGCAATTCTTCAAGCAATCCATTATTATTAAACCCAATATGAATGCAACAATGACCGACACGATGGAATTTTAATATATAAAGCCTAAAAGTCTTGGCTAGCGTCCTAGTTTCCTAGCACTAAATTAGACCAATATGTTTATGGAGTGTATTAAGCATTTTATGAAGGTGAAATCTAAATAGAAAGACTTACTATCTAAGTGATATTAATATCTAATTAATTGACGATTTATCTTCATAATTTAAATTTCATTTCTAATATTTATTTTTAAAAAGAAAAAGAAAAAAAGAGTGAGGAAAATGAAAAAGGTGATAGAAGTGTTAAATTATGTTGACACTCTCAATATAGATGTCTACTTCTTTCTTTTCATCTAGACAATCTCGAACGTGTTGCACTGCACATGAACTCTCGTCGACATTATCTATTTTAACTTATATGATCAATTTCATTCTATCCAAAACGTGTTTCAGCCACTCAGTCCTTGTTTGGTGACCATTTTTTAGGAAATACATTGTTTTGAATAGTGAATTTTTGGAGATTACATGGTTAGAAATGAGGGAAAAATTTTGGGTAAAATATTTTGTTGTGTAAATGCGTGGTTGAAAATTAATATGTTGAAAAATGGGAGACAGATATCGCACAGAATTCTAGTAAACTGTCTCTATTTTTGTGCATTATCTTCCTTCCATTTCTCATGTCTGATAAATAATCGCTCAAATCTGTAATTTTATGATGGAATAGAAAAGGTAAGAACTTTAAGGCACAACTTCTAAACAAGTCTTCGAAAATTCTTTACTATTATCGTCTATGCACCAATTTTTTTTTTTTTCATTAAGTTCATTTTTGGATTTGTTAAAAGCCATTGGGTCATATCAAGTTGTCATGTTGCAAGACATGTTTATGGTCCATTTTCATTTGTTTTTAGAGGCTAACAAATATTTATGGTTGTCATATCTCAATATCTTTTTTCCTGTTTTATAATATAATTAATGTCCATCTTCTTTGAGGGCATTCATGCCACATTTAGGAAGGGCAATTGTTTTTCAACATAGTTCACTAGTTTCATTATTCTTTACGAGAATATACACACACACACATATATACACACAACTTGTAACGAATCCACATTATTCTCATTTCTAGTGATTTGTGTTTTGCTTTTGAGATACAGAAATCTTTAACGATACCCATTATTATGAATAGAAATTTTTTTGCTTAGCGGTGCTTAATATCCACTCTAGAAAGATTTGTACCAGGCCATAACCCTAGACAACATTATATCATTTTCATTTAATTAATGTTAACCACTACTTTGTCATAATACAATGATTGATTCTGCCCAAAATCTCTTCAAAATGGGTGGTGGTCAATTTAAAGTTTCCTTGTTCACCAAATTGCATTTCATCGACCATTTAATACGATATAAATATTAGATTAGACATAACTGAACATGATTCAAGAAATGCAATATAAATAATTGTCGTATTTTAGTCAAGTTTACAACTTCACAACAACCATGCTGTTTCCTGTGTTTGGTACAATTTATGTTATATATTTATACAATAAATATAATATGTGAAATAAATAATTAATTAAGATAAAGTGTCCAACTGGTAAAGAATGTAAGATTTGTGTGGGAGGTCAGGGTTTCGAGCACGTCCTCACGCATTATATTAAAATGTCTTTGATTGAGCCTTGGACTCTTGGGCTTTATTGATTCTAAATAAATAATTTCTTTTTAATCATTTTCGAAATTATTTAATGGGTCAACTAGTCAGTAGAATTTTATTATTTTAACTGTCTAGTATTAATAACCCATTATCACAAACCATTAAAATTGCATTATCACAAGCCATTAAAATTGAAACTAATACTAGATCATGGTGTGGGCAGTTTCTTCAATTTTCAGTCAATAAGTTTTTCTGCATTTTACAGTATTGCAACTAATAAATTTTTCAACAATTTATAGACTTAAAGATATAATAAAAATTACTTTAATTTAAGTTTTATACTTATTATTATTATTAGACTATCGACTCTAACTTACCAAACAAGTTGTTTGTGTATTTTGTTATTTAACAAATTTATGTTCTTGTGCTACTTGAATGCAAGCAACTAGTGGAAAACAAAAGGCTTGAAACACAATAATTGCACTAGCAATACATTATCAACCATGAAAGTGAACACATATAATTGGTATAAAAAGGCCGTAGGGGGAGTTTCACAGGGAGAGAGGTGAAACTCTTGGATTGAAAAAAAATAAAAAAAGTAAAGAAGATAAAAACGAATCACTGCAGTGTTCACACTTGACATCTAACAAAAAAAACCTGTGAAACTCCCCTATACTCATAATACTGTTGTAATTAGTACTCCCCTTTGTCCCATAAAGATATGTTTGCTTCTGAATTATAGGCAACATTCCTTATTGAAAATACGGTTGATTTCTTAATTATCTAATATGCCCTATTTAATTTGTTTTGTTATCGCTAAATATGAATTAACCATATTTCAAATTATTATTTAATGTTGGGGTACATTAGGAGAAATATAAGTAAAATTTATATTTCTAACTTCATTAATTATATTTTCTTAATCTGTATGAAAATGGAAGTAAGTTTATCTTTGTGAAACATATTAAATAGCTTTTGATTGTTCACACAATGAGGATTTTGAATCAATTTGATTCACTGAGAGACATAAAAAAGCACAAATATACAATATATCTTTATCTTATCACATCTTTTTTGTACAATATCGTGCAATTTCCTATAATATCATACATTTTTGTGGAATTTCGTTCAATTTCTTGCATTTTCATACAATGCCGTGCATTTGTAAAATATGTGTATACAAGTAACACAAATTTTATACGTGTTGATAGGTCCAAAAATGTTAGGCAAAACTGTGCAATTGTCAAACGAAGGCCAATTCCTCAATTCTTAGCTTTACTAGCATTTGACTATATTGAACCATGACGTCGATGTCATTCCTCGGTCTCTTTTTGACTGTAGAATATGGTCGATCATGGAAATCACAGGGATTGGATGATGGGTATTTGTTAGGATTGAATAAAGCGCGTTCATAAGAAAGAAACGATTAGACCTTCATTATATTATTTTGTCGAGCATACTATTTGTCTAATGCGCGCAATTATGCGTTATATATAGGCATATACACGAGAATATATTACTTTTTAAGTAAGTTTTTTCTTTTGTTTCTAAATATTTTTGAATAATTTACCCTTTTCACTTTTAAGTACAAAAAAAAAAAATTATTTAAAATTTAGAAGTAAATTTACAAAAAAAAATTAAACTTTTGAGGAATCCTGATTTTGTTCCCCTTAATGCTTACATTATGCTGATTATGTCTCTCTGTCATTGCTAACTTTTACAGGAAGCCTTTAATTTCTAATGATACATTATGCTCATTTTGTCAAACATGTTTTGCTTATTTTTTTAATCTCGTTTGTCGAGGAAAACTAGGTTTTCTTACTTATAATATTTAGGTGCGTTGAGTGAATTAATTAGTGCCCTTAGATTAAAATATATTCTTCAACTAGAATCATTAACTAGGAATCCACCAAAGCTAGTAGATATTCAAAAGTTGATTCCAAGTTAGGTAAAAATACAATATTGCAATTGCAATATTACAATTGACACACGTCTTAAAAGAGAATAAATCAATTAATTACTTAATCAGTATTTATTAATTTATAAAGATATATAGAATGTCCATTGTACTTATTTATTTTATTTTGAATTTGCACTTTACTATTGTTTGATCTCAATTATCAAAATTCATTTTTTTAAAAGAAATTATTTTCAATCATATAGTTCATGATATTCATAATTTTTATTAACCTTTTCAATCACAAATTTCATCAATTTTTATCAAAATCTACTAAAACTCTGATTTTTATCCAGACCAATCAAGGGCTAGGTTTGACATTGTTGCATTTTTTTTAAAAAAATATATATATATATTTACTTAAGCCTTAGACATAGATACAATAAATTTGGAAGTGAAACTTTAAAAAACAATATCTTGTTCAAACATGTTCGACATACAATAATAGAGTTATGTAGTGAGTCGAAACCGTTTTTGAGAAACTATATAGCAGCCACAAAAAAATAAAAATTGGATTAATTGAGGTCAAGTATAGTCCTAATATCAAGAATGATGTGACATTGCACCAAACATCCTATGTCTAAAACCCCTAGAAATCTTTTGACTCTAATAATGTTTGTAATGAACTATCCACATCTTTAATAACATGTATAGACACCGAGAATACTTAATTTTCAGTGTCTTTCACGTGACTTGACTGGATAAGTGTTACAATGTGCTCGAACTAAATTTATCCTCATAAAGTTCCCTTAAAAATGGCTTTTAGAGTACGCATGTTATTTTTTCAAGACTTTTGGTGACTCTCATTATACATTTATTTATATATGTATATATGTGTACACACACACACACACATATATAGATGCAAAAGATCATGATAAAACATATAGTTCTACATTCAAAAACTTCACTAAGTAATATAGAACTTAAAACTTCGATAATTACATTTAAAATATACTTCGGGAAATCATTTCAAGGGAACCAGTTACAACATTTCTTTAATAATGAAGAGGAGAGCAAAATTATATATAAAGAGTTTCTTTTTGTTCTTAATTCTCTCTCTGTCCTTGGCCAAAAGAAAAATGAGAGAAAAAAAAAATTCATTGAGGCACATATGTAAAGACATGACAAGACCTCTAAAAGTGGAAGAAAAACATCCAATTTGGGAGGTTTGGATCATATCAATACAAATATTAACCACGTATACACAGTAAGGCATATCAAGAATTTGTTGGTGAATATATATATGGGGGCCATTGCCATTGAATGAGCTATGACTACAACTTGAGGGTTAAAAGTCATGACAATTTGTTTGATTCAAAGGGGCTATTATCAATTATTAACATGTAGCCATGTTCAAGAACGACCAAAGATATGGCCTATGAGTGCTATGCCTTTTGTGTATTTGCAGTAATCTCTTATCTTAATGGAATTTGGATCATCAAATATTAAGCACTTAGGGTGTGTATGATGAATATTATTGAGAAAAGAATGTATTTTAAATAGTGATATGATTGAAAATATGTAGTTAAAAAGTAAAAAAAAAAAAAAAAATTATTGACGTGATGAAAAATATTATTTTACTGAAGGATGTGTGATTGAAAATAAGTTTTTAGAGAATGTATGTCAAATAGGAACTTAATAATAAATTTGGGCTCGGGATGTTTTAGTTTTCCATATATTTTATGAAATAACAGTAGAATTATCTCGAAAATGAGTGATTGGGTGGAAAACGAAAATTTCTTGACCATGATAGGATCTTCGCCTCAATAAATTGCTCGCTGGACGTGTACCCATACACATCACCAGAATATCTTCTTCATCTCTTAAGAACGTGTTCCGTGTGCACCATTAGACAACACCCCAAGGAACAATAAAAAAGATTTAACCTATACATTATACAATGATGTTCAACACATCACTAAACATCCCGCAAAATAATCACTACAAAAAGAAGGGCTTTACATACCATTTTTCAGTGCACATTACATAAAGAGATTATAGATAGCATGTTTCAGTCAAGATTTCATTCATACATGAATTACACAACATGATAAGCGAATACATAATCATTCAAGAAAACATCTAAAGGTACATTTTCACATTCCTATACCTCGTTTATGGAAGAATTATTTGTTTCTATCAGGTAACATGTCGTCTAGTTGACTCTAATTCATTACAGCAGCAAAAAGCTCCTTGAGAAAATCACTTCGAGTTCCAACCAACGGAAAAAATCCCAAAATAAATCTGAGAAATAACTCAAAACCGGGAATCCAATTATGATGAGGCAGCAGTCGGCGTCTTCATCTTCTTTGGTGCAGGATTACCTCCAGATAACACCACATAAAAATAGAAGCACAACATTGCAGCACTGCCACGTAGTAAAGCAAAAGAAAAACTCGTTAGAAGATAGATAAAGCTTAAATTGTCGAATGTCCAACAAGAAATGCAGTGGCGACATCATGATATACCTGATGACAGCATTAAAGCCTGTTGGGAAGATTTTCCTCGTCTGCAACCGCCAACCATGGTAACATTTTTCAGTTAATTATGGAATATACGAGGTAGAAGTTACAATGATATAATCTGGACATGTGATGCATTACCAATGTATAGGTCTGAAAATTCTTCCACAATAGGGAGGCAGAGAGTACTGCACAGTGAGAAGGAAAAATAATAAACGCTATTACTCGAAAAAAGGGTCACAAGATTTTGAGCAGTTATTGTTTTCTTCATCTTTACGTACGAATGACTGTCACCCTCGGGACCATTAAAATTTTAGAACAACTCAATCGGCATAAACAAAAAATAAAATAAAAAATCTTATTTTTCTTCTCCATATAAGTGTAAATATCTGAGCTTGCTCGAGATTCCAGAAATTACTACAACCTGAATCCCAAGTGGTTTTGAGAATTACATCAACAAAGTCAGAATTTATTGTATTTTGATAATCAGACAGCAGAACTCAAAAATTTACATAGAAACTAGGCATTATGTAACATATTAGGTTGAAAGTTGTTGAGAGGCAACTGTAAATATATACTGCCTTGGCAGAGGGAGCTGAAGATATTAATGGTCCAAGTGAAGATTATACGGGTGTGCTAATTAGAAAAATAAATATGCCAAATTTTCCAAACAACTAAACGGGTGATAGTAATCTATATTTGGCCACAGAGCAATCAAAGAAAATGAAAAATTTCTCCTTCCCCATGTTGCTGCAATCCTTCCCTCTTGTATTCTACACTTTTCTCCCATCATGATGTATAGCGCTCCAGCCAGAGAAATATCATAATGCACATGGATTCGAAACCATTTGATTATTCCCCTGCTCCAAACTACATTCCTTAATTCTGATGTTAGAATTCAGCAGGATTCTACCATAGCCGTTAGGTGAACCTAGCCATTCATTAACCCTTTAGGGCTTGCTTGGGAGTTTTTTTCACACTATTTTTGACCCTTTTTGGGGTGACACTGTTTATGAGAGGTTAGAAACATCAATGCTTGTTAGTTTTTAGGGCACCCAAAACTAGGGCAGTATAATTCGGTTCGCATTTCTCAACACACCAATAATTGGTTTTTGGCCGTTTTTCAAACTTTCTTCCAATTTTATCCCCTCTAAGATAATTATTTTAGAAGACAAATATTCGATCAAGTGTAAAAAAATTTGCTTATAAATAGAAAATACAATAACTAAAAAATTACTTATAAGAAAAAAAATGACATTATGACTAAAAAATTTATTGATGAGTAAACAATCACTTATAAGACAAAAGTCCACTTTTACATAAAATAATTGCTTTTTAAAAAAAATACTACTAACAAGATGAAAATTCACTTATAAATATAAAAAGTTATGATTATAAAATTAACATACAAGTAAAAAAATTACTTATAATTAAAAAATTAATTATAAGTAAATATTTTACTTCTTAAGTTAAAAATTTACTTATATGTAAAAAATTACTTATAAGTAAAAATATCATTCATACAAAAAATTATAAAGTGAAAATTTCACTAAGTGATGTACATATTTATTTAAACATACGTACCTTTTTTTTTTTATATATGGGTATATATGTAATTTTATTATTTTAAAACACTTCTAGAAATATTGGATAATAAACTCTCAAGTATGTGTTTAATTGCTTTGGAAATAGATACTAAAAACCACAAATTATCGGACCCTCATGAATGCCGAAAATCAGTACTTTAAAAAAACCCATAACCAGTGCCCAAAACTCTCATTCAAAGTTCCCAATTCCTTCTTCTGGCTTTAAAGTTTTTCATTTTTTGGTGTGTTTGTTTACATTTATTTCTTTTCTTTTTCCTTATTTTATTTCTTCTTCTTCTTCTTCTTCTTCTTCTTCTTCTTAATATTTATGTTTATTTTTTATGGGGTGGAGGGTTCATAACTGATGCTCAAGAATTCAAAGAAGTCATTAGGAGACCTGTAATCAATGAGCAAGCATGTCTCCAGCTAATATAAACGCTACATGTGCCAATCACAAGAGAACAGAGCTAAAATGAAGTCGTAAGTCAAAGACAATAGTCACTCTACCTCTAATTAAACAGGCCTTATATACAAGTCTCACCGTCATCCATTTATAACAATAATACTTACTAGACCTTGAAGGAAAAAATTGAATAAGCTTGAATGTAAAGGTATGTGTGAAGATAAAATATGCTGAAGTAATTTGACATAGTATAAGAAAACGCAAATGTCAAATATGTTGAAGTAATTTGACATAGTATAAGAAAATGCAAATGTCAAGTTTTAAGTTATCATCGTCACTCATGTATAAATATTACATGGTTGGACCTTTGCTAGAAAAGACTCATGCAATTGACAAGGCATGTTCAAATAGAAAAAAATGAAAGAAAGAAGATCTCCCGCTCTTTAATAGTTAAAGCTTTTCGACGAGGCAGTTTAAAGTTGTATCAGAACAGATGAAGTTTTTAAGTTCAAATCTCACTACCACATCATATAGAAAATTGCATGCGTCAGGCCTTAGAAAATGAAATGACTCATGCCACCTTGTGAGGGGCGTGATAGTAAAAAATAAAAATTAATTAAATCTTTTAGTTGAGGTGGTTCAACATTGTATGTGGTACAAGTATGAAAAAATGAGATTTGACTATGGTAATAGTCTATTTCAATTTGTGAAATTGCAATTTGCTGGAAAATTGTGGTTGAATGATCAACCCAAATTTGGTGATAAAGACAGTTCATTGAAGACCTCGCATCAGACAAGTATGATCATATAATAAGTTAGCCAAATCAAACAGCATCCAATGATTCACAGATATCTCTATGGAAAGTCGGTGCGTGCACCTGTTTAGCAATTCGCCATCTCATTTAGCCCAAATTTAAGAAATTAAATAAACTGTCAGTAGAAAGGCCAATGCCACACTACACCTCATCTCGCACTTGAGCTGTACAGTAAGAACTCACAATATGGATGGTACTAATAACTAACTAAAACCATGCAGACACAGTTTAATTTTCTGGTACAATTTTTTGTCTTGACAAAGGCGAACAAGCGCATAACTAAGAGTGAGAGAAAAGAACATCGTAATACATTAGAGAGAGGTACACCACTGGAGACTTGCAGTACATTTCAGCAATCGCAAATTAACTAAAACAAACTAACTTTTACTGGATGAAACACAAAAACCAGACATTATATTATCGTTTCTGTAACTGTAAGAAGGTAATTACCTGCTTGACCTAGTATGAACGGTAAGCTGGATTTTCCTTGTCTCCATACCCTCATGCTAACAGTGCTGAGGACCAATAGAGAAGCCCCAAAGAGAACACCAGTTCTTAAAGTAGCAAGGTTTCTGCTAAAAATAAAGCCAACAAGCCCTCCACTCAAAACAAGCCCACCTACAGTAAATCAACGAAAAGGCATGCTTGAGTAGAAAGATAATTGTTAATCTCTGTAGCACGGACACTTCAACTAGAGTAGCGTGTCCATGTCGGACTTGTGTAGATATCGACACTTCTCAGACACTATAATAATCATTTTTCTTTTTTTAACTAGAAATATTATATATTTTTAACTCAAATTTAGTAGTAAATAACAAATAGGTACTTATATTTAAAAGATTTCAACAAGAAAAATTAATAACAAGTATAAAACAAAATTTATACTATATAAATTAAGAATTTTAAAGAATTTAATCAACAAGTCGATGACATATTGTGTCAGTACATGTCGGCATATCCGACACATTTCGTATCGGACACACAGTCTATGTCGATGTATCAAAGTTGTTGACTAAATACCAACAAATATGTAAGAAAGAAAATTTTACAGTTTAGTGTTTGGAATATCATTTTAGATTTAAAAAATGTGAATTTGGAAAAAGGACACATGAAAAGGCTTCTGGTAATAGGCCAAGGAATGGTTTTAAAAAACTATTGGAGGCTAAAGAACGAGAGAGAAACGAGAGAGAATATTGGTTTTTCTCGTTATTTAAATTCCAAACTTACATCTCTTTATATAATACAATAATGGAACTAAGAAAGGAAAGAATAAATCTCCTACCAAATACAACCTATAATTATATATTTACACCAAGAATGGAAAGATTTTTATATATATAAAAATCTTTCCATTATACACGATTTCCTACACTCCCCCTCAAGTTGGACCGTAGATATTAATCATATCCAACTTGCTTATGAAATCGTTGAAATCTTGTTGGGATAACCCTTTCGTGAGAATATCTGCTCTTTGCTCCTTTGTAGGGACATATATCATGCAAATGACTCCGTTTTCCACTTTCTCTCTGATGAAATGTCTATCAATCTCCACATGTTTTGTTCTATCATGTTGGACTGGGTTGAGTGAAATGTTAATGGCTGCCTTATTATCACAATAGAGCTTCATAGGTAATCTTATTCCAACCTTTAGTTCCTCCAAGAGTTTCTTTAACCACAGCCCTTCACATATCCCCTGTGCAGTTGCTCTGAACTCTGCTTCGGCACTGCTTCTTGCTACTACATTCTGTTTTTTACTTCTCCAAGTTACCAGATTTCCCCATACAAAAGTGCAGTACCTTGATGTTGATCTCCTGTCTTCTACTGATCCGGCCCCAATCTGCATCAGTAAATATTTCCACTTCCCTCTTTTCATTCTTCTTGAAGAATAATCCCTTTCCAGATGTACCTTTTAGATACCTGAGAATTTTGTACACTGCTTCTAAGTCAGTTTCCTTTGGAGCATGCATGTGTTGGCTTACAACGCTGACTGCAAAAGCAATGTCTGGTCTTGTGTGTGATAGGTAGATTAACTTACCAACCAGTCGTTGGTATCTTTCTTTATCCACTAGTTCTCCTGAACCATCTGTTCTTTTCCCACATTCCATAGGTGTGTTGCTTGGTTTACAACCAAACATCCCAGTTTCAGACAACAAATCGAGAATGTATTTTCGTTGTGATATACTAATACCCCTTTTTGATCTCGCAATCTCCATACCTAAGAAGTACCGTATCTGTCCCAAGTCTTTTACTTCAAATTCAGATGCAAGGATTTTCTTCAGCCTATCCATCTCAATTACGTTGTCACCTGTAAGGATTATGTCGTCCACATACACAATCAGGATTGTTATTCTTCCTTGTTCAGATAGTCTGAAAAACATAGTATGATCTGATTGCCCTTGTTGGTATCCTTGATTCCTCAGTACCTTTGCAAACCTGTCAAACCAGGCTCTTGGTGATTGTTTGAGGCCATATAATGACTTCTTGAGTTTACATACCGAGTCTATTCCGCCGTCATTACTAAACCCAGGTGGTACTGTCATAAAGACTTCCTCTTCCAATTCTCCATTCAAAAATGCATTCTTAATATCGAGTTGCTGAAGTGGCCAATCTAGGTTCACTGCCAGGGATATGAGTACTCGAACTGTATTCAATTTTGCCACTGGTGCAAATGTCTCCAAATAATCAACACCATATGTTTGTGTGTACCCCTTGGCTACCAGTCGAGCTTTATATCGTTCAATTGTCCCATCAACTTTATACTTTACATTGAAAACCCATTTACATCCAACTGGTCTCTTACCTTGTGGTAATTTCACCATCTCCCAAGTTTCATTCTTTTTCAACGCCCGCATTTCTTCCATAACAGCTTCTCTCCATTTGGGATTTTCTAAGGCCTCCTGAATATTTCTTGGGATTTCTGTATTGTCCAGATTAGCAATGAAAGTGCGAAATTGTGTAGATAGAGTGTTATAAGACACAAATTTAGATATAGGGTGAAGAGTGCATGACCGAGTTTGTTTTCTGAGAGCAATAGGTAAATCATCACTTGGAGATCCAGAATTATCGGATAGGACTTCATTAGGCCCTATCATCGGTTCTGATTCTTTTGGTGCCTCGGGTGCGAGGTTTCCGTTGTACTTTGAGTTTGGCCTCCTTGAGTAAACTAGCATCTCTTTGCCTTTTTTATTCTCTGTATCTCCCCCTGAATTAAAGTTTCCTCCTGTAGATGGCATATTTGATATTGATGTATTGTCGTGTGTAGTATAGGTAGGAGGGGAGAGATCAAAGTTAAAAAACTCTTCAAACCGCTCTTCACTCCTGATCTCCCCCTGAAGAGAGGGTTTGTTGAAATATGGTGTTTTTTCAAAGAACGTGACATCAAGGTTGACACAGATTTTCCCGGTGGATGGATCGTAGCATTTATAGCCCTTTTGAGTAGGTGAGTATCCAAGGAACACACATTTACGTGCACGAGGTTCTAGTTTATTCCGATGAGGAGAGTGAATATGGGTAAAGGCCACGCATCCAAACACTTTCAAAGGTAGATTAGAGTGAAGCCGAGTAACTGGGAAATGTGTTTGGAATATTTGAAGAGGTGAGTGGAATGACAAAGTACGATTAGGCATTCTATTGATTAGATATGTGGCTGTGAGGATGGCATCTCCCCAGAAGAGTTTTGGCATATTGGTAGTGAACATTAGAGCTCGGGCAACTTCTAGGAGGTGTCTATTTTTTCGTTCAGCGATCCCATTTTGCTGAGGGGTATTGACACAAGAGGTTTGATGAATTATCCCATGGATTTGTAGATAATCACGTAGTGTATCGTTGATATATTCTGTGCCATTATCGGTGCGAAGTATTTGAATTTGTGTCTGGAATTGTGTTTGGATCATTTTATGAAAAGTGAGAAACACTGAACGGACTTCAGATTTTTCTTTGAGTAGGTAGACCCAACAGACTCGGGTATGATCATCGATAAATGTGATAAACCATCTAGTGTGTGTTCGATTTGGGGTTCGAGAGGGTCCCCATACATCACTGTGAATTATAGTGAAGGGTTTAGATGGTTTGTATATGGAGTTTGGATACGAGGTACGCTGATGTTTTGCAAGTTCACAAGTTTCACACTGGAAGTCAACTGAAATTTTATTTGAAAATTTTGAGGGGATTACACGTTTCAAATACTGAAAATTTGGGTGGCCTAGTCTATAATGCCATAACAGAATTTCACTATCCTGAGAAACAGATGCAGAGTCACAAATAGCAATTTGATGTAGTTTACTCACATCAGCTTCCTCAAAGTAGTACAGCCCCTCACACTCTTTAGCACTGCCAATCGTCTTCCCCGATGAAAGGTCCTGAAAAATACAGTGAGATGAAAGAAATTTAGCACAGCAATTGGAGTCTCTAGTTAGTTTGCTAATGGACAATAGATTACATGATAAATTTGGAACATGTAAGACAGAATCGAGGGTTATGGAGTCAGAAATTTTGATACTCCCTTTTCCGGCAACGGATGAGAGGGAGCCATCAGCAATTTTGACTTTAACATTGCCAGCACAAGTTGAATAAGAAGAAAAAAGGTGATATGCGTCGGTCATATGATCGGACGCTCCAGAGTCTATAATCCAAGGGGTTTTAGACTTTGCAGTGGTAAATAAAGCACTCAAAAAATTACCTTTATGAGCTAGAGAGCTAGAGGGACCATTAGGGAGAGACTGACCAGACGTTTGGAGACTGGAAAAAATTTGATAGAGTTGTTCCAATTGTTCGGGGTTGAATGCACCATTTTGAGGTTGATCGATTTTTGTCTCGGCTTGATATCCCCGACTCCTAGTGTTTTGTCTCGGTTTCCAATCGACGGATTTTCCATGTAAGTCCCAACATGTATCTTCTTTGTGACCCGGTTTACGGCAATGTTCACACCAGGGCCGACCACGTTGTTTTTGACCCGACCCATTAGTGGATGGGCCTTTTGATGACATACCCATGGGTTCGGGCCCATTGCTTCCTAGCCCAAAGCCTTTTCCACTTGCAAGCCCATTAAACTGCCTTGGCCCATTTATTAAAAAGCCATTTCCTCTTTCATCAATTGGGCCAGTGAATAGTGGCCCAATTTCAGGCCTTTTATTTTTCACGAACAGGGCTGAGACTTCATTCGAACCAAGCCCCTTCCCGTCATCCATCATCACCGATCGGCGAGTTTCTTCCCGCCGCACCTCCGAGAACACTTCGCGAAGAGACGGCAGTGGTCGCCGGCCTAAGACACGACCCCTGACATCGTCTAGGTCACGATTCAGACCAGCCAGGAACTCGAACACCCTCTCCGTTTCAATTTTCTTCTTGTATCGTGTGCTGTCATCTCCGCACTTCCAGCCTTCGTCAGTACTGAGATCGAGCTCCTGCCAGAGTGAAGACATCTCCATAAAATAGTCGGTAACTCCCCTAGTTCCTTGCTTAGTCTGCCATAACCGGGTCTTGACTTCGAAAATATGCGATGAGTCCTCCGTGTCTGAGTAAGTGTCCCTCACAGCTTCCCATACTTCTCTTGCAGTAGGAAGAAACAGGAATGTCTTCCCTATTGCTGGTTTCATGGAATTTACCAGCCAGGCGATAACCAGGGAGTTCTCTGAATTCCATCGTTGAAGAAGGGTCGAGTCTGTTGGTTTCTTCGTATCACCGGTAAGATACCCCAGCTTCCCTTTTCCATCAATCATGAGTTTTATTGATTGAGCCCATTCACGATAATTCCTTCCGTTCAATTTTTCAACCGTTAGCTGAAAAGAAGAGTTCTCGAGGCCATGAGAACCAATTGTGGAGTTAACCTCCGTTTCGACTTGAGGGGCGTCGGATATGACAGACCCTGAACTGTTGACGGGAATTTCAGCCATAGATTGCTAGAATGAGGCAACCCTAGGCTCTGATACCATAAAGAACGAGAGAGAAACGAGAGAGAATATTGGTTTTTCTCGTTATTTAAATTCCAAACTTACATCTCTTTATATAATACAATAATGGAACTAAGAAAGGAAAGAATAAATCTCCTACCAAATACAACCTATAATTATATATTTACACCAAGAATGGAAAGATTTTTATATATATAAAAATCTTTCCATTATACACGATTTCCTACAGAGGCTCATGACTTGAAACCTGCCTCAGGTGAGCTATCATAAAACGCCTCAAAACCCACACCTTAAATGCTATTTGTGAGGCTTACGCCTCAAACGTGAACCTCAAGCCAACTAAAGTGTTCCCAAGTTTGCCTTGCATTTTTCAAACATTTAATTATTGACCTTAGCTCTTTGAGTTATTTATTTATAACCTAAAATGATTTACAGGTTCTTGTATTTTTTTTCCTACCTACATGGAAGGAAAATGGAAAGGAAAATACATTAAATTGGAGGATGATGACAAATAATGAAAAGAAACTTGTAACGAGGATAATGATAACAGTGTGAGTGAGTCCCTCAAGGATCATTGATGATATAAGAAATTTTGAGTTCCCCTTTTAGTAATAGTTTATAGCCCCTGTTTGGGTCACATTAAAATTTTCATTCTCGTTCTTCTACTCATTTTCAACCACACATTCTTCAAAAAAATAATATTTTCCATCACATCAATAACTTTTTTTTCTTTTTCAATCACACATTCTCCATCAATCTACTATTCTAAAATACATTCTTCCAAAATAATATGGCTCAAATACACCCATAATTTTGTTAGATGATTACTAATTCTAAACTAAATATTTTCTATTTTTTTAATTTAGTCCCTGTTTGACACCCATTAATTTCTATTTCTCATTCTCATTCTCATTCTTCATTTTAACCACACATTCTCCAAATAAAATAATATTACACACAAATCAAAAACTTTTCATCACTTTTCCACCACACATTCTCACATCAATCACTATTCCAAAATTTATATTTCTCTCAAAATGGGTTTCAAACAGGGGCTTATTTTATGTTTGCCTGCTAGTTAGACATTTAATTTTGTAATTATTTAATTTGATGGTATATTACAAGTACATTTTTATATTCATTTGAATTCTTTACTGTTCTATACTGAGGTTTAAACCTCAAAGCACCTCGAGGCTTACTCCTCGCCTCATGGCGATGAAATACCTTAGTGCCCGATCAAGCATTTTTAAACATTGGGCCAAGGTAAAAGCATATGACACTTCTTCCAACTCTTCTAAATAAAGGAAACTCAAAGTCCGGATACTCACCAAAGGGAATCCCAAGACAAAAATCATGAATCTTTGCTGCCCTTTTCGGTTGACTGACAACTTGTTCTTGTATGTGCTCATTCATTGCTTCTCCTGCAACATGTTCTTGTATAATGGGATGTGATTTTTCCATATGTCCATTAAGTGATTTTGAGTCATCTGCTGTGTAAAGTGAAGCGGTCTTAGTCTCTGAGTTGGATGCATCTGTGCCATGTCCATCAATGCTTCTGACAATAAATACCTAAAGACAGAGACTTCTGAGGTTGACTTCACTTTCAAGTGATTAAAGCATACATATTCATTTACATACAAGCATGTACACATAACATGTATAAATGCATAAGCACAAACTTGAAAGTACAGAATGGGCTTGTAGAAGATTGTTTACAATTTTAATGGATATGATCAAAATAAATTCAAAGGTGAATGTCATTTTGCAATGAAGGCAAGCAAATACGAAAAAAACATTGAGGTCCAGTTGGACAGGACAATTTAAGGACCAAGTGAATTTCTCAAGCTTTGATTCAGAATTGCCACATGTTTCCACCGAAACATCAAATCGTGTCTATTTCAGAAAGATATGCAAGGAGGTGTGTGAAACCTAAAAGATTCTCCATAATAAACATTTGTCAACCCTGACTAAAAACAATCACTCTGAACCACGGAAACTATTAGCATAAACATGTGATTATAATCATAAAAATAGGTTCTCCTAAAATATGTCACCAAGGAGTCGCTCCTCTGGAAACAAGGAGCTCAATTATATCAAAATGTACTTTTCCATCGCATTTCTGAAATGTTCCAAAGAAGTTTTCAAAAGTTTCTCACTTAGCTTCTTGAAAACTTTCTTGGGTTCAAAATTCCAAACCACTCCACGGCCTTAAAAGTGTGCTGTACAAGAGGTTTTTTTTTTTAGGGCCAATGAAAAATCCTAAAATGGTGTCAATTGTCATTTGTTACACTGTCAGCTTCCTTTATTTATACATCACCTTCATTTGAAGTATAGTAAAAACATACCAATAGCAATTTTAATTTTTGATTGGAATTAGTGTTCTACAATCAATGCATTTATAACCAAGGAATTATGTACACATAAAAATCTCTTCTATAATATAAATCACCTGGAAGTTTTTATACCGCGGCTCAGCACTCGGTGCAAGCTTCATGAACCCGTGCATCGGTGCATGGGGAGTACCAAATGTCAAGGCGGACAGTGGTACTCCTCATCCACCTAAGCAATAGCAAACAAGTCTTTTACTTTCTTTTTCTTTTGAAGACCGACTTATAGTGAAAGTGAAATGGATCGTTTGACAACAAATGAGATTTTAAATCATATATACAAACCCACACATGTTCAGTAAAAGCATCAGTTAACTCTACAATTAAACTCCAACCAGACGACAAAAATAAAAAGGTTCAATTTTTCTTTTATGCATTTTTCGCAAACCCAAAAATAGAACATCGAACAAAATACTGACTATTGAACCCGAATCAGATTAAGCTCAATTAAGCATACATAATCACAATTAACTTCAAATGTAACATCAAAATTAAAATATTATAAACAAGATCAACCAAATTGTCCCCTTAATTCCACTTATTTTCTCAGCAAACCCAACTACATATAACTAAACTCGCGTTCCTGGAATGAACAAACACAGGAACAAAAAACTGTACCTTGTTAGGACGGGCGTAGAATCTGGTTCGGAGCTGTACACTGCGGTTAATGGAAGAGAAGCATGACAGCTGAGAAATCGCCGACGACATGATTTTCTTCTTCAATTTTTGTCTAAATTTTTTTGGAATTGAGTTTAAAGTGAAAGAGAGAACAGGATGAAGAAAGTTGTTATTTGTTCAACAACAAAATACAATAATTAACAACGTGGTAAGCACGAGGCAAATTGGACTTGGACTGAATTTTGGGTGAATTGCACTTTACACCCTCCAACTATGCATGACTCATATGAATACCTAGTAAAAAATCATAATCTCGAAATACAGTGTGTTCAATTCTGTCCATCACTATCTAATTTAAATAATTATTTGAGACTGAGACAATAATTAGATAATAGTAGAGAATACTGAATTTTACCCTCGCAATACTATAGATTTTCTCAAAAGACACATAAGATACAAAGTTTAATTAACTCGTGTTGATAGAGCTTTTTGAGATTATAAGCTGATGGATCGTATGAAATTTATAGTTTAAAATGGATAAAAGTCATTAATCCAATAAAAATATGTAATTAAAAATAAAATTTGACCAACTTAAAATTTCAAAAAAGCTTTCTCAAATAAGGGCTTAGTTTTCCAATTCGTGTCGTAATTAGGCTTTGTAAGGGGGTCGGTGGAATACACTCACATTTTACATCATTTATAAAACGTCTTCCCAATAGTGAGATTTTAAAACTCATCTTATTCTTAAGAACATGTTATGCATCCTTATCTATTGTCAAAAGGTTAAACCTCGTCAATTAGTTCATTAGTTGAGGTCGAATGAACTACTCTCTATAGCTTCGTGACAAACTATCACAGACTTTGAACTAGCTTGAAATTCATTAAATAGACGAACAATAGTTCGCTCAGCGTTCGAGTGTGGAATATGCAGGAACGAATTTAGGACTGGACTACAAATCGGGCTAATACGTAAAAATAAATAAATAAATACACTCGATACCAAAAAAATGAAACGTAGCCCAGCTCAATCCCCTACATCCATCCCTGGGAATATGGTGATCATTTCAACATTGATAGTCAAGTATGGTTGAAGTGTAGAGTTTTAGTAATTCAATGAAATGATATCATGTTTGATCAATTTAATTATATTTTTTAAATTCTTATCAGATGTCATGTTAAAATTTAGCAAACGTCAAAATAAATATCTTATAAAGTATTCGCAAAGGTAGACTTGCTTCTTTATGTTATGGTCGTCATACCCACGTCAACATTTAGAAAAGTCTTCCAAAGAAGTTCTATTTATTCTATGGTTGCCATACTGTATTCGACTTGCAACATTATTTGATTTCTCAAGTTGATATAGATAGCCTATTCGACATTTTGAAGAAAACGACTACCGCCTTAAATTTAATACTTGGTTAAACGACTACCTCCAACGAAAACTCAAGCATATTTGTTAGTCGATATGACGTTTGCTAAACACTAAAAAGTCTTCTAACCAACACAACATGAAATAGGAATAGATCTCTATGGAGCATTAGGATTTGGGCACTTTGAAATTTACATTTATGTAATGACTTTTTATTGCAGCAAGCCAGAACAACTTTAATAGTTTTAGGTCAAAATTTCTAAGAGTGTAGCTACATTTCCATTTGTCCCCACGTCTTAAGAGGGAAAAAGAAAGCAACATGTGAAATAAGGTAGCCTTATGTAGCTCAAATACAACTATAGCAAAAAAGAAATGTTTACTTGGAAACGTCGGTATGCTAATATTATTATAAGACACATTTGATCTATTATATTGTACAATCATGCTACAATATCAAAAGTGTTGACATAATCTTTGATATGATGTCATGCGACATTCTATCATTTGATTGTTTTAAACATGAACAACCTTTTTATCAAATTATCTGTTGTCACCTTGAATTATCATTGTATTTGTTAAATTTCTTCTGGCAAAGTGGCAAAATCTTACCGTGTAATACTTTGAAAAAAAAGTTAAAAAGAATTCTTATTGACCTAGAAATCTTGTTGGGACCCAATGCATCAACAAATCCATCCAAACCCCCTCCAAGTGTATGTTACCTACACAAGATTGGAGACTCTCCAAACACAAAGGGACACGGAAGGTTGCCTCGCACGCTCAAGTCGATCACAAGAAGGAGAGTAAAATATATTGACAGTGTGAGTGAGACTTAGAGAATAAAATGTAATTTGGAGTCGGGTTTGTATTTTGAGAGAGAATGAGAATACTCGAAGTCGATTATCCTTGAACTATACTAAGAGTGAGTATTTATAGACAAGAAAATGAATTGGGCATCTTGGATGTTCGACACGTAGTCTCAACCCTCCAATATCTCTTTAATCAAGTTTCATGACATGACAATATTACGTCTTAGACATCATGAGGTCTGTGTCCTTGCATGTTGTCCAAGGCAATACCACCGCAGTAATGCCACATCCGAAATTCCATCACACCACAATATTCAAGGCATTAAGTATCGAAATTCAAACGTCCCAAACATGGAAGGCAACATTATGTGCCAGTCTATTGAGAGTCCAATTATTGCCACGGAGAGGGAAGTTGACGAACGTACAAAAAGTTAATTTCTCTCCAAGGCCGTCGTCGATGAGGCATTGGGCTGGGTTCTCAAAGCCTCAGAGGTTAGTGATCATCGAGGTGGCTGCATGTTACTTTAATTAAAATAAATATAGTCAGGCTTGTTTTCGATACGTAACTAATTAAAAAAAGATGCATAGTCTCACTTTTAGCTCAAAAACTCATCTTTCTTTACCATATATCGCGTATTAAACAATTAGCATAATCAAAACGTAGGCAATTATTGACGAGGTGATAGAATGTCACATCATCGTCTCGAAAAGCTTTGACGTGACATTTTACTTAACTAGTAGTCAGTTGACTTGTGCATATGGAGACCTGACAATTCTCTATTGGATATGGTACTTGGAAGCTCCACGCTGCACAAGCCATTGAAGAATTATGGTAAAGAATTTGGAGAATAATTACATGCTAAGCAATTGAGGATTTTTTTTTCTTATTATTATTATTGAAAAGCATCCCATATGTTTGGAAAATTTTCACAAATATTTGCTAAAAGTTAAATCACTTTATATCTACATATTGAATACGGTCAATTTTGCGCGTAGGAGACCAATATTTTTTTTTTTTTTTTTTGTGCCAACCGACTGACACACACACACCCAACTTTGGTCTTTTGTTTTTTTTTTTTTAAAAAAAAACTTGGGGATCGACCTGCCCAGTCAGGTCGCGAGGGTCGTAAATATTATTCACTTATTCATTATTTATTTCCATATATTTATAAGTGTTATATTGTTAATACAATTTAGATGAATCGATCTGATATTGTCATGATTAAATTGACTTATAAAATCTTGAAAGTAAATAAATTATTACTTTCTAAAAACTATTTTCATGTCATGATTTGGTAAACATAAAGTTAGAACAATAAGGAAAGAATCCTCAAGGTTATATTTGGTATGCTAGACTAAATCAATTAGAGGTAAAGTTGATTGAATAAATAAAAACATATGAAGTGTGTGTTAGTTGTGGAGACTATATCGCACAATATATTTCAAGATTTTCTCTCCATAAGTGTGTCTATATATATATATATTTTTCGTTTTTTTATTTTTTATGGTAAAGCGAGCATTTGCTTTTTAAATTGTCTTATATTCAATACAATACTCTAGTTATTTATTCCCGTGTGTTTACCTTATTCACAATAGAACTACGGGTTTATACAAGAGGACACTTGTCAATTTTTCATTGGTGATTCGCAAAGAGGAAAAAAAAATGCTACAGCACATGAATAACTGTATTCACAAATCGACTCTATAAGAAGACAATCTTACTACTACCAGTATAACAAACATGCCATTAAAATAATAATTTCACAATCGCGTGTGAAAGTGTTTGTAACATGAGCTTGGACCCTAAACCGCATACTAGTTTAGTCCTTATCAAAGAAAGAAGCGGACCAATATCTAATTTATTCACAAAATCGGGGGCTATGAATGTAAACAAAAACAAAACAGTAAACAGCTGATTACTTGGCACTTTTTTGCCAGTCTAGTTTTCCGTGTTTGTCTCTCACAAGACACCGTTTCGAAACGTATTCCTAGTTTCCCTTTATGACCACGTTTTGAGACCCTCCTCTATTTAATTCCTTCTCAATCACACCATCTTTAAGGTCTCAAACAAGAATTATTCGATTCCTAATCCAGAGAAATATCTTTGTATTGAAGTTTTTTTCTGTGTAATTCAATTAGAAAATAACTAGGCCAAAACCCATTTTTTTTCTGTGGATTAAACACGTCTTTTTGGCTGCTCCTGGAATCTTGAAGAAAAATCTCAAGTACCCAATTTTATTTTATTTTTTGGTGATTTTACTGCTGAATTTTGTTCGTTGGCAGCTTAATTTTATAACTTTATAATTAACGCGTAAATTTTTGTTCCCGTGTTTCGTTTTAGATTTCTGGGATTTTGACAATGGAGAATTTGAGAAGGCAAAAAGGGGATAATCATAGACAGGAACCTCCCAGAAGGAAATCGCCACAGTATAAGAAGCCACCCCGAGGTTCGTTTAATATTTTGGTTTTGGATTTTGACTATTTTTATAATTGTTTCTCTGTTTGCATGTTATGATTTTCAAAATCAGGCACAACCTGTGAGTTTCTTATATTGTTCGAAAGTATTATTCGTTTCTTTGTCTTCTTGAAGGTTCTGAAATTTGCAGATATAATTCATGCTTTATAAATATCTAGTCTTTTTTCTGGAATTGTATCCTGTGTAACTTCTTGCTTTCTGCAGTTTTATTTTTTAGTGTCGTATCTTGGTTATGAAATTGTGTGATTTGAATATCAAGTTTTTATAGAATTGTCTCTTTGATTTCTTGCTTTTTATGTTTCTGTTTTTTTTCATCCCTTATTTTGGAGATGAAGTCATCTATTTTGTTTATTGCTCCTTTTATGCACTATTAACTACAGTTTTTTAAGCTGGTCCTGGTTAGCTTGTTAAAGGAAGATGTTTGCAGCCCTGCGGGGTAAAACTTTGTCAAATCTTATGGAAATTCTAGTCTTACAGCCATATGTGAACTATGATCGGCTTCTACTCTTTTTATTCCCTTAAGCAATTTAGAATTTATGGATTGCTCTTGAAGTCTTTTAGCGTTTGCTGCCAATTGGCCTGTTAGATTTTAAAAGTTTCCAATTGTTCGTTCGTGGATTCGGAGAATATATTTTCTGATTAAATTTGGCATGTCGTAGACACCTGCATGGCTACTCTTGGATGTAAATTGTCTATTTTGTATCTAGAAACTTTTGAGGTAGCTTGAAATTTCCCTTGATTTTGTAAATCCTGTATTTATTTCCATATATTCAAATTAGTAAAACGAGGATAAAAAGGGTGAAGATCAAAATATTATGCTCAAATGTTTGTAAATCTTGAATAGATACCCCTGCATTTGTATGGAATGATGAGCTATTTTGTCTTTGGTATAATTTCAGTTTATTCCTTTAATGCATTTCTTACTATAAGTTCTTGAACGTAATTTTTCTATTTTAGGCAATAGCTTGAAATTTCCCAAGATTCTGTGAATCTTGTATTTATTTCAATAGATTCAAATTAGTAAATCGTGGCAGGTAAAGGATGAAGATAAATCATACTCTATTGTTTGTAAAACTTAAATAGATACCTCTACAGATGTAATGACGAGCTCTATTTATCTTTGGTGTTATTTTCCTTGAATGCATTAGCTAGCTCTATTTTTCTATTCCATTGTTGTCTATTCATGCTTTGAATATATCTATATGAATTTCTTAGTTAGTAGGAAATATTAAATAAAAAAAACTTCCATTTTCATGCATTTATGTGTGGAGTTTCATATCTGAAATTTATATGCTTTACATGGAATTCCTTATAGCAAGCGACTTAAGTTACACTACCTGCAGGTAGTTGGCAGCCAAGAGTTCCTTCATGGGAGAAAGAATTCTGCAAAGTGATTGGTTCACTAGATTGGGAAACATTTTTGCACATGAAGAAATTCATTCATCTATACAATAATGTGCTCGAATGGAATGACTCCGCAGGGGAAGAGGCATTTAGTAATGCCAAGAAACGATTCTGGGCAAAAAGTCAGGGCCTCCCCTGTGATGCATCATTACCTGATCCAGATCTTTACATTGATGAAATAAATTGGAGCTCAGAAATTGATCTCGAGGTGCAATTGGAGCTTGAATGCAATCCCGAAATTCCTAAGGCAGGTGAAAACGACGAGACAGTCGTAATTTTTGGCGATTCTTTCCTTGCAAACCAAGCATTCTTATCAACTGGCTGGGGTGACAATGAAGAGAATTTTAAAATACCTACTAATGAATCTCCTGCCAATCATGGTATTTTAGGGCTGCATGACTGGGATGGGACTGCAAATGTATGCGCTGATTATCTCAATAATACATGGCACGTTAGTGATGTCAGTGGAGCTATTGGACATATGCCGTGGGAAGGTAATTGGAATAATAACTGGGTTTGGAACGGTCATGACAATCACGAAGTGAAACCCATTAAACCCAAGAATTTCGAAGACAAGAAAGCCGACAACGTTCAGGGATCATGGGACGACAACAATATGGGGAGAGTTGATGATGCTGGTCGATACTTATCGAGATACAGAACTCCAAGATTCCAAAGCAATGAGCACCATAAAAATCACCTATGGTGGAAGGACAGAGGTCGAAGAAGATAACCATTTTTGAGAGCAACATTCAGCTTCACGTAAAAAAAAAAAAAAAAAATGTGAACATAGTGGAATTCGGTGAATATATAACAGCTGGGCAGACATGGAGTCGATTGAACCCCCTTTTTCGTGAATGTAAATTAAGTAGACTTGATTTATTTCATTTGATTTATTATGCATCTTTAAGTAGTGTTTACAGTACTAAACTCAGCGAAGTCTGCTGTATATATTGAGAGCTACTTTGGAGCGTGTCCTATGGAGTTTCCTACAAAATTTAGAAGATAATTTTCTCGTATTGAGGGAGATTGTATTACAAGTCAGTACTGTTTTATCTGTCTATATATAATATTTTTCCCAGGCAGTAATAGAATATTTTCATGTTCGATGTAATAGAATATATTTGTTAAACAATTCAATGAAAATAAAGAAAAAGAGAAAGTTAGGGTTTCATTAATTCTGCATAATAAAAATTGAATACAAAAAGATGATTTAACATAAATATAAAGAGACCATATATAAACTAAAACAAAGGAAACTAAAAGGACTATTCTACCCTTAATAAACAATAAAATAAAATACCGCTGTCTAACTAATTGTGTATTCAAAGTAGACATAGCTTGTAGCTGTAAGGAGAGAAACTTATATGGACATCGCTATGTACCATAATGTACCCATAACATTTTCCTTTAAAATTTACCTTAAAAGTGGTGCACCCATCAAGTAACATGTAAAATTTATCAACAAAAACAAGGGAGTAATCAACATTTTCAGATGTAAAAACGACTGAATTTTAAGCGACCAATTCATTCGTATCATTTCATAACATCCCCGTCTATAAATATTTTAAACTACCAAAACGAATTTTTTTCCAATATTCACATTCCTGAAATGCATTTACATATTTCCAAGGAAATTAAAGGGATTCTGCAAATTGAGGGGCCTCCAAATCAAGTTCTTGCCTCATAATGCAGTTCATAAGCCACTCACTGCTAAATGTCCAAATCCCTTTCTTTACAGCCAATAGAGCTTCCTCCATGTCCTCTTCACTTGCTATAAAGATAGTTTTTGTTGCTTCATTCATCTTGTCCACTCTTCTAATAACCTGTTTTTTCTCCATCACAAAAATAAATCCGATCGAGTCTGAGTCTCTAGATGATGCAAAAAGAAGCAGTTAAGAACATGATGTGCAATACTCAACAAGACTGGACAATTCTTTTTTAATATTGTCTAGTCATATTCCTTCTATCTACGTTATAGAAAACCTTTGAGATGACTTACATTTCCTCCAGCAGACTTAACAATGGCCGACAGCGTAGCGACTGGGGGTTGCACGTGAGTTGCAAGACATACATCAAGACCTTTAAGCAATGCCCGTGGACGTGCTTTAGCTCTAAGAACTGCACATTTGAGCTCTGTTCTGTACTTAGTCTCGTATTCTTCATCTTTTAAAGTGAAGGGCATTTCATCTGTAGAGCAAGTGAAATTCCATTACACATTAACGTCAGTCGACTATTTAAGTCTATACGAAAAGCAGCACATGCTACTCACCAACAAATCTGCCTTTCCGGAAACTTTCTTTTAACCAACTTGGTGAGATAATCCAAGCTCTGTATAACATATTCCCACATATTTGAAATATATCATGAAAATTAGAAAATAAAATTGATTACTTTACACTTAGAAAGGAATAGTAAAAAAGAGAGAAAAACTGACCCTGAACAGAGAGCGGTGCAGAAATTTAAAGTTTTTCTCACTTTTCCAGTGATAACATGAGTGCTCACACTTCCATCAGAAGTAACAAATCCACCAAGGTCTCCGATTATCTACACCAGTAACATAAATTTTCTATTAACGAAAATAAAAAAAGAGATAACTATAGTAAGAATATTTTGACGTAAAGTCATTTCAGGTTAAAATGATTGCCGGAGAAGCTTCGAACCAGATGTATTTTTTTTTCTTTTTGTTATGAAAAACAGCAGAACAAAAGGTGTGCATCAAAAGGTATTTACAGTGTTTCCCTTATCTTCCAAATCATGATATATTACAAACTGTACAAAAGGTATTAGAAAACATGGTATTTTCAAGTTCGCTGACAGGATCAAGAAATCGAAATATCTGATTCATCCCAGCTATCAATCAATTATTTGCTATGATCTTGACATGAATAAAGAACCATGCTGATGGTAATGGATTTGGCGAAATGTGGATATCTCCAGAAGATCGGTTTGAGATTGACAAGTACAAAATTAGACAATACCTTTGTCAGGTTTGACTTCTTGTTATCGTCAGCAATATTCATCAGCATAATTCTAAATGAATGTACACTGAACGGGTCCTCGAGTGCACCACATTCTCTGTAGCACGGACACTTCAATTAGGGTAGCGTGTCCGTGTCCGACACGTGTCGGACACGAGTCAATACCGACACTTCTCGGATACTCTACCGTAATCATTTTTCTTTTTATATTAGAAATATTATATATTGTTAATTCAAAATTATTAACAAGTAACAAATAAGTACTCATGTTCAAAAGATTTCAACAAGAAAAATTAATAACAAGTATAAAACTAAATTTATACTATATAAATGAAGAATTTTTAAGAATTTAATCAACGTGTCGATAACGTGTCGTGTCGGTACTTTTTTTAAAAATCACGTGTCGATGTATCCGACACGTATCGTGTCGGACACACGTGTCCGTGTCAGTGCATCATAGCACCACAATCTTCAATAGTGACATTACAAGCTTTGCCATCTTTATTCTCTTCAAAACAGCTATTAGTCGAAATATTGTTCGGAAAAACGTCGGTGGAGAATTTGCCTCCGGAAATTGCTGAGTAACTATTATTATTAAAACAACAACCATTTCTTCCATCCCTGCCTGAAACAGAATCATCAGAAGCCAACTGACAATCAATTACACAAGCACCCTTGACTTTTTTTGACTTCAGTGAGGTATATGAGGCTTCCCATAATCTTTTCTTGGTTCCCAGCTCCGAGCAAGAGCACTGCTCCAAACCAGCTTCACTTCCACTTTTAATTAGTCCAGAACCATTACAAGTGCTATGGTGGCCCAGGCCCACTGTTGGCACAAAATCTGCATGTTTGCAAATATAAAAACAGAACCAAGTCAGAAAGATCAAATGTTTTAACAACTGCATCGTACAATTAGTATTTGCATCTACAATGAAATAAATAGTATTAGCGCTTGACTGTTAAATAACTACTGATGTTTTAGGCAAGAAATAAATTAATTTACATAATCATCCCTTACATTGGTATATGTTATTTGGCAGAATCTATCCCAACAGATCGTAGAACTTACCATCTCCAGGATGACAGACAGCCAAGCCTCTATCTTTTAGCCAGCCAGTTTACTTACATGTAGTTTATTTCCTTTGGGTTTTAGTGGTAGCACAGTAATTTAACTAAGAGAACAAAGTAAAAGATCTCACTCCCTCATTTATGCTCAAACAAATGTTTGTGCATTTCGATGTGATGAAACAGCAAGAAAATACAAGTAAATATATATTCTTGTACACATATTTCACATACCGTCCATAGAAAACCTCTCAGCGACCAATTTTCCAACCTGAGAACATTCCCTCCTATTTACTTCATTGGGATAGTTATGGCTTTCTTCAATACTTCTTAGCTTTTGGTTTTCAACAATTGTGGATGGGCAATATTCCCCAGGAGGTTTTATCGGGATTGACAGCCTTAGATACTCTGAAGAGTTAGGTGAATTATCCTTGCTAAGATGAGTAACCATGAGAGTTGAACCGCCAGGAAAGCATAATGCTCTTCGAATATCCGCTTTAATAGGGAGTCTGCGAGCTTTACCTTTTGTGTCTACCTCACCAATTGCTACAAAACCCTGCAATTTCTTTTTTCAACTTCGCAAAAATGTAATGCCGATAATAAAATGCAATAGTGCGATTGCAAATAACAACAGGGTAACCCTATTCCCAATAAAATTTGGGATAGCTATATGAATCCTTTTCTCCACTCCATTTGGTGAATAAAATGCCATGGTGCTGGGACAATAATATGGGAAGCATGACTACTAATTCATCAATCAAAAAACTAACCCTAGTGCTAATGTGTACCAGCCACTTGATAAATTGTATATAGATGTCAACTAAACTTCTTGTTGATATCCCCACCCAACCCCCTTCTCCAACTCCAACGTGCCTGTGCAGTGTGCTTATCTATCTATTACGTGGAAGACACCAGATTACACAACAAATTATAAAGAAACAAATGATAAAACTAATAAAAAATCACACCCGATCTTAATTCTATTATAAAATGAGAAAAAATTACTCCAGAAAGGTATTGCTGATAAGGACATTTGTGCACATTAGGGAAACAAAATCTAGGTATTGAGTCAACAACAGTTCTGGAACCAATTTCAAGCAAGCACAAGTGAATACATACCTGTTTTAGCCAAAATCCTCTGGACTCTTCGTCTCCCCAACAGAATACAGAGTGAATGCCTACACTCTGCAGTCTCTTTCTAAATTCTGTGTATAACAAATGACCAATCCCCTGCAAGTTCCTCAAATTTTGTCAATGATACAACAGTTGAATAAAGTTTTTGTTTAAAAAGAATTTAAACGGAATATTTAAAGGATTTAAGTATTGAAGACTATATTTAAATAAATACACGTAGCCCTCTCTAACAAATTAAGCTTTTTAAATCAAGATGTTCAACATAGTATCAAAAGCATATAAAAGTCCTAAATTCAAGTCTCACCACCACCAATTTATTTAAAAATTTGTGCACGTGACGCAGGGAGCATGTTGAAGACAATAAATACATGTGGCATCTCTCTAGCTGCTTAAGCATTTAGGTCAAGTAGTTCAACATTTAGCAGAGAGAAAAATTTGGATAATGGAAAGTTATCCTAGTGGAGATTTCAATTTTAAAGGAATTTGAAAACAAAGCCCTAACATAGAAACAATCTCATACAATTCATCACTCCGTCTAAGGTGTATTCTAAGATCTCGCCAATACCCACAAAAGAAAGATTGAAGTTGCAACATTTCAATCGGCACTAAATCTACAATTGGAAACAATCAGGCAGAGTTGTATTATATACCAGCAGAAACAAAAATGCTCGCCAAATTTTGTTAAAACAAGCAGAATTTAAAACAACCTTGTGTTGGTAGATTGAACTGACAGCAGCAATAGGAATCTCTGCATACTGCGTGTCAGCCGGAATTATTTGATAAGTAAGTGCAGCAATAACCTATCAAATTAAAGGAACAAAAATATAAGCACATGACTAAATAACATTTTCACAATTTTACCAGTAAAATAACCAAACAGATTAAAATATGGACTGAAATTTACAAACTTGAAGGAATTGTTACGACGATTAATACTTGTATGTCATTTTAATTATAGAAAATCAAATCTATACATATGCATTCATGATTCATCTAAGACTTGAATCCAATAGACACCTTTTATTTAGCAAACGGTACAACTTAATGATGGAGATCGTATTAGAATTTTTTTTTAAAGTGTTGGCATTTTCTGCATGTCACTGAATAGCTAGAACCATGCTTTATATTAGGTCAAATCCCAGGGATGTATACCCATAGGGATCATTCAAAAAGCACGAGGTCATGATGTAGTCCTTCACTTAACAATGTACATCGCATATGTGATTGTGAAATGGAAGACATGGAATCAGGAAATTAGAATATTATATCTGAGAGGCTGCTTGGTTTGTGCCAGAAATACTACCAATGTTGACTCCACTAGCACCCCATGTTCTCCTAGATAACGTTTTCTCCAAGTGTAGGGCTCGCTGGTGGGCTTCAGAAACATTCACAGGATCAAGAAAATTTAAGGAGTCTTGAAATTGTTGCCTCATCCCACCAATATACCAAGACACCAACTGATCATCTGATTTAGCCAAATCCACACGTGCTATCAATTTATAAAATTCTGTAGTATATTCATCCACAGATCGTGAACCTTGACTGAAAAAAAAAGGAGGGGTGGGGGGGACAGAGAAGTATTACACATCACTAATCAACTTATGGTATATCTTACTATATAGAAGTGTTCAAGAATTGGTAATTTGAAAGGGAAGAGATTGGGTACATCCTAAAGATTCAGACACAGAACAAAATAAAAGACACTGAGATTTCCTGCACTTAATTTTTTTATGCACGTGGTTGCAAATGTAACTTGCACAATGTTTTCTCTTCCCCTCTCTGAATGTATGTGTATATGTCGACATGCATATCTCCCACTAGTTCTTTCCGCCCAAGCTACTGCTGTAGTTTGCAATAACTGTTTTAAATATTGACAAAAAATTGATGATAAACCTCGGGAGGAATGTTTTACTATTTAACCAAGGAACTTAAGATGAGAAGCATTAATATTGTGGCTGCTGATAGCATACCTTTCCAGAATCTTCTTCACCCTTCAGAGTCAAAGCTAATGTGCAATACTTTCTGTATCAATAAGCAACCAGATACTTTCTTAGGAGAGAGAAGCTGATTCAACTTGCTAATGATTATAAAATCAATATTAATGAAATAAATAAAATGTTAATTTAACATTTTGTAAATTTATGCTGTTCATATACAGTAGAATTGGGTCAAAAGCATTCCTGGTGCAGCAGTAGTGAGAATAAGCAGGTTTGAAGTACATTGAACTATGACTATTGAGTTCACAATGCAATCTTAGCCACGCAAATTAGAAGATAGGGCACAGAAAGAATCTTACCCATTTGATATGCATCTTTCAAGGAACATTGATTGCTTGCCAGTATTAGCAGCATAATTCATCGCTGGTAGTTCTTTTGAGTATATTTGCAGCACTTCCTGAAACAAATGTGCATCATCATACATAAAAAGGGAAATAACTGTGAATCCACAACTCAAAAGTGGTCCACTAAAGCACCACTGAACTACAGAAGATTATCACAGTTACATTAAATCATAAAAAACAAAAATTAACATCTAATTCTTGCAAATAAGGATTGCTGAATAAAGAAATAAAGAAGTAAGGATGATATCAGAAACCTCATAAAAAATCTCAACAAATGCTCTTTTCATATTTTATAAGAACGGAAATAGAAACAAGAACGAATACATGGCATCTGCATAGATGAGCTAAGCTTCTCCAGGTGAATTTACGTGGAGAAAGACCTACACAAGGATCCATTTGCATGCAATAAGCAGCAGAGCCCTCTGTGTATCCTCAATAGGCTAGAGTTTAGGTTATTTGAGCAACATTTTAAACATGTATTATATAAAATTCAATATGACAAGCATAAAATCCACATAGTATTTCAACCCATTGCTTCCACAGACCAATTAACAAAGCAATGATATTTTAGAAGTAATAAGTGATTTCCCCATTATACATAAATTGGGCTCCCATTCCATCAATTTTTATTTTCAATTTGTGAAGATAATGTCAGTCACTTTTGCCCGAAAAAGCTACACACTAAAATATATATGATAATCAAAACATAAATCATACAAATGCTCATATACGCATGGAGTCGTCATGTAAATTAGAAAATACCTGAATGAGAGATTTGTTCTGAACATCTGAATCTTTTGGATTAACCAGCACGAAATAACAATCACCTAAACAGTTATATAATTCAAACACGTCTTGAAATTTTTTTACAATTTACAGAGCACAAAAAGGAAATAAAATTTTAAATAAACAAAAATAAAATAGTTAAATGCCATACCACTTTGATCCACCTCCTGACCCCGGAAATCCATTTTTTCCTTATTATTATTCGTGTCTTCCTCCACTACCACAAGCAATAACACAATCAATCATTATAAAAACGGAACAGAAAAATTATTTTATGTATAATAAAAGAAATTACAAATTCATTACCTGAAATTTTTATTAAGGCATTTCTGGATAGAGAAATTTGAAGACTATTTTCATTCAATTCAGATGTGAAATTTTTTGTTTCCACAATGACTTCACAATTCCCTGGATTATCAAAGCAAAATAGTAGCTAAAATCAAAACAAAAATTACATTTTTCTACGTAATTGACAAAGAAAGCTGCTATCTTTTTCACCGATTCGGATGGGAGTGGAAGCGGGATGCTTAGAGATTTTTCTCCGCGCCATTTCAAAATGTGTAGTGTGGGAAATGAGGAAACTGCTCCTATTTATTTGTGGGCTGTGGGCCGGGAGATTGCCTCTGGTACAGAAAAGCCCTCCATAGACCTAAAATTTTGTTAACGACCCAAGTCACTCAACTTGAAGAACAATTTCAAGTTAGTAACTCAACTTTATTTTGTTTCGAAAAGTTACTAAATTATTTCTTTTAGTTTAATCACTTAAATTGGCAGTTATTATTTATTTCTCTTTTTCTTTTTTTATTTATAGCCCATGTTCCATGGGAATTAAATCCAAACTTTAATTTCAATCAAAGTGAATAATTAGTTTAAGAATTATGCTATAGTGTCAAAGAGGTTGACATAATTCTTGATATAATGTCACGCGACATTCTATGAGTGTACTATTTAAAATACAGTCAACTTTTTCATCCAATTATATTTTGTCAACGCTCATGATGTCAAGACATCTGTCAATATCTTTCTGCCAAAATATGTTTACTCTTAATTTTAATCACGTATTTGTTGAAATCCACAACTTTTTAATCATATACTTCATCATTTTTATTAAATTCTACTAAAAAACTAATTTTAATTCCCACCACTCAAAATTTAATTTCCACTAATATGGACATAAAAATTATACATTCAATAAAATATGTAACTAATTTCCTTTTAGCCATTGCTTGATTATTATTATTTGGCAAAAATATTGTTTTGAATAATGAATTTTTGGAGAATATATAGTTAAAAAATGGGGAAAAAATTAGTTTATGTGTAGAATATCTTATTATGTAAATGTCTGGTTGAAAATGAGTATGTAAAATAAAGAATTTTGAAAAAATAATTGTCAAATAATAGTAAATTTAATAATATAAATTGATTGAATGCATAGTTAAAAAATTATACATTTAATAAAATATATAACTAAAAGTAATTATGTATCTTTGTTAAAAAAAAATTAATTAACTTTAGTTAAAAGGAGGGATAATTACAGCAAAAGTCAAAACCTTTGAAACAATAGCAGAATTTTTCCAAACATTTGATTTGTTGCAGCCGTCACCCTTAATCTTTTCAAACGTTGCAGATGAAGTCCTTTTGGACGATTTACCTCCACAATTCTGTCAATTAACCAAAAATTAAACTTTGATCTCATTATAATCAATTTCAATGAGGATAAAATGATATTTTCATATCAGAAAACCCACTATGTACCAAAAATAATCACAACATATCAAAATCCAAACCCACATTCCTATATTCCAAAAAAATAAACCCATGTCTAAATTTCAAAAAACTTGTTCATATTTATAGCCTATTTTGGACGGATTAAAATCTGATTTTAATTTAAGTTAAAATCAAACAATCAATATTAATCACATCCTTCCTAAATCTCACATCTTTTCAACCACACATTTCACTAAAAATCTAATTTTAATTCTCATCAAACACTATTTTAGTTGTTTAGTGGGTTGGATTAACTAAGGATGTGTACTATATCCGACTGGGCTTTACACAATAACAAGGATTCTTACATATTTTATAAGCCTACGAAAGAAACATTTCTCTCTACCATGCAACTTCTCTTTCATTTTCTTCTTCCATTTTCTTTGTGAAAAATTGTGCTTCTTTCTTCCTAAACTCTCTCTTCGCTATTCAATCATTGTAATTGACTCCTTTGTGAGAAACCTTGTTTTCTTTGTAATCCAAGAATTATTGTTTCAGATTGGAGATCGGTTGAGTTGGGTGAATTTGGGAAGAAGAAGGTAGGATTTTTCCATTTCTTTTGTTATTTGATGTGGTAAATATAAAAGTATCATTTTACCCTCATTGAAATTGATTATGATATGATCAAAGTTAAATTTTTAGTCAACTAACATAATTTTGAATGAAAACCGTTCAAAGGACTTCATCTGCAACTTTTAAAAAGATTAGAGGTCACGTCTGCAACAAATCAAAAGTTTTGAAAAAGACTACTAGTGTTTCAAGAGTTCGGGACTCTTGCTACAATTATCCCAAAAAAATTAACCACATTAACATTTTCATTTCCATTCTTCTACTCATTTACAACCACACATTTTTTAATAAAATAATATTTTTCATCACATCAATAATTTTTTTTCTATTTCAACCACATTCTTTTTATCAATCTACTATTTCAAAATACATTCTTTCAAAATAATATGACACAAACACACCATTAATCAAACTAAACTTAATATCTGTATTTTTATTGATATAAAAAAGAAATTAGTTACACAATTGCTATATATTAATATTAGGCTCTGTTTGATAGGTAGAGTTTTTCACGTTTTCCAACTTTTGTAGTGTTTGATTGACAAAATTTTCTCGAAAATTTTTTTTTCCACATTTTTGAGGAAAATAAATTAGTGTTGTTTTGATGAGAAAATATTTTCAGATTTTTTTTTTTTTTTTTTTTACAATTGGAAGAAATTATAGACACAATGGTAAAAAAAAAATTCGCTTTTATTGACAATTTCCATACAAAACAAAAACAAACGAAGTGTATTCAGTATAATTAGTTTTTTCAATTTTTTTTATTTTTTATTTTTGACAATTGAAACATATTCTAAACCTAATAGTAGTAAATATTATCACTTTAATAGACAATTTTCATAAAAAACGAAGCCAAACAAACTACAAACTTTCAACATTTTTAATAGAAAATTATATCAATCAAACACAATTAATTACAATTCTCAGTAAAATAATTTCTAGAAAAATCTTTTTCCTATAAAACATTTTATTTTCACTCATTTTTCACATTACAACCAAACGGACCTTGGGGCAAAAGAAAATGCTGCAAATACCTAAGAACATCATCTACCCAAACATATCTCCAACTCACCACACTCAAAACCCCTACACTCATTTTCTCCACCGCCACTTTGCCACCACTTATTCTCAAGCCCAACCTCAAGTCGGCCACCAGCCCACTAGCGCTGCCGCTCAAGCAACACCCCGGCAGCGGCAGCTCCTTCGAAAACCACCCTTGCAACCCCAAAACAAAGTTCCCTTTCCCTTTACATTCCATCATAGTAAACACACTCTCAAACCCCTTCATAACCACATTCCACGTGATTCTCAAATTATCCGTTGTGTCGAACGCCACCAATTTATCACTCTCGACGTCGATATCGAACCGGAAAACGCCATTCTTGTCGACCTCGAGTTCGCCACCTGGCTTAATAACTGTAGCAATGCACGAACTCGTGTTGTTAATATCAATAGCAAAGAATATATCTTGTAAAGAAAGATGGGGCTTGAGAGGCTTTTGGACCCTGCGTTTTTCAGACATGTACCCTAAGGCGCATAACTTGCTGTACGACACGGCGACACTGGCGGCGGCGTGGAGGGTGGAGAGAGAAGGGTACTGGGCGGCGCAAATGGGTTGCCATATGTGGTCCGACGACATGGAAATGGACCATGATTTGCACACACAAGAGGCTATGGCTAGGGTTTTTGGGTCAAGATGATTTGCAACAAGAACAAGAACTTGCCACGGAGGAGAAGAATTTGAACATAATTTGAGAGACATTATTTGTAGTTTACTTCTTTAAACGTTGTCCGAGTTTTTTCAGTATTTATCATCAAAGGGAAGAAAATTGGTGACATTCATAGCGTGTTTTATGGGTTGTGGCTTGTAGGAAAGCGATACGTGTTGTTTCTTGCATGGAATTTTTGTGCCACGTGTGAAGATGTGCACACGTGGAAGCTGTCATGAACTCCCACGTGTGTGTAAGGGTAGTCATGACTCATGCTTGAATGGGATGTTGAAATTTGAAAATTGAAAAAGTGGGTTAAGCGAAACGGTCACGATATGTTACATTCTTGGTAATCCAACAAATTTTCACAATTTTTACCAAATATACAATTATAGGTTAAGCTTTGCTATAGATTAGAATCTATTAAATATTAAAAGTGAAAGTTAACATTTAATTTTAATTATACATTTCATGAAATTTACAGTTTTTCAATCGCACGATTTTATTAATTATTATCAAAATTTATTAAAAATCTGATACCAATCTACACCAAATAGGAGCTAAGAAAAAATTGAGTTCTTGGGATAACGATATTATTGTATTTTATTGAGAGAATGATTATTCACAGGAGAATATTGCACTAGACAAAACTACAAAATTTAGCTTCAATAATGGCTCAATAACATCAGTTACGATATCAAGTTCAAACCGTTCAGTATAGTATCATATCAGATCGGATAGATGTATTGAGTGGGAGGAAGGGATAAAAGTGTAATTATATATCCCTTTTATATTGATAGGGATCCCTATTCATTCCTAAATTCCCAGATTGAACATCATTCATGAATACAAACTTGAAGGTGCCCAAACGAGTCAAATATATATATATATTAGCATGATAGAATCCAATAAATTTTATATTAATTTCTTGGTTAAATTTGAAAATAAACAAATTTACTTGTATTCGATGAAGATTTTGTTGTAATTTATTGTTCAAATTAGAGGTGGCAATTGAGTCAAGCGGTTCGTCGGCTCGGCCACTCGGCTCGTACTGTTCACACCCACAAGCCGCTCGGGCTCTTAAAAAAACGAGCCCGAGCACGAGTCAAGCTAGGCTGATCGGGTGACGAGCTGCTCGGCTTGTCACTGTAGACGAGCCGGCTCGTGGGTAATTTAAAAAAAAAATAACGAGCCACGAGCCGAGCGGCTCGTCAATAATAATAATAATAATTTTGAAAAGGTCAGTGACCAAAACGGTTACTGAATTCAGTTACCGTTTTGGTTTTCGAATTTTTTTTTTTTTTTTTCTATAAATACCCACCTAAATCAAACTTTTTTTTCCCACCAATATCAATCTCTATTCTCTCATTATCTACTCTATACAATTTACATTCTCTAATCTCCATTTATTTATCAACAATATCATTTATTCATTCTATAATCATCTTCTACATTTCTATATTCAATTTCTATTATTCATAACAAATGGATTCACGATCATTTGTTGAAAACTTGTTCGGTATGGAGAATGAAACACAAACACCTGTCCAAAATCAATTTGAGAATAAATTATCCGGTCTCAATGAATTACCAATTCCAGAAAATATTGAAGATTACGACGTTCATGAAGGTAGTCATCCAATTGATTTGGATGACGTTGATGTTGATCCTAGTGTTCCACTTAATTTGGAACAAGATGAAGAGTCTACGTCAAATATTCTCGATGCAAGAGGGAAAAGAAAGGGGAAGAACAAGGCAAAATGTTAGGACCATTTTAAATTGGTTCAAACCGATCGTTTGGTCGATGGAATCCCCGAAACCAAAGCAGTATGTAAATACTGCCAACAACGACTAGCATGACAAAGAGGCATTGGAACTACCCACCTCAATCGTCACTACAAAACATGTGTGACCAAACATGGGTTTCTTCCAACTGGTCAAACTCAACTACAGTTTGGTTCTCCATGCGCCAGTGGTATTACACCACTTTCTACATGGATGTATTCAGAGGAGGAAGCTCGAACGGGAATGGCGAAGTTTGTTGCCGCGTCTGAGTTGCCACTAGCAATAGCGGACAACCAACATTTCATGAACTACGTCAAAACATATCTTCAGCCGATGTACGTTGGGGTAAGTCGAAATACTCTCCGTGCTGATGCAATTAAATATTTTCTTCATGCAAAACAACTATTGATAAATGATTTAGAGAATATCTTTAACTTCTGATATGTGGGAATAGATTAATAAGAGAGGTTACATTGCTGCAATTGCACACTATATAGACCCACTTTGGGTTATGCATAAAAGAATTATTGCTTTTAAAATTGTTGAGTACCTACACAACGCTCAAACTATATTTAATGTTATCATAAATATAGTTAAAGAGTATAAATGCGAGAGCAAAATTCGTTCTTTTACGTTAGACAATGCTACCGTAAATAAAGTTGTTATCGATAAATTGCATAGAGTACTTCAATTCGATTTTGGTGGTTATTTATTTCATATTCGATGTGTATGTCATATTTTTAATTTAGTAGTACAAGACGGTTTAAAACATGTTAATGATAAAATTGACCGAATTAGGAGTGCACTTATATATATCACGATTACACCTAGTCGAAAACAAGCATTTGAAGAATTTTGTTCAGAAAATGGAATGATAAATACAAAAACATTTATTACTGACGTAGGCCATAGATGGAATTCCACTTACTTATTATTAAAATCATGTGAAGGTTTCGAACATTTAATTACTGAATTTTATAACAATAGGCATGTTAGAGATGAAAACGAAACTATTTTGAATGAAACCGATTGGAATATAGTTCTTAAAATATCAAATTTTTTGTCCACATTTTATGATTCTACAAATGTATTGTCTGGCGTTTATTATCCTACAAGTTTTATGGTTCTTGAACGTCTTTATGCAATTGCTAGAACTTTTAAAAGATTTCAAAATGACCCCGATTTTCATGCAGTTATATATTCCATGGAATTAAAATTCAGAAAATATTGGGAAGAATTACCTATGTTATTTCCTTTAGCATGCGTCATGGACCCCCGATATAATTTATCGGGTACTAAATTTGTAATTGATAAAATTTCAAATTCTTTAACTTTTAGTATACATATTACTTATAGGAATTTGGAAGAAATATTACGTGAAATGTACGAATTATATGCTTCACGAATGGGTACACATATTACTCGTGTACCTACATCTACTCCTCTCACTAATCAAACGGATGACGACGATGTAATTTTAGATTTATTCGAAAGCATGAACTCATATAGATTTAATTCATTTGCATATGCATGTGGTTCATCTGGTGGTAGTAGTAGTAGTTTGTCATCCACTGCATGTACTTAAACTTCGAGTAATAGTCCAAATGCGTTGCCATCTGAATTAATCGATTACTTTCGTCGTACTTTGCCTACTAACAAAGAAGTTAAGAAAAATTCAGAAGAGGTAATTAAATTTTGGCGAGATAATGAATGTCGATGGCCAGTAATTTCTGCAATGGCAAAAGATCTACTAACACCTCATGTTAGCACTATAGCTTCGGAGTCTGCTTTTAGTGCAAGGAAGAGGGTTCTTTGAGGTCAGGAGTCGACTCAAAGAAGATATTTTGGAGAGTTAATGTGCGTGAAAGATTGGGAAAACACTAATTATTGAATTCAAGATAAATATGCCGAAATTACCTGTAACCAAGTAAGTGATATTTAATTTCACTATAATCATCACAAAATTTAATTTTCATATATTTATAATATTTTTTAAAAAATTGTACACGTAATAAGTTGTTCGTGTACAATTTTTAACTCCGCCTACTAAAAATTGAAGTAGCCTGTCCCAAACCCGAATAAAGGAGGAGGGTCTATCTTTGTTTTTTTATTTATAAAAAATAAAAATATTTTGAAAAATGTATATTTAAAAAATGGTTTATAAAATATGTTTATACTTTACATATATATTTTTTAAGTTTAACTGTTTATGTATAAAATGGTAAACAAAAAACATATTACATTATTACTCAAGTAACTCAACAAAAATGGAGGGGCCAAAATTTGGCTTGGGTGAAGGCTAGGTACCCAACCTTGATTTTGTTCACACAAGACCAATCAGGGTGATTGGGCGGTCGCCCACTCAGTTCAAAAGTCAAATGGACAGGTATGATTTTCTGGTCCCTTTTTTGACGCATTTCCATGAAAAACAAACTCGATTTTTCATTAATCGTTGAGGCCTGTTCGTGGTGTATAAATGATATTCTATAAATAGGAGATATATTTCATTATTTAAACATAATAAAATCACCATGACTTGACTTGAAATCATTCCATACAAGATAAGAGTTTTCAAATCTCCATGCATATTCATATATTGAAAGTATTCTTCTAGTTCTAAGAAGAAAAACAAAAGTGCTCAAGTGTATACTCTTCTTCTAGGCTTATGCAATCATAAACCATTTGCCTTATCCTATTAAGCATCAAAATCAATCCGAGAGGGAGCAAATTTAGTTAAAGGACAACGACTACACATTCAAGTCATTTTTCAGTGTTATTATTTCTTTTGGTTCTCTTTTCCATTCTCCTTGGATGATCTATTATTAAAGACAGCAAAATGCCTTATTCCACTTCTTACGTTTTTTTCTCATCGACTCTTAAATACGGAATTGCTCTTCATTGAAACAAGTAAAAAGAAGAGAGGATCTCCCAAATTCTTAAGTCTTTTTGTTTTGTTGAATATTGTAAACATAGTCCGTGCCATAAGAGACAATTTTGTTTGTTTGTTCTAAGAGACAATTTGTTGGCATCAATAAACCAAATTAAGGGATTTTAATTAATCAAGAACAATTAATGTTAACTCTCGACAGTGACCCCCATTCATGAGTGGCTGGACCCATTACAGACCACGAACAAAAGCCTTGACTAGGTATCGTGTTCTCTAAAAAACTCCTCTTTACACTTTTACTTATTGAAGGCAAAATGTCTCGATCCTACTTCCTTGCACTAAATTTTATTTTAAATTAAAAACGAGACAGATTACGAAATATACATTCAACCGTCATCCCGCCTCAAAAATTTCCTACAGTGCAGGGGGCATAGAAAGCCCCAACCCCTAAATGAACTCCATGCAAATCCCACACCTAGTCCCCCGTCAAATCGACCCATGCCTCAACAGCTCTACTTAAACTTAGCTCGACATCTCTAACCATAATGCCCCAGCTAAAATACAAGAAAAGACCACCTAGTGGGCAAAAGGTCACCCTAAACATTACATCAAATACCAACATTTGATTCAACCGAGGCTTTTCATAAAAGGAAATGCAATGCATTCAGTAGCAAAATACTATTCTACCAAGAAACCATTTATTATAGTAATAAACAGAATCCACTAGACTTGAATCAGACCTCACCAGTGAAATAAATAATCTCGATTTTTTTGTACAACCAAAACAAAAACGACTTCTTTTTTTATTTCTTTCTTGAATACTTGTTCTACATTATAATTTTTCAAATTTTCTCAAAAGTTCTTGTACTCGAGCTAAAAAAGGGATAGTTAGAATATGAACAAGGCTAAATACAGGGGAGTCACAACCTTGCTCTATACAGAGAGTTACAAGAAACAGGAACTGCATTGCTGCAATCTAATAACCAACAATTCAACGAGGCTGCTGGATAAAACGGGGGCTGCATTTTGGGCTAACGTGCTTGGCTGGCTTCTCCCAGTACTTTGCAGCTAGTTCCCTCGGAGACCTGGGATCCCTCTCTTTCGATATGTTCAATCTCTTGATCAATGCCTCGGCATCCTTTCCTAAACCTGATATCCATAACAAAATATCACTTGGGCATAAAAACTGCGATAAAATGACAGACATCTCAAACCCACTTCTAATAATTTTCAGACTCAAAAATCTGATTTTCGACCAGGCATAATCAATCAAAAGGAGTAAAAGAGTCATCTAAGAACTGTTTCAAGCAAATGTGCATTCCCATCTTTTCTTTTGGGGAAAGACGACAAAAAACTTCCTTTTCTTCCAAACTTCCACAAATTTAAAGGAAAATTTTCGTGCTACTACTAAACCAGCTGTTAAACATCAAACAACAATGAATCAGCAAGCACAAAGATCACTCAATATGTATAATCACTGTTTTCCACTTCACAAATAGATTTTCAGCAAGTCAATATACTGAGTGCTGTTATCATTATGCACCACAACCAAACAATTCATAACCTTTAGTTTGTAATTCGATCAAATTAACTAAATGAATAACCAAAAGACATACACATATAGGGAGTACCATTTTCAGGCATTTCCTTGAAAGCAGAAAAAGCCGAGAAATTCCCCTGTCCAGACTCGGAAGACCGGAGAAATTCCTCAAACTGAGCTTCCATATTGAGGATATCCTCATCAACACCGAGGTCAATGGTATCGGGCAACAAATCAGCAACATCATCGCTCTCCTCGCCAAAGATATCCTCTCCCTGGTTCTGGCTAATCCAGTAGTCGCGGAACGAAGTTGAGGTTGTCACTAAATTCCACCACTCAGGCGAGAAGTCTTCCACCTGGCGCATTGATGCCGGAATGAACACGGGAGCATTCGGATTAAGTGTTGACCTTCTTCCAGATACCAAAGCCATTCTTGTTTCCTATTCAAATCAAAATTACCTGGTGGAGAAGCCATTAACTTGCATTAGTATTCAACATTTAGACTACTAGAATACTGAATTGCAACGAAGAACAGGAAAAAATAAAGTAGAAAAATATATAAATAGCCCTTGACCAAGCTAGCATTCAAATATCAAAAGTTTAAAATATAATTCAATAACCATCAAAATTGAAAGCAAAATGATGTTTGTACCTCATTTTTCCTTCATTATTCAGGACAATCCACTTTCAAAATTCGTAAAACAAAATTTAAAAATCATCAAAACTGAAAGGAAAATACCTTCAGGGTTGGGATTCGACTTCAAAATTGTCAAATCGTAATTTAAAAAATGATAAAAATAGAAAGGAATTATTGCTCGAACCTCATTTTCACCTAAATATGTTTCTAAAATTAATTTTCCACTTGCAACTCAACAAAACAAATCAAAAATTTAAGTTATCTCGTTCGACATTATGCTTTAGAAATAAACACGTCAAATCACAGATAAAATTTTAGAAAACTCCATTTCTAGATGTTTCTGGTTTCGTTCTCAATAAAAGATGTGGTTTTTTCATGAATTTATTTCTTTTTCTTCCTACAACAAATTCGGGATCAAAAAATAGCATTTATAACTCAGATCTCAGCAGCACTTGTTAAGATCGGAAGTTAGTTTTCCTAAATCGATCATTATCAAACTTAGCGAATAAAATCACCGTAATCCTCAGATCAGCAAACAAAATTTAGCAAAATATCAATCAAAAAATCGAAATATCAAAGACCGAACCTACTAGTAAGGAAAATCTCTTTCTCGTTCGTCGAACCTCTGCTGAACGCGTCAATGAGTCAACTTGGTTAGGCATAAGCTTTATTTATAGGCCGGCATCCAAGCCTGTGAGGTTCGGTGACCGAACCTTAGGCTCGAAAGCATACCCGAACCTGCCCACTGATTGCCCCAAATTAAGGAATTGTTTGGAACCTCACACTCAACTTTTGTTTTAAATTCAAATATGAGGAATTTTTCTGGATATGCAAAAACTTTCTCAAACAAGCCTTAAAAGTTTCCCATTCGAATCATTGTACATTGCGTTGTAACTGTAGTACAATATCCATTTTTATGGGCTATAGCCGGTGGGCAGCCGGTAAAGGATAAGAACAGTATGGCGGGCCAGTGTAGGTCCCACCATTTAAATTCTCATCATTGGGCTTTATGGGAGGAGGAGATCAACGGCAGAAGAATCTGTTATGATGATCTTACGGTGGATAATAGGACACTGAATTAGGATGGCGTGTTTTTGGTGGGGCCAGAGGGACATGTAAATCCGCGTCAATCACATGGTAGGTTGGCCGGTAGACGACCAAAATCATAAACAAATTATTAATTAAACATGATATTAATTATTTTGTCTAAAGTAGATTAAGACAATAATTTTATTTTGAATAATAATAAAAGGAAATTGCACTACATTTATGAAAATTCCCCTAATATTATTTAGTTTGATCGGGATTGCAATTTTAGTTTAAATGACATTAAATAGAATTAAATAACTTATTTAATTTCATATTTCATTTAACTTCGTCTAAATTGGGGTTACAACCCAATAAGGTTACATAACATTATTCTCTTATTTTTATCTGTACATTGGAAAAAAGTTCAAATTTTACCGTGTTTTATTTTTTAGATGTCGATATTCGATGAGAGAACTGATAGAACATGAAGAGCTAAAGTTGATCGAAATTAATATTTAAAATTTTTAATCATAAACATTGAAAATATAGCTAGAGGAAATTACGACGACGTGATTTTAGATAGAAATAGGGGCATTGTCCATCACTTTTTATTTTCTTAATAATGCCTATTATTTCAAACGTTATGCACTCTCCAATATCGAACCGATTCGAATCGATTTTTAAACGAGATGATCTCTTCTTGATATTGGACTAAATCGAACTGAGTTTTAAGCAAGATAATCCATTCTTGGTATAACATTCACTTTGATGAATTGATATCAAAAGCCTTGACAAATCTATTATGCCTCTAAAATATTTCTTAAATAAAAGTAAAAAGGGAAAAGAAATAGTAGTATATCTAAGTGTTTATTTTTATTACAAATAGGAAGAGGATGCGAGGCTACTGATGAGTAGATGAGTAGTTATGGCAAAAAAAAAAAGTCGCACTCGCACCGCCCCGAATTGGGAAAAAAAAACCCCGTTTGACGGGTTGGTAGGAGTGGGGCAGGGATTGCCGCCTCGCCTCAGGTCACGGGGACCGGGGGGGTGCCCCGCCCCGAACTTGCTGCGTGAAGAATAAAAAAAATAATTAACTACAAATTAAAAAGAAGAATTAGTTAACTGAAATTTTTTTTTAAAAAAAATAAATAAACGGGGCAAGCCCGCGCCCCGAACCTGCCTCGCCCCGCCATGTCTAAGGTTGGGCGGGGCACGAGACGGGGTAGGGGAGTGGTGTGGCGTAGCGTAGTGAGGCGGGGTGGGATGGGATGGGGATACCCTCCCCGTTGCCATCTCTATTGACGAGGGAGGAATTGGCTTGAGAGCCTTGCTTTTGATGATTATTGATATTAACTGCTATCTAGAATAATCTCTGCCTTGATTGGTGCTGATCGGAGGAGCCCAGCGGTGATGATTGGCGTCTCCACCTGCTGATGAGTGTTTGTGACCTAGAAATTGTGACTGTGACCCGCTGTAATGGAACTGTGACTAGTATAGGTTTTGATTTTTTTTTTCAATATGTGACGTGACCTGTAAAAATTTTAATTCGTAGTTGAAAAATAACCTATGACTATAAAATTCTTGATTTGTGACGAGTGGGTGTCCGTGACCTAGAAATAGAAATTGTGATTGTGACTCACTGTAATAGAGTTGTGATCAGTAAAAGTTTTTATTTTTTTTCAATATGTGGCCTATAAAAAATTTTAATTCGTAGTTGAGAAATAATCTGTGACCATAAAATTCTTAATTTGTGACCTCGAAATAATATGTGACCAATTAATTTGATAAAGTGTGATCTGAAATTAATTTTTAACTAATTAAGAAGATATTTGTGATCATAAGTTTTGACTTAAAATTAAATTCTAACTAATTAATAAGATATACGTGATCAAATTGCATATAACTGTGACATTAACAATTGTCGGAATCGGAGCAGTGGCCGGAATTAAGCGACAAAACGATCACCGGAGTAATCGCCGGAATTAAGCGCGATCGGAGTAGTCGCCGAAGTAGTGGTGGTGGTGAAGATGAAGGTGTGGTGGGTTAATTATTACAATTAAATATTTAATTTAATAAAATAATTGTGAAATATAATTAATTTATTCATAAAAATCTGATTTTTGCAAATTTAAATATTGGGGCCTGATTTTTATTTTGGGATAAATAAAGCATGAGTTGTGATTTTTTTTCAAAAATTAAATAATTGGCCCAAAAAGAAGAAATCCAGCCCATTATAGAAACTAAAGTACATAGAGCCTTTTAAAAGTAGGTGGACCACATGGCCCAGTGATAAAATTATGTGGCCCAATTTAATGCAACTCAAAAGAACAATACCAAGAGTCCCATATCTATCAATCGAGAATAGCTCGCGACGGCGTGACCCACCGAAATCGTGAAATCACGTGCAAAAGTCAACCACCTAGCAAAATAGTCTGTACAAACTGAAATGTGGGACACTCCCCAAGGATACCTTTTCAAATGGTTGAAAGCATGGTTATAAAACCCGGCCTAGACGAGGCAATCGGGTCGAAAAATCGGTGACCCCGGTCCTTGCTCGACTGTGTAGATTAATTTAATAGAAATTCACATGATTCGATCAAGATCGGTTTTGACCGAGTTAACCTGACCAATTTATCGATTTTCAAAATTGTCTTTTAAAATTTTGGGAGTCCAATGAATTGAATATTGGACTTCCAAGTAAAACAATTAATTCTTTACCGTTGGAGTTGTAGAATACTTTAATATTTTTTATGTACAATTAATGATATGTATCCAATGAATCATATATATGCTTTTTAAAAGTATTTTTATAAAAACTTTGATCAAATATTTTACTTTATTTTATTGAACTAAATAATAAGTGAAAATAATTTTAAAATATATATATAATTTTGCCTAAAAAAATTTTATACTTAATTTTTTTTATAGAATTTTATGCAATGACCCACATGTTCAACCATTAATCCAAGACCCAGTACCTCATCCGGATCCGGTCTAATAACTATGGTTGAAAGAGACATCATAAACTATTCCAAAAACCAGCCTAGAAACCACCTCAAAGAAACGGCCAAGAAAGGTAGTTTCCCGTGCAAAATAATTTTTAGAAATCCGGTGAGGGGGCTTAAGGTTGCCGTAATTTTTGAGCTCGTTGAAACAAATTTGACGACAAATTCCAATAGCTACAACTCCGGCCAAAGATCTCACCACTGATTTTTGAAGCCAGCAACAAAATCGTGTAAAATTTATTCGCTTTGTCCTTCCACTACAGAACTATGAATGGTAAAGGATAAAGAAGTCCGTGTATAGTTGCTTGTTTTCATGAAGGTGATTTTGACATAAGAGCCTCATTCATAAGTGAGAAATATTGAAGGTTTTCTAGAATCATTTTTATTCTAGCTGACTTTGTTCAAGACAAAAGGGGCTTGGTTTTACTTCATGGACAAAATTGTGGCTTGAAGGAAGAATATGTGGCCCTTCTGAAATTGTCCTTCTATTTTGTTGGCTACTTCTTCCACTTTTTGGGAGAAGTAAATTTTTCGAAAAATCTTCTTTAGTTGAAATCTTCGCTGGTTTTCAGTAGACCCGCATATTTTTCCATGGCTTTTGGGATGTAGTAATAACATGGTTAATTTATCTATTTTCACATACGGCGTCAATCTGTTGACCTAAAAAAATGCGTCAACAGAATCCTGACCATCTCCTCCACGTAGACATCATTTGCACACACTAGAACACTTGTCAGGGGACAAAAGTCATCGATCGAGAAAAAAGTCCGACGATTGTTTGCACTTGAGGGTCAAGTCAACGGTTGGACGAGAGAAAAAGAGAGTGCAAGAAAGGGAGATCAAATTTGGATAATGTTAGAAATTATACCTGATTGTGAATAAAATTCACACACGCGCGCACACAGAGGAAAATGTAAATGTGCCACGTGGATATTGAGTCGAGCCCAAAATACAAATTATTTAGTCTAGTAAACTCAATTCAATAAATAGTCAATGCTACGTACATTTACAAGTGTAACAGTAACTATTGCAACAAGGAGTAGAAAGCAGATTATATTAGGACGACTTAATAGCCGTCCATTCTACAAATTTAAAAATTTAGCCCACTTATAGAGTCCAGCCCTAACTAGGTCTAACTAGGTCTAAGCATAATTGCATAACTAGGTTTGGTCATGAGTCCAGCCCTAATTTCAATTGTTGAAATTTTGGATTCCATCTAAAAAGATTAATTTAGATGGAGGATAGACAATTGATCATATTTAGTATGGATCACACATGTACATTAGTTGGAATCTGCATCGTAATTGCAATTTAACCTAGGTTTGTTGTAATACTCAGACCACGAAAAGTTTAAAAAAAATTTGATAGATACTATTCATACCGACAAGGTGCACATTTTTTTTCGGAAGTCCATTATTAGGTTTGGTCATGAGTCCAGCCCTAATTTCAATTGTTGAAATTTTGGATTCCATCTAAAAAGATTAATTTAGATGGAGGATAGACAATTGATCATATTTAGTATGGATCACACATGTACATTAGTTGGAATCTGCATCGTAATTGCAATTTAATCTAGGTTTGTTGTAATACTCAGACCACGAAAAGTTTAAAAAAAATTTGATAGATACTATTCATACCGACAAGGTGCACATTTTTTTTCGGAAGTCCATTATTAGAAACTCCACAGTTAAATGTGTTTGGCTTGAAGCAATTTTATGATGGGTGACCCCTGAAAAGTTTTCTTAGGAAGCGTGCGAGTGAGGACAAAGTATGCTGAAAAGACTCATGTTGGTACAGTAGGGATAGTACGTCGTCAATCTAACGATCGGGATGGCCCGTTAAGTGGGACTCGGGTCGTTACAAATGGTACCAGAGGGCGATTGCCAGCCGGAAATCGGGAACTAAGTGCTATGCGAGACAAAGTGCCACGACATAGGGCAAGAGCCACCTCTAGATACCCAACGCCTGACAATGGATCCTCAGATGGATCAAGCGCGACGAGGACTTCGCGAGTTAACGAGGGGTGATTGTAATACCTAGATCAGGAAAAGTTTAAAAAAGATTTGATAGGTACTACTCATACTAACAAGGTGCACCTTCTTTTCCAGAAGTCCATCGTTGAAACTTCACAGTTAAGCGAGCTGGCTTAGAGCAATTCTATGATGGGTGACCCCTTGGGAAGTTCTCTCGAGAAGCGTGCGAACGAGGACAAAGTAGGCTAAAAAGACTCATGTTGATACAATGGAAACAGTACGTCGTCGATCTAATGATCGAGACAGCCCGTTAAGTGAGATCCAGATCGTTACATTTGTGGCAAAGGAGGAACCATATTTAAAAAACAAAAAAAGAAGGAATTTTAATTATAAGACATATAATGAAACCATGTTGTAACCGAAATCTTAACATCTCTATGTCTAGTCCATAATTTTCGTCACGCGTCGCTTTCAAATTTCACTTAGAGGGTTGGATACTCACATACCTACCTGTGTAATAAATCAAATCATCTAAAACTGCATCTCCATTAAATTAGGGGAGTTCATTTAATGGGCCTAGTCAAACTAAGTTTTAGTTTAAAAAGTCCACCAACTAAGTTTTTTAGTTAGATGGCCTCAAGATACAAATAAAAGGAAAACACAATTTGTAAATTACTAAAATATCCTTGTATTTAAAAAGACACTGCACTGATATTCGTAACGATATTGATATCGTTCCCGTAACAAAAAAACGACCTGAATATCGTTTCAGTATGAAATACATGTTGATTTTCGTAACGATATGGACATCGTTCCTGTAATAAAAAACGACTTCAATATCGTTTCCGTACGAAATACACACTGCTTCACTGATCTTCGTAACGATATAGACATCGTTCTCATAACAAACAAAAAATGACTTGGATATCGTTTCAGTATAAAATACACGCTAATTTTTGTAACGATATGGACATCGTTCCTGTAATAAAAAACGACTTCAATATCGTTTTCATGAAATCGTTCTCGTAACAAAGTAACGACGTTCATATCGTTTCAGTATAAATTTGTCGAGTTGGAACTCATTTCAGTCAACATCGTAACTAGAACGACATATAAATGTCGTTTCTTCCCATATAAAACGACAAATATGTCGTTGTAGTGTCAAACCCACGAAACAAAATAACGACATTCATATCGTTTTAGTACAAATTGGCGAGTTGGAACTCGTTTCAGTAAAAATCGTAACTAGAACGACATATATGTCATTTCTTCTTATATGAAACAACGATGATGTCGTTATAGTATCAAACCCATGAAATAAAGTAACGAGATTCATATCGTTTCAGTACAAATTTGACGAGTTTGAAATCGTTGCAATTCAAATAATAACTAGAACGACATCGGTATTGTTTCTATTTACAGAAAACGAGAATTATATCATTATACCTAAAAAAGGACAATTCGATCATCCATGACCACTTAACATACATTCTTCGTATGTAAGACAACAAAAATAGGTCATCGGGTGAGTTTAATCTCACTCCAAGAAATTAGGGGAACATTTGTGTTTCTATAATTCTCTATCACCTTTGAATTATGTTGATAGAAAGAAAGTATCTCCGTTCGCTCTTTCTGAGCCATGTGAGTGCTACATCAACCCACTTGATGACCTTTTTCGATCTTCCTATGTATGTTGAAGGCATGATGTGTGGTTGTAGACGATCGAATCGTTATTTCTAGCCAAAACGATATAATTGTCGTTTTTCATGAAAAGAAACGATATCGATGTTGTTATAAACTCGTCAAATTTGTACTGAAACGATATTGACGTCGTTATGTTATTTTATGGATTTGATACATAACGATATTCATATCGTTTCAATACAATTTTGACGACATTGATATCGTTTCAGTTTAAATCATAACTAAAACGATACATATATCGTTTTAGTTCATATACAACGATAAGTATATCGTTTTGGCTAAAAACGACGATTCGATGTACAAGACAACCCGACATGCGTTCGACATACGTAGGATGATCGAAATTAATCATCAAGTGTGTTTGATCTCACTCAAAAGAAACTATGGCGATATTTGTATTCTTATGACTATATACAACTTTCGAACTATTCTAATAGAAAGAAAGTATCCTCGTTCGATCTTTCTAAGTCATTCGAGTGACATCAACCCACCTGATGACCTTTTTCGATCGTCGTACGTATGTTGAAGGTATGTTGGGTGGTCGTGGACGATCGAATCGTTATTTTTAGCCAAAACGATATAGTTATCGTTTTTCATTAAAAGAAACGATATCTGTGTCGTTGTAGTTATTATTTGAACTGGAACGATTTCAAACTCGTCAAATTTGTACTGAAACGATATGGACGTCGTTATATTATTTTGTGGATTTGATACATAACAATGTCCATATCGTTTCAGTACAATATCGACGACATTGATATCGTTTCAGTTTAAATCATAACTAAAACGATACATATATCGTTTTAGTTTAAATAAAACAATAATTATATCGTTTTGGCTAAAAACGACGATTCGATGTACACGACAACCCGACATGCATTTGATATACGTATGATGATTGAAATTGATCATCAAGTGTGTTTGATCTCACTCAAAAGAAACTATGGTGATATTTGTATTCTTATGACTATATACAACCTTCGAACTATTCCAATAGAAAGAAAGTATCCTCGTTCGATCTTTCTAAGTTATTCGAGTGACATCAACCCACCTGATGACCTTTTTCGATCGTCGTACGTATGTTGAAGGTATGTTGGGTGGCCGTGGACGATCGAATCGTTATTTTTAGCCAAAACGATATAGTTATCGTTTTTCATTAAAAGAAACGATATCTATGTCGTTGTAGTTATTATTTGAACTGGAACGATTTCAAACTCGTCAAATTTGTACTGAAACGATATGGACGTCGTTATATTATTTTGTGGATTTGATACATAACAATGTCCATATCGTTTCAGTACAATATCGACGACATTGATATCGTTTCAGTTTAAATCATAACTAAAACGATACATATATCGTTTTAGTTTAAATAAAACGATAATTATATCGTTTTGGTTAAAAACGACGATTCGATGTACACGACAACCCGACATGCATTTGACATACGTATGATGATTGAAATTGATCATCAAGTGTGTTTGATCTCACTCAAAAGAAACTATGGTGATATTTGTATTCTTATGACTATATACAACATTCGAACTATTCCAATAGAAAGAAAGTATCCTCGTTCGATCTTTCTAAGTTATTCGAGTGACATCAACTCACCTGATGACCTTTTTCGATCGTTGTACGTATGTTGAAGGTATGTTGGGTGGTCGTGGACGATCGAATCGTTATTTTTAGCCAAAACGATATACTTATCGTTTTTCATGAAAAGAAACGATATCTATGTCGTTGTAGTTATTATTTAAACTGGAACGATATGGACTTCGTTATGTTATTTTGTGGATTTGATACATAACGATGTCCATATCGTTTCAGTACAATTTTGACGACATTAATATCGTTTCAGTTTAAATCATAACTAAAACGATACATATATCGTTTTAGTTTAAATAAAATGATAATTATATCGTTTTTGCTAAAAAAACGACGATTCGATTGTCCACGACAACTCGACATGCATTCGACATATGTAGGATGATCGAAATTGGTCATCAAGTGATTTCGATCTCACTCAAAAGAAACTATGATAGTATTTGTGTTCTCGTGACTACATACAACTTTCGAACTATTCCAATAGAAAGAAAGTATTTTCGTTAGTTCTTTCTAAGTCATTCGAAAAACATCAACCCACTTGATGACCTTTTTCGATCGACGTACGTATGTTGAAGGCTTGTTGTGTGGTTGTGGACGATCGAATCGTTATTTTTAGCCAAAACGATATAATTATCGTTTTTCATGAAAAGAAACGATATATATATCGTTGTAGTTATTATTTGAACTGGAACGTCGTTATGTTATTTTGTGGATTTGATACATAACGATATCCATATCGTTTCAATATAATTTTGACGACATTGATATCGTTTCAACTTAAATTATAACTAAAACGACATATATATCATTTTAGTTTATATAAAACGATAATTATATCATTTCTGTTAAAAACGATGTCATTTTTATTTCTATTAAAAACGATGTCATTAACTACTACGATACGAAAGTTGTTATGTTATTTCGTGAATTTGACACATAACGATGTCATTATCGTTTCAGTACAATTTTGACGATATTGATATCATTTTAATTTTAATTTTAATTAAAATGACATATATATCGTTTTAAGATATATAAAACAACAATTATATTTTGTAAGGTATATAAAAAGTATATATTGCACGTCGTAAAAAGTTTACGTGGGGATAAGGGGAAACAATAAAAAAACTAATGGTTGAACCGGTGGATGATTACTTAAAAATATTATTTGAAATCAAATTAAAGATTTTAAGTTAATTGTCACTAATTATTTATATATTTCGAAATCATAAATTTTGTAGACATTCAATTCATCTTAATTAAAATTAATCTTTTAATACATAATACGTATATAAAATAAAGTGAAATATTTGACTATAATTTTTCAAGATATTCAGAAATATAAGGTTATATATATGTTATTGCATTAAAATAAAAAATATTGTTCAATGTTTTAATGGTGTGAAAAGAATCATTTTTCTTAAAGGTTGAAGGTTCAAATCCTTGGACTTTGTAAATTTGAATATAATTTGTTAAGATATATATAGGTTATTGCAAAAATATTAGCAATATTATTCAGTGCCCTAGTGGTGAGGATAACATTTAAAAAAACTTTTTCTTAAAGGTTGAAGGTTCAAATCCTTAGACCTTGTAAATTTGAATTTGATTTGTCAAGATATATATATAGGTTATTGCAAAATAATTATCAAAATTGTTCAATGCCCTAATGGTGTGGGGAGCATTTTACTTTCATTGAGGTTAAGGGTTCAAATCCTAGAACCTTAAAAAAAAAAAATTTTCCTCATTTACTTGGTTATACATAAGAGGGTAAAATAGGTATTTGCAATTTTTAAATAATTAATTCTTTTTTCTTTTTAAAAAATTTGGTCAAAGGCCATCTACACAAAAACTTCTTTGTGATGGCCATTCCAACTCATTTCCCCAAGAAGGATGAAGAAATAAGCTGTAGAGAAGGATTCTCCGATTATCTGGTCGACTGCTGTGAGTGACTGACTCCCAGTCCTTGACTGAGAAAACCAGAATTCAATAATCCGATCGGATAATGGCTGGAGCTTCCAAGAGAAGCATCCGGGGCAAGACGCCATCCTCTTCCATGGACAACTATAATGATCCATCAATCCGTAATGTAAAACCAAGCACCAGAATTCGAAAATCCGGCGTCAGGGACCAGAATTTCATTCGGATTTTAAACGTGAACATCAAATATTTATTCATTTTTGGACTTGTTTTCTTTTTAATCGCTTTGTTTTTAGTTAATCACCTCGTAAACCCCGCGGAAGAGCCTGTGAAACCCAGAGTCATCACTCCGTTTCCTGCCCCAAAACTGATGGATCTTCCTATGGTAAAGATATTTTTTTTCCCTTGGTACTACGTGAATAATGTATAAAACTTGGGGGTTTATTTGTTGGTATTTATTTATGTGTAAATTGATGAAATGTTATGTTGCAGTTTCAAGGGGAGCACAAGGAAAGCTTATATTGGGGAACGTACAGGCCTCATGTTTACTTTGGAGTTCGTGCACGGTAAATTTGTTTCTTTGCACATTGCTTCCTTTTAATTTAATAGTAGCTGCTATAGTCTTTTAATTCGTAGCTTTAGATTGTAAACGAATTATCATTTGCGGTTGCAATTACTTTTCTTAACTCTTTAGGAACTTTGGAATTCAACTTCAAAAATTTTGATAGCTTTGGTGATGAAATCAGCAAGTTTTTTAATATTTAAGGCTTGCCTGAAGTATCTTACTCTTGTTGGTAATTTGTGATGAAAAATGATAATTGGAACATTCAGGATATATATATAAACCTTGGCCTCCATTTGAAAAAAATTGTAGATCATTTATAAATGGCCAAACTTTCGACAAGTACTATCCACTTATCCAACACTCATTTCTATCTATTTATAAATTAAATTGTTTATAACTTCTTCCCAAATGGAGGCATAATCGAGCCAGGTTACAAAAGTGTAAAAGTTTTTCTTTTTGCGTGCCATCTGTATATTGATATATCTTTATAGCATGTCTAGAAATTAATACGAGCATGATAATAAAATAAGCAATTGTAATTGGCAGGACTCCACAGTCTCTGCTCACTGGTTTGATGTGGCTTGGTGTAAAGGATGGAAGATATTCCATGCGGCATGTCTGCCAAAATTCGGATGAGCTTAAGACATATGGCTGGACACATCATAATGGACGGGATTATGGTCATCAAGTATTGGTTGACCAAGAATTCGCACTTATGACTAGCTTTTTAAAATACAAGGAGAAGGAGAGTGGATATGGAGGAAACTGGGCAGTTCGAATTGAAGCACAGAGCGACAAGTCAGTCTCCTTACCATGTGTCATACTTGCCTTCTGAAACACTTTATACTTGTATTCTGGTTACGAAGTTATAGCTCCAGATAAAGAGTTTTCCAAAATGATGCTCATTGATTTCTTAATATTTGTTGAGTCCATGGTAGACTAATGATGAAAGAGGATTTGGAAGAGATAGGCATGTGATGTAATATCCTTCCCCCCCACCCCCTCCTTTACCAGGCTGAATTTGGCAAATCATATTACCCAATGAGTTTTTTTTTTAAATAGTTCTTGAACTGTTCCTCACCCATTCTTACTTTTTTTGACAATCTGTCGTAAGAATTATATTTCGTAAAAAGTTGTATTTAGAGGATCTTTGATGCTTGAAAGTAAAATTGCTGGATAATTATTGTTATACTTCTGAATATACCTTGTTTTAGAAAGATGCCTTCATGAAGTATTAGGAAAATTATTTGAGTAAATTTCGGGAAAATGCTTATTTACATCTTTAGCATTCAAGGATTTCACTTTCACTGAAGATTTAAGGACAAAACATGATCAAATAATTAGAATGTTCTTTATTCACACACACACACACACACACACACACACACACATATTTTAATCTTCCTTGTAGGGTTGTATTTTCTAGATTCTGATTTCTCTATTATACCATATGTGAAATCAATTGTCTTGAGGTACTTTGATGTTTTTACCATTTAGGAATGGGTTAAATTCACCAATGGCCACCTAACTTTATACTTAATGTCATCATGGTTACTCAATTTGATTTTGTTTCACCATGACTAATCAACTTTATACATAGTGTCACCCTAACAACCCAATTTGATTTTATTTCACCATGGCCACCCAACTTTTTTCACCCTATTTACTAATTTTAAAAAGAGTAAAACGGTAACTATCGAGTTGTAAAAAGGCTGTAAATAGATTAGGAAAATAATTTGTTTTAGAAATCCCTTAATTGGAGGGATTCTGTTATCCCTTAATCATAGGGATTTGGTTGAATATTTTTTTCCAGATTTTAATCTGATTTAGTTTCCTATTTTTCCTCTTGTAAATTACTATATATTGCCTTGTATTATCAATAAGAAAATACAAATTTTCCCTTCCTTATATTTTGTTTCATGGTATCGGCTTAGGCTTCTCTAGGAATTTTTCAGGCAGCCTTCATTACTGCGGATTTGAGTTCTTTTTGTTTTTCTGGGTTCTTTTCTGGCATATTTTAGCCAGTATTTAGCTTTGATCGCCTTCTTTAAAACCTGATGAGTCAGCAACCCCAACCCATCCGAAGAATTCAATTCTGTTCAGAAAATTGGAGAGTTACAGAACATTTGAGCCTTAAATTATCTAAGGAAACTTCGTGGAAGCTCACTCATGGCTTCTGCTATCTTCACCCATATATATCTCATTTCTTCCTCTCCATTTCACCCTCAAAAGCTATTCTCATTTCCACCATGAAACTCATCAAACATATTCCCAAAACGCTCTTCAGGAGAAAGAAATCTTGCTCCATTCCTGGATCCGAATTCGACGCAGCTTCCTTCAGTTCCACGGATGATTCTCAAACCAGGTTCGGAAACCCCACAAGCGGATCAGCCACGCCCACCAGCGTTTTACCTGCCGATGATTTGTCGGACTTTGAGTTAAAACAAGCATTTGAATTGATAGACAGGGACGGTGACGGAAAGATAAAGGAGGAGGAGCTGGAGGCGTTATTGATCAGGGTTGGAGCCGAGCCTCCGAGTCAGGAGGAGCTTAGACTGATGTTGAGCGAGGTGGATGTAGATGGTGATGGGTGTATCAGTTTGGAAGAGTTTTACGCGATCGGCTCGGCTTTTGGGCCGCCGGCTGGCGACGACGAGCTGAAGCAAACGTTCGACTACTTTGACTCCAATCGTGACGGAAAGATAACAGCGGAGGACCTTTACAACGTCTTTAGAACAATTGGTGACGGAAGGTGCACGTTAGATGACTGCCGGCGCATGATAAAAGGTGTTGATAAAAATAGAGACGGTTTCGTCTGCTTCGAGGACTTCACTCGTATGATGGGGCGGAAACTATAATTTTTTTTTTTTTTTAAAATCTAATTTGAGGTGAATCAATTTAGGATTGGTCCATCTCTGCCGTATGTAAATCTAACAATTCTCATTATATGGTAAATGGAATTTATCATTTTTGTTTTTATTTTGTGATAGTAATCAAATTTCGCTCTTGTAGCAAACTCTATATATCTTCGAGGAACTAATAAATTTTAGAGCGTGTTTGATTGATTTTATTTTTCATCAAATTTCATTCCGATTGACATTTTTTTATGGAAAATGATCGATTTTTATTTTTCAGGCAATTCTCTCTCTTATTTACTCCCGTCCAACCACATTTAATCAATATTTTCCTCACAAATAAATTTTAGACCGTTCAATTGCATAATACTTATTTTCTTTCTATGCAAATTTTATACTTGCAATCAAACACACCTTTCATTGCAATAACTTTCTAATCGCTGTTTTGTGTAAAGAAAATTTAGCCCACTTATAGACTCGGAACCAAACCTCTCGAGATTTCAATTCTTTTAGAAAAATGAAGAATCGAAATCAAAATTGAGGATTGAGAATAGCAGATCGATTGGGTTCCATATGGTTCTTGACCATTGAAGAAAACAATTGATACTCGAATCTGGAAATCAAGAAAAAAAGTGTAAAAATATTTGCAGTGAATTAAGAAGGTGTTGAAATACATATTTTATTTATATTAGATGATGAGAAGATAATTTATATTGTTTGTTCATATTCTTATTTTAATGTTACAAATAGAATCGAACATGAAGTGATTCCGAAGGATTTCAAATCGATCTACTCGACGAACAAATCACTCACTTATTTACTTGTGTAGATTTTCTAGAATGTTCTCGTTCATTCAAGATTTACATCCATTCGGGTAGTCACACTTTGCCCAATTGAAGGATGACAATTGATGTTGTCCATTTCGTCGTGTACCATGCATTTTTAGTCAATACATGTCAATTGAAGCATTAGAGATTGGTGAACGGACAAAACGCATGATTGAGGAAATTGGAAAATATTTGGGTCCTGAATCATGTGACCTTATTTGTTGTGGGATTGATCAAAATCCATTATACTTTAAGATATTTATAAATAGCCAATCACAATTTGACACTTCTGTTTAATGTATAAATTAATCAATATACTGTTTCTTAATCAACTCTTGTTTGATTGATAGTTATTTGATCGATTTGGATCACAAATTACAACCTTTTTCCAATCATTCTTAGATTGAAATTAACGTGTCGACCAAAAAACCTCAACTTGCCTAGCCAATCACTAAAAAATGGTCGAGTTCGAAGCAAAAACACTATAGGTTGAAAATTGTTAAAACATGATAAGAACCAACTATATATATATATATATATATATTTGGAACGAATGCTTAAAAAACCAAGTCTCGTCCTCGGTCAGAATCAATTATACATTCGAGAATATATTAAGAATGGGTCGGTAGCAATTAAAAGAGCTAAAAAAATTGCTTTTCCTACCTTTAACTATGAGATCAGCTGCAAAGTTTGACTTACCATCTCACAAGCAGGTCCTATTGGCCAAACCAAACGGTCACAATTTCAATTAGAATTTAGACAAAATAAATACCAGACAGACCCTAAGCCCTTGTTTGATCCCATCATCTTCAAAATACATTTTTGTCTCCATTCTTCTCAACCATACTTTTCAATAAAATAAAATTACACATAAACCTAAAACGTTTCCTTATTTTTTAATCACACATTTTTCATCCATCTATTATTCCAATATGCATTTTTAGCAAAACGATGAACCAAACAAGTGCTAAATCTTTGAAAAAAAATTGCACTGCTAGTCCTCAACATATTCTCCAAGTTGCAAGTTAATCCCCAATCTTTGACGGCCGTGCTGATGCTAATGAAATGAAATTTATTCAATTTTTAGAGTTCAATCTGGCAGTAACATGCTTAGCAATTGCCATGCTTGAAGTTAGACCAGGCGATTCAATCCCAAACAGGTTTACGAGGCCAGGTACACCATGAATGTCCTCTCCCTACAAAATAAAAAGGCTTTAGTTTTGAGGCGCAAGAGTCAGAGAGCACGTGAACATAAGTAGACAGACAAAGATTTTTCTGCAAAACGAAAAATATTCTCCGCATCTCTTACTTCAGTAGAAGTAGAACAGGGAGACTAGTTTATAATACCGGTGAGCTCTCGCTCAATTGGGTGAGTTTACCATTAGAATTCCCGAACTCACCTGTATTATGAAATCTTTAGGCACCTGCTTCGGACCTGAAACTTTGGGTCGAATTCCAGCATAACCTGGCTCCAGGGATCCATCCTTTAAACCAGGGTAGTATTTTCTTATCTCCGGGTAGAATAGTTTTGCACGTTCACCAGGGACAGAATAGTCGAACCTTTAACAAGATGAGTGCAAAACATTAGTCACTTGCTTTTTTAACAACAAACCTTTTCTACCGCAGAAACGAAATAACTGTTGCTAGACATTTTAGCACAATTACAAAAATAAGCTCATACAGTTCTCAGTTGTAAATAATCCAATTTCAAGTTATAATGGTTGATCTCGGATAAGGGTTTTCTCAAATAAGTTTGCATATGAAAAAGATTCAGTCAGACGAACATCCACAAGCAAGTACAAGTTTATAATCATAGATGTCACATATAGACTTGAATATAAATTCAAGATTTCAGGACACTCCATGCTAGTAATTTGTGCAAAGCACAGCTAAGCTTAAAAAATTTACTCATAACTAAATGAGTTCCAAAATATATGATTTTAGTTAGATCCAATTGAAAATAAGTACGTTTAACTATTTGGAAGTAACTTGTGTTCTTTATGATCTCTACGCATTTAATCGCTCCACCGGAAATTCCCTCTACCCCTATCGTACTCCATCTTGGTAGTTTCCACCACTTGTTCAGGGTTGAGCCTTGGGATTTGATAGCAAGATTAAAAAGTCACCTACCACCCTCAATATAGGTAAAAGTTTCTCATAAGAAAAAGTAACCTATCCAATCATATGCTTGGAAGCAAAAATTTAAATAAAAGTAAGTTTCACTTTTAAGCTTAGGCAAGCATGTCCTAAGAAAGAAAACGAAGAGAGAGAATAAATTTAGCCATATAACTTATTTCTAAGTAGAATCCATAATATGGTCTTTAGTGAGATTTTACATTTGAAGAAGCTAATTGCATACGCATTTATCTGCACCGAATTTATATTTCTGCATTCTCTTTTCTGTGCCTCCATCTGCATTACTTGGGGGATCCAAATTATTACTCTACATTATTAATTTGCACAGAGAAACATAGCCATTGAAGAAACAAAAAACATGAAATTCTGTCTTTATAACTTCTTCCGAACAAACAGAACACTAATAATGTTAGAGAAAGCTTACATGTTGAGGAAGCTTGAAAAATCATCTATGCCATCTATCCATTCAACGTCAGGACCAAATTTGACTTGGCCATTTAAGTCCAGTGTGACGTGCACTCCAAGGCCGCCATCCTCAGGTATAGGATAAATTAAATGATGGAAAGGAGTTTTACTATTTGATAAAACGAAATAGCAACCGCGGGCAAAGTAAGGTGTAGGAATAACTTCAACATCTAGGCCGTTGAACCGTTTAGAAAGAGATAGGGCACCCAATCCTGCAGAATTTACAAGTAGTCTCGGGATAAGAATTACATCCGGCTGCAGAAGAGATCCCCCATCATGGTTTTTAATAGCTTTGCTTTCAGAAACGTGAAGCTGGATACCATCTTTACTGCAGTGACCACCAATAACCGTAGTATTGTAAGAGAAAGTCGTACCATGACTTTCAGCCTCCCCCTAAACCCATATTGGGGTGATATCCCTATCAATATACATATATAATTCTAAAATGGTAAATCAGAAAAATAATCCCCCCACATTCTATTTAAAAGTGCTATAGAATGATGAAAACCGTACCATCATTGATAGCATGAATGAATGTGTGTCAACTATTCCAGAAGCAGGTGATAGTAATGCTTTCACACATTGCAATTCTGGTTCCATTCTCGTGGCTTCATGACCCTCCATTAGCTTTAGACCTTCCACCCCATTTTCTATTCCTCGAGTCATCAACGTATTCAATTTAGGAACTTCTGAAGATCCAGTAGCAACTATGAGCTTGCCAATCTGTTTATGAGGAATATCATGTTGTTTGCAATACTTGTAGAGTAATTGTCTTCCTTTAACACACAAAAGTGCCTACAATAGAAAATTTATAATCCAAGTTAATGACATAATTTATTTTTGTTATGTAAAGCATCATTTCAATTGTTATTGTGTAACCGTAAACATTTTCCATGTACTGATGTGTAGTCTATTACCATGCCTTGTACCACACTGACCTAATTTCACCTTACTGTTGTCCAAATCTACATCTTGATAGGTTGCAAATTATTTAAACCTTATTTCTTCTGGGCAAAGACATCTGAAAGAAGCTCTTTTGTTCTAAGACAACTGGATGATGTACTTACGTATTGATTATGATCAGCAACTTAAAAGCGTTTTTTGTAAGAAAAACAATTTGTATAAAGTTGCCTGCGACCAAATTCAGCTAGAATAAGAGTAGATCGTTCAAGTCTTTCAATGTCCGACCATGTTGAAGTCCCTGCTTTGTGATCAGGTAACATAATTTATTTACATATTCAAAACCATTTTCGTGAAAATGAGAAATCTAGTCGTAGTTACCATTTTATCATGAGAAATCTTGTGGCAAAACTGAAAATTTGTAATTAACTACTTTCTCTTCTGATGAGGTGTCGACACATGAAAAAACAACCATTAGATCAAGAGGTAAACACATCCTTTCAACAAACACGCTCTTTCAGCCGATTAAGAACATATACGTATTTTCAGACAATCACTTTCAACAACTATAGATAGATAGACCCTGCAGAAGTTTTCATTGATTCAAAGAATTTTGCACCTTCTAGAGTTGCCGAGTAGACCTCCAAACTTTAATTCTAAATATGGTACTCTTTGACATAAACTAAGCTGTACGTCGAAAACTTCAATGTTATCGTTGACTACCGCTTATTGTAATTCAAGTTCTTTTTTTTCTGGAAAAGAATAAAATTGACCTAAATACTGATAACTTTCATGGTTTGGAAATTTCTTGGTGCAAAAGAATACATAATTAGCGAATGAGCAAATGAACCAAGATGATAAGACGAATAACGAGCAGAACGCCATTTTCTTGAAATTTAACCCAAAGAATGCTTGAGCCTATAAAAATCTCTTTCAGCCACTGTTCGGTTTGGTTAAATTGATTTTGCTAAATATACTGGATTCACAAATCTTATCGGGCAAGAATTTTTTAACGCAAACTCATGTTTTGCTAAGCTTATAAACGCAACTTATAAGTAAATAATTAAATTATAACTATTATTAGAAAAAGTTAGAATAAGTTATAAGTCTCAAGCTTATTCTTAAGCTTAGTCAAATCGCTCCTAAGTGCAGCTCGATAAAGATTAACATTTTATCATTTTACACAATTAACAACAGAATCCCCAAAATTTCTTCACTTCAAATTCAATCTCGGCTTAATAAAAAAACCATGAGTAAAATTGTTTCAAAGAAAGAAAAAAAACAATAACCTTGAGAGAATTGGGAGGGTAATAGATGCCAGCATGAATGACTTCACTGTTGCGAGAACTGGTGCCTGTCCCAAAAGTAGATGCAGATTCTAACACAATAACTTCTCTACCACGGTTCATTGCAAGCTCTCTGGCTATGGCTATGCCCACCACGCCTGCACCTATCACCACCGCGTCCACTTTCTCCTTTGCCACTGATTTATACTGTTCTTCGGTGAAATACGACGACGATTGGATAGTATTTCGGGATGTCGCCAACAGGGTTCTGAATTTCTTCATCTTTTTCTAGGGATATCGGGGCTGGATTTTTCTGGAGCTATTCCAAGCACTAGAGACCATTGTTTGGGTAAGATTAAGGAAATAGTGGTTATGGGTTTCCCAAAATGGGGAGAATGAATCGAATTTTGAATAATATTTTTTTGGAGGATGCGTAGTTTAAAAGTAAAGTAATTTTATTAATTTGTGTAGAATATTTTATTGAGTGAATATGTGATGAAGATTGTTTACTGTGACAAATAATATTTGAAAAAATAGATGACAAGCAAGTGCAAGTAGATCCTCTCTGTAATTTTTGGCATTTTCAATCTCATTCTTCTTCACTCTTCGAGCACATGGTACTCTCAATTATTTATTTTTTATTTAGGGCGTCTTCAGTAAATATTAAAATTGAAAAATTAGTCGTTATTGTTTACTTTTATTAGACGAGTTGGATCCAATAACGGTTATATTTTCAATTTTAATGACATTTTGAGCTGTACCAAACAAGAATTTTCCAATAAAAGATTCCAAAAGCATTGACAAAAAGAAAACAAGAACGTTAGCGCTTGACCGCCTTTTACATTGAGTGATTTTTCAACTTCAACCTATTTCTGAACCTGTTTGAGCCCCATTTTATATATTTTGAAATAGATCGACAGAGAATTTGTGATTGAAAAAAATGAAAAGTTTCGAATTTGTGTATATATTGAAAAATGTTTGATTGAAAAGAAAATAGAGAAAAATATATTTTAAAAATGTTGGGGATCAAATAAGGGCACAATATATAAAAAACGTGATTTTTAGTTGAATCGGAGGAAAATATTAAACAACTTGATAATTTATACCTTTCAACTATAAATCGCGTGCAATTTTATCATTGGAGATTTTGGTTGCACGGATATTCAAATCTTCACTTTTGAAGATTATTATCCATAATTATACTCTGTGAAATGTGGGGAGTATAGGCTTAATTTGCTAAAAGAAAATTTTCAAGAGCACATTTGAACCTCATTTTATTTTTTAAATAATGCATTTTGGAATGAAATTTGATGGAGATTGTGTGAGTTAAATATTTTATTAGCCACTGGCCACTCAACTTTAAACTGTCCCACTCCATTGCCAATTGGATCAAATTCGTTAATAACGTTGTCCACGTGGCTGACAGAACGACGATGTGGCACGTTAAATTGTTAATTAGATGCCACGTCAACGCCATATGTGCAGATGAGTTACTCGTCGAACTTTGCTCAATGTCACGGATTACTCATCGAACTTTGCTCTATGTCACGGTTTACTCACCGAACTTCCAAAATTGTCTCGTTGGCCACCGAACTTCACTATATTCAACTTCATCACTCACCCAAATTAAGATGGTGTTTGGTGGGGATTAAAATTGAATTTTTTTGGTAGATTGTGATAGAATTTTTTTAAATATATGGTTGAAAAGTTTCGGGACATATGAAATGGTTAGAGGCTCATTTTGTTCTATTTAATCAAAGAGAGATTCAATTATATTATGAAAGGCGTGTTTGGTTCTGTTCTCGATTCTAGACCAAAAGCGAGATTCAAATTTGATGGGTTCGGTTCTCAATTCTAGACAAAAAATCGAAGAACCGAATCTCTCTAAATTTTTAAAATTTTTTATATTGGATAAATCAAATTATTTTATTTTTTTTCTGAGTTGTAGTATTAATCACCTAATTAGTTAATTTGTTTAGAAAAAATTACAATAATTTGATTTATCCAATATAAAAAAAATTAAAATTTTTAGAGAGATTCAGTTTTAGCTCTAGAATCGAGAACCGAATCGAACCTGTTGGTTCTCGATTCAGATACTTGTTCGGGTATTTAATTTAAGAAGAACCGCTCGATTTGGTTTGGTTCGGATCCGATTCGATTTAGTTCAGTTCGTTTCAAACATTTTGCACAGTCATAATCATCACTAATAAACAAGCTTTTCATAATATAATTGAATCTCGCTTTAATTAAATAGAACAAAATACGTCTCTAACCATTTCATGGGTCCCGCAACTTTTCAACCGCATATTTCAAAAACTTATATCACAATTTACCAACAAATTAAGTTTTAATCCTCACCAAACACATCTTAATTTGGGGGAGTGATGAAGTTGGACAGAATGAAGTTCGGTGGCCAACGGGACAATTTTGGAAGTTTGGTGAGTAATCCATGACATGGAGCAAAGTTCGGTGAGTAATTCGTGACATTGAGCAAAGTTCGGTGAATAACTCATTTGCACACATGTCGTTGACGTGACATCTAATTAACAATTTAACGTGCCCGTCGTCATTATGTCAGCCACGTGGACAACGTTGTTAACGTTTTTGATCCAGTGGCCAACAAAGTGAGACGGTTTAAAGTTGAGTGGCTAGTGGGATAAGTTTTAAAGGTGAGTGAGTAAATCAAGACGTGTATGAAAGTTCAGTGGCTAATGAAATATTTAACTCGAGATTGTGTAGTTAAAAAATAAAACAAAATGTTTTGTGTTTTTATGTAATATTATTTTATTGAAAAATGTGTGATTGAAAATAAAAGACAAAAATATATTTTGAAAATGACGTGGACTAAACGAGGGCAAATGTAGATTTAGCCAAACAAGGTCTAAATTAACCGGTAGTCTCTTAAACCCCACCATCGCCTCCGCCTCCGCCGTCGCCTCAATTTTCAATGCTCTTGAAACTCTTCCAGAAACCCAAATTTATCTCCACCGTCAGCCACCATCTTTTCACCGAAACTCCGACTGCCTCTCCGCTTAAACTTCGCCATTGTTCCACTCTCCTAAACCCTACAACAGAAATTGAACCCTTAACACTATCAGTCCTCAAATCCATAGTCCTCTCCCACTACCACCATAAAAAATTTCACAATCTCCTTCAAAACGTCATCGCTTCACCCTCCCTCCTCCTTACCGCGTGTCACAGCTTAAAAAATCATGCAAACCTGGTCACCGCCACCCGAAACTCGCCCGAGTCACTGCCACTATGTCTTGACTCAGTGTCCACCAACTTCTTCTCACTCCAAGAACTTTCCTCTCAGCTCTTTGAAAACCGGTTTGACGTCAACTCGTGTTGTGTTCCGATTTTTCCACCGACCCACAAAGGTAAACCGCTTGTACTACCCAATTTGAAACTTAAAGTTGTAATTGAAGCTATTAGGATTGTACTTGAAGTTATTTACGATGATAGATTTGTTACCTTTTCCTACGGTGGCCGCGTTAACATGGGCCGGCACACTGCATTTAGGTATTTAAAGAACTCTGTGGAAAATCCCAGTTGGTGGTTTAGTGTTAAATTTGATCATGCACTGTTTGATACTAGGCATGTTGATAAGCTGTGTCTGATACTGGAAGAGAAAATTGAAGACAATGCATTGATTAGTTTGATCAAAAGGCTGTTTGAATCAGAGGCAGTAAAAATTGAATTGGGTGGGAGCTATTTAGGTACGGGATTTCCTCAAGAATGCGGTTTGAGTTCGATTTTGATTAATATATATTTGAATGGGTTTGATAAGAAAATTCAAGAACTGCGGCTTAAAACTAACAAAGAGAGTCCTAAAGTAGAGGAAAATGAGCTCGTTTCTAGGGCGTCTGTTTCGGGTAGTGTCTTTTATAAGCCATTAAAGATATATGCTGTTAGGTATTTGGATGAAATATTGATTATTACGTCTGGAACAAAGATGTTAACGATGGATTTGAAAAGTAACGTTGTAAAGTATTTGGAGAAGGAAATGGAGTTGAGGGTGGATAGAGTGCAAACAGTTATTCATAGTGCGGTTTCTGAGAAAATTAATTTTTTGGGGATGGAGCTTCAGGCCGTCACACCTTCAGTTCTTGATCCACCTATGTCGGAGAAGGCGATTAGGGCACGGAAAAAGTATCTCAGACAGAAAGAAGTAAGACTTTTGGAGTTGAGAAATGCTAGAGAAAGAAACAGAAGAAAGTTGGGTGAGAAGCTATTCAGCCATGTGTTTAAGAAGTTGAAACGAAGTAATGGGTTCGAATGTGACTTCAAGATTGAGAATCAAGTGAAACTAATATTTAGCAATTGGGCTGATGAAGTAGTTCAAGACTTTTTGGGATCTGTGGACGAGCAATTGGAATGGCATCGGAAACTGTCAGCAGGAGATTTTCTCTCTTTGGAAAGGATTAGAGATCAATTGCCTCGGGAACTTGTGGATTCTTACGACAACTTTCAAAAGCAAGTCGACAAGTATTTGAAACCCATGAAAGCAAAGAAAGCATTGGAGGAAGAAAAGAGAAGAATAGAAGAAGAAGAGGAACAAAGCTATGCTAAAAGAACAGTCGAGGATTTGACGAAACTGTGCATAAAAGTCGATGCACCTATAGAACTTATCCGCAAGGCAGTCAAGATGATTGGATTTACCAATCATATGGGTCGTCCAAGGCCAATTAGTTTCCTTATGGCTCTTGAAGATGTTGATATCATCAAGTGGTATGCTGGAGTTGCGAGAAGATGGCTCGATTTCTTTTGCTGTTGTCATAACTTCAAGAAAGTTAAAACTATAGTGAGTTATCATCTTAGATTTTCTTGTATTTTGACTTTAGCAGAAAAGCACGAGTCCACCAAGCACGAGGCGATTAGACATTTCACGAAGGATTTAAAAGTTTCGGGTGCTGATGGAGTTGAGGAGGTGCACTTTCCCACAGAACGGCAAGTGAAGATGGTGGGAGATGGAAATCTTTCGGATCCAAAGCCTGTAGACGGGGCGCTGACAATGGTTCTGATCCAATTAGCCTCCGATGAACCTTCTTACCGCTGCATAGCGCATTTCTGTGACCACACGGACACTACTGTTTACCGGATTCGATTTCTACAGAACCATTTGAATTTGAACTCGAGGGATGAAAATGATTGGGTTCAAGGAATGTCCTCAATTCAGAACAATTTACATAGGAAGTGTGTTCCTATTTGTTCTGATCATATAAGTGAGTTATACATGGGCAGATTAACACTTCAAGACGTCGATTGCACTGCTTTTGTGGACGTTGATTAAGAGATTGCTTCGTTTTCCTTAAAAGTAGGTCGAACTATTACACCAAGGTTCATAAATTAGTTGCATCTTTTGTTGTCGGGATCAAAATTCTTAATTCTTGTGTACACTATTCTCAGTCTTTCGAATTGGTTAGTCACGAAACCGAATTTATGATGTATAATCAATTTTGGACATGAGTTGTATTGCAATGCAAATTTTGTATCATTTCTTTAACATATCTTTCGATTGTTAGAACATTACATATTAAGGGCGTGTTCTCTTTACTATTTTTAGGTCAATTTTAGTTTTCGATTTTTGAAAACACATTTACTTACCTATTTTTATGAACGAGTTTAAATTTGCAAAGCAAATGAAAAACATCAGAAAAATCGTTTGGGCTATTTTCACTTAAAACCAGCCAAAGCTTCATTTTTTTATTTTTGAAAATAATTTTTCAAAATGATAAAAAAAAATATATATATATTTTCAGCAATCTCAAAATGGACGCTCAAAATTCAAAATGAATTCAAAACTTAAAACTGAAATACGAAGAGAACGTCCCCTGAACTTCACTTTTCTTGGAAGAGCCTTAAATTTTGCTAAAAAGAGAATAAGAGAAAACCAAACACCCTGTCGTTTTTCTACGTGGAATTTTCAGTCAGTATGCCTAAAAATTCGTATCTTGATTAAGACTTTTTTGAACAAAATAAATGATAGAAATTTTCACAAGGGCGGTTTGCAAAGTGAAAATGGAAGTAAATTCTATGCTTTGTGTTTGCAAAACCTTGTTCGTGTGTAAAATGATCAAACTCACTTTTTAATTTTCATTTTTTAACTTGTCGAAAATCAATATTAATTTTTTCACATAGATTCTAAATTGTCAACTTGATACCTTATAATTTAAATTCTCTCGTCCCTCCAGCTTTCTCAAGTAAACGAAAATTTTATAATAATTTCCTTTATAATAAAATATATAACAAAACATGGCTTGATCTTTTTGGGCTTGAGCGGAGCCCAAACTTGGCTCATCCCTAAAAAATGGGGTTTGGCCTGGTCTTTGGCTCGAGCCTTTTGTCGAGCCAAGTTGGCTCACAGACCTTTTGATTTTGTTTTTTCTGTACTCGAATATACAAAAAAATTGATCTTTGATTTACAAACTCCAAAATTAATTTTAAAAATTCAAAAGGTCGCGCGAGCCCATATGCGGGCCAACCCATATTTGAACTCATGCGGCTCGTGGACTGGCCCCATACTCGGACCAAATCTCATTTTTTTAGTTTAATGGAGCCTTAACTTGTACAAACGAGCTCCAATCGGCTGGGCTCAAGCCTTTTCGACTTTTTTTTTTTTTTTTTTTTTTTGTACTTGAATATATAAAAAATTGATCATTAATTTACAAACTACAAAAGCAATAATAAAAACTGGCCGCATGAGCCCACATATGGGCCAGCCCGTATTTGAGCTTGATTAATAGCTCTATTGCTCTAGTTTGGGGTCATCAGGGTAGTACAGGATCGTTCTTAGCTCGGTTCACTAGGCTGAGATGGCCATGCGGTCCCCCTTATGTGGGCTTGCGTGACTTGTGAACTGGGCCCCACATGGGCCAAATCTCATTTTTTGAGAATTGGTGAAGACTTGACTCATACAAATGAATTCCGATCGAGCCGGATCGGGCTTTTGCCAAACAAAATAAAAATTTGTTGAGTCTTAGCTCGGTTCACCGGGTTGAGATGGTCAGATGATCTCGTAAGTGGGCTCATGCGGCTTGTGAAGAGGCCTCATGCGGCTTGTGAAGAGGCCTCCAACTCGAACTAGATCTCAATTTTGAGGCTTGGTGAAGACTTGACTCGTATAAATGAGCTCTGATCAAATTAAAAAAAAAAAAAAAAAGATTTTGTGTAATAAGTTTTTGATATCAAACAACATTTGTTAAATAAAAACGCAAAAATCTAAACATTTATCTATCCATCCATGAGGTAGATCAACGGTTATTCCTTCAATACGAAAATAATTATGTATCATTCGCATACCGGTGACAGCTCCGAATAGATCTTATATCAACTCCCCTTCTCGAAAAATATAGAAGAAATGAGTCTATAGCCCAAATTAGAGTCATAGAGCTATTAATCACGCTCTAGGCAAACGAAGCCTATCAAACATATCCTGTTCACATAATAGGCAAATACCTATTAATTGATTCTGTTCTACTCAAAATTTCTTCTTCTGCATTCTTCAAGAAATTTTCCCAATTCTTGAAAATTCATTCCCTTCGTTGCAATGTCTTGCTCTATAATCGCTTTTTTCATCTGTATTCAACCTCAAATTTTCTTCATAATTCTTCTATCAAGAAATCGATTTTCACTATTCTACATCCGTCACTTGATAACTCATAATTATCACTATTTTAAACCAAAGCTGTGGTCTTCTCTATTATCCAGTCTAAACTCTTGCAAAAGCCTTCAAACACTGAAGAAAATCCATGCTTTTATAATAGTCTCAAATGGGCATGAGTTACCTCTTTCAATAGTTTCAAGTTCATATCTTTTTATGTTGAATTGAATGATGTTGATAGCTCTGTTTCTTTTCTTAAGTGTTGGAATGAACCCAATGCTTTTGTTTGGAATTCAAGCATCAAAGCACATGTTAATGCGGGTTTTGTTGGATCGGCATTTTGTGTTTATAAGTTAATGAGAGAAAAGGGTGTTCCACATGAGAGTTATACACTTCCAATATTGAATGGATCGGTTGTGTTGCTTGAAAGTGGCAAAAGATTTGCAGATATGATTCACTCTGTGGCAGTTCAAATGGGTTTTGAATCTGATGTTTACTTTTGCAATACTATGATTGAGGCTTATGTAAAAAGTGGGTGTTTTGAGAATGCTCTGAAGATGTTTGGTGAAATGCCTCACAAGGATTTGGTGTCTTGGACGTCGATGATTTCGGGTTATATTGGTGAAAGGAATGTTGGTTGTGCTTCTTGATTGTTTCGTGAAATGCGGAAAGAGGTGGAGCCTAATGCAGTGACAATTTTAGCGATGTTACAAATATTCTATGCTGACGTTGGTGATGCTGATGATGCGGAAACTCTTTTTGATGAAATTGATAAACGAGATGTTGTTTCTTGAAATATAATGATGTCTTTGTATTCTTCAGAAGGAAATACTTCGAATATGACCAATTGTTTCCTTAAAATTTGGAACGAGTCGAAACCAAGCATTGAGACATTAACTTTACTTGTTTCGGGGTTGGCGGAGGCTGGGAACCTTAGTCAAGTTTGGTAAATACATTGCCTTTCAATAAAGAGCGGACTCTGCGATGATATTCTACGGACAAGTTTGTTGGATTTTTATGCAAAGTGTGCCGATTTGGAGGCATCTGCTCAGTTATTCACGGAAGTCTTGTATAGAAACTGTATTACTTGATGTCGGGGTTCGTTGGAAACGGGTACTTCAAAGAGGCGATTGAATTGTTTTGGCAAATGTTAGCTGCAGGTGTTCAACCCATGGCTGAAAACACGAGAAACCTTCTTCTTGTATACACACACATGGGTGCTCTACAATTGGGTAAAAGCGTCCATGGATACCTTGTGAGAAACTCATATTTCAGTTCTAATGAAGAAAATAGATCCTTGGAGACTTCGACTCTTAATATGTACATTAGATGTGGAAGCATTTGTGCTGCAAGAACTTGTTTCGATAGAATTCTTGCAAGAGATCGTGTAACGTGGGCATCAATGATTGAGGGTTGTGCGATACATGGAATGGGTTTCGAAGCATTGGAACTTTTCCATCAGATGGTGGAGGACGGAATCGAGCCAAATTCTGTTACCTTTATAAGCTTATTATCTGCTTGTAGCCACTCAGGCCTTCTGCTCGAAGGCTGTGAATTCTTCTGTTCTATGAAGTCAAGGTTTGGCATTGATCCCGAATTAGATCACTACACTTGCATTGTCGACTTATTGGGTCGATCTGATAAGACGACGGAGGCTGTGGCTATAATCTTGAAATTCGTGATTTTTCAGTTGGAACCCGATAATGTTGGGTATCACAGTCTTTAGCAATGTGCAAGCTAGTGCTGAAAAGTGGGACGTAGTGGAAGAAGTTAGAAGTTCTATGAAAAACAGAAATTTGACGAAACATCCCGGGTGGAGTTGCTTAGAAGCAAAAGGTACATTTTATGGCTTTGTCTCGGGAGATGAAATATATGACATGATGGAATGTTTAGGTAGGAATACTCGAGAAATAGGAAATTTGTCATTCAACTGGTTTTCCCGATAACAATTTCTGTTATGGGGATTACATGATGGAATGCCTAGGCAGGATTACTCGAGATGTAGAAAATGTGTCGTGCAACTGATTTTATCTACAATGACCAATGTAACAGTTTGTGTTATGAGGTTTGCGCATAATCATCTATTTTGTTATATTGGAAGTTGTATTCACAACTGTTTCTTTGACTGAGAAGTCGAATTTCTCTAGCAGATCTACGTTTCCTTGTGGTCCTAGTGTGTACATAGAGATGGATTCTTATATTCTTTTAAGGGCCATCCTGATTTACATTGCAAATACTTGCTACGTTTGGATAGCTAAATAGTATTGCCAGAAGAAAAGTTCATTTCTAGCTTAGTTGATGAGCGTAGAAGGCATGCCTAAATGGCAGCGGAAGTAGTGTGTTTCCAATAGACAGAATACACAAAAATACACGTATAAGCGTAGGAAGAGTAGTGGAATACCAAATAGGCGCAAGAGTATGGATTTAAGCTACAAATTCCCAGCACTATATACATTACACATTATTTTTGTGAGAAATGGGGGTAAAAGATCATCCTGCCTACTATTAAAGTGAAAATAAAAGATGAAATTACATTAAGCTCGTGTCCGCTCATAATGTCGAGGATTTTCGCATGGTACAACACAATTAATACTCTTTAAGATTAGCCACGGCTATGACATGTACTCTCTGGACGCCCATCCCGACTCATACCTTCCAAATGTGTAGGCCATGGAAGGAATTTGTGTCATGTGGAGAGGATCTGGTTCAATTCCGTAATCTGTTAGTGGCCTATGTTCCAGAATATCATCATGCTGTTGAACGAACTCAGGAATCTCGACCTCTCCCTTCTTTATATCTTGCCAGAGGTATTGAAGGCGGCTAACGTACTTGATTTTCCAGTATAAGCTATATAACAAACAAAATAAAGGAACAGTAAGTACAACGTCACCATGCACGCCATACTGAACTTGTTGCTCATGTCTGCCGTCAGTGTGTGTACCATACATGGCTGTAGTTTACTAGTTTTTAAGATTTCTAGTTGAGATATAGATGAACTCACCCTCCACTTAAGAGAAATCTGCCAAGGGTAGCCAAGACAAGCCTTGACCGAAGGCCCGGATGAATGAAGTAAACGGCCTGAAGCCTGTCTTTGTAGTCATTTGGTAGCTCCTCATATATCCATCTCAAGATGGTAAGGCCAGGCGAATTGTCCTCTTTCTGCACAGTACTATGCATGTATACAACACAAAACGGTCCTTCTGGCATCTCCGTCAAAATTTTGTGACACACATATTTTTTCAGTCGTTCTCCACTGATTACAGCAGCTGGTTATATAAAAGAGCATCAATACATGGTTAAAATAGTTAATCAAAAATAAAAAGGAAAATGCACAAGTCAGATTCTAGACCTTGCTGTCCATCAAAAGTTAAGTTGATCAATCGTTACAATACTATCACATTAAACTAGCTTGTATCATTTTTTCACAAAGCACGAGTGCAAACACACTAAAATTAACATGAAAAAGACATTGCCCACTGGTAGCTCCATAACATTTAGCCAATAGAATAGTCAATAAAGAGTCTCAATGTTTCAAATAGCATTCCATCAGTGGGTGAGAGTTCTCAATTATTTTTGTTTAATTAGCTCTTGATGTTCAAACATAATGCTCAGTCAAAATCAAGAAGGCAATCAAATAAAGTGAACATCTTCAAAGGAAAACATTCAAGTTCCAAACTAATTTTTTTCACCATCATGGTGAGCAAATGCAATAATAGAAAAGGTAAATATAGTAATCACTCCACCCAAATTTTAGCACAACATACCGCTTCCAAAGAGAAGAAAAAATTTGATGCAGTAAACTGTGAAAAGAAAACAGATAAGCTCTCAAAAGCTAAACACGAGCACACACCCCTGAGATTTATAGATGACCTATCAAGAGAAGACCTCGAAGTCATAATTATTTATATTATATTGAGAGAATAATAAGATTCTACATGAATCAGAATCATGTAATACAAATACCGAATCCCTATACTTTCGGATGCCTTTACAGCTGCATAGGCAGCCAACTTATACATGTACCACTCGAACGCGGTACAATGGCAAAGGAGTGATTGATCAAATTCTGGATTCTTGCACAGAGGCGATGATGCTTTCGAAATTCATTAATCACTCGTTTTTTCCTGAAGAAATTCCACAAAACAATCGAATAATTCCTACAGCTAAAGGTCAATGCATGACATAAAGATCAAAATTTTAGTACAACATCCACCAGCACAAACCCACACAAGAACAAACATTTTATCCAGGAAGTACCTCTGTTCTAAAATCTAAAGTAGCAATCTCTCAATATAGTCTGTGTATACGTGCGCACATACAAGTATTTAACTGAAGGGCAGCACAAGACTAGCGTTTTATAGGGTGATTGAGGGTAAGGAAAACATCAAGATTTCAAAATATTGAATTTGGATAAGTAAAAGGGTAGTGAAAAATTATGTAAATATTTCCTTCCCTTTCTCTCTTCATAAACTCACTGTTACCTCCCAAAAACTCACAGTGCAAGACTGAACTAAGTACATCTAAATGACACAAAGCAGAAAAATTTAGGAAAAAACATAAAAACAGTATGTTTGGTAAACCAGGCTGGACTAGATTAGGATTAGTTTATAGCATGTTTGGCTATGCTTTTAAGCATCTTTTTTGGCAGTGCGTGCTGAAATAAGCCAAGAAGGAGAACAAAAGTAAAAAGCTTCGCCGAACGTGCTCTCTGAATCTAATCCAGTTTTGGTGTTAATTTGAATATCTCCATCCCGTCACCAAATAATAAAGATGTACCACAGGCACGCTTGTGGAAATTAAGCCACACACAAACACACATCAACTACTTATTACCGGGGAAATATTTTCCGACGATTCGGAAGATGCGATTGCCAGACTTATCAGAGCCACGTTCGAGGCGGAAGAACTGGAGGGCTTCGAGATCGGAGAAATCATGGTCATCGGAGGAGGGTAGATGAGAGGGGCAGTCGTGCCAGTTGTCGTCTTCAGCTGCTTCTTGTTGTTGTGCTTTCGATGGGTACAAAAATGGCCGGGCGTCGACGCCTAGATCCGACGCCAGCACCACCACCGAGAAATCGTCCGACGATGAACTCGCCATTAGATCCTCTTCCTCTCTCTCTCTGTAGGATAACTGGACTAGGGTTACGGCACTGTTCTATAAAAAGTTATTCGATCATGTTTATGATAAATTACAATCATTTAAGTCAAAATTAAATATTAGACCGTGTTTTGGAGAGATTAAAATTGAAAAATTAATTGTTATTGATGATTTTTATTAGACGAATAAGATCAAATAACGGCTATATTTTCAATTTTAATTAAATATTTTGCTCTTCCAAACTGGCTTTAAAATTATTATCTACAATATCAATGGTTCCCTTTTGTTTTAATTTTTTTTTACCAAAACTTGTATCTGATTTTCACTTATAAACCCTCTGAAGCTTTTGTTTGGTAAGCTTTTTGGTAGGAATTGTACCAAAAAATAAATAAATCGTGAAACCGCAAATCGAATCGAAATCGTTGGTTTGGGTCCATGTGGACCGCGATTTTTTACCCTCAAATCGTTTCAAAATGGTTTAATTTAGGTTTCAATTTTCAAAAACCGTATAAAGTCGAACCAACCCGCAAAATATTGTCTGGTTTGAAAAAAAATCAATTTTTGAATATAGTCGTTATCGAATCTCACTCGTCTAATAAAACTCAACAATAACAGTTAATTTTTCAATTTTAATTCGATTTCAATCTCTACTAAACACCCTCGCTCTATTTCTAAGAACATGCCAAAATTGAATTATTATTATTGTTATTATTTTCGTACTCAGGACATGGCATTTTATACAATATTTGCCCCATAAAAAGAGAAAATACAAGAAAAAAGGATATAGTATTGGAGATAATAATTAGTAGATATACCGAGCAAAGATGCCCACAAACCAACCTTTCTAGTGGTTGATTACAGCCCACCACATGCTTCACCCACTCAAGGTTTCCCCAAAATCTTCTCGCCCCACAAAATAATATATGCTTTCATATTAATATCAACTCTATCTGCAATTCAAGTAAGTGTTCTCATTGTGCCTGTAAATTTGTTGGATTTTTTTTTTATAAGATTTTCATTTCCACATATTACTCCATTTCTTTTGTACCATTATTTATTGCCTTAAATCTTGTATATGCAGAATTTGTTCTTCAATTATTGCTATGAGTTGATAGCTCTGCTTTGAGAATCCAAGAAATTCGTGAATTTTTTATTGTCATTTTCAAGAATTGAGAGACCCTTTTGAATTTTGTTTAAGAAGTTATGGTTACTTTGCTGAAAACTCATAACAAGCTTGAATTTTTGCACCCACTTCTTGGGTTTGCAAATAAAGTTAGTGCCTTTGGTTCTTTGAAGCCTCAGAATCAAGACATTAGGTTTGGTTCGAAAAGAGAACATATAAAATTGGGGAAAAGTGTTTGTGTTAACGCCAGTTCTAGTACCCTTTTGGAACTTGTGCCTGAAACTAAGAAGGAAAATCTTGAATTTGAGCTTCCCATGTATGATCCTTCTAAGGGCCTTGTGGTGGATCTGGCAGTTGTGGGTGGTGGCCCTGCAGGACTAGCGATCGCACAGCAAGTTTCAGAAGCTGGGCTATCGGTTTGCTCGATTGATCCTTCACCCAAATTGATTTGGCCCAATAATTATGGTGTTTGGGTTGATGAATTTGAGGCCATGGATTTGTTGGATTGTCTTGACACCACCTGGTCGGGTGCTATGGTTTTCATTGACGACAAGACAACTAAAGATCTTGATAGACCTTATGGGAGGGTAAACAGGAAGCAGCTGAAATCGAAAATGATGCAGAAATGCATTTCGAATGGTGTTAAATTTCATCAAGCCAAGGTTGTGAAAGTAATTCACGAGGAATCAAAATCTTTGTTGATTTGCAATGATGGGGTTACTATTCAGGCTGCTGTAGTTCTTGATGCAACTGGATTTTCCAGATGTCTTGTACAGTATGATAAGCCATATAATCCGGGCTATCAAGTAGCTTACGGGATTTTGGCAGAAGTGGAAGAACACCCTTTTGATGTAAATAAAATGGTGTTCATGGATTGGCGAGACTCGCACCTCAACAATAATAAAGAGCTGAAGGAGAGAAATAGTAAGATTCCAACTTTTCTCTATGCAATGCCATTTTCATCGAAAAGAATATTCCTTGAAGAAACATCCCTTGTAGCTCGTCCTGGAGTACCTATGGATGATATCAAGGAAAGAATGGTAGCTCGGTTGAGTCACTTAGGTATAAAAGTTAAAAGCATTGAAGAGGATGAGCATTGTGTAATTCCAATGGGGGGGCCTCTTCCAGTGTTACCTCAAAGAGTGGTTGGGATTGGCGGTACAGCTGGAATGGTTCACCCATCGACTGGATATATGGTGGCGAGGACTCTGGCTGCAGCTCCAATTGTCGCCAATGCAATAGTTAAATACCTAGGCTCTGAGAGAAGCCTTTTGGGTTCGGAATTGTCTTCAGAAGTTTGGAAAGATTTGTGGCCAATAGAAAGGAGACGCCAAAGAGAGTTCTTTTGTTTTGGTATGGATATTCTTCTCAAGCTTGATTTACAAGCCACCCGAAGGTTTTTTAATGCTTTTTTCGACTTGGAACCTCGTTATTGGCATGGATTCTTGTCATCTCGGCTATTTCTTCCAGATCTCATACTTTTTGGACTCTCTCTTTTTGCTCATGCCAACAATACTTCTAGGATAGAGATCATGGCGAAAGGCACTGTTCCTTTGGTAAAGATGATCAACAATTTAGTACAGGATAAAGACTGAGAACCCACAATTTCCATTCCCTGTAAGTCAACCCAAGGTGCGGTATCTGTTTATTGTTTTGACCTTATGCAATATGAGTTAGCCGTTTTTATGGTATACTTTTTTGAAATTCCGCTTTCTGGGTTAGGGATTAAGTTGATTGAACCTATCATTGTACATAACTGCAGAACATATGATCATGTCTTTCCATACAGAAGTGTAATTTTGTACCGGTTAAATCCATTGGTATCATTTCGATAAGCCGTTAATTTCATTCTCTTCCTGCTTTGTCTACTGGATTTTCTCTACTTCAAATGTTCATCGTGTCTCTATTATTTCTATACAATCCTAGAACTGGTTCATGGGTGGAGGGAGGGTGATCCAGTGGGGGCAGTGGAAATTTTTCCTTTTCTCCATTTTCATAGAGCAGATTTTCATGATTATAGCAATAATCTGGTGTACATTTGAAAACTACCAGACAACCTGGCAAGACAATAAGCAATCACACAAAAATTGGCTGTAGCCCTAGAATATTTCCTTTTCAATGTAGCAATAACTAAAAATTGGCATGTATATTGCATATATTGTCTTTTTCAACACTTTTCTTTAGTATTATAAAACTCATTACACAGATATACTAATCCTACCATATGGAAAATTGGAAATACATTCTAGTTACACTTAACCAAGAATTCTCTCCCCAGAAAATGGTAAGAGGATTAATCATCTTTATCCAATATCAATCTCGTAATGAAAGACATTACACCCTTGTTTGATGGGGATTAAAATCATATTTTTAGTAGATTTTGATAAAAGTTAATGAAATATGTGCTGGAATAGTGGTGGGTCCCATGAAATATGATGTTAAAACTAATTGTTGATTTTGATTTAGATTAAAATTTAGATTTTAATGCGGATCAAACAGGGGCTAAAGGCTTGTTCACTGTCAAAAGAAAGATCTTGGATTTGACGATCTCTGTACTTCACTCCCTTCTTCTCAGCATATCCATCCATAATACTACTGTATGGCCTTGGTTTTGTTTTGTTTTGTTTTGTTTTGTTTTGTTTTTTTTAATGTAATTAAATCTTGCCCGTTGCTCGATTAATTTCTGGCTTTGCCCCTGACTGGGTTGGTTATAGTAAAAATCAATGACTAGGGAATTAAACAAATAGGCTGATTAAACATGCACATCACTTCAATACCACAAAATGAGTATAACAAAAATAGGAAATTATTTTGATCGTGGATAAACAGAAAAATATGTCTGTACCATAGTAAGGGCAAGGGCAAAAATTGCACCTACAAAAGCCAAGACAGTCCAAGGACTGCTGAAATGGTTGTGCATCGATTCAGATATCCAAACTCGGCAATTATTCCTCCAATGCTTTTCAATCTGGCTCGTAACCTCTGCATATGCACGAGGATCAGGTACCAAATCATTAGCTATCTCGTTAAAGAGTGTGGCCAAGTGGTCGTCACTGCCTAGATTGTTGACAAGAATTCTCTTCTTTCGGAGCTCTCTAACGTCACTGGCACGATCAATGAGTGAATCCATTAGCCAAATGTATGACGTAATGTGCGAATCAGAAGGGCCATTAGGACTCATTTCATAAGCCACCAAGTTTAATAGCAAAGGTTTTGTTGAATCATCAACCACCAAAGGAGGAAGCGTCATAGTTCCATAAACAAGGTGATCTTTGAAATCTACGTCAGTAACATGATGAGTTTTACTTGCTTTGAAATAAATTCCTGCTGCTTCGAGCTCTGTTACCGAACCATAGGAATGCCATAATTCTGGTTTTCCCTCTGTTCGACGAGGGCGGAATTTATTAACAAGTTTCTTGACCGCATAACATGTGTCTTTAGGAGTAGTTGGCCGGCTTTCATCTGATATTCCCTTTTTTTCATGAGGGCGGAATTGATTAACAAATTTCTTGACCGCATTACATGTGTCTTTAGGAATAGATGGCCGAGTGTCTTTAGGAGCAAGCCGCCCAGTGCGGTGTCTCCACATTAGGTCTAGAAGGTGAGGGCTTTCATCTAATTGTAATTCTGATTTTCCCTTTTTTTCATGAGGGCAGAATTTATTAACAAATTTCTTGACCTCATTAGTGCATGAAGTTTCTTCAGGTGGCATTATACTTGTGGCAAGGTCAAGGAATTCCGGAATCAAATTTGTCTGCGATTCCTTACTTTCGAACCTGAAATTCAACAAAACTTTCAGTACTAGTAAAGGAATTTGATTCTCTAGCAAGAACAAGTCCCTCCACACATATGCAATGATGTAACTCTTCATTGTGAGTAGTTGATCTTCTTCTTTTGGTTGTTTGTTTGTGAAGATGCACATAAACTGAAGCACAAAGCAGGCATCAAGAAACATCATTTTGGCGAACGATTCATGGTCATACTCTGTAGTTGAGTCTTCCTCGTAGAATTCACGGGCACTTTCAGCCACGTTCGCCACCTCTTCATATAACTGATCGATCGATACTTGATCACCACATGCACGGTGGAATTTATTTGCGAATGTAATTTTTAGCTTCTCCAATGCTTTGAGATCTTCTTTTTTATGATGATAAGGGCCTATTGAAACTATGAGAGGATCATAACAATTTTTGTTGGATACAACCTTACGCAGCATTGATGGAACCTTTCCTATTCGCCGTTTATCCCTTGTGTCTTCAACATGGTTCTTTATATCGATTAACCACTCATCCCCTCCAATTTTGTCGCAAGCATGATATTGCGTCTGCACATATGTTTGGAAATTTAGGTAAAGTGCAGTGTGTGTTGATTCTATAATTTGAATAAATATGATATAATACAATTGTACACGAAAATGGTACACGTGTTAAGACTCGATGAACCAACCAACATCACGCAAGGCTTATAGGCCGTTAACACGTTGTTTAATTTGATGATAGGATGGTGAAAGTCGAACAAAATAAATTCGAGTTTTGGTGGAGAATTATTGCATATACGAGATTCCAATGAAATTAGATTTAGAACTTGACGAGAGTATTTTTATCCCAACATATTATTTTCTCGTATAACTTAATTTATATCCAAGTCTCTCATGAAAGAATAATTTATGATTACTTTTTTTTTTTTTATGTAACAACAGATTATTTAATAAGCAATAATGATTTAACATTAATTAGCAAGTAGTAAAATGTTGCTATACTAACAATCAGACATTATGAGAAGCAATGTAATGTAAAAAAATAAAGTAACAAAATGTTGCTATATTAACAATCAGACATTATGAGAAGCAATATAATGTAAAAAAAAAGTAACAAAAATTTAAGAAAAATGTTACCATTCGAGCCCAAGGTAAGGCTTCCATTTTTATGTTGTCCATAGACTTGGGGAAATATAGTGTTGGAGTACTAAGAAAAATATGTTTTGTTATTGTATGACATATGAAACAGTCTTGTATTTATACCTGTCAAAAGACGAAGGGAATCTCTTAGACAAACTTTATTTTGAGCAAATTATAAGCATAGAATAATTTTACATAGTAAAGACTATGCTTTTCAGAAAGAATTTTTTATTTCCAGCCATATTGAGTTATAATTTTGCCTCTTCTTCTTTTGCTTCTCTTCTCCTCTTTTAGAGTATGAAATTGTATTCTCTTACGTACACTCTAAAGTTGAGCAAGATTACAAATTCAAGCAATTTATAATTTGACCAGAATTGAACAAACCATAAACTACCAAGATATGAATGAGTTTGACGTAGAACACATGATTGAATGGATTGAAGAAGAATTGGATTGAAAATGAAAAGGGTAATAGTGTAGGTGTGGCAATCGAGCTTCGGCTTGGATCCATAATACCATTTCAAAAGGAGAATTATGAAACGAATAGAATTCACGTTTATGTCGTGACGTATGATAGATTTTGGTCATTCGAGTTCGTTTAGGACTGGAAAATTGCTTTTAAAATTTTAGTTCTATTTTTGTCATTTAGTTTATTTTCGAATTCTTTGCAATTTTAGATTGTTTAAACTAGGTTTTCATGTAAACCCTTATAAATAAAAATGTCAATTCGTCGTCTTTGATTATCTTACATTAATATAATTTCGTGAGTTTATTTTTTCTTTAATTTGGTGGATTCAAACATCGGGTTCTTAAATTTTCGCTTGAATTCCTTGTTTCGCGCCGCTTCAGAGCTTAAGATACATTATTATGGTAACTTGCTAGTAGATTTCACGAGGAATTGTAACACGGTCATACAACGAATGGCAATACTCAAAGTCCGAATGAGCAAATAAGTTCCATTACACATTGTCTAAAAGGATTATTGACTTGATTTCTCGATGAGTTTCAGTACAATAATAAAGTTCGGCTTGATCATCAAAAAATATTAAGGTGTTTGCAAACATCTCTTGTTAAAATTCATTTTAACTTCACTATTTGAAAATTCGATCATGAAATCTTGTGTTATATATAATTGATTACAATCATATTATAAACTTTTACATGTATCACATGTGAATGCTAGGGTTGTGTAGAACACAAATAGAACAATTTTAAACAACTTTAACAAGTTTAGAATTGTTCTATGATTTGTGCCCACTTGGTGCCTTTTTTGCAGCATCACAAGTTTAGAAATATTTACAAAACGCGAGGAATCAAACACAATAGACACACCAAGCAAGGCGTGAAACTGAAAGTTATTATAATATCTTGATAGATTAGAGGTTTTTTTTTTTTTTTTTTTTTCCTCTCCCGTGGGGATTAAAATCTGATTTTCAATAGATTTTAATAAAAGTTGATAATATGCGTGGTTGAAAAGTTGTGGTCCCATTAAAATATGTAAATTATTTGTTGGCTTTGATTTAGCCACAAGTATAGGGTAGCATAGATAAATAATAAAATATATCTAAAAGTCTGAATTATCATTTTCACGAGAATTGCATATTCCTCTTAATATTAACTCTAACAGAAATAGCAAAATGGTATGGTGATTATGATTTCAAATTTAAATTCTATATATAATTAAATATAAAGCGTTAAACTAAACTACGAAGCGTTTATGAACATTCTTTTAATTAATATTGCTAGTATTTTTCCCTATATTCTTCCATTTTAATATCAACCCAAGTAATTGATAATACCTCCACGATCAATATTTTTTTATTTAATAATCTCTCTCGAGTAATATTAAATATATTCTCACATATAACTCTATTATACATGAAGAATGCGAATATATGAAAATGGATTAAAGTTCAAGAACATCTATAATAAGATCAAGCAAAGCATATCGGTGTGTGTATATATAAAGAATTGTGCACAAATCACAATATTCCACGTAAAAGTTGACTTAAATTAGGAAACAATTTTTTTCGTCCCTACAACGGATCGCATGGTATTCACCTTGAACACGTCGGAGATAAATTTTCTCTTCTCGTGTGTGCGTAATATAAACCTTGCCATCGCATGGTTTAATGATTTCCTTCCCATTCAAGTTGGTCCCTGAATTTTCCTATTTGTTTAGCTCAAGTTCCTTCCTATTTGCATCATGGGTCCCCCGTCTTTCAATACTTATAACTTAATCCCCATATTCCGTTATTTGTTCCTTTTTAGTCGTTATCATTCGATTCTGCTCCCTTTTATCATACATCATCCAACATCGAATCTTTCTTAAAATTATCAATATACAACCAAAATTAAGTATCAAAACAATAAAAGTACTCCTAAAGGTCTGTTTTCAATTGCCAATACATGTTAGACTTATCATACGTAATTAGAGACGATATTCAACATAATGGCGAATAAATCATTCCTTTAAATTAAGATATATTATTGTGTTAACTTGCTCACGAGAAATTGTAACATGGTCGTACAACGAATGTCGGTACTCAGAGTTTGAATGAGCAAATAAGTTCCATTACACATTGTCTAAAAGGATGATTGACTTGATTTCTCGATGAGTTTTAGTACAATAATAAAGTTCGACTTGATCATTGAAAAATATGAAGGTGTTTGCAAAAATCTCTTGGTAAAATTCATTTTAACTTCACTATTTGAAAATTCGATCATAAAATCTTGTGTTCAATAAAATTGATTACAATCATATTATAAACTTTACATGTATCACATGCGAATCCTAGTGTTGTGTATAACACAAACAGAACAATTTTAAACAACTTTAACAAGCTTAGAATTGTCTTATGATTTGTGCCCACTAGGTGCTTTTTTGCAACATCACAAGTTTTGGAAATATTAACATGCTAAACACGAGGAATCAAACACAATTGACACACCAAGCAATTTGTGAAACTGAAAGTTATTATAATATCTTGATAGATTAGGGGTTTTTTTTTTTTTTTGTCATTATGGTCGCTCTTTAGCATTTTGTCAAGATAATAGAAAAGGGCATTGCTACATGTACTGATGTACATCAAATTTTACATAATGTGTTACATATTGCTACATGTTATTTTATCATTTGTCAGTTAAAAACAAAGTCAACTTTTTCATCTAATCTTTTTCCTCTACATCATTTTATGCAATCCATTATGTACCATTTTTATGTTCAAGTAGCATAATCCAATTAGTAATAATATTAATTATATTCTGTTTGGTGGGAACTAAATTAGATTTTCAATAGATTCCAATAAAAGTTGACAATATGAGTGGTTGAAAAGTTGTAGTCCCATTAAAATATGTAATTAAAATTAATTGTTGGCTTTGATTTAGCCACAAGTATAGGGTAGCATAGATAAATGATAAAGTAGATCTTAGAGTTCGAATTATCATTTTCACGAGGACAACATATTCCTCTTAATATTAACTCTAACCGAAATGGCAAAATGGTTTGGTAATTGTGATTTCAAATTTAAATTCTATAAATAATTAAATATAAAGTGTTAAACTAAACTACGAAGCCTTAATGAACATTCTTTTAATTAAAATCACTAGTATTTTTTTCCTATATTCTTCCATTTTAATATCAACCCAAAGTAATTGATAATACTTACTCCACGATCAATATTTTTTTATTTAATAATCTCTCTCAAGTAATGTTAAATATATTCCCACATATAACTCTATTATACATGAAAAATGCAAATATATGAAAATGGATTAAAGTTCAAGAACATCAATAATAAGATCATGCAAAGCATATCTGTGTGCGCGCGCGCAAGTTGGCTTAAATTGGGAAACAATTTTTTTTTCCCTACAACGGATCACGTGGTGTTCACCTTGAACACGTTGGAGATAAATTTTCTCTTCTCGTGTGTGCGTAATATAAACCTTGCCATCGCATTCAAGTTGGTCCCTGAGTTTTCCTATTTGTTTAGCTCAAGTTCCTTCCCATTTGCATCGTGAGTTCCCCATCTTTCAATTATTTATAACTTAATCCCCATATTCTGTTATTTGTTCCTTTTTAGTCGTTATCATTCGATTCTGCTCCCTTTTTTCATACATCATCCAACATCGATTTTTTCTTAAAATTATCAATATACAACCAAAATTAAGTATCAAAACAATAAAAGTACTCCCAAAGGTCTGTTTTCAATTGTCAATATATGTTGGACTTATCATATGTAATTAGAGACGATACTCAACAAAATGGCGAATAAATCATTCCTTTAAATTTAACTTGGAAAAGCGAAATTTTCTTCCTTAAGAATTTTATTAACGCACTCTTTTCGATGAAAAAACCTAAAAAGTAGTTTTTTTTAACCAAATGTCTATTTATATATATTCTTCTAAATAGAACCGTGAATAATACATGATTTTTGTTTTGTGGTTGCAAGCGTTCAAAGTAACTTCTATACTATCAAATTAATTAAGTAGTTTTTTTTTTCACTTAATATAAAACTAGTTTTCGTCCGTGCGACGCACATGTTTTGTTTTTCTTGAGGATATGTTAGTGTTGCATGAAGTAGCAAGTAATTATTATGCTCCATTTGAAGCATTCCACCTTTTACTTTTACTTTTCTGTTCAAGATCTTGCCATATGTTATTTTCATTTAATTGGTAGCCATCATTATTCCAATGAGACAAAAGGTATTTATGTCTTCTGATCAATCTCTGAAATTTTCGCAAATACAACGTTTAACAATTTCATTTACCTTGTAGTTATAGTTTTCATTCACAGGTTGATAACAATTAGCCATGGGATTAGGATCCAAACCCAATTTCTCAAAACACGTTTCCCATTTAGTATAGTTCCTTTGGTAGACCAGACTTTCAATGCATTAGATAATTGGAAAGTGCTCATTCTGCATCGCTTTTTAATTAAGAAAGACAGTAAAAAAGAAGTATAAAAAACTCTACATTAGAAAAACGAAAAAAGCCTGGAAAAATTCCTTCAACCAAAATTACATCCTCTGTTGATAACACGAGACTACAATGTTAGAATTCAAGATTGCAATGAGTTATACAACGCATGCTTGGCTAAACCTAATCCAAATTAGAAATAAGTTACATATTTTTTCAAGGTTACTCAAACATGATCTGTGCTAATAGCAGCATATGTATACCATGCCGCAGAAACATAGTTTAACAGAACTATCAGAAACTTCCTGAATAGAGCAGCAAAAACAATATGAAGCGGTTAATTTCCTAATTCTTTTTTGTTCAAAGCCTATCTCACATATTACTAATCTTTAATTTAAATACTAGAAAGAGGTTCTTACCACATTAGGCCAGAGATCAATCGCACATGCCTCTACAGTGTCAAGTAAACATTCATATTGGCCATGCTGCAAACAAAACCAGAATCATATATAACTGATATAAGTGGAGACAAAAAGAACACTATCGGCATAAGTATTCAGTCCAAATTCAAAAGTTATCTTATTTATAAGGGAAAAAAAGCATGGACCTTTGGAAGATATGAGAAGATGCCCACTCTTGAAAATCTGTGAACATCAGCACAAGTTGAAAATTACACAGATTGATAACAAACCACACATCATAGGCACTAAAATTGAAGTCCCGATAATTACGTAAACCCAATTATTTCAGAAACTCAAAAAGGGCAAAATTTTCAACAAAAATTCAGCGACAGTGTTCAGCTTAGTTTCAAAAATACTTCAACAAATTTGACTTCCATAGACTCTTCTCTATTTTGTTCCCCCTTTGAACTAAAATTCAAAAAAGTTGAGAGAAAGAAACAACAAGAATAACAAGTTTACCGTATTTGAATTTCCAATGCGAGGGCATCCAAATGCGGCAAGAGAAGCCGACATTTTCCTCTGCCTTATCACAATCAAGTCGACGTCTGAAGACAACGGGACTGAAACTGAGTCCACTCCCAATACTCTAAAAAAAAAGCATCATTCAAGAGCCTCCTACCGTTGTCCCCTCTCTCTCTCTTCACAGCCATGAAGGCACTGGACATTGTTGAAAATTTTGACAGATCGATTGGTAAAGGTTTCAAACTTTCTTTTAGTTCTTCGTATTTATTGTTCAATTTGTATTCTCATAATTTCAAAGAAGTAATTAGCTCGTGAAAAGAGAACTAAAGAAACATTACAAGTATTAACTGAAGACAACTGAGAGGTAAGAGAAAAATCACTATACAAGAGGTTGAATGAATTACAAAAAAAAATTATACTTCCTTCACTATTAAGAGGATTGGTCACAAAAAATGCGATTGAAGAAAGCCAAGGCCAACGACTTCATTTCAGAATTATGATTCTAAAAATGTTTGCTATGTCACTAAATTATTATTTTCAGATCATGAGACCTTATCTAAAACTGGGTATACAATCCGATAATGTAGCATGCTATGTAATAGAGTATTAGGAGCTGAACCATACCATCACGTGAGAGAGTTTTTCCTCCAATTTTCAGCACTTGAAAAGCCTCTCCTGCATTGATTAGAGGACTGACACTTGATCCAGAAGGAGAAGTTAATGTTAAATTTGTCGAACCAGAAAGAGGCCACTGGTTTGCAAAGACAACACCACCAGCTGGAGTTACACTAAGGTTATTGTAATAAGTTATCCCATTTATGGTTATGTTCAACATTCTTGAGCTCATTGAAACATGATCATCCGCAATATAAAGTGCGATGTAGTATGTCCAGTTAGGGAGAGATGCTGGAGGCCACATTAAGACCTGGGTTTCTGGCTGACCTTTTGTCAGCCGTGTCTGAAATACTCTCTCTAGGGGTAGATTCCAGATACCAGAAACAGAAACATTTTCAGAAGTCAATGCGGGAGAATTACTCTCTCCAAATGGTGCCCAATAACAATCAAATAGGTCGTAAGGGTATCTGTTTTTGGGCATGGTTATAGTTAGCTAATTGGCAGAATGAATAAAATACTCTATAACAAATATTATGATGATAAAAGAACATTCTTTTTACCAGTATAAAAAATGGGCGTTAAGCAAGATTCCATAATTATTACATTTTTGAGTTTATTCTTTCTCGAAACATAAAAACTTCTAACATTATCGTGAAGCAAGACAAAAATATTTTTTTGTCTTTGAGCTAAGTTTTTGTCTTTGAGCTAAGTATGAAAAGTGGCTACCAGCTAGGCAGTTACAAGTTTTAACCAAAATTTGGAGGGAAAGACTCCAAAGATTCCAAATTATGATATGAATCAATACAAGAGAAGCAATACACACACATTTAAGCAAAATTTTAAGGGGAAAGACAATCCAAGGAGTCCTAATTAAACAAGTACTAAATGACTAATGTCCAAAGAATCCAAGATTTGCCCCTAATTTCTCTACTTTTCAAGCACTCGTTTTAAGATATGCAAATTCCATAGAAGCAAGAAGTTCATAAATCAACAAAATCAATTACATCAAAAGCTCACCTTATACACGTTCCCCAGAGCCCAAAACTGTGTCTTGCAACTAAACTCAAAGCATAAGTATTAAAATCTGAGGAATTGTACAATTGATCCCACAAAATTAAAACCTCCAGGGCAGAAGTAAAAGGGTCTGGAAGAGTAAACTTTCTGCATGACAGTGCTCAAGACCAGACAATAACTGTTTATCATTTAACCTGTAACTAAGTCAATCAGATCTTAGTATATACATAAAAGAAAATTAACTAATTCTCAAGAAGAGGGGACAAAAATAACAACTGTTAGCATTTTCAGATAATCAACATGAACTCTGTAGGCGTTCTCAAATTCTCCTCTTCTCTTCTTCGTGAAAAAAAAAATGTAATATGCTTCAAAATATTATAAAATATTCATTTTTTTTCTGCTCAGGTATCATCTAAGATTCTAAACCATCAGATGTGCACATCACCATTGTAATAAAAATTAGATTGTTCTAATCCAATATGCTCACTGAAAGAAAAATATATCCTTTCACATAAATATCCAAACTTGTGCTTTTTTTTTTTTGAAAGGTAAATATCCAAACTTGTGCTTCACTGAACTTGATGTCTGGGCAAGATAATAGCCCTAAGATATCATGTTCCATGTACTCAAACCCGAGATATATGCTGCATGATAATCGAGAGGTAATTAATCCTTCCAACTTTATAATATTTGGATGGTCAAGCCAGCGAAGAATCATTATTTCTCGAGCCATGAAACGAACACTTTCTGATTCAAAATTGTCAAATCGCACAACTATTTTCCCACTTTCTAAGTCACGAGCTTGGAATACAGAGCTGTATGTACCCTGACCAATATGTTTGAAAGATCAAACAAAATAACAATAACTTGTTTATCAGTTGAAAAGCCGATCTTAACAATGAAAATTTGAGGTTTTGTAACAAAAATGGTGCATATAGAAAGGTTTAAGTAAGAGAATAGATCATAGAAACTTTTGTTCGCACTGTATCACATAAAGTAGTTGGTTAAATATACAAATTACAAGCAGAAAACATAAGCAAACATTACATAAATATACAAAATATAGGAACTGCTTTAACTTGCTTCAGAGATCAAATTAGCACAAAATATCAGTACATACGTCCAACATTTCGCTAGCTTCAAGCTTTGATTTTTCCTGACCTTAACACAATTGCATTAATGACAGGGGTATCAAAATCAGCAGATACAGAGATCCAGATACTTTTGCTTCACTTTTATCATCCTTCTAATCATAGAGAAAAATACTGGGACGTTTAATCTGTAAGTACCTATTTTAATGAACAAGCTCTTAATATTGCTCCAAAATTAGTTCATTGGAAATCATATGTCAATCATAGCAGTATTTTTTTCCAATTTTCTGATTGGACAAAGGAGCAAATTCTATAGCTCTATAAATTAATTAATGGATGCTTAGAAACTATCACACCATATGCTTATGCAATTAGTCATCCTGTGGATTTTGGTTATTACGGAGGCGAAAACCCGGTGGCGAACGAAGAGCGGAAAATAGAAGGCCGATGGGCGAGTGCAATTCTTATGTTAAGCAAATGTACAAAAAAATGTCAAACTATCAAAATTAAAACCTAAATAATCACGATTTTTAATTATATTCACTGTAATCCAAGAAGAAAATGGAAAAAAAAAAAATCCATTTCAAACACAATAGAATTATCCATCTGATGCACTCCATTTATAACTGTAAAAATGCATAAAAGAATTGGGAATTAAATAGTAATTCGATTCTCCTCTAAAAAAAATAGCGACAAAATAAAGGAAACAGAGACACCGACCTGGGTTTGCTCATTTAGAGACTCTACTTTTCCAGAAGATTTATTATGATCGGAAGTAGAGCTGGAGGACTGGGTTCCGGGCAATTCCGCCATTGGAGATTCTTGGTCTCGGGCTCCTAGATGTAAAATATTTGGGATTGTTTAACAATTGCTTGGAAGACATGTTTGGAATATAGGGTGGGTTAGGGCTACCTAAATTCAGTCGGTGAATGCACAAATCTGATGATTCTCTTTCTGATTTTTCATATAGGAGATATTTATCAGAACCAGATAATGAACAGTAAGTGCGAAAACGAAGGTGCGGAAATGAACAATACACGCCCCCATCCCCTCTTTTATGCGCCATGGAGAGACGTTCCGTGGCACGGGGAGTTTTTTTTTTTTTTTTTTACACAATTGTGGGAAATTTCATTTACATAATATTCTTAATATTCAAATATTTTTTTTTTCATTTAAAAATAAAAACAAACTAATTTTATAACTAAACATACTACACATAATCTTACCAATAAAAATAAAAACAATAATAATCATGTAATAATACCCACTTCTCTTCTCTACTTTGAATATGATTTCTATAAATATATATAATTTTCTCTACCCACCGCCTTAAATGCAAAGAAGAAGACAAAAAAAAAAAAAAAAAAAAACCTCAGTGGGAGGTTATTTATTTTTATTTTTTTACACAACTGTGGAAAAAAATATTCCTTAGTAATAAAAATAAGTAATAGCACACGGGGAGACGTTTCTAATGTAAATTTGTTTTTTTTTTTCCAATTGGTTATTATTGGTTATATATTTGATTTAATGTAAATTAAAAAGTTGATTGTGTGTATTATTATTTGAATACTTTTACAACATAGATTTATTGTAGAATGATATATTACTTATTAATTGGATAAAAAATTCGTAAGGTAAATTGGAGGTAGCAATTGCATTGGGAATTTATTACGATAAAGTATTATGTAAGTATTTTATTTGATGTAAGAAAGATAGGTGTGTGACTAAATGGTAATATGTAAAACAAAAATTAAAGTTTAGCATTTTCAATAGGACAAATTAAAATTTAAATAAAATTTTGATGACAATTTAAGAAATTTAATGTATTGTAGTTGTAAATTTGGTAGGTGGATTGTGAATATTATTTAATGTTTTTTGGAATTTGTTCAAAAAAAAAAAAAAAAATCCATTGCAATCTCCTCGTGCGCACACGGGCAATTTGATGTTATCTGTGCGCGCACAGGGAGAAACTAACTCCCCGTGTCAATCAAATAACAAATAAAAAAAATGACAAAGCCAATTAATATATTTACATTCAATGCAGTGGGCCCGTATTGATTGATGTTGAATTTCTTTTAGTTGAAGAAAGATAAAATGGAACACGCATCAAAAGAATGGAACAAAGGTCGGAAAATTAGGTGGATATTTATTGGTCATAAAATATATGACAGATGAACAACAGTAAACCAACCGGTGTCAATCAAATAACAAATAAAAACAAATGACAAAGCCAATTGATATATTTACATTCAATGCAGTAGACCCATATTGATTGATGTTGAATTTCTTTTAGTTGAAGAAAGATAAAATGGAACACGCATCTAAAGAATAAAGAATTTCAGTCAACAAAATCGGTCAGATGAACAATAAATCAACTGGTGCAAAAATCCAATTGATATTTACATTAAATAAAGCAAAATGCAGTCGGCCGTATTGATTGTCTCGGTCAACAAAATCTATCGAACGAACAGTACAAAACCGATTCGAGTGTGAAAGAGAGGGCACGAGATGAACAATGAAATTTGGATCCTCTCTTTTAAAAGAAGAAGGATATTATATCCAGATATGTTTAAAAACTTCGGCAGGAGCAATTGAAATTGGGCTACCCACAAAAGGCGCTGGTCGTGTGCATAACGTCATTGAAAGTTAATGAGAGTCACGTGTTCGTTGAGAGTTCGAACAAGGACAACATTTTGCCATCGTTAATAGTTTCTACCACAAGTTGTAACGATGACGACATGAATTAGAATGAGAATACCAAGAAATATTAGCATGTATTAGTACCTAGCCAGCCCCCGCGGCAGCCCGTGTTGGGGCCGTTGAAAATTTCAGACGACCGTCGGGCAAGGGTTGGGAGTTGGGAAAAAGATGAAGGACAGAAGAAAGAGGAGACGCTGCTGGGCTGGAGCCTAGACGGGGGAGCTGGAGTTTTCAAAATTTTTGGGCCTCATTTTTTTTAAAAAAAGGCTCAATTTTTTAGCCTAATCCATGGCCGGTTTTTCTATCCATTTAACAAAACTAAATAAAAGGAATCGATCCAATCCAATTTCCAAATATCCATTCTCATTTCTTCTAAGGAGTGGATGACGTCGCGACGACTACGAGGACGATTGTTGGCGAAATTAATTTGGGCGAAATTATTTTGAGGACTGAGGAGGACGGTGGAGGCTGCCGGCTGGTGTGGTGGTTGGAGAGTAGAAATGTGATTGTGAGTTTTTGGGCTGGAGTAGAGGCTGGGCTGTGGTGAGTGGAGGCTGGAGCAGCGGAGCTTCCGCCTTATTTCCGGGTCCGCCTGCGTTTTTTGCTAGGCTTCTCCGCGCCTGTGAGTTTGTGACTGTGAGTTTTTGGGCTTTCTGGAGGCTGGGCTGGGCTATAGGTTGGAGCGGATAGGATGGAGCTTCCGCCTTAGTCTGGCGCTGGACGGGCAGACTTGAGTTTTTAGGCTGGGCTAGTGGAGGTATCATGTATGTTATGTATGTATATTGTATAATGTATTTGAATTTGCCAATTTCCTATTTACTATTTGCTATTAATGATGAAGATGTTTGGTTCAATTAAATCATTAACCATGTCCACGTGTACACTGTTTTTAATCAATTTTGAATTGAAAAATAATTTGGGGGCATTTTGCAGATTATGGAGTGATTTTTTTAACTGAAACGAAAGTCCATACCCAGTTCTTTGTTCTCTAGTTGTGCATCTAGTCCCGCCACTGATTCTAGCTGAGCACAAGAGTTAGTAAATAACGCAAAGAAGTCTCGGCCTCAATTCAATGTAGATAATCTTGTATCTAATCCAGGGAAACGCCTCCTATTGAATCATACAATCATAATATTAGAGATGATGTTAGGATGACATACTTGGAGAAAAGTCCTTGTCAACCATATGGACATGACTTTCCAAGAAGACGGATATAGAATGATAATAGGTGTTTTCGAAAAGAGTGGTTCTCTGAATTTCATTGGTTGGAGTACAATATAGAAAATGATTCTGTGTATTGTTTGCATTGCTACTTGTTCAAACCCGATGAGGGGGTCAAGGAGGTGAACATGTATTCACTCAAACCGGCTTTAGACATTGGAAGCACAAAAAGACATTAAAAGATCACGTCGATCTCTTTGATAGTCCTCATAATCAAGCTTTTACAAAGTGTACAAACTTGATGAATCAATAGAGAGCATTTCCTATGTTATTTCTAGCCAAAATAGTAGTCAACAAAAAAGTTATAGGATGAGATTGACTGCGGTGCTAGATTGTACTAGACTCCTTGATGCAATGATTGTCATTTCGTGGTCATGATGAATTGAAATAGTTTCTGAATAGAGGAAATCTAGTTAAGCTACTAAGCTGGTATGAAGATCGTTGTTAAGAAGTTAAAGAAGTACTATTTAGTAATGCTCCTGAAAATGACCAAATGACTTCACTAAATATTCAAAAGGATTTGATTAATTATTGTGCAGTGGAGACGACAAAGACTATTATCAATGAGATATGTGATTCTTTATTTTCAATTTTGGTTGACGAGGTTCGTGATAATCCTATAAAAGAACAAATGACAATTGTTTTGAGATTTCTTGACAAAAATGGGCAAGTGAATGAGCGTTTTTTGGGCATCTCCTATGTCGCTGATACTTGTGCCCAATCACTGAAGGATACCACTGATGCAATGTTTTCTACGCATAGACTGAGCATATATAGCTTGCGAGGTCAAGGTTATGATGAAGCAAGCAATATGTCAGGTGAGTTCAATGGCTTGAAAGCTTCTATTCTAAGAGAGAACCCACATGCTATGTATGTTCATTGCTTTGCTTATCAGCTTCAGTTGTCAGTTGTTTCTGTGGAACGTAGGAATTCTATGCTTGGTGATTTTTTTAACATGCTTGTTATTATTGTGAATTTGGTTGGTGCATCATGTAAGCGTGTAGATGTTCTTCGATCAAGTTATCATTCTAATATTTTGGAGAAGCTTCACATTAGGGAACCAGTCAATTTCAAGAAATGAGTTTGGCCCGACCAGGTGATACTAGATGGGGCTCGTATCTATTGACAGTTACTCGTTTCATTGATATGTTTAATGCTATCATAGATGTTCTTGAGAATATATCAGAAGATGGAGTAAATTTAGATAAAAAAAAAATCAATGGTCATAAGACAGATGGACACTATGCAAGATTTTCAGTTTGTGTTTATTCTCCACTTTATGTTTGAAATTCTTGCAATTACAGATGACCTTTCACAAGCTTTACAGAAAAAAGGATCAGAATATTCAAAATGCTATGAGGTTATTGAATATGTGTAAGTGTGTATTGCGGAACATGAGAGACAGTGGTTGGGAAACTCTGTTGAGTAGAGTGATTGAGTTTTGTGTTGATAGACATATTTTAGTGCCCAATTTGGAGGACATTGTAGTAGTGAAAGGTCGACCTAGGTGTGCAGCTCAACAGGTGACTTATTATCATCGCTTTTATATTGATTTGTATTGTCATGTGATTGACTCAATCTTGCAAGAGTTGAATGGTTGTTTTTCAGAAACAACTACTAAGCTCTTTACTTGCATTGCGTGTTTAAGTTCAAAAAATTCATTTGCAGCTTTTGATAATGCTAAATTGCTGCGTCTTGCTCAGCTCTATCCTTTGTACTTCACTGGTGAAGAACTTTTATTACTTAGACCTCAACTTGACAAGTTTCTTATGCTTGTGAGAATGGATGAAACTTTCTTTAACCTCAATACCATATCTTGTGTAGTTCAGAAGTTGGTTGAAACTGGAAGTTACTGTTATTTTCCGTTGGTTTATAGATTGACACCTTGGTTTTGATATTATCTGTGATAACTGCAAGTGTTGAAAATGTATTTTTTGCTATGAATCTAATCAAGAGTGATTTGCACAACAAAATTGGAGATGAATGATTGAATGACAATTTGACGGTTTACGTGGAAAAATATATTTTTGTAAAACTTGAGAATAAAACAATATTACAACGTTTTCAAAATATGAAACCTCGAAGAATGTAGTTGTCTAAATTTACAGTTACAGAGTAGGGTTGTGTTTTTTTTTTTTTAGTATTTTGGGTTGTATTGAAATATATTTTCATATGTATATACTTTTTACGTTTTAGTGCATTTATATATGTATCGAATTATATTTTAGACTATTATGATCGTTGATTGTCTACGGTCAACGGTCAACGGTATCTGCTCTAGCTGGACCAAATTTCTGAATTCACCCCTGAGCACGTAGAAGAGTAGCAGCAACACGAGTTGAGAAAGGTTAAAAAAAAGTTAGAATAATATTACACACTAATCTAATAATCCTATACTTCGGTCGGATTCGTGACTAAATCAAGTTCGATAACTATGCAAAAATTAATGTAATACAGTGGATAAATGAATATCTAATGAGGGATGGTCTAAGTATACACTCCTTACAACGTGCAAGTAAATTCAAGTAGCAAAACCAATTTTGCTTTTGTTTTTATGGTGCACGGCCCGCCGACATTTGTTGATGATGATAAGATGCCAAGACCAAGTCTCCTATTTTTCTTAGGCAACTCTGTTCAAATTGTTTTTGAACTTGTACTTTGTTTTCGACGTCGAAACTCTTAGGTCTTTTGTGTTTGACTGCATAACATCATAAACTTTGTTGGAATTTGCAAACAAAATGCTCCAAGACTAGTCCACTAGCCTTAAAAATAGCGAAGAAAGATTGGTTGGCTTAAGGAATTTTGATGCTTAAAGTCAATTTTGTTTATTTAGAAAAATGTAAATCAAGTCGAGCTTAGTAAAACATGTCCTCATGTTTACAATGGATTGGAGTTATTGAATTAATAAATGAGTTACTAGGTCATTGTTCTTAGCGTAAACTCTATGTACCGAGCAATTGAGATATTGAGTTTTACGCTAATATTTTTAAGCTTCATCGACAGCTTTAGAACGAGCATTGTCGACTTTAATAATATGAAATGTGTCATTGTTGATTTTGACGTAGACTTTAATTAAATCAAAATATGGCTATATATAGTATTGTAGAATAAACTAATGACGGAAAAGAAAAGAAGAAAACAATTTTCTTGTAAATAGAGGTAGCCCAATGCCACAAGGCAAATTGAACACGCCCATCTCAATTGGGTTGGTCAAAATTGAAGAAGCCTCTGCGTTCATGCTCTTTTTTTTTTTTTTTTCCTTTTAATTCCTTGCACGGTTGCACCCCAAGTAGAATATATATATAATCCTTGTCTATCATTGAAATATATACATATACAGAGAGTGAAAGAGAAAAGAGAGAGATATAGAGAGAGAAAGGGAAATGGCAGATTTGTTTATTGAGCAGGCAAAGCAATATTCAGAGACAAGGCCAAGTTATCCACAGGAATTGTTCCAATTCATCGCATCAAAAACTCCATCTCATGATCTTGTTTGGGATGTTGGCACTGGAAGTGGCCAGGCTGCAGTATCTGTGAGTCTTTCTCCTCGAACTGCACAATTTTGAGCTAATTTTGTGTTTTCCTCACAAATTATGATCCGGGACCTAGGTTTTAAGCCCTAATCTCAATTACTCGATGTGATAGTAAAAATCTCAATTTCATTGTATATTGTAGTAGAAAAAGAGACACTTCGAGTGGGTTCAGAATTTTTTTAAAGAATTAAGACTCAGTTTCATTTTATATATCGACTTAATATGAACCTCTGTATTGTTTTTCAGTTGGCAAAGGTCTACAAGAATGTGGTGGGCACAGACACTAGCCAAAAACAACTTGATTTTGCTGCTAAACTTCCAAATGTAAGATACATATGTACATCTCCCAAAATGTCCATTTCTGAGATTGAACACACCATTGCACCACAATCCAGTGTTGATTTAGTGACCATTGCTCAAGCCATGCACTGGTTTGATCTTCCAACTTTCTACGAACAAGTGAAATGGATATTGAAAAAACCCAATGGAGTAATTGCTGCTTGGTGCTACACTGTACCAGAAGTCGACCCACAGATCGACTCTGTGTTTCAAAGATTTTACTCCGTTGACAGTCATCCGTATTGGGAGCAAGAACGGGATTTGGTTGATCTTAAATACAAAACCATTGATTTTCCATTTGAGCCCGTTGGTGGAGTTGATCATACTGGGCCAATTGAATTCAAGGCTAAGAAATTGATGGATTTGGATGGATATTTCACATATATAAGATCATGGTCTGCCTACCAAACTGCCAAAGGAAAGGGTGTGGAGCTATTGACAGATGCTGTTTTAGAAGATTTTAAGGTTGCTTGGAATGCTGATGGGAAAAGCCAAAAGACTGTCACTTTTCCTGTTTATTTGAGGATTGGCAAAGTTGGGTTATCAAATTGAAAGACTAGTCTGTCTCTCATGAATAAAATTTGATAGAGAACGACATCCTTGTAATAGTGTGTTACTTCGATGAGTATTTCAATGTTCAAATAAAATAAGTTCCTAAAATTAGAAACGGAAGGCCAACTCAATGCCAACCAGATCTATATACTCGATTGCAATGGCAATTAACAGATTGTAAACATCTGCATTTATCAAAATGCTTCCTCTTCGTGCTAGTTTTATTAACCACCGACTTTTAACTATATATACTCAACAGGCAGCCTTCTATATTTATTGTAAGAATTCTTGTTATCTTTCTCGGCCGTCAATTTCACAATCAAGTCTTCAAGACATTAAAAGTCAAAGTTAGCTACACAGGTACAAAATATAGAAAATGAAAAAAAAATGCTTAAATTCTCTTTCTTAGCAGCCATTCTTTCGCTGCACGATTATACTCTTTCTTCTCTTCGGCATTCAGAAGTATATGTCAAACTAAGGTCATGCTTGTTTCGAGCTTTTTCAATTCCTTTTCAACGCCCCATGCCAATCCAAATCTGACTCATGGCACAGAATCCCAACATCTAAGCAAGTCTTTCAACCAAGTTGAAGAGAATTTGCTCTGCTGTGTTTAGTTATAATGCAAAAAAATGTCATTAAATATGCATAAGGACGTTGGAGAGCTCACTTCTGCAATATGCAATTCAATTGAAAACTCGACTAAGGAAGCTGAGGATTGTCGAGCGAAGCCTAGTTGAAGTCAACTCAACACACAAGAGGGCATTAAGATAACAATGTCTGATAGGTTAAAAATGTCTTCTTCCTCCTCTCTTCCCGCAAATTAATTTTGAGATCCATTACATGAAAAGGATTCATTTTTCCGTTTAACAAGTGCAAAATTTTTTCTGAAGGACTTACCGAGCAACATTGTAAAATCTGACCCCATTTTATCGTTGAACAATAAAAGCTCGAGTCGCATTTTAACAAAAGGGTACATGTACCCAGAATCGACACACTAACTCAATTATTATTCTAAACAACACTTGTATTGACTAATTTGGTGGGGTTATGATTCTATTCAGGTGGTTCACAATAAAAATGGTTACATATATGTTAGAGCGTAAGATCTAGATACAATTTAGTGGTACTCTCGAACTTACATTATCTCCTTATCTTAAAAATAAGTACAAGAAAGTAAACCCATTTAAACACTCTATTAAAGTCATAAATTGACTCGACTCGACTCGACATTTATTCATAACCCACATGGAATCCACTTCAAATGATAGACCATATAGATGGTGTTTGGTGTTGATTAAAATTAAATTTTTGGTAGATTGTGATAAAAGTTTTTGAAATGTGTGGTTGAAAAGTTGTGGGACCCATGAAAGATATGGTTAATATTGATTGTTTGATTTTGACTTGTATTAAAATAAGATTTTAATCTAGACGAAACAGGGACATAATACTATCCATATTATTATTATCCTCCTATTAAAGGAGAAGCACTGAAAGGTAAAAAAATATTTACAAAGTGCTAAAATTGTAGTTTTGTGTTTCTCCATAAATATTTACGGGAAAATTTCATGAATCGGGTATTTATTATCTATCACCAAATCAATATTCTGGCCTCAAGTTTAAATATTGCAAAAATCAGGTTTTTCGTTAATTAATTAATTATATTTCACAATTATTCTGTTAAATTACATTTCTTAAATTAAGCGTGTAGTTAGGATTCCCAAAAATACCAAATCACCTCCCTAAAATACAAATTCAGCTTAAGCCTTGACGAAGTTCCATCATGTTGACAAAATCGATGGCAATACAAACGAGATTTTCGGTCACAAATCGAAGGTCGTCATCTCCAGTCATAGAGTTCCATCCTGTTGACAATTGACGGCAGTATAAATGAGATTTCCAATCACAAATCGAGGGTTGTCATCTCCGGTCACAATTTAACTTGTGTATGCAGTTTTCGATTGGGTTCAAGTTCCAATTGAAGGCTCCAATGTGTGGCGGAAAATTGAAAACAAGCGTTTCCATTGTTATGTTAGCACCAAGAAATATCCATTGCCATTGGTATGTCATGCTATCAGATCAACTTCTACTATTATATTATGTTTTCATAAATTTGTTTTTTTTTTTTTTTTTTTTAAAAAAAAATCTACGCACGATCAATAAAATATGTGAAGGTAAATCGACTATGAAATATGGACATCGTGGAGGACATGGTTACAATCGTAGAAGATGCGGTAGCTTGGTTCCATTAAACCAAATTCACGAAAATGAAATAGTTGATGAACACTTACACAGTATAAATAACAATTTAAAATTTTTTGTTTGTTCTTTTTGTCCTATTAAATTTTCCTTTTGACAGTATCAGAATTTAATGTGCATGAAATAATCATTGAAATAAGACATGCATTCAGATTATTTGGAGTTGGAGAGTTAATTATGCATAATGTCAACTGTGACCATCTTGGTTGCTATGTGTGACATATACAAGGATTTGTGACCTGTTAACATTGATAGTGTGACCAATGCATTATTCACTTTAGAGAAAATAAAAAGAATGTGTTAATATTCTTGGAAAAGGTAAACCAAACTTTCCAAGGACCTAAATACTGGTATTTATAGTCATAAACTTTTGCAGATGACGAAATGTTTTCAGAACCTGTGGTGTGATCAATGCACTATTCACTGTGACTATTAGATTGCAATGTGTGACATATAACTTGTGACATGTGAACACTTATTGTCTGAAAAATGCACTATTCACTATAGGGTAAAAAAAATAGGGTTAATATTTGTAGAAAATGTGACCCAATGACCTAAATAACTTGTATTTGTAGTTTGTGACTTTTGCAGATTGAATGCAAATGTTTCAGAAACCTGTGTGACCAATGCACTATTCATTGTAACCATCAGATTGCAATGTGTGATATATAGTAAATTCTGTGACTTGTGAACAATTATTGTGTGACCAATTCACTATTCACTATAGGGGTAAAAAATGGGTTAATATTTGCAGAAAATGTGACCCAATGACCTAAATAACTTGTATTTATAGTCTGCGACTTTTGTAGATCGCCTGCAAATGTTTCAGCAACCCGTGTTGCTATTTGTGTCCATATGAGCATAATATGTGACCTTACATAACATTATGTCACTTGTAGTGTCACCTGTGACCTGCCTATTGCGTAACTAGTATGAAATGTGACCTGATGGCAATCCTGTATTATAGATTGTGACCTGTGTATATACATATAATTATGACCTAATGACATGCATGACCAAATCTATATCATCAAATACAGACCTGCTCAAATGAAAATGACACCAAAAATTATAGTCTGTGACTTTTGCAGATTCACTGCAAAGTGTTTCAGAAACCTGTGTGATCAATGCACTATTCATCGTGACCATCATATTGTAATGTGTGACATATACTATGACATATGACATGTGAACACTTATTGTGTGACCAAAGCTATATCATCAAACACAACACTGCTCCAATGAAAATGATACCAAAAAAATTATCCAATATTCAATATACAACTTGTTCCATTCACAAAAACTACTGTAAATCTAAATTGAAAATGACCAAAAAGAAATTATCCAATGTTCAATCCACAACTAATGCAAAAGAAATAGAAAGAGGCCGACAATCAGAAAACTGTAAAGGACTTTTGGTTTACATTTTATACTAAAAATAAAATTCTATCAATCACTCAATGACAATCTCCTGAGGATTTTTCGTTGGGCTTCGCTCTGATAATTCTTCAAAATGGTGATAACACCATTTGTCATGGACGTGATGATTTTTTCAGGAAACCATTTATGTTGTGGTAGCATGAATTTCCACACCTGCAGCACGAGTTTTTGTCAGGTCACAGATGCAAAATGACAGAGGTCACAACCATAAATTACATAGTGCACTCAGGTCACACACACGTATAATCATATAACATGTGATGAAATTAAGTCACAAGCCCATTATAATCTCCATGACATGTGGGGAGTAAGTCACAAATCCATTATATTCTTTGTCAAATTCACTTCCAACATATAAACTCCCAACATTTAATATTACTTCTCAAACAAATAACACAAATGAATCATCTCTAAATCTAAAATCTACATTTTTTCACTATTCTTATCTCTCTCATTTTCTGAATATGTTTCTCTCTCCCTCTCTCTTTTGTTCTTCTAAAATTTTTTTTTTTTTATTTTGGTTCTTTCTTTTACTGCTTATCTTGCTGTAAATGTGCTTCATCAATTCAATTAATACACCGAGTATTGGTTTCCTCCATTTTCTGGTTTCTTATTGTTAATTGATTGAGTTTTCGTGTGAAATTGGAGTTCAACCATACCACGTACCATCAGTTCGGGCCCGTGTAGTAGAAGAAGAATTTCTGGTATCAATCTGTAAAAAACAAAACGACATTATACTTATATATCAAAACTTATCCATGAAAAAAATCCAATCATCAATAAAATCGAAGCAAGTCTCTAGAATAAAGATGAGGTGTATATTCTAACACCCCCCCCTCAAGATGGACTATGGAGATCAACAATAGTCCATCTTGAAGATTAAAGTAAGGACATGAAAAGAAGAAAAGGAAAAATTTGAATCTCAGTTTGGATCACAATTAATCCAGAAATGTCAAACCATTACAAACTTCAATAACAGACTTTGGACCAGTGCATCCCATTGTTGTAACAATGTACTGTTCATTAGCATTTTCAATGTTGTAAGCTTCAGACCCGAGAAATTTCATCTTGAGGGAAATGGACATTAATTTCGTCACCATCAAAAACAGCATTATACGAGCTGCCATTGAGATAGAAATCATGCAAAGGGCCCTCTGAACTTTAGCCAAATCTCCACCAGGAATAGCAGTAGGTGGCTGGTAGTTGATTCCACATTTGAAGCCATAAACTGGTGGCTCGTGTGCAACATATTGAAGCTGCATTTTCTCCAGTTGAGAAGGCTGTACTGGTGAAGAGAAAATTCCAAAACAAAGCTGGATCTGAAGCCAAAGTTATCTTCAGATTTTAGCATGGATTAGAAACCATGAATTATCATCCATGAAGGAGAAGAACATAGACAATGGAATCGGAATAAATTCCATGAAAAACACTCAACAATGGCGGAATTTCTCATTGAAGAGGAGATTAAAAAAAAAAAAACTGAAGTCATAGTTATCTTCAGAGGAAATGATCAGATTAATTGAAGAATTCTGATCGAAATCAGCAGCAGAATTTAACCGGAATTAGTGAGCAACCATGGCTTCGAAACCGGATCTGCATTTGCTGAAGAAAAGAACTAATGAAGAAGAAATGATACTGGATTCTCTCACTCAGATTCTGTAGAAGAAAGCAGCAAGAAGAGCAATAAAATGCTCTGAACTTGTCTATATTCGTGGCTGAATCCGACGAGAACAAGGTTTCCACAGGAGATTCCAACTCCAGGGACTGCTGAAGCTGCATCAGGGATCTGAGGCTTAATCGAGAATCAGAGAAGCAGACGGAAGGAGCTTTTAAGCTCTGATACCATATTAGAAACTTAAAGATAGATTCAATATGAAAATCATATTGAAGATTGGAATAGAATCCAATGAATTACAATGCATACAATGTGCTCCTTTTATAGACTAAAAGGCTAACAAACTAACAAACTATCTAACTATAGAAGCCTCTAGAATGAAGATGAGGTGGATATTCTAACAATGGAGGCCTGTCAAACAGCCTTAGTAAAACCAAAATTTCACTCTGCAATTCTCCACTTTTTTCTGGGTGAAAACCCAGTAAAAGCATTCATGTTCAATTTACGGAGTTTCAGTAGAAAAAAATGAAAATTCGCTCGGTCATGAAGTTTGAAGATTATTTTTCTGTGTCCAGTGAGTATTCTCCTCCACATTTAAGAAATGAAAATGTCATTTTTAATTTGAAGTTTCGATTTACTCTATTTTAATGTTCTTAAATTTATTTATTTTTATCATTATTTTGTCTCCAGTGGGTATTGATGTTGGTTTTTCTTTTATTTATTTATTAAATGGTTGTTCTATAAATTTTGTCCGATTATGAATTGATGGTTAATTTATGATTTTTTTTTATCATTTTCTTGGAAGTATTGCATCCCCTCAATGCTATCACTAATTTGTGTTGGAATTTTCTACTGTGTTTTATGTTTATGTGAATGTGGGTGAAAGATAGATGGAAAGTAAAATGATGGATTATCCCTGGCGGAAAATTAGTTCATCATGCATTTCATATGCCCTGGGAAGTGGGAAGCCATTGGTGAAATGGGTTCTGCTATACATTTTAATAGCAGGAGTTGAAATAAATCTCTCTGGTTGAAAGTGGACGAGCAATTTTTAATTTGACGAGAAGCGAACAAACCATAAACAATCAAGATATGAATGAGCTTGATGTAAAACAGAATGTTGAATGGATTGAAGAAGAATTGGACACAAAAGGAAAAAGTCACTAGGCGAGCTTCAGTTTGGGCTCATGATATCATTTCGGAAAGAAAACGACGAAAAGAATATAACTCATGGTTATGCCTTGACATATGATAGATATTGGTCCTCCGAGTTCGTTTAGGACTCGAAAATTGCTTTTAAAGTTTTAGTTTTATTTTTCTCATTTAGTTTATTTCTAATTCTTTGCAATTTAGTTTATTTAAACTAGATTTTCATGTAAATCCTTATAAATAAAGGGTTAATTCATCGTTTTTTTATTATCTTACATTAATATAATTTCGTGAGTTCGTTTTTTCATTTTTTTCATTTTTTGATTTGGTGGATTTCAAAATTGTATTCTTAAATTTTTGCTTGAAGTTGTTTTTTTATGAGGGATGGTCTAAGTATACTCTCCTTACAACGTGCAAGTAAATTCAAGTAGCAAAACCAAATTTGCTTTAGTTTTTATGGTGCACGGCCGTTGACATTTGTTGATGATGGATAAGATGCCAAGACCAAAGTCTCCTATTTTTCGTAGGCAACTCCATTCAAATTGTTTTTGAACTCATAGACATCCAAACTCTTGGATCTTTTGTGTTTGACTGCATAAAATCATAAACTTTGTTGGAATTTGCAAACAAAATGCTCTAAGACTGGTCCACTAGCCTGAAAAATAGCGAAGTTTGGTTGGTGGAAGGCATTTTGAGGCTTATGTTAATTTTGTTTATTTAGAAAAATGTAAATCAAGCCGAGTTTAGTAAAACATGTCCTCATCCTTACAATCGATTGGAATTATTGAATTAATATATGAGTTACTAGGTCATTGTTCTTAGCGTAAGCTCTATGTACCGAGCAATTGAGAACGAGCATTGTCAACTTTAGTAATATGAAATGTGTCGTTGTTGACTTTGATTTAGATTTTAATTAAATCAAAATAGGGCATTATATAATATTGTTGAATAAACTAATGACGGAAGAGAAGAAAAAAAACAGTTATCTGGTAAATTGAGGTAGGCCAATGCCACAAGGCAAATTGAACAAGCCCATCTCAATTGGGTTGGTCAAAATTGAAGAAGCTTCTGTGTTCACGCTTCATTCATTTTATTTTATTTTATTTTAATTTCTTGCACCCCAAGTAGAATATATATATATATATATATATAATCCTTGTCGATCATTGAAATAAATGCATATAGAGAGAGTGAGAGAGAGAGAGGGAAATGGCAGATTTGTTTATTGATCAGGCAAAGCAATATTCAGAGGGAAGGCCCAGTTATCCACAGGAATTGTTCCAATTCATTGCATCAAAAACATCATCTCATGATCTTGTTTGGGATGTTGGCACTGGAAGTGGCCAGGCTGCAGCATATGTGAGTCTTTCTCCTTGAACTGCACAATTTTGATCTAATTTTGTGTTTTCTTCTCAAAATATGATCCGGGACCTAGGTTTTAGGCCCTAATCTCAATTACTCGATACGATAGTAAAAATCTCAATTTCATTGTATATTGTATAGTAGAAAAAGAGACACTTCAAGTGGGTTCAGAAATTCTTTAAAGAATTAAGACTCAGTTTCATTATATATCGACTTAATATGAACCTCTGTATTGTTTTTCAGTTAGCAAAGATCTACAAGAATGTGGTAGGCACAGACACAAGCCAAAAACAACTTGATTTTGCTGCTAAACTTCCAAATGTAAGATACATATGTACACCTCCCAAAATGTCCATTTCTGAGATTGAACACACCATTGCACCACAATCCATTGTTGATTTAGTGACCATTGCCCAAGCCATGCACTGGTTTGATCTTCCAACTTTCTACGAACAAGTGAAATGGATATTAAAAAAACCCAATGGAGTAATTGCTGCTTGGTGCTACACTGCACCAGAAGTCGACCCACAGATCGACTCTGTGTATCAAAGATTTTACACCGTTGACTGTCAACCGTATTGGGAGCAAGAACTGGATTTGGTTGATCTTAAATACAAAACCATTGATTTTCCATTTGAGCCCGTTGATGGAGTTGATCGTACTGGGCCAATTGAATTCAAGGCTGAGAAATTGATGGATTTGGATGGATATTTCACATTTCTAAGATCATGGTCTGCCTACCAAACTGCCAAAGGAAAGGGTGTGGAGCTATTGACGGATGCTGTTTTAGAGGAGTTTAAGGTTGCTTGGAATGCTGACGGGAAAAGCCAAAAGATTGTCACATTTCCTGTTTATTTGAGGATTGGCAAAGCTGGGTTTTCAAATTGAAAGACTAGTATCTCTCATGAATAAACTTTGAAAGAGAATGACGTCTTTGTAATAGTCAGGTACTTCGATGAGTATTTCAATGTTCAAATAAAATAACTTCCTAAAATTAGAAATGGAAGGTCAACTGAATGCCAACTAGATCTATATACTCGATTGCAATGGCAATTAACAGATTGTAAACGTCTGCATTTATCAAAATGCTTCCTCTTCGTGCTAGTTTTATTATCCGCAGACTTTTAACGGTTGGCAATTGGTTTTGAAATATTGAAATTTGGTTAAGTGATAAAACTAAAACTTGAAAAAGTGACTTTCTTGTCAACTTCAGCCAAATATTTGGACTTGATTTGATGGTCAAATTATAAAAGTAAATATACCAACTTATTGTACTCGTCGAGTAGATCGTCGTGATATATTTGAAAATCTCAAAATCAATTCTGAATAAATGAGAAATTGCGGTCCAAAGTTGGGAAGAAAAATAGAGGAAATTGTTTGAAAAATTGACTAAGGATGTTGCTAGTTTATGGCTGGCCTGTCGCTTGAACGACAGACTAGCGAAAAAGTCACTGTTTTTATCGCTCGAGCGAGACGGTGGCGACAGACTAGCGGCAGCGAATGATGCGAACTTTGGCAAGAGTTGCTGGGCTTGGGGGCACAACATTTCATTTAGGTTCCTCATCCTCTATATATAGGACCCTAGGGTCATCCCAATCTTCGCACCAATGATATGGAATCATATAACATTCAGCTTCTCTCATTTCTCAACTAAATTCTTGCATTCTTGTTGCATAAATTATGGTATTCTTCACTTTGCATTTTGGAATTCGTAAATCAAGTTCTGGTTCGCCGTTTCTTGTGTGTTGTAGTGCTACTCACACAAGAAGATAGTCGTTGTATTTTGTGAGTTGATTGTCATAAACCGTAGACACCGTTGAGAGGCAAATTCGACTTAAGGACAAAGTGTTCAACATTTGTCTCGACTTTGATATTATTGTTGTTATACTACACACTTTGAGGATTTATTTGGAATCCATTTCCTATCGTTACTCTGCCAAAATTCCTACAGAATTTTAAAGGTAACTTGAAGTATTTTTCGGCGTTGTTTGTCACTCCATACACGAAAATTTTCCAACATTAACTATATATATACTCAACAGGCAGCCTTTCTATATTTATTGTAAGAAATCTTGTTATCTTACTCGGCCGTCAATTTCACAATCAAGTCTTCAAGACATTAAAAATCAAAGTTAGCTACACAGGTACAAAATATAGAAAATGAAAAAAAATAAAAATGCTTAAACTCTCCAAGTCTTAGCACCCATTCTTTCACTGCACGATTATTCTCTTGCTTCTCTTCGGCATTCAGAAGTATATTTCAAACAAGGGTCATGCTTGTTTCGAGCTTTTTCAATTCCTTTTCAAGGCCCCGTGCCAATCCAACTCTGGCTCATAGCACAGAATCCCAACTTCTAAACAAGTCTTTCGACGAAGTTGAAGAGAATTTGATCTGCTATGTTTACTTATAATGCAAAAAAATGTCTTTAAATGATATGCATAAAATTTTTGGAGAGCTCATTTCTGCAATTTGCAATTTAATCGAAAACTTGACTAAGGAAGCTGAGGGTTGTCATATGCTTTTCATGTTAGCCAAGTGAAGCCTAGTTGAAGTCATCTCTACACAAAAGAGGACATTAAGATAACAATGTCTGATAGGTTAAAAATGTCTTCTTCTTCTTCCTTTTTTTCCCAGTAATTTTGAGATCCATTACATGAAAAAGGATTCATTTTTGTCCGTTTAACAAGTGCAAATTTTTTTCTGAAGGACTTAATGAGCAACACTGTAAAATTTGACCCCATTTTATCGTTGAACAATACAAGCTCGAGTCACATTTCAACAAAAGGATACCTGTACCCAAAGTCGACACATTAACTCAATTATTATTCTAAACAACACTTGCATTGACTAATTTGGTGCGGTTATGATTGTATTCAGGTGGTTCATAATAAAAATGGTTACATATATGTTAGAGCCGGGGCGGACGCAGAAGATTTTTGTTAGGGGGGCACACTCGAACTTGCAAAGAAGTTGGGATAAATTTTACACTCGAAAATTCACGTAAAAAAAAAAAATCATATCCCATATAATTTTGCATCCGAAAATTTACATGGGATATGACTTTTTCGGATGTAAAATTTCGAAAAATTTTTATGTCATGTTCCATATAAAGTTTCATAATAAATGATGAAAATTACATTGAAGTGTATCGCAAAAATAGTAAATTTTAATGAAATAATTGATTTTTTTTGAAAAAACGCGAATTAGACGTTTTTCTTTAAGACTTACGTTTAACATATTTTTAACTATTTTCGATATCTATTTGGACTATTCGATATACCCATAATGTAGTTATCGAAATAAGCTTTGAGATTACATAAGCAATTTGTAGATTTGATTAGCATACAATCGTTGGTAAATTTTTAAAATTAGTATGTTATCGAAATTCAATTTATTATGATTTTGCCCCTGTTTGGTGGAAATTAAAATCAAATTTGTAGTAAATTTTGATAAAAGTTAAAACATCTATGGATTCTATGAAATATATTATTAATATTTATTGTAAACTTTGATTTAGATTAAAATTTAGATTTCAATCGATACAAAAAAAAAAAAAAAAAAAAAAAAACTCAAAAGTTAGGGGGGCACGTGCCCCCCAGGACCCCCTGTGTCCGCCTCTGGTTAGAGCGTAAGATATAGATTTAATTTAGTGGTGCTCTCGAACTTACATTATCTCTTTATCTTAAAAATATATTCTAGGGAGTAAACTCATTTTAATCCATTGTTAAAGTCATAAATTGACTCGAGTCGACTCGACATTTATTCATAACCCACGTGGAATCCACTTCAAATGATCCATATCTTCTATATATAAAAAGTGCCTATGAAACGGAAATTCTTGTTTTAACGGAAAATTTAACGGAATTTGTTGTTTTAACGGAATTTGTTATTTTAACGGAAAATCTATTTTCACCATTAGTTTTACTGTTTCCATTAAAAAATTTTAACTCCATTATTGGGCTTCAAAATTTACAATTCTAAGGCCCATTGAGAAGTATTGGATGTCATGCTTATTTTATAGATGCACTTCTCTCCAAAGGTTTCATAAACTTTCAATGTGGGATTGTGCATTTTATATATGCTCTTCACTTCAATAGTTTTATAAACTTCCAATGTGAGATAGTGACAACAAAAAAAAAATGTTAAAATGCTTATCAAAATCATTTTCAAATGTATGTCTAATTGACTAATTTGATTTTGAATTACAACTAATTAAATTGTAATATTCACTTTCATTTATTTAATTTTCAAATTTAATTTAAATTGCACTTGATTATTAATATATTAATGTTATATTTTTTTTTTCTATAAGTTTAAAATATTTTAATTTAACAAAATAAACTATTTTAACATTTATTTTTAATTTTTAGTATTGGAACTAATGGTAGGATAATGAATCTAATTAGTAAAGATAGATTTATTTTGAATTATTTTTATGTATTTATTGCACTCGGTTCGACCCCAGTTGAATTTCCACGGACTTCACATCGGAATCATTCTCGATTGTGAACCAAAACCCTTCATCTCCATTTCCAAATATCAAAATTATCAAATCCGTAGACTTTTCGTATAAATCATATGATTAATGCTCATGTTTAGTTCCTTAATTAATAAAAAAAATTAAAACTCTTCTAACACTAATTAGCAATATTATAGTATTATATTAAATGTTTAGTAAGTATTATTTTTAAATATTAGATGATTTTATGATATAGTAAAAAAACTATTTTTTTTATAATATAGAAAAAAACTATTTTTTAAAATAAAAAATATATTTAATGTCTTAAAAATAATTAAAATAATATTAAAAATACGAAACTCATTATGACGCTTATTCTTCGCATTGACACGTCTAAACTTGTGATTCTTGATTCTCAACATCGACGTCTCGCAACGCATTATGTCTTTTAGAACATTATTAATAAATGAATGGGAAATGCAAAAGGCTTTGTACTACGACATTTTAGTCACTAGGAAAAAATGAAATTAAAAAAACAAAATGAATGTTGAGATTATCAATTTAAAAATGCTAATAATTTATTTGGTAAGGTACATTGAACTCAATGAAGAAAAAATATTTATTTATTTAGTTTTGTATTATAATGTTATCTATTATTTTATTATGTACAAAAAGATCATGATTAAGTGCAAAATTTAATATAATATAATCGCACGAAACACAAACTTATACATTTTAATTTAGAATTTAACACTATTCAAGTTAAAATTAATATATCACAATGTGTAATTATTTATCAATTACATAAACATTACATCATTAATTATTTAATGAACCAAAAAAATTATATATAAACTAAGCAAATCTGCATTGCACGTTGCTTATACGTAGTAATACTATATGTATATACACGAAGTGCTAAAATTGTACTTTTGTACTTCTCCATAAATATTTATTGGCCCGACTCAGCAAACAATACACCTCACCTTCTTCCTATTATCTCAACGGAACCCTAAATTCCATTTAGTAAAACCCAAATTTCACTCTGCAATTCTCAAACTTTTTCTGGGTGAAGACCCAGTAAAAGCATTCATGTTCAATTTACGGAGTTTCAGTAGAAAAAAAGGAAATTCGCTCGGTCATGAAGTTGGAAGATTATTTTTCTGTCTCCAGTGAGTATTCTCCTCCACATTTAAGAAATGAAAATATCATTTTTAATTTGAAGTTTCGATTTACTCTATTTTAATGTTCTTAAATTTATTTATTTTTATCATTATTTTGTCTGCAGTGGGTATTGACGTTAGGTTTTTTTTTTTTTTTTTTTAAAATGGCTGTTCTATAAATTTTGTTCGATTATGAATTGATAATTAATTTATGATTTTTTCTTTTATTTTGAATTTTTTCATCATTTTCTTAGAAGTATTGCATCTCCTCAATGCTATCACTCATTTGTGTTGGAATTTTCCACTGCGTTTATGTGAATGTGGGTGAAAGTTAGATGGAAAGTAAAATGATGGATTACCCTTGGCGGAAAATAAGTTCATCGTGCATTTCATATGCTCTGGGGATGCCATTGGTGAAATGGGTTCTGCTATACATTTTAATAGCAGGAGTTGAATAAATCTCTCTGGTTGAAAGTGGATGAGTATTTTTTTGTGCTTACGAACACACACTGATAAAATAGGCATTTGTATGTTCTGTATTTGCAGTTTCATACATTTATATGCTTGAATGATTTGGAAATAGTTATTTAAAGATAAATAGGTGGTTTTGGTAAAAGATAAATGGAAATTTTAGATGTCCAAGGTGGAATTTCAGGAATGCTGAAATGTACGGTGGATTCATTTAGAAGATTTGGAGTCTAGATCGCAACTTAAATGTATTTAGTTTTGAAATATGTCAGGTCATGAAAATACATAAGAAGTTATTGCACGGCTATTAATGCATATGTTCCATGGTGGAAGAGTTAACTTGCATTTGCCATGTGGTCAAATTTTATAAATAAGTGATTTTCTTTCCATGTGAGGGGTATTGCATAATTTAAAAAGGCGCAATCGGGTACTGGTGCATTTTATGAATAAGCCTTGAGACAAACCAATAAAATAATTCAAAATAGTATAAAATATGACAATATGCTCATAATAAAACATAAACTATAGTAAAAGTCCATAGTAAAAATGTTAATAATATTAGAAGTCTAACTTGTAACAAATATAAAATAGATTTAAAGTAGTAAATAAGTCTCGACAAGTGAGGCGTAAGTCTCGATAAATTGAGGTTTACACCTCTCTGATAATCCTTAAATGTGATTCAAGACGTAGCCTTAAATGCCTTTTTAAACAATGGGTGGTGAAGCTTGATGGTTTTTAGCATCCCTGTAAGCAGTTTGGTGGAAACATCTTAAATTGGGGAGATATGAAATTTTAGTGGAATAGGTAATTTTATTCCATGAATTAGATCTAGATTTTTATTTGTGATTTCCCTACTGTGTCAAAAATATATTTATATGTGGGTGTAAACATGGGAAATGTGTTTTGTATTTTTTCGAATCATGCGAATTGCTTAAATTGGGGCTTGGATAGGTTTAAGCGTTGAGAAGCATCTAATTTTTTATTATAGGACTCTGTTTGTCTAATTGAAAACAATTACTGTTATGTGTTAACATTTCTTTCTATAGCAAGTTATCTTTTAAAGAAATAGTCAGAGGTGCAGTCTGACTACCATTTTTTTTTTCCACTTCTATGGAAGGGATTGATTTCATTGTGATCCGAGTGTGGTTTTGTATCAACTTGAAATTTTCTTGGTTAGACCCTAAGAAGCACCGACACGGACACGAGTGTCCGACACGATACGTGTCCGACACGTCGACACGCAATTTTTAAAAAAAGTCCCGACACGATACGTTGCCGACACGTTGATTACAATTTTTTTTTTTTAGGTTATTTTTATTTTTTAGTCCAAAGTAATAATTTTTTATACTTATTAAATCATATATATAATGATAAATAGAAATCAAACTTGAAATTAAATTCATAAATGTTTCTTAATAACACAAGTTCAAAAAGTAAAAATGAAATTAATTACATCATTCATCTTGAATCTCTTCAACATCTTCATCTTCATCTTCATCCGCAAATACTATCGCCTCCAATTCCGGTTCGTCTAGAGATAAATTAGCAACTTCAAGCACACCAACATCTTCAAATGTATCAAATGCATCTCCACCGATATCCCACATTTTAGTCTCTCCTTGTGAGTATTGCGCACTCCTCCTTGACAAGAGACGAAGATTGCTATGGACAAAAACCAAATCTTCCGCACGTTTTGGAGTTAGCTTATTTCGTTTAAGAGAGTGCAAAAATGAATAAGTACTCCAATTTCGCTCACAACACGATGAAGAAGATGGTTGCCCCAATAATTTCAAGGCATAACTTTGAAGCATAGGTGTGCAAGCACCATAAATAACCCACCAAGTCTTTGGGTCCAAGCGGGAACGATCATGGATGGATTCAAAATCACCAAAGTCATCTTCCATAGTTGAGAATTTGGCATATTCCTTGTTCACCATATTACGCTCTTCATTTGATAAGTACCTCTTAAAGCATTTTATTCTCTCTCTTGAAATCTCTACATCTCTATGTGGAGCAAGGCGAGTGGGATCCTCATTAAGCCATTCCTCGCTATAGTACCTAAACGAGCAAAAAATAAATAAAAATAAAGAAATGACAATTAATTCAATAACTAAAAATATTAAATATTATGAAATGTAAATAAATAATAATTGTATGAATGAATTTAAAAATTACCTTGGATTTAGAGAATGAGACAAGCAATGAAGTGGAGTATTATTTTTGTTCCAACGATCTACAAGTATCCGATGAACAACATTGTAGAATGATGATTCCTCTTCTTGAACTTTTTTCTCATGTCTATAGATTATTCCTCTCACTTTCTCAATCATTGTATCCCACATGTCGTAAACCAAGTGAAGACAAGGTTTATCCGTATCACAAAATCTAAGCATGTCATAAATGGGAGAAGTGAATGAAAGAACATAACTTATAGAGTCCCACCAAAGATCATCAAGCACTTTCAATTTTACAAAACTTGCCTTCGTCATGTCATCTTCTCGATAAAGTGACCATTTTTCACTAATAACCAATGCTTGAAGATCACGTTGGATAAGCTTAAATCTTTTTAACATGACAATAATAGAAGCAAATCGTGTCTCCGCTACGGAAAGCAACTTCAAAGGCACAAATTCATTAAACATTGCTAGTCTCATGGAATGGTTCATGATAAAATTTTTTATAATCATTACATCATCATGAAGATTAGTAATCCAATTGCATTCCTCATATGTGATCAAATTGTTTTCAACATTCTTTGCGGCACAAATGTTCTTCAAAGCAAGATTTAGTGTGTGTACAACACATGGTGTCCAAAAAATATGAGGATACTCCAATTCAATTATTTGCCCGGCACCTTTGCAATTTGGAGCATTATCGGTTATTACTTGAACCACTTTTTCATGACCAATTTCGTTTATAACCTCCTTCATCAAGTTAGCAATAAAATATTTATCTTTTGATCAACCGCTTTTAAAAACATTGGTCCACTCTCGGTCACCGCCATAAAATTAATTAGTGGTCTTCTTTGTGGATCATTACATCCATCACTTACAATGGTAACTTCTTTTTTCCACCCATGTGCCTTTAATTGGATTTAATAACCTTTCCACATTTTTTCTCTCTTTTTGAAGAAGAGTAGTTCTCAATTTGTTATAACCGGGAGGCAAATACCCCGAAATTCGACTATTGGAAGCAAGAGTATAAGAACTAATGTAATAAGGATTTCTTGCAAGATTAAAAGGCAAACCACTTGAATAAAACATTCTAGCAATTTCGGAATCCAATTGGTCACGTGTTGTCAAATTAAAAGCATTTTCTATTGCACTATTCTTTCTTTTCCTTTCCTCCAAAACATAACAATCCTTAGAACACATATTATCCGATGGCAATGGCACTCTTTTCCCCAATTTAGTTTGCATTCTCAACTTGGCTTCATCTTCAATCTTTTGCATTTCACATATATCTTTCATAGTTACTTTTCCACAAGCCCCAATTCCAAATTCTTGTAATTTTAACAAATGTGCTCTCACTCTTGTGTATGAACTTGTCTTAGTTGCATTACAAAAATTGCATTGCCAAAGAATATTACCACCCTTTTCATTAGATTTATCAAGTTTTGTAACATATTTCCAAAGAGGTTTAGACAAATCATCATCCATAGCACTACCACTCATAACTTCAAAAGAAAAATAATTTCAAATACTTAAATAAGATAGGAGTGATATTACCCGAAATTTGACAAAAATATCTTCTTCTTGATCTTGCAAATGATTCTTCAAGTGAATTTTTTTTTCTGAAATTTTATGAAGATTTTCGGCCTTTAACATTGATGAAGAATAGTGAGTTTTTATACAAGTTTTATTGTTTGTTGAAGGGTAAAATTGTACAAATTAATTCAAACAAAATATCAATTTTATAAAAAAAATACAGATATTGACGTCCAACTTTTCAATTTTGAAAGAATGGAAAAGATTGAACGACTTCTTTGACCTGCCATTTTGATTTTTTTATTAATAAAATGAAGACTTTTCATTATTTTAGGCTACTCCTCTGCCATTTGTCATAAAATTTTCAGCTCCTCCTGTCATTCTCATTTCCCCAGACACGGCAGCAGCTGGACCACGCCTCCTTCGTCTTTCTCTTTTCTGTCTTTCAATATCCTTCCTTCTTTCTCATTTCTCCGGCCACTGCTCAACTATTCAGGCACCGGTGGAGCTTCAAAAGTCGAAAAAGAGCTGAAATCATATATAAAAAAAAAGGTATGTTTAGTTCCAGATTTCAGTTTCCCTACGCAAATAACTCGAAAAGGAAAAACATGAATCAACCCACCGAAGCCTCCGACACGCTGCAGCATCTCCGACACGCGTCGGCGACGTGTCGGAGGCGTATCGGTGTCCGATACGTATCGGACACCGATACGCTGTCACCGGCAGCGTGTCGGTGCTTCTGAGGTTAGACCCCTCCAAGGAAATGATGAAAGATAAAGGGTTGGCCGTTATGTTTCTAGTGAAGTCTGTTTCTTTTCCTACTCTAATTGTTCCTTTATTAAGAACATGTTTGTTTATGCTGCTTCTAAAAAGAAGCACCAACCTAGTGGCTTAACAAAAATGCTCTAAGTATTTTTCAATGTAGGAATAACTTGGGGAAAAATTGCTTACTTATGGGAAAGCGTTATTGAAAGCAGCAAAAGAGAGTTGGAACACATGATTTAGTAGGATAGTGAGAAGGGGAGGTTTTTGCTGGCTATATAAATTTATTCCCTTCGTGTGATTGGGAGATTCTGGACACTATTGGATTTTTTTATGGTTAGTGTTTCTAATATCTGTGAAAAATTGAACTTCACAGGTTACCATGTGGATGCTTGCTCTTGAAAATGTAAAAGATGTGTCAAAAGATTGATGAAGATTTGGAATTTGTCTAACATGGGTGGAGGAATGGTGCAAACAAGAGCATTATAGTTGTCTTTCTCAATTCAAGTATTAATAGTAAGAAATATAATGAATTCATATGAGAATGCTATAAATTCATCGAGGGCCTGTTTGAGCCCTCAGGAATCGTAGATTGATGGAGAATGTGTAGTTAAAAGTGAAGGAAAAGTTTTTGGGTTGGGTGTAATATTATTTTATTGAAAAATATGTGGTTGAAAATAAGAGAGAGAAAAATGGGAATCAAACAATCTCCTAGTTTTCTAGAAGCAATAAGATTGGAAAAAGATTTTCTAGCCATTATGAAAGGTGATATGTGACTGAAAAGAGGAACTTACATATCAGTGGAAGAATTTTCTTTAGTATTTTCAATTATTGCGCCTGTCTTTATATATGGATTCCCTTTAATTCAGGTTTACTGGCATGTTGTCTCCCATCAATGATTGAGAGGCGTTTGCTTCAGTCTAACTAATGGGTACTTTTGGCATTGGAAATTTCATGTAAAGGAATGACTTCTGTAGCATGGATGGAGTTCTTTTATCTTTGAAAGGGATTGATTTCACTATGATCTAAGTTTGGTTTCCAGTATCAAATTGACACTTTCATTGGTTATACTCTCCATTCTCCAAGGAAATAATGAGAGATAAAGCCATAAAGGGACCATTGTAGAAATTTTCAGGAATGCCGAACAGGTTAGTTGATGTATTGAGAAGATTTGGTGTAGTTAACTTAGATGTATTTAGTTTTGAAATATGTTAGGTCAAGGAAAACATGTAAGAAATTTAAAAATAATATCCGCATGGACTATTAATGTCTTTAATGCTTCATGAGTGGAGAAGTCAACTTGCACTTGCTATATGGTTAGGTGCTATAAATAAGGGTTTTTATTTACGTATGAGGGGTAGTGAAGCTTTGTGGTTGTTGGCTTCCCTGTAAGCAGTTTGATGGAAACAATTCTACAATTAGAGAGCTATGAAATTTTAGTAGAAGGTAATATTTTGTTTCCTGGTTTTGATTCAGAAATTATTATTATTATTATTATTTTTCCTACAACGTCAAAGATTGTAGTTTTATATGTGGGTTATAACGTGGAAAGTGCATTAAGTATTTTCTCTGAGTCGTGATTTGTATAAATTAGGGCAGAGATAGGTTCTGAGGTTTGGGAGGCATATGCATTTAGGTTTTTTTTTTCCTCTCATGATTTGTATAAATTAGGGTAGAGATAGGTTCTGAGGTTTGAGAGGCATATCGTTTATTTCTATAGAATTGTGTTGGCTTATTGAAATTGAAACAATTACTGTTAGGTTTTAACATATCTTTCTATAGCAAGTTATCATTCAAGAAATAGTCCGACGTGTGTTCCCCTCAGGGCTACTGAGGTGAGTACTCGGTCGTAAATTTCAGGTCCCCCCGGTCGTAACATATCTTTCTATAGCAAGTTATCATTCAAGAAATAGTCGCAAACTGGCCCGGACATCCACGGTTATAAAAAAAAAAAAAAAATGGTCCGACGTGTGGTCCAACATTTGTTTACTGTTTTTCCAAAGGGATTGATTTCACTGTGATCTGAGTTTGGTTCCTAATATCAACTTGAGCTTTGCTACGGGATGACAATTAGGTTCATGTGTGAAGTCAGTTTCTTTTCCTACTCCAGCTGTTTCTTTATTAAGTCCTTTTTGAAATAATGAAATATGAGTAATTTTTGGGGAAAATTGCTTACATGTGGAGGCATTCTTGCTTAAAAGCGTCCTTTTCATTTCATGGGAGTTGGTGAAAGCAGCAACAAGGAGGTTTTTGCTGTGTATAAGTTTATTCCTTCATGTGATTGTTAGACTCTGGACATTTTGTTGGATCATTATTATTATTATTATTATTATTATTATTATTATTATTTGGGTCAGGGTTACATTATCTTTGAAAAGTTGGATTTCACAAATTATCCTGTGGAGCTGATATCATGATTGCTTGTGAAATAGGAAAAGACGTGTCTAAAAATTGCTAAAATTTAATGGTGAAATGAGGAGATGAAGAAATTAGGAATGCAATATGGCTCTTTTGGGAAAAGGCGAAATTCTCTAACATGGATGGAGAAATTCTCAAACAGGAGCACTTTAGAATTTTAGATTTTTTTTTTCTTCATTCAAGTGGTGACGGCGTAAGAAATTTCTAAGAATTCATGTACCAACACCACAGAATTTCACCTAGTTTTCTGTGGGCAATAAGAAAAGGAACAGTGATCTTATTTACTAGTCAATCTGAAAGATAACTTGTAACTGAAAAAGAACTTACATAACAGAGAAAGCAGTTTAGCTTAGAATTTCAATTACCACGCCTGTCTTTAAATATGCGCTCCCTTTAATTTGGGTTTAGTGACTTGTTATCTCACATCAATGATTGAGAGGTCTTTGCATCAGTCTAATTAATGAGTACTTTCTTGCATGATAATTTATATTTAAAGGATGACTTTTGTAGCATGGATGGAGCTAGCCTTTCGGGCCTGTTTGTTTGACAAGGTATTCAGTCAAAAATATAAGTTGATGCTTAGTTGCTTACAATGGTTATACCATATGTTGCCTATTTGAGATAGTAACATCAGCTAAGCCCTACCATTAGTTTAAGAATTTGGAATCGGCTACATGAATCCTTTTTTCGCCACTCTATCTGGGACATTTTGAATCTATAGAAAGATGAACCATGGTTTAAAAAGGCGGTACAAGGCGCACCTCAGACACGTAGCCTCTATGCCTCAGGGTGCTTATTTTCGTATATTTTTTTGATGCAGGCGCCATTTATTTTATTTAAAAATAAAATGATTTTTACTATGTTTTCAGTGTTAAAAATGTGATTTTAAGTGATAAAGCTAGAGGCTTTAATTGGACCCATCTTCTCACAAAAAAAAAAAAAACATATGGAGAGTTCTTTAATATTGATTTTTTTTTTAAAGTTATTATATTTATATGTTTTTTTTTAAAAAAATTATAATTTTTTGACTGATTTTTTTGGTTTGTTTTGAGGTTTATGCCTCGCGGAACAAAGACGTCTCAGTACCTAGTTCCTCCTTTTTAAACTAGGGAAGGTCCAATGCAATTAAATATTTTGCAACTACTTCAATCTATGTTAATTTTGGTCTACTAATGAATTAAGGTATAGGAAAGAAATTTCAACTTTTAAGATGGCAATTGTAGTCAATAGTAACTTAATTCTAGGAATATAAATACTCATTTAGATGTTTTATTTTGATTATTTGAATCTAGAAATTAACGAAATTTCAAGATGCGCATTTTGCTACCGTTACTTTTAATTTGTAAATTATAGAGAGCAGCCTCTATCATTTCTGTGTTTGATAATGTTTCTCTGTATATTTGTATCAGTTTTTCCACCATATCTTGCAGATGATTTGCTTCACCTATATCATTTGTGTTGATTTGATTCTCCTCTATGCTTCCTTTTATATCTCTTTTTTCGTTAAACAAAACCGTATGGTTCTCGAAAGAACGAAAAGCTTGAAACTGAGATTTGAGAAATGGTGGCTTAGACTGATCATGATGGTGGTCAATGTCATTATCACAGACTCATTTCCTGCTTACCAAGGACAGATACGATATCTTCAAGGCCTTAAAAGTACACTGAAGATAAAAAATTTCCAAGCTCAAGATACCAAATATTTTAAATTCTCAATTTCTGGACTCTGATATTGAATCAAATATGATAATGCTACCGCATTGATTCTATTGTATGGGATAAAATTGCTTCTGATTATACCATATGTAATGTACCTCTGATTCATTAGGACACCTTTCCTACCAAACAGGATCTCATAGTTATGTCATTATATTGTTTTTGAGTTCAATGTTTGGCTTTCTCAGCTAGACAATTGATGAGGTATCTTCATTATCCAATAGTTCTCTTTTTGAATATGAGCTTTGTATTATTTTAGATCATAATTGGGACACGCTTCTAATATATTCATTTTAGTTACAAGAGTTGTCTCAACTGGGAACTTACTTATTTACCTCTTGATTATAACTGCAGCGAAGTGTTAAATAAGTCACGTGTTTATTGGCTGAGCCTTTCACTTGATTTGGCTTTTTTCGCATTTTGGACAGATGTAATTAGCAGCAACGTAATGGACTTTTATGCAACCAGCCCTGGACCAGTTGATGAATCTGTTTTGTACGATCAAGATAAGCACGTCTCAGCTGCAGTTTGGGAGGGACAGGTGTCACTATGAAATAACTTCTCCTCTCTTATTTTTGCTTGTAAAACTTTTATAACAAGCATGAGTTAATTGGATATTAACAGGAACGGGGCGCACTTAGATGTCATGAACATACTTCAAAGCTTGACCGGTGGATGCTCACCGAGAAACAAATCGAATTAGTCAAGAAAGCTGGATTTGGCTACTTGAGATTAATACCAGCAATCAGTCTTGATAACCCACTTATATCCGCTCTAGTTGAGAGATGGAGAAGAGAAACAAACACATTTCATATGACTGTTGGGGAAATGACAGTGACTCTGGAAGACGTTGCTTACTTGCTTGGGCTTCCAATTGACGGGGAACCTGTTATTGGTGTAACATATACAGCATGCGATGCACTATGTGTTAAGTATCTGGGGAGAGTACCGGATTCTGGGTACGCAAGCGGTGGAATGGTGAAGCTTAGTTGGCTGAAAGAGACCTTCTCCCATTGCCCTGAGAATGCCTCAATAGAAGATGTTGAGTTTCATACTCGTGCTTACCTTTTATACCTTGTTGGTAGTACAATTTTTTCCACCACCACTGGTAATAAAGTTCCTGTCATGTACCTTCCATTGTTTGAGAATTTCGATGAAGCTGGTAAGTATGCATGGGGTGCAGCAGCATTATCCTTCTTGTACAGAGCACTTGGAAATGCCTCCCTCAGATCTCAAAGCACAATTAGTGGCTGTTTAACACTGCTACAGGTGAATTGAACCTTGCCTTCACTTGCATCATTAGTATCTTTAGTACTCAAGAAATACTAAGGACTCTGGTAGCCTGTCATTTGTATTTTTATCCTGAAGGTTTTTTGGTTAAATTTTACTTTTGAATAGTGTTTTCTTTTTATCTAGTGCTGGAGTTACTATCACCTGAACATCGGTCGACCCAAACTTCATCACGACCCAATCCATGAATGCTTTCCATTTGTCCTTAGGTGGAAAGGGAAACACAGCGGTCCAACATCAAATCGTGATGTTGCCTTCTATCGTAAAGCTTTGGATTCGTTACAACCTTCTGATGTGAGTTGAAAATTGAAATATTATTTGGGTCCAAACTTCCCCTTTTCTTTCATTTTGTGCCAAAATGACAGAGTTGATGCCATTTTGATATCCAGGTCGACTGGTGTCCTTATATAAACATCAGTCACACTGTTATACCAGAGTTTATTTTAAATCAACTCATTCTTGGAAGATCAAAGACAATGTTGATTTGTTTTGACAAGGCAGAAAGACACCTTCCAGATCGTTGCTTAAGGCAGTTTGGCATGCATCAGACCATACCGGAAGAAGTCCAGAGATGGGAAAGGAAGACTCGTGGGGTTGATGGTGGGGTAGATCTATCAGGGAAAATGGAATCGGAACTTAATGAATGGTCATATCGTCGTTTTCATATTGTGGAGGCTGAAGAAGATCTGGATGAAAGTGAATACAAGCACTGGTACATGAAAATTACGCGCAAATTAGTAGGCAGGCCCCTACCCTTCTCATCAGAGTTTCAGAGAATGGTAAGCCTCCATGTGATGTTTTGAACAACTAATAGCTTGACTGGCATATCTTTCATTCTCGTTTTTTCTTCATTGTAGTTCATCACATTTAACTTACGTTACAGGATGCTGCATTGAGGGACATTTCACATCTAGCAGATACACTCTCGACTCACGGGATGGATGATCTACAGATACAGTCAGTGGCAAGAATCAGGTATATTGCACATGAATGTTTGAGGGACCATGCCAGAAGTTCGACAGTTGTCATAGCGGATCCACAAAATGATGTTGGGAAAAGGATAAGAGGGAAAGAAAGAGTTAGGAGGAGGGAAATGGGTAAACGCAAACGGAAAGATGATCCCGAGCAATATTATGCAGTTAATATGAACGTCCATTCCCAGTTATATGATGATGATCATGCACAACTATATCACGTGGATGGTGATGTCGATAATAATCAAGAACTATCCATTCCGGCTAATGCAGGTGATGACGGAGAGCTGTCTCCTATGGCTCGGGAACTTGATGGAGGACAGCTTTGTGATGTAACTGAGAACGTTGATTGTGACATAACAGAAGGGGTGGATGAATTGCCCTCGGATCATGCGGCTGAAGAAAATGATAGCATGCTTTCTCGTCACTCAGATGAAAAAATGCTGCCTGGTTCCCATGCTACTGTTGATATCGCATCCCAGTCGACGCTTAACAACAACGAGGACATTGCCCGGCAGAATGATTACAGTGTTTTGGCTTAGAGAAGAGAGTTGACAACTTCAACTTTGAATTGTATATAATTTAGTTTCTAGGTTATTAACGATGAGACTCTTGTTCTAGTTTTGAACTATTTGTCTATCTATTGTAGAAAATTGAAAAAAATGAAATTAAAAAAAATTATGCTTCCAAATTATTTGATTCGTGGTTTTAGGAGATTTTTCTTTTTCTTACCAAATGTGAGTTAAAAACATTTGTTGTTCACTAATAAATAAAAACTTGAATAAAACCCTTGAAATTTTTAACATATACGATTATAATCCATGAAATAATTGCCTGAGCTTTTTTTTAGCTCAAAGAAAAAAGTTAAAATTATGAAAAGATGTTCTAAAGTAGAAAGTGTGTGTGTGTGTGAAGGAATTTGATGATTATTGTGTAGTTGCGATCAATAATGCTGAATCTACAAGAAAATTGTGCCGAAGTTATACAGAATGCTCACATGATGCGGGTCCCACATGATTTAAATATTATTTAAAAAAGTGGACCCCACATGTATTGTATCTTCCCAGTTTTCTTTCGTTTCTGTAGGGCAAAGATTGTTCTTGTTGCGATAGTGCATGATGCTTGACTATTGCTGTTTTTCCAAAGCCATGTTTAGAGGTGTAAAATATATTAAGTTATTGTTGTCCAACACGATCCATCTCTCCATTTGCATACGGATAGTTTAACTTTCAATGGAATCCTAAATCTTTCCTCATTTCTTATTAGCTGAATAGCATTTTCCAAACCTTGACATTTTTAACTTAAATGTTGATCGAGGAAACAGTAATATAACTATTCATAGTTAAAAGTTTTTCCTTTACCCTTTACTTTTCATCTTTTTCGGACGGAGAGAAAGGGAGATTAAAAGTTCTTTGTGCCTAGATAGACTTTTAAAATCTCAAATCAATTGTATTTAAGCAAAATCAGCTTGGAAGAATGAAAAACAGATATATATATATATATATATATATATATATATATATATATATATAAGTAAACAATTGTATTTTCCCCGAGCTCTAACTAACAACAAAATCAAAAAGAGCAGGATATAGTAGCTGAATCCAATCAGAGAGAAAAATGGCACGAATTTGACTCCAAGCACCATAAATCAAACAAATGGTTTAACATACTCTCCATAAATATAGATTATGTAACCTTCCATTTCTCATTCACAGGCTCGAAATTTACATCAGCAAACACTCAAATTACTATTCACGTTGATACAAAGTCAACAAAGCCTATCAACATTATATGAAATTCCCAAAAAAAAAGAGAAAGAAAAAGTAAGTTGAAAAGATCAAACCAGAGAATAAGCTAAATTCAGAGCCATTTCTTGGATCAACCAACATGGAAAGGGCTAATTTCCCCAGTTCTCAGAGAATTAGCAATTTCATCAGCAACAGTTAAACAAGAAACTATCCAACCACTCAGTGCCATCCATATCATCTTTGCCATCCAAATTGTCTTATTCCACGACATTGCCATTGTCTTTTTGTCCCAAATCTTTTAAAGTCTGCACTTTTATTCGACAAAAAATCAAAAGAAATTGAAATTCTTGCTTATTTTAAAGCCAACCCATATCAACAACAATCCCTGAGCTCCATTTAGCAAATTCTAAACCCTGAAAAAATCATTCCAAAAAAGCAGCACACAATTTCTTGATTCTTTTGAAATGGAATGGATAATCAGAGCCCAGCTGAAATTTTCTGCAGACGAAATCGTTCCCAAAAATTCTTGACCAACAGACAAAATCACAACCCACCAAACACTTTCTTGATTCTCCAAAGTGGTATCTATGGATTAATAAAGAAACGAGTAGATGGGTTGAATTTGGAGGATAATCTATTTTGCGGTAAGGTCAGGAAATCTCTGGGTCTGCAGTCCGTGGAATAGATTGGATTTTGCTGACTATTTTTTGGACTGTACGAAGTCGGTCATCGTGTACTGTGTACACAATGATGGAGTTGCAATTAATAGAATGCATCAGTAGTCCCCCCAAAATATCTTGAATATTCATATTTCCTCCTCAAGTTTAAATATTTTCAATCTAACCTCATAATCAAATTTTACCCATGAAAGTTGCAAGTTTGAATGAAGATTTTGATTTTCATTAGCATGAAGTATGAACAAAATTTTCGATTGTAAAACTAATATAACCTAATTTTTAAAAATAAATTATTTATTTTTAATAAAAGAAATTTGTATTCCTCCTCCCCTTTTCGTCATTGATTATGGATGTCGAGTTGTTGACTATAGCGGGCAAAATTAGGGACAACTTCTATTTATTTTTACTAAAATAAGAGTCTTTTATCAATTTTCTATTATCTAAATTCACAATTCTTCAATTTATTTAATCAATTTTTATCAAAATCAAAGGGTGGCATAATGTATTAAGGTCGTGTAGACTTGTTGATCGACAACTACATTTTCATTTACCATTAAGGTTGTTTATGGACATGTTTTAAGCCTTCTTTCAATTTCTTTTAATTATTCAAGATATTTAAATCTGAAGCATTTAAGGTTGAAATATGGTCGACATTGATTCTCAAGAATTTTGCATGCATTGAGCTTATATTTCATAAATATTTTGTAACTTAGAGTGTGTTTGATGGAGATTAAAATCGAAAAATTAGTCGTTATTGTTGACTTTTATTAGACGAGTGAGATTCAATAATAACTATATTTTCAATTTTAATATCTATCGAACACGCCCTTCATATTTGCAGCAAGCTTCGTTATTCAACCATTAAAGTGGAACATGTTTAAAAGTACTTTTTTAAACTTATAAGTTGATCGAATATTATCCATGTAGCCACAACTATTAATTTAAAATGAAAATGCTTCACCATCTGTGTGTCCAAACGATCAAGCCACGTGTACTATTCTATTCGCATTAAACTGAAAGCATTATAAATAAATTATTTTTAATAATTCACCATATAATTTTGTTTGATTTCCTCTGCTACAGTACACAATTTAAATGGCGGCTTCATCTTTGGCTTTCAGATCACTGTTTAAGTATACTTCACCTTTATACCCGACTGACAGGCACGTAAGTATCCGCCTCAAATTTTCGCGTGCATTTGTGTGTATATATAAATATATACACATATATGTTTGTATCCATGTGCATCTGAAGAAGGGTTCTTTGGATGTTTATTTGGGGTGGAATTTGAAGGGTTTTGTTTGAATTGAATTGAAATCGTTGTAAATTTAGGAAAGTTTTAAGCTTTGTGCTTCGATGGGCGTGTTCTAAATAATTGTAGGCTTGTTTTATTCGAGTAACAAGAAACCCACTTAAATTTTCATTTTAATTTCTGTTTTCACACCAGATTTTTCCGTGTTGGTCATAAAAAGGTGTTTCTGTATGTGGAAAATTTTGAAAAAGAAAATAAGTTATTTTCGAATTTATGTTTTTCTTTTTTTCATTTAGAGAGTTAGAGAGCCATAGAAGCTTGGGAATTTTCTTTATTTAATCAAGTTTCTAGTATTAATAGGTTTAATCAGGATTTTTAGAGTGGATTTTGTTACTTTGACAGAAAAATCGTAACAGATGCAATGACATAATTTCAATTGGCAACAAATGGTTTGATGGGATGTTGACTGTGTTTTAAAACAGTCTGATGCCACGTGACATTATATCAAGAATTATGTCAATCATTATGTTGTTGTAGCACGATTCTTTTAGAGTCCATATGTGATATTTGAACAATGCTGGTTTCTCGCCAGTTTTTTAGATGAATCTTCTATTTTGTGTAAGAGCATAAATACAAGTAGAAATCTTTAATGGAAAAATAGTTTCTGTTTTTTGACTTGTAACTTAGAGGTTGCCTTTCCACTTTGCGTACAAACGAGATAACATTCAAATGTAAACTTTTCAACCAATATGTTCCTAAGTCAACGTCTTACTGTTTTTAGGGTTTTGTGACTGGAAATTGCCCTTTGGTATATGGGTGCAAAACAACGGTGCTGGGTAGCAAAAATCACTTGCTGAATGGTAAGAGCTTCTCATTGAATTGCTTGAAAGACAAAGAGATGGACGTGAGTGCATCGGCTTTGGTTGATGGTATTGCCGAATGCTCAGATGGTTAGTCTATTTTATTTATTCGTGGTACTTTACATGTATGTGTGTATGCATTTGTTTTTTCATTGTAGCAGCAGGTACTTAATATAATAATTGATGGCAGAAACAGAAGCGATGGAGCTGAGTGTCCCAGGGGAGCCAAGGTTTTCTACAATGTTGATCAATTTTGGTAATGAGTTTGATCCTTATGATGCCTTAAGTACCCCTCTTTATCAAACAGCAACTTTTAAGCAGGTAATTTTTTATTCCACGTTGAAAAAATGCATTTTTGTTTTTAATATGCAGAACATGAACTCATGGGCCCCATTTTACTGTGTAAATTGAGAATTTGTGTTAGGTTAATTCCCTAATTCCTAAATCATTTTTCATCACCGAAGGAAGACTTCTAATTGTTTATTGGCTGAATCTTTAATGTAACAATCGATTAGAATTTCCATTGATATGACGAGTGATATTGTGAAGAAAATTTTGATATTTCTCATGCATTATATGGTAGATAAATTGCTATTTATTATACACGAAGTAGAGATAAATCAGGAAAAGTTTCACGCAGAATAATAAACTACCAGAAATTAGTCCTGCAGTCTGGTCCATTCTTAATAATTCAAATACAACCTCCTAGATCTTTCCACAACAAGATAAGCTAAATGCTAAAATAGCAATGAGAGTTCATTACTCTGATCTTGACCTTGTTGATAAGGGTTCGACGTAAATTAATTTCAAATTATTTTTCCAGATTTCGATACCTGTTTTCTACCTTGACTCTTGCAGGGGCACTACACATGATTCTAAGATTCCTCGTCTCTCAGCTGATAGGCCTTTCTAGAAGTTTGTATAACTTTGAACTTTAGGAGCAAAAATATTCATTTTTGAATTCTGAAGTAATATTTTGTGAATATCTACTTTGAGAAGGTTTCCTTTGATCGTTTCATAAGTTTACAGTTATTATTTGTATTAAGCCATCTGGTGCTATTCTTCACTCTTAGTATATAAGCATCTTTATGTATACTATCTCTGCATGCTTTTGCTGACAGATGCCCTAATATCTTTCTGCCTTTCTATTTATCCTGGAAAGCTTTCATGGTGTAGTAAATTTCTAAAATTGACATTTGATTCGTACAATGACCTCTTTTTGCTGATAGATGCTGTAGTTTCTTTCTTTCTATTTATCCTGGAAAACATGCACGGTGGTAGTAAATTTGACATTTGATTCTTATGATGACCTTTACTGTTATGCAGCCTTCGGCAGTAGAATATGGACCTTATGACTATACAAGAAGTGGGAATCCAACTCGGGACACCTTAGAAAGGTCTCTGCTATTTCTCCATGTATAACGTGGTTGGTGAAGTTATTCAGATGGTTATTATTGCTATCCACTTGTCCCTCTTAAATATACACTCTTATGTTCTCAGACTTCTTGCAAAGCTTGACAAGGCAGATCGAGCTCTATGCTTTACTAGTGGAATGGCTGCCTTGGCAGCTGTGACTCGTCTTATTGGGACAGGTACCTTTTTATTTCCCTATTTAAGAGTTCAGGGTTGCACATCTGGTTATAAGGTCTCATCCTTGTTCACTGAAATTTAATTAGTGTCCTTCTCGAATCTCCACAACTTTTCATGAGCAACATGTAAAAACATATGCTTTAAGAATCATCTTTCCGAGATTTGCGTGGGTATTTAGTGAAGACTCTTGTTTCTTGATGAAAGGTGAGGAGATTGTTGCTGGAGATGACATGTATGGTGGTTCTGATCGATTGTTATCGCAAGTAATTCCAAAGACCGGAGTTGTGGTCAAGTCAGCATTGCCTTTTGCTTTGAAATGACTCTTTTAGCGTCATTAAGTTTGAAATCTTAGATTACAATAATTGCTGCAGGCGTGTGGATATGACTAACCTCGTTGAGGTTGCGTCTGCAATTGGCCCCTGGACAAAGCTGGTGTGGTTAGAGAGTCCAACCAACCCACGCCAACAGATTTCTGACATTCGTGTAGGTCATGCTTAATTTTAGATTTCAGTTTTACCATCTGTTGCTTTATATCCTTCTATACTGGTGAAATAAGTGGGGGTCAACTTATTATAGGTTTCCATAAATAAAAACACAAAAATAATCTCAGGTTTTTACTTCTCCGGAAGATTGTTACTTTCTAATATCATAGTGCCCTTTTGGGAAGTGAATAAATTAAAATAAATAATTATAAAATGTGAGTGGTTTTACGGAATATGTGGATAAAAGTGCGTTTGAGCAGAAGTGATTAAATTATAATCACCTTCCAAACATGCTTATAAATACTACTCTTCTCATTTGATTCTAATCCAGAAAATAGCTGAGATGGCTCATGCTCATGGTGCTCTTGTACTGGTCGACAATAGCATCATGTCTCCTGTGTTGTCTCTACCCTTGGAACTGGGAGCAGGTAATAATTGTTTTTGGGTTCCTGTAAATATTAAGGTTACAAACTGTGAATCTGCTTTCAATACTAATTTATCAATCTTTTAGATATTGTGATGCACTCGGCTACTAAATTCATATCTGGTCACAGTGATGTCATGGCTGGCGTTCTTGCTATCAAAGGAGAAAGGTTTGGCTTTAAAGTAGTTTATGCATTGATACCCAGAATATGCTCTTTCTCTGACATTATGTAGCTGTTATCTGTTCCTTTTTCTAGTTTAAGGTGCACTTTCCATGAATCTCACGATTATTGGTTTGTCGCAAAAGTTGTTAGAGTGCGATTATCTGCTTAATTGGCATTGTCTCATGTGTCAGGAGACTGGGGAGGTGTCTGCTGGAATTTAAACATTTTACTGTGAAAGAATATTTAGGGCCTGTTTGGGCCGAATTAAAATCTGATTTTAATCCAAGTCAAAGTCAAACAGTTAATACTAACCACATCTTTTATGGGTTCCACAACTTTTCAACCATACATTTCAAATTTTTTTATCACAATCTATTAAAAATCTAATTTTAATCCCCACCAAACACCCCCTTAATAAGAATGTCTATAATTTTTTAAATGAGAGTTGTTTCTATCATAATAATTTACCTTGTGAGGCCGTCTGTATCAGACCAATCTGACTGGTTTTGGTTGGCAATAGTCTAGTTAGAGACGGTTCTGGTTCTGGGGGATTTTTCTTGGAATCAGTTATTGCAACATCGGATTACGAATGAGCATGGAAATGCCTATTTCATTCAGTTGTATTCTCACATCCTAAGCTCCACCCAACATATTTATATATTAACATCCATGTATTTAGACGTATCCATAATATCTGCCATTTCATTAGACTGTGCCGTTTGCTTGCTACTTTGAGGATTTAACTTTTAATTTTGTACTCATTAGTTTGGCAAAGGACTTGTATTTCATACAAAATGCTGAAGGCTCGGGATTGGCTCCATTCGACTGTTGGATCTGTTTAAGAGGCATTAAAACTATGGCCTTGCGTGTTGAGAAGCAACAGGTTCCATTTAAACCTTTTCTTCTTGTTTGTAGAATGATTGTTTTGGCATTGATGTCCTATCATGTTGTATTACTTCTCTTTGTTTTTCTGTTGTGCACCGAATATACGTCTTTTTGTTGGTCAATGGCTTATCCAGGATATGTATTTAGTGGAAGACATAGCTTGGGTCCTTTTCTCATCAAAATCCTCGGGTGGGGGTGGGGGTGGGGGGATATATGGTTATGCAATCCTAAGAATAATAAAAAAAATTTAGAAGAACTTGTGTGCTATTTCAAAATTTTAAGACACAGCCACACCCTACCCTCAAACACTCCCCCCCTAAAAAATGGAAGAATGGAAATGTTTCTTGCCCACATTAGCTATCTAGCTAATTTTCTGAGAAAAAATATGTGCCCCCGTTTGGTTTGGATTAAAATCCAATTAAATCTCAAGTCAAAATCAACAATCAATTTTAACCATGCATTTCATGGGTCCCACATCTTTTTAACCACACATTTCATCAACTTTTATCAAAATCTATTAAAAATTTGATTTTAGTCTCCACCAAACGGATTATTATTAATTTTGCCTTGTGATGTTCAACAGTTTTTACTGAATGCTTTATGCAGGAGAATGCCCAAAAAATTGCTGAATTTCTCGCCTCCCATCCACGGGTCAAACAGGTTAATTACGCTGGTCTTCCTGGCCATCCAGGACGATCTTTACACTATTCTCAGGTACTGTCATTAGACAATACTTTTAATTTGTACTCTCATTATATCAAGAGTAGAACAGCCAAAAACAATTTTTGTATCTATCTTCTCTGATCTTATACTTCTTTCAGGCAAAGGGTGCTGGATCCGTCCTCAGTTTCCTTACGGGGTCGTTGGAACTTTCTAAGCATGTAGCCGAGACTACCAAGTACTTTACCATCACCGTCAGTTTTGGTAATTTCTATTCAAAATCGTACTTTTGCACAAAATTTCGAAGTAGGACTTCCAATTTCTTTGTTTCTTTATCTGGTAGATGACATTCATTTCACGACTGCAGTATTTCAGGGATAATAAGGGCCTGTTTGTAATAGCTTCTGCTTCTACTTTTGCTTTTTGTAAAAGAGCTTCTTGCATAAACCACTTTAGGCCTGCTTATTCTAAAAGCTCTTTTAACATGACAAAATACTTCTAGAAATTATCTGAACGGGCTCGAAATCCCTGCCAAACGGGTCTTAAGATATCTGTTACACTTAGCTTTGTTTCTCATATAATTGTAGGTAAAACTAACAGTTCAACATTTTATGTATGTAGTAGCATAAGATATGTTCCAAGTTATTGTCTACCTTTGTTAGACTCACTGATTTATTGTCTTCAATTGGCAGGAAGTGTCAAGTCCCTCATAAGCTTGCCTTGCTTTATGTCTCATGCAGCCATACCGGTTGCAGTGCGCGAGGCCAGAGGTTTAACTGAGGATCTCGTCCGTATATCTGTAGGAATTGAAGATGTCAATGATTTGATTGATGATTTAGACAATGCACTCCGGACTGGACCTGCATAAAGTCATTAAGATTCAGAGCGCAGAATTTTCATCTTCATGCAAATTTGATTGATGTCTAGTTTTCTGTGATTCGAATGCTTTATAGATGAACGTGATTTCAGGGTTTTGATAATATTTAATAAGAATGATGTGCCTACTTAGTTGGATTACGTACTTTGAGTCTAGTTTGAAGCTTCTATCCGAGCCTCAAATTGCCCGTACTTGCCAAAATTGCACCTAAACTTCAAATAGTAACATACAATCAACCTCAAAATATAAACTCCCGGCGTACCTTTGATTGGTTGAGCAGAGCCCTTCCACACAGGGCTCTTGGATCACTATGGCTGACTTTTATCTCTGTTCGACCATATACTCATGAGCAGAAGTTTAGCTAGAGCCTTCCTTCGCATACCTTCGTTACATCTGCCCCAGATAAATTACTCACCTCATATCACGAGTCTCAAAATTGTAAGAGAAACTTACCATAAATTGCAATTTGGTTACCCATATTGCTTCTATTCCTTGTCAAAACATGGTCTACGAGCTTTATGCTTGTGATGGGAATGTGTGTTCAACGGACGAGAGAAAGCAGTAAGAGTTCCCATGAACGAAAACAGCAGTCGTATTGAAACTGCAAAAAATTCTTCAGACGATTCATGTTCAGGAAAAGCATAACGATCAGCAATAACAAGTCAACCCGAAATGTAAAATATTGGATATTGAACAAGTCGAGTCTATAATTGGTAGTTAATACAGTCCAAAAGGGTAAAAAAAATTACAATCAAAATGTGATACAGAAAGAGCTTTTGCTAGTATATGTTACAACTTGATTGTTCATAACACGCGGTTATCATCTATCACTACTACCGCAAAGAATTCAAAATCCTGAAGCCTCTAATTTTATAAACATATCTTCAGAAATTTCTATCCTATCAAGCAAATGGACCTGCAACACAGAAAATGACAAAAGAGAATTTAGATTGTTTATATTCCACGAGCAATCAGGTTTGGCAATAATACTGAGGAAGAGGCGAAGAAAGTATAAGTACAATTTTACAAACTGGAACGTACCAATTTAGACCATATAATGTTAACCAAAGAGGTTACAACTGAATAGACACATAATAGCATGAAAAGGGAAGAAACAATTCTAAAAGTTAAACACGATAATGAAGTACCGTTTAAATTATTAAATCAATCACTGCCATTTCTAACTCAAGCATTCTGATATGGCATCGAAATTATTAATGCTTGCTCACAAATAGGACAAATAGATAAGCTACATTCCTAGTATGTCAAAAAGAACGTCAAAAATTGAAACTCGTACCTTGCCGCTCTTCCTTAATATGGGGTTCCAAGAAGTTTGTATCAGTTCCTAGGAACGGCGATCTAGAATAGCTCTCTAATATATCTGAAAACAGTATATCATATAATTCATACACACAAGAAAATGGACAAGATATTACATAAAGGAGTTCACTCGAACTAACAAATTAATCACAATTTATGACAAAGTTTCTTGTTGGTCGCTAAGTTTATTCCGAGTTGTGACTAATGCCTCAAAAGTTCCAAATTCATGATGAGTCCTTTTGCAATAGGAGGGACTTCAATTGCAAATAGGAGATAAGATTGGATTGTGATTATTTTCTAGGATCACTTCCGGACTCATGTTGGAACATAAATGCCAAGTGTTATAATCTGTAATGGAAACAAATTGGCAGAGAGAGCGATCATTACATGGTCAGCTGAAATTGTGTAGAATTTGGTCGTGCAATCTTATCTTTTCCCATAAATTAACATAGTTTCTCTTCTTTTCATGTACACGAGTAGAGAGTTTGGCGAACAAAATTTTGAGCCTAGCATCCTGATTTTTTCCTATTCTCTTTGTGGGATGTTCAAATGGTAGAAATTGGCTGGCGTGGTAAAGCTTAGGGTATTTTTCCTATAATATTTGGGGGTTTGGGTGAGTGAAATTCTATATGATCGCACAAATTTTTCATTTAGTGAGTTTTGACAGCCCGTAAATATTTTCATCTTATTTTTACATTTTTCTTGTCTGCAATTTTTTTCTGGACAATAAAAATCATGTGAGCAAGTAAAGGGAATTTGTCTTAATTCCCAACAAAATTTCTCTTTGTTTCAGTTTAGTGAATGTTGAATTCAGTGAATTCTTCTGGTGGAGTCCAACATCAAAGACAACAATTGGCATGGTTTCAATGTAGACGTCTTCCATGTTGAACATTCAGTTAGAAAAAATAACAACTTTTAACTGAGTGACTTAAACTGAAATGGAAAGAATTTAAGGCAACCACTTTAAAACAAAATACGTTGTGCGCCGAAACTTAGCCATAAGTTGGAGAGAGAGACACAGAGAGAGAGAACTAACCAGTACTATTAGAAAAGTCAGCTGTCAAGTCAGAAAAACTGAAGTTTCGGGGAATCTGTCCCAAGAATCCAAACATATTTGTGTCGGCTTCCAAGATATTCTCATTCAAAGGTTGTGAATTAGACACCACAGAACTGAAAGACGAAACAGGTGCATCCCCTATTCCATTATGAGTTTCCAGAAGATTACTGTCTCCACCAAACATGAAAGGAGAATCACCCGTATAGCCCTCTTCTGATTTAATTATTCCGCCATCTATTCCCTTTAACATTCCTGAATTTGAACTCTGAGCCAATAGCATGTCATCTGATACCACATCAACAGAAATTTGGATGGATGGCTGTCGGGAAGATGCTCTGCTAGTGTAAGCATTAGGTATCATGCTAATAGCGTGGTCCATGTTTTCTGGCTTTAAAGCTCCAGCATGTTCTGGAGTATGGTTAGCCGAGTTGTTATGCACTGCCAAAATGAAATCAAGATAATTTTCTACTCAAGTCAAGCTCACTGTAATTGCAGATGAAATAGCCACAAATTTTCTTTTATTTTTTCTCCAAGGCACTATCAGATCCCAGCACAAAACTTAGTAATAGACATGCATAAATAAAATTTTCAGGGATCCCATATTCATGCATGGCTGAGTGTGGATGCATCCAAGGGTGTGTGTGAACAAACCTCACAGAAACACATTCCCCGAAGAATGGCACAAACATTTAAGACATGTTCGGCAAGATTGTTTATATAGCATTAGACAGTATTAAAGAAAAAGAAAAGAAAAGCAAAAAGCTTGTTAAGTGTACAATACATCGAGTCCCCGCTAATTATATTGAGGATTGTGTACCAAACATGCTCTAAAGTTTCAAGAATCATCTGTTTACATGTGATCAATTATTATCAATAATTAAGAAAATCATTAAGAGAATAACGTTGGAAACTGTTATAGCTCATGTCCAATACATCAAAGACCAAATAAATAGATTCAATATGAAGCTGAGAAGAGGGTTACAGAACGAAATTGTTAGAAACAGTGGCTTGTGGCCGAGCTGACCTTTACTTTGTGGTTTTCGGAGATCTCCTATTTTAAGTATGTTTAATCACTTTCGAGGAGGGTCTGTTGTTGTGTTTTAAGGTCGGACACCAACATGCTTGGTGATTAAATCTAGGAAGAGAGGCAAATGTGACCATATATGTACACATCTAACAGTGGTTTGTCCATGTACGATCCTAGTTGGTTTCTGTCATAAAGAAAACTCTGAACTTATCAAGAAGCGAGCTTACATGGGTGAAGCTGAGATCCATTAGACAGTGGAGTGGAAGCAACTCCAGTTGGACATATTTGGCGAATGAGCTCAACCTGTCTTTCAAGCAACTGATTGAATCGCAATATCTGCTCCTTCACTAACAACCTCAGATAATATGCCTTGAAAAATCTTTGATTTTCAGTCTCAAGTTTTTGCCACACTGGCAGGAGAATCCAAAAGTTAAAACAAATAAATTACAATTTTAAGTCGCAATTATTAAGGGCATGAATAAAAGTTTACAAAACTTGTTCTGACTTGATAATATTGATGTCCTTCCATGTAGTGGAAGTTTTTGTAACTCCGAAAATAGAAGAACACAACTCGATTAATTTAAATTCAATTAGGAATTCAGATTCTGCTGGATTAGTTTAAATTCAATTACGAGTGATCGAATTTTCTATTTGGTTTGAATTTTTTATTTGATTAACTTGATTTCCATGATTTTTTATACACCGTGTGTGATTATCTCCCTGTCCTGCAAAATACCTCTGTTTAAAACTTTGAAGAACCCAAACAAAATCAACAAATTTCTATTCAAGAAATTGAGATTACCAAGCTCCGTGAAACCAGGCTCAATTCTTGCCTGGTGTAAGAGGGTGCTCACAACTTCCTTCTGGCTCATGTAAAGCTGAAGGCACCTTTCAATAAGATTTTGAACCTGATATTAAAGATGATAAAAGTAAGGTTCCCAATCTTACAGAACACACAAGAAACCAGTGGCGGCTAAAGGTTCTTATTTTGGTGGCACAATTTTGAATTGAGGTTGTTAGAAGCGCAATTAACAAAACTTAACTAGAAAGAAAAAAATCTTTAGCCCTATAGAAATCAAAATGATTAAGTTGGCATGCCATCCTTGTGGAAATAGTAAAATTATTTACTTTTAGAGAATCTAATCAGTGCGAAAAAAATCCTTCCATGCTGGCCAATGACAGTCAGACGTCTTGTACCGACAATTTTGATATCGAGTCATACAAAATTTGCACCTGGTCAAATAGTGGTCAATCTCATCTCACATCAATGGGTTTTTGAAAATTTTACAGTGTTGTAAATTTCAGTCCACCATAGGCATTCTTGAAATTCCGTTCACAACAAAAACAAGAAGAGGCCAAATGCATAGATCAAGAAAAATTCAAATCTCTCTCCATTTTTCTCCACCTTGGTTTCACTTCAAAACAACAAATTAACAGCATCTTGTCATTCGATCCTTTATTCTCTACCAACAGATAGATGTTCACCGATCCTAATATTCTATTAGCACTTGATCTTCAATTGAATGATTATATTTATGATTAAACAGATAAGAAATCACGGGAATGGAGGAAGGAGAGGAGTAGAAACTATTAGTCAATTTTAAGAAAAGAATGAACTTCGTGGAATGCATGCTAGTATGGAAAAATGACTGGAGAAGGGCGGGAGAGGTAAGTTATATGGTTCAAAAAGAAGGGTCATGATATTGTTTATCTCAACCATGTAAACTTTTAAACTAGTCTCTTTTATTTTTCAAAGAGGGACCTTTCTACATTTTTCATAAATATAATTTCTTTTGGGGTAATCTATCGTGTTGCTCAAATAAATTCATTCTCTCTGTCATAATTTTTAGTTTCCTTGTTTAGTCATCAACAAAGAAGTATAAACATATTAATCTGTCTATATGAACTGTAAATAAAATTTAACGTGATAAATCGGATAATATATTCACTTCAAGAGTAGACATTACTGGTACCTTATCAATTACCATACAACAAAAATCCAAGACATTCTCCAGTGCAGTATTTATAACATCGATTCTATTGAAAAAAATTAGTATCGTATTAATCATTAATATTGAATAAAGTTTCCTGCTAATTTTAGTCACCTATTTCATAATTTCCCTGGTAACCAAACCAAATTCGTGTGGCGTTAACTGACTCTCTTTTCTGGAGCCATAAACTTTGAGCTTTTCATAAAAGTTGGTTTGCTTTATGCACCAAGATTTCAACATCCACATATTAAATTGCAATTCAGACATTTGATAAGAGGGCAAAGAAAATGCATAATGCCGAAAATTTAGTCTTCCAAGTAAATCAGTATTTCAAATTATTACCTAATGCAGCACAAGAAACAAAGTTCCTAGCTAATAATACTCTCACGACCTTTATACTGAAATCTCAGTTTGTGGATAAGAAATGGTAGTTGATTCAGTAATAGCACACAAACTCATCAATCGAGCTGTTTGATTCATTTATGAAACTCAGTTCTTCATGCAAGCATGATTCCTATAGTGAACACTGAACATCCTTAAATAATTATAGGTTACTAAGCATAGTTCAGTTCCACTGAAGTTGTCGGCCATAGGGAAAATTTTCTTTTTAATATAAGAAGATTTTTCGTGTCCCCGTGTACTTCTCTTCGAATTTGTTAGATCAATTACACATTTGGCAAGATGATTTTGTTGAATCTATAAGATCAATTATAGGTTTGGCAAGTTAGGGGGCTTCCTTGCAGAGGAAAAAATGTTGTCTTGACAGGTGTGTCATATCAATGGCTCCAAAATACGCTTCACGAGAATGATTGTGCATCTAGGATGTCCATCAAAACTCAAGAAAGACAAGATGTAAAACATGGAAAGGAATTTCTCTACACAACTATGCTAAAACGATTTGTGCCCTTTCTTGGCAAGGACTGTAGTTCGTCAAATTTATTAACAATTGTATTATTAAAAATAAATTTGCAGGGACATATAATATGTTATAGAATTTTACGAATTATCATAAAACAAAATAATATATGAAATTATAGAATCAAATTTGCGTATATAAATCGCAAAAAATAGGAGCCAGACTACTTACCAGCTGTATATCTTCAAGAGAGACTTTTCTAACTTCTCCGTTGGACATTTTGCAACTTTGCCAACAACATACACACTTAAATTTGAGCGATTAGCTTTCTATGCCACAGCACCTGGCAAGGCTTTTCTCCAGCTTTAGCATACAGTTCTAGAGATGCAATCTGTAATACCCAAAAGCATAACAGCAACATGCCATTAGGTAAATTAACATATAAAGAAGCCAAAGGACGGCGGAAAAAAGAGGAGGAAAAGTACGGAATCAACGGGGTTGGATTTCCTAATAAGTCATATAAGAAATGGCAATGGCGAAGGAATTGATAGATGGTACAACTGAAAAGCCACACTAACAATATAGATTTTTTAGTTCATGTTGGAACAATTTTAGGGTCGGCTATGCGAATATTTTTGCATTCAATCTATCGCTACATCTACCAAAAGTCCAAAAGTCAAATGTTTGGAAACCACGTCAATCCAGGCTAATATTAGTGTAACTCTGACCTAACATGTTCAATAGAGATTGCATCGTCCTCGTGATAAGCATTTTTAGGTTTACACAGTTTACGTTAACCATCTAAATTGACTTTCCTTAGTTTATCCTTTATTGGTACCACCTCTAGGGTTAGTGTCTGTTCTCATCGCTTATTTTACTCATTCTATTATAGTCACATATCTACCTTAATATTCTTGTTTGTCAATGTTCTCAAGTCCTCCTTAGGACAAGATGCCCCCTCTTAATTCTAATTAACATAAAACATAACATTACAAAGTACTTATCCAAGTTCCAAGTTACGATTTACTTCACTCAATAATCAAGAAATTGTCATGGTGAAGAGAAAGTAAAACTATGGAACTAGGGACTGCTTGATTGTATATTTATAATATTAACACATCTACCATGCCACTAGATCTACACTAGTGACTGCTTGATCGTATGTTTATAATATTAACACATCTAATGATAATTTCTTCGCTCTACCACTGACAATAGCACTTGTCGGGACATCCTATCATAAAATATTTTTTAGTCAATAAAAATCAAATGTCATCTTGTTACTTTTCTATATATTCCCATAAAGCTCCAAGTTAGATTCATTACTTCCACAACACGAGTCCCTGGCATCAAACCAAATTGGTACTCGGTGCCTTTGAGTTACGCCATAAACAATGCTCATTCATTCCTCTCTTAATCATGTCGGATAAATTGTGAGCTTATTACTCTATAATTTGTAAAATCTAGGATATCACCTCAGTATAAATGAAATATGATTAAACTACTTTAAAACATAAACCTTCTATTAGAGGTTTATACCTCTTATTACACTTTCACTTCCTCAGAAACTTCAAGTTAAAGATTTCATGAAACTTTTCATTACAAACATATACTTAATAGATATTCTTTGTTTTAATTAAAATATAATCTTTTATTAACATCATTCTGATGAATTTGGTTCTAAATTCAAAAATATTAAAATGACTCTTAAATCAACACAAAATTCAATAAAACAAAGGGAAAAAACCTAATCTTTAGCCAAAATAACAATAATCCATTAATATTCAGCCACAGAAAAAGATCAAAAATCATCAAAAAAAATTCAACAAAGCACAGGGAAAAAAATCAAATCTTTAGCCAATATATCAATAATCCACAAATATTCAGCCCGAGAAAAACTCAAAGATCATAAATATAAAATTTTAGACATAAAAATAAGGTTGAAAATAAATCTTAAGTAATAAATTTGTTGATTAAACACTTACGTTACCTTAAATTTCATCTGAATTTCGGTAACCTCTCGAATTACGTACGGGCTTTACCATTTGTGGGTCGAATTTGCAGAAATATATAATTTCAAGAAAACATGAACTTGTCACTGCAATGTACAAGATTCATTCAATAATGTACAATCTATAATAGCGGGTCTGCATCGACATTTGTAAATTGCTGTCCTGGTCAAAGCTTAAAAAGTAAAAGGAGAAAATGAGTAAATGTTTGAAAAAATAATTATTTTGATTAAAATTGCAAAAATTATTTATTTACTTATTTTAATAATAATTTTGATTTTCATATTTTCTTTTTGACCAAAAACTAACGTGTTATTTTTTTCTTGTCTAAATTAAACGAGACGGGTTCTAACTAACCAATTTTGAGAGCAAGTGGTGCTAAGTTTTCTGTCACAAAATTTCATTTTTCTTGTAATGACTTATTTGTTAAATGAAGGAAGGATAGTGAACCTTCATTATTTCTGAATATGGGGTAAAGTAGAAAATATGTTAAGATGAAATTATTAGTTTCTTTTGAGAGACAAAAGGTTTTAAACAGTTGAAATTAATATACTCGATACTCGTTAAAAAAACGTTTATTTTTTTCTTGAGTTGATTTCAACATTCAAATAATAATAAATAAATTCTTCGGATAAATAGTTTTTTTGAAGCAACAAACGATATAAGTTATGTCTCGTATTCCTAAATTACTTCCTATGAAAAATTATATTTATAAAAAAAAAAAAAAAAAAGGCGTTTTTGAGTAATATTTTCATCATTTATTCTTATTCAAACCCAACATTTTATTTGGTAAACAAAAAATATGGTTAGGATATAAACCCGGATAATGCTATTTGTACATAGCATTATCCATAAACTTTCACTTAATGCTGCCCCTATTGGAGGAGTGCCTGGTGGGTATGTAGAAAAAAAAAATACTTAAAAAAATAAAAGACAAATAGGAGATAAAGTAAATTATGCAAACTTTTGCATGTCAACGTTTGACTAGGGGTGTTAACTACTTGATATATCTAGGTTCTAGACGACCTAAGTAACCATGTCAGCATTTTGTGCACACCCTTGGAAGTTTAACACGACGACTCCCCCAACTCGAGCTATATTAAACCTTACATTTTTCTACATAGGTTTGGTGAAGCCAGACCGGGATAAAAAGTGGGGCAGCCCGTGACACCTCTATTTTTGTCTAATCAAATTAATGGTCCTTAAAGAAGAACAACAAAATTGGTTGGAAGTTTTTTCATGTAAAATGTGTACAGAAGTAATCATCATATTTATGAAACTCTCATTGTTTCTCTCTCTGTACATGTTTCTTAATGTTTGTATTAACCAACATTATTAAACCAAGATAAAGGGTTAGTAATTTTCAAATCGTGAAAAAGAAAATTATTTGCTATGATTAACTAGACAACACAGTTAGGTCATTGTATCTAGGTCTTGTTCTTTCTGGGGAAGAAAGCTCTTCATCCATGCCCTTCCTCTTGTTGTTACTCGATTGTGGTGGCTGATGCTCTGATTGTGGCGGCGACGGCGGTGGTGGCTGTGATTGTGGTGACAGTGGTGGTGATTCTTGCATTTTGGCTTTCATCATATGGGGTTTAAGCTTATTTACATCTGACAATCTCACTGGCTTGAGGAAAAAATCCTCTGCTCCTTCTTGTAAGCATCTATAAATGTGACAGTTAATATGCCAGACACAAATAATTTACGTAGCCGACTCCAAACTTAAACGTCAAAGTATTCTTACCTATTGATTCTTGAGGGATCATTCTCAGAAGACATAATGACTACTGGTATATTTCTCAAAGACGAAGATTCCTGCAAAACAATAGAAAGCCCACTTGTTTATTAGAGTTGTTCTCCGTGGAACTCCACCTAATTTTCAATCTTTCGATCCATAGATCTATTGGAAGACGTAATTATCAAGAGTCTAGAGAAATAAACGCAACAACAACCCCCGGCCAAGTTTCAATAAATTTGGGATTTCGCTCAAGCCATTGCTAGATTTGCTTAAAGATCTAATTAGATTCTTAGTAAATACATCGAATGAGTGCGAAGCGTTAACAAAATTGCTTTTTCAGAGATTAATTATAAGTAGATTTATGCCATGAGAAAAAAATCGTTAGAAGCCTGAAGCACTGGAGAGGGTGACTATGTGGAATAGTAAATGCCCTTTCAATATCAAATTACCAAAATATAAAGATTTTGCTAAGATTTCTTCAGATCTCAGATGAATGGTGTGTACAACTTTTCAGAATACATCAATCCCAGATTGATACACAGCTAGAATTAGCAAATTATGTGAAAGAATATTTTTCGAAAATGAAAAATGAGGTCTTGAAAAAATGCAAAATCATTTTTTTTCTTTAACAAAGAAGTGCATGTATAGTTGCATTCAATTCCGACCATAGATATAAAGATTTAAGCAATCCACCCCATATTATCAAAAATAAGAGTTAAGAGAGCTAAAAGTAAGTCAAGCTACTTTTCGCACGGTCGATTACTTACAATTCTGGTAAATTAACTTTTAAGCAGGACTCTAAATTTTTTCAAAATATGAAAGATTTTACATAAAGGGAATAGAATAAAATTCAATAAATTGTACCTTGATTTTCTTGAGTAAATCATAGCCAGTCATTCCAGGCATACAATAGTCTGTAATAACAAGATTTACTTCTACTTCCTATAAATACAAAGAAGTTTAATTTTTAGACAACATAGAAAAAAATATTATAAGTCAAATCCTATCAATCTTCTACAACCTAAGAAAAATGAAAGGAACAGAAAATTGGCAAAATAAATACAAAATAAATTTCACATGATGGTTTTGAGGAGAAACAGAGGTTTCATCTGTGTTTCTTCTGTCATCTTCATGCCAACCAAGAAATTCTAAAGCTTTGCTACCAGAATCTACTGTAGTAACTGCTATGAGACAATGCACAAAACCCACAAAAATAAAATCACAAACATGATTTCCAAATCCAAATCCAAAAAAAAATAAAAAAATCCTACTCTTTTGGGAGAAAAATAGGTACCTATATAAGAAGAGGTTTTAAGTAGCCTTTCAATGAGCTTTCTGTCTATTAGGCTATCATCAACAGCAAGAACATGAAACTGTGAGTCTGAGGCAGCCATTCCCATTGCTCCAAATTCAATCTTCAATAACAGAATATAAATTCCAAGAAGAGCAAGAGAGAGAAGGGTTCTTTGGTTAGTATGGAGATTGCTTTGGTTTTTGCATTTGTGATTCTGAAGAGGAAATTGGGTTTTGTTTAATTGGAATAAGACTCAAGAAATTCCACAAAGCAAGATCTGACCAAATTTCATCCAAAGATTTTGCAAGATTTTTCCAACTTGGAATTGAATTTCAAGGCAAGCAATATGATGTGTATACAGTTGAATAAAAAATAAAGAATTGTGTAGAACAAGGAGATTTATTTGTATTGATTCTTGGTGGGTTGGGCTTTTATATGTAAGATATAAATGTTTAGAGGAAATTGCACTTGGGTCTCTAACTTATTTTTTCCTTGGCAATTTGGTATTCAATTTTTTGAAGATGAATAAATTGGTTTTAATATTAATCAGTATCATTGTTCTAAAATGGTGAAATATCGACGGCAAGGTCGAGTTCAAAACTTTACTAACCTAAAACCGTCTAAGCATAAAACATGATCAAGTAGTAAGGCCAAACTTCATGCACGGTCAAGTTTTTTGAAATACTGATCAATATTCAACGATAAAAACATTACACAATAAATAAATTGTTACATGGTTCACATTTTTACAAAGATGTCTATTTCATTGGGCGTTTATCCAATATAATGTTTAGACCATTACTCATTTCTTGTGAGTTGGAACTTACACAATAAGAAATTTGCTACCACCACTCGTCAATACTTAAGTCATATGCTCAACTTTCATCAATTTACCAACTTTCTTGGCATTCCATCACTACATCACTTCGAAATTTTGGACATAAGCCCAAATTGGATAACAAAACTTAACTTCATAAAATTAGATAGTAACTAACATATTATATTTAATAGATAGTTGGGACAGTTTTGGAAGGGTTGATTGTCCAAATATAATGAAATGTTAATGATTCATTTGCTTCTTTTTAAAGGTAGGGACCAATGTTCTATTGAGACAATAGAATCGAGACTAATTTAGAAAATTTCCAAAATGTTAGAGAGAGAGAGAGAGAGTTTCTCTCGGGATTGAAAGCAAAAGGGGGTTGGACATGGGGACCCATAAAAATCCTTCATAGAGATACGGGTGATGTAAGCATTGCTGCCCTTTTCTTATGTGAAATCATGTGCTCTTTCAATGTCCCAAGCTGGTGGGGTGGGTGTGGTAGCAAAAGGGTGGCAATTTCTTTTGATTTCCTTTCATGAAATGGCCCTAGCTAATGGGGTGAGGTGCGTGGTGAGGTAGCAAAAGAGGGGCAATTTCTTTTGATTCCCTTTTAAGATTTGCTACCCATGGCCATCCAACTTGTGCTTCATCAATGAGTGATTGATAGGTATAGCAAGCAACATCTCTACGTGTATGTATAGAATGTATTATGTCTTGTTCATACATTTAATTATCATTTTTTAACTGTAATTATAATTTGCCCCTAGTTTATAAAATTTGATAAAATATATAATTAATAAATTGTAAATTTTATGAAATATATGGTTAAAATTAATTATTGACTTTGATTTGAATTTTAATAAAAAAAATTTATAATTAACATTTGACTTTACCTTAAAATAATTTAGAATGTTGCTAGTATAGTTTTTGACCCATTTTGATCTATTTTACCCTATATACTTTTTAGTTGCACTAGACTAGCTATAACGAGAATTAGAAACGCGATACGATAATAGCTATCATTTGTGAATGTTTGGTAAAATAAACGTAGGATACAATTTATTAATATTTAGAAAGTTTATTGTGTGTGACAAATTTAAATTAAAAATATCATTATGCAACAACTTTTATTCTTCCAAAACACTAAATTTGGTAAAGAATATTGTCATTCAAAATTTATATTCCATAAGAGTACATTATCATTATAGTGAATATCGGTTGTTGAGCTTTTGTAAGAAACAGTAATAAGGTTGTTGCTCTTAGGATGTCGTGTCAGATTCAATATGTGTTATATCAAAGCAGAAGCTTTTAGTTCAATTGAGAACTTATTTAAAAATTGGTTCGTAAGTAATTCAAAAATAAAAAAACTAAAATTTGTCAGAATAACATAAGAATCGAACGGTTCCATACCATAATTAAAATTTTAAACATTTACAACAACACTACATAAATATAACTAATGACATTTTATTCGTAACTTTTACAAATTAACATAGCTCAATTCAAAAATATATAAATAACTAGCTGTCGAATAACATTAATTCAATGCGTACAAATACCAGAAAATAAATATTAATATTAAAATGTCGGTGATCCGTATTAAAAAATTGAGACCCTATGCTTAAAATTATGAAATGATCTGATTTATTTAATTAATTTGTTAATTTATTTAGAAAAAAATAAAATAATTCAATAAAAAAATAAAAAAATTATTTCGTTTCGATTCTTCGGTTCTTGGTCTAAACCCGAGATTCGACCCATACCCATTGGTTCTCGATTTAGGTACCCGTTCGAGTATTTAACTTACGAAGCATCGCTCGGTTCAGTTCGAGTTCGGTTCGGTTCAATTCGAGACTTTTGGACACCCCTACTTAGTATTATCAAATATTGTATACCATATATGTAAATAAAATTTTGGAAGTAATTATTTGTTGGTTGAAATTATAATTTCCAGTTAATGGCTCGAAGAAGTAAAATTATTGTGGATCGAAGCAAGATGTTTGCCAATAACATTATTTTCAAATACAAGTTAGACATTTCAAAGACATGTATATAAATAATTCAGTTCTTTTATTAAAAAATAATTTTACAGAGTAACGCGTTACACCGTACAAGTTTAGCATGCATTGTCGAACTGAATTAAACATCACAATTTACAAATTTTTTTCTATTGTTCACTGCCTCTCATCGTGCTACCAAACATACCACACTTAAAAATCTCAATGTATTCATGTTATTTTCAACGTTTAATTAATCGGCGTAGCTAGCTAGGTAAAAGGTCAAAACATCAAATTACAATTGAGGATAGACAAAATTAATTAAATAAATAAAAACAAATTGTTCTATATTTTCATCTCGATCCTGTACACGAACAGGTTCTCAATTTTTCTAATTCACTCTACCAATCCAGTCCAATATAATTTTTAATAAAAGCTGTTATTTTGGTGTTTAACAAGTCCCTTGATGTCGAATGAATTCAGAAAAAAAAGTTTTAATAAGACAGTTAGGGCACCAGTTATCCCTCCCTTTGATAAAGTTGTACTAAACCCCCCCACCATTTTCTGGACAAAAACATCCACCACTACAAGAGTCATATTATAGTAGATTGTGTCCACTCCATAGGAACCTTGCATGTTTCCCTTTCAAATTTCATCATTTCCTTTACCCTACCACAATTTCAAGATTATTCACATGTTCATGCATGGACATAAAAACCTTATCTTGAATTCTTGTGTTGGTAATGTAATGATGACCAAAATTTCTCAAAAGGGCATGAAAAAAAATTGTAGAGAAGTTTATGCAGGTGATTTGAAAGTTGAAAACTACTTTTAACTTCTTGTTAACATCCATTTGTTTCATGCTTAGAACTTGTATTGTGAAGATAACTTTGTGTTTCAATTTTAGTTTGAAGTAGTCCTTTTTTTTTATTCTAATATGTCTTAAATATATATTTATTACAAAAGAGTCAACTCGATCCGATTTTTCTCTCTTTCAATCATGTCTTATTTTTAAATAATGATAACTTCGTGAGGATGTGTCTGGATAGCACAGAAAGAGACACTGGATGTTGAAGGAAAAGAGAAAGGATGTAGGGAGGCCATGCATGGGCTAAATGCTAGGGTTTTGAACCATAAAAGGATACGAGTGATAAAGAAGACGACATATAAAGATATTTATAAAGTTTATTCTAAGATTTGTAAAAGTGAAGCGATTTTGTGCTTTTGCTCGAGGATTTGTAAAGTAATTTTTTCCAATATATATTTACTTTTGCACATCTCTTCAATGCAACCTTAAAATTTACGTTTGATGTTATGCCCTAAGCATTTAATTTGAATATATATTGGATATTACTCAACAAGATTAAAGAAAATGTGCAAGCGAGGCACTTATCACAATATGTTTTATTATTCAATATTGATTAGAGCAAAAATGTATGATAAAAATTAAAGCTTGAGCAAGGTAGCATACAACTATTTGCCCTTCAATTAGTGAGCATTGATTTGTGGGGTAGGATAAATGCTCCCTTCCTATGGATGAAAAATCCACTATGTATAGTAACTCTAAATAATTGGAGCTCATAATTTATTTCACAATATTTGCCAAAAGAGTATATTTTTGATAAACTGAATGAAACATTATAAAAAATAAAAAATAAAATATGTAATAATAATAATTTAGGGGTTGTTTGAAAAAGTTTTTGATAAAATTTAATTAAATGTGCAGTTGAAAAATTGATGAAAAGTTGATAAAAATTAATGAAATGTATGGTTGAAAAGTTGATGAAAATTATGATCACTATAAAATTTATGATTAAACTTATTTATTTATTGATTTTGACCTCAATTTTTTAGTAACTTTTAAACTATCTCAAACAATTTTTTAGTAACTTTTGAACAGTGATTTTTTTGAGATTGTGTGGTTAAAAAGTCGAATTTTTTTTTTAAATTTATGTGTAGAATATTTCATTATGTGAATGTATTTCACAAAAAAGAGAGTTCTGAAGTAATGAATGTTCAACGTAATAGAAGTGTCAATATCAACTTATCCCACCATGTGGAGCATCTTGTTATATTGCATTTTATTTTACAAAGAAAAAAATCCCATAAAGATCAAACTTTGACTTTTTAACTTTGAATTGAGTGAGTGTCAGCCCTTATTTTTAATTCCTTAGTGCATTGGACTTTTTGATTTTGGGAATCAATTTACATCGTTGGAGTTGATTCTTTGCAAGAAATTATATTAAGATATTTGATATGGATGATACTCTTAACGTATATAAATAAAATTAAGATGTCAATGTCAAACCAAGAGAGACACAAATCATGTGCTTATTGTATGTGTGTATTCGGAGCATGTTCGAGCTCCAATTTTTTTTTTTTTTTTTTAAATTCATTTTGGAATACTAGATTGATGAAAAATGTGTGGTTAAAATTTTTTTTTAGTTTACGTGTAATATTATTTTATTAAAGACTATGTAGTTGAAAAATAGAGAAAAAAAATGTATTTTAGAAATAATGAAAATCAAACAAGGACTTATATACACACTCACACGTGTGTTTTGTCGTTAACAAGATTTATCTACATTGAATAAGAAAAATTAGAAAATTCAAATGAATAAACATGTATATATTTTTTGGGAATAGGTGTTCCATCCTAAATAATTAACAAAGCCGTCACGGAACTTTGTTTGCATTTTTATAAATCCTTACAATTTCCTCATGAGCGAAGACCTCATGATCTCGACTCCCTCGAATGATAATTTATCCATCCTTCTTCGTCAAACAAAAATGAATAAAATCTCAAGAACTTCGTCTTACGTGAGAACACCATTGCATTAAGAGCCAACCATTTTTTTTAGCTTCCTTGATCAAACTTGGGGCCCCACACTTTCATTTGACTACAACTTCATAATCATCCCGTAAGTTTGAAACTTGTTACTGCTTGTCGAGAATTGAGATTTTATCTTAAGATATTAAAATATTAGGTCAACTATTGCAATCCCCTTATAAGTATTTATCTACCACGTATCTAGTCGATGTAGAATTTTATTCTCAATTTTGTTAACAAGAACACTCATATATAAAATCTATTCTCAACATACATGTCACGGTTCTTTACTTCAACACGGTAAATATGTCAAAAAAAAAAAATGGTGTGTGTGTGTGTGTATAAAGTCGCTAGGTCGGGGTGGAAGAGGGAGAATCCTTAAGAATATTGAGATAATTAATAATGTGTAATTGAGCTGGTGAACTGATTACTATGTTAACAAACTCAATATTTTGTAGAAAAAGCTAATAAATTGAACCCTCCACCATGGCAATTATTTAAAGAGATTTGCTTTGTACTTGGAGATCGGGTTATATTGTATAAAATTCAATTACATAATTTGATATGGTGCTAATATATATTACTCTATGTATGTATGGGCAACTCTTGCTAATTGAAAAAAAAGAAAAGAGCGCGCCAACTTAATAGAACATGTTAGGCATTTGTACATGAAAAAACCTAGCTAATGCGTGATGTTTTTAATAATTTTTTGACAAGGTCACCATTCAAACAAATTATATGAATTTCACGAACACTTTCAATGAATGCGACATTAGGTCTAATACTACACAAGGGTTTTGAAGTTTATGCAAAGCACTTTTGTCGTTAAAACATATTTACCAAAGATACAAATTTTACACGTTCAACTCAAATTTAAAACAACGACATAATCGTCGTATGATTGCACGAAAGGAGAAGAAGATATTGTAAAACGCGTCATACTCTTTTTTTTTTTTTTTATAGAAGTCAATCCATATTTTATAAGGAATCTCTATACAGATCACTTATATTAGATAATGAGCTTTAAGTTGGTTCTATCACCTATGCTTCATCCATCAAGCAAATGATGCAAGTTTGATTCCTTTCTTGCCTCATTTTCCATTAAAAACCCTCATATTATATATATATTTATAGTCAAATGAGAGAGAATACTAGTGATAAATTAATGTAAGCATAGAGATTCTACCCATATTCAAAAATCTTTGCATTTTTAGGCATGATGAAGGGTAAATTCTTTAGAGGAATATAGGTGGACGTTAATTTTGCCAATGTAGTTGAAAAGAAAAATGCTTACATTGGGTACCAATCCTAATCCACTTGACAAAAGTGGAGGAGGGAGAACAAATAGTACTAAAAACTTTTGCAAAGTTAATATAAATGGCATGGTCCCAAAACTCCCATTCCAAGGAAGAATTTGGTCTTAAAAGCTAAGGATTCTTTCTTGGTTGGGAGTTATCAAATCATGATTCTTGCCGGGTATTGTGGGTCAGGTTGCCTTTACATACAGAACATGGCAAAAAGTTTTGTGGGGTTATTGTATCCATATTTTATAAGTCTATATATCCCTTAATTTCTGAAGACTTGTTTAGAATGTGTATGTGTATTGGATGGATCGCATATTTATTCGTTCATGTATGCAATGCTCTTCAGATCAACATACATGCTAGCTTTAACTTTTTTTGGGTTGCAATTTTTTACCTACTACCTAAAAAAGGTTTTTTCATTTTCTTTTTCTTTTTTTATCGACTTTTCATCGTGTTTCTCAGTTGATTCTGAGCAATTCTGTCACTATGTACAGTTATATGTTTCAAATGTTCTTGACATTGTAAAACCCTAATTTTGGTTAATTTTACTTATTATTTTATGTTGATAAAATCCAATTATTCTTTCATTTAGAAATCTATATATGCAGTATATAAAACCCCTAAAACTTTTGATTCCATTTTTTTAAGATTGCTTAAGAAAAATACAATAAAACAGACATAAACGAAAACAAAATCTTTGGGGGCACATTCAATATCTTTTTGCCAGCTTGAACATGTAGTTTTTTGTTTTGTCTTTTTAGTCAATTTTGGCCCCCCATTTAGGAATGACAAAAAAGCTCGCCGATTCGACCTGCTCGGGCTCGGGCTCGGGCTCGGGCTCGGCTCGGCTCGGAAAAAGTTGAAGCCGGGCTCGGCTACAACGAGCCGAGGCTCGAGCTGGGCCTCATTTTTTTGGCCGGATTTTGCTCGGTTCAGCTCGAGTCGAGTCCGAGCTTTTTTATTTAATTTATAGTACGTATAAACAATACAGATTTTAAATTTTTTAAGTAAAAAATGTAGATTTGACATTAAAAAAAAACCCGAGCCAGCTAGGCCTGGGCTCGGCTCGGGCCAAGCCTCATTTTTTGGTCGGGTTTTGCTCGGCTCTGCTCAGGCCCAAAAAATTTCGAGCCAAGTCTGAACTTTTTTTTTTCGGCTCAACTTGTTGACATGACTCCATTTAGGATAATTTATAAATTTTGGAATAGTGATTGGCGTGGAATATGTGGTTGAAAAATAATGAAAAATTTTAGATCTTTGTGTAATATTATTTCATTTGAAGAATGTGTGATTAAAATTATGAAAGAGAAAATTTTAAAAAACATTTCATGTAATGTTAGGTCTTCACATCCATTAAGTTAGGTATCATAATTATAATATATAATATTAATTAAATAATAAAATCCATGCTGTTTAGGGCATAAAAGAATTTTTCTTTTGAGTATTGTATATTTTTAATTGAGGGTTACCCTACACCAATTCAAGAAAATATAGCGCCTTTATCAAGTAGTGTAGGGGCAAATGGGGTTGTGGGTTGTCCCTAAGAGGCTTCATCGGGACACTTAAATTTGCTAGTGCTATATCTTCCTTTGGAATCACTTGTTTGGATTAATTGTCGAAATTTTAAATTAAGCATTTTGCTATTTTTTTTTTTTTTTCTGCAAGGAAAAATTTAAGATTCTGTAAAGAAATTAGAAAATTTTATTTTTCATTTGGATCTACGGAACAACTAGTGAATTTTATTACACGTGTTTTCATCTTAACCACGCGATATTATAATTTTGCAATCATATATCCTATAGGCACGCTAAACATACCAATTAAGTTTTTGAGGAAAAATGAATATATAAACATAAATAAGAAAGAAATTTTAACATGTTTTATAACTATTTTTTATTCTATAGTACTGCTTAATTAATATGAAAGAAATATTTAATTTTAAATACAAAAAAATGCAAAATAAAAAAAATTGAATTCTTTTACTTTATCTTTGCCCTTTTCCGCATTGAGAGATACAACCTTAGCTCTTGTTTAATTTGGCTAAAAATCATTTTTTTAGTAAATTTTGATAAAAATTGATGAAATTTAAAAAATTGAGCCCAAACATGACTTTAATCTAATAATACAATAAAAAAAAAAAACAACATTTGCAAAGAAAATGATTTAGGCGCTGATACTATCATGTCTAGAGGTGTAAAATTTGATCCAGAAGTCTAGGACCAGCCCAACTTGAATTGGAGCACGTTGGGCCAAACCGTATGGATACATGGCCACACAGATTGTGTACACTAAACGTAAAAGGTGAACACTTGAAAGCAAAAAAAAGAAAGAAAAGTGAAACCAAACCACCTCACAATCGAGCCATGCTAGTTCAACACGTCTATGTTGACAACTCTATAATCAGTTCCACTAGATTGTCGAGTGATCAATTATCCCTTCCCTTGAGCGTCTAACTTGATTTTCACTAAATGTTCTTCTTCTTCTCGTTTGGAGATTGTTCTGTATACACTCCGTGTGTCATTCGTTGAGTTGTATTTGATATTTGGGCACAACAAGGGTTGAATCACTGTAAACTTAAGCAGCTCGATCAAACTTAAAACCCTCAACACAGAATCGAACCTTTCACTTATCCATTATTTGGAAAAGGGCTTATTATAATTGGGTGGATCGAATACCAAAGTTAATGTAAAAGAAAAAAGAAAGTACTAAAAAAATGTTTCGAAAGTGAAATAATAAGACAGTATTATTCGGTTTGCACAAAAATAAATTATTAAAAGGTAACTAAACGAATATCAAAATTAGTAAAAGTACGACATCAAAGAACATTATTCTAATATGCAAAGTGGTTTTCAATTTAAACCACAATAAACCTTGTGCCAACATATATATGATGATAATTACACGATAAGGGCATATTAGTGGTGGCAAACGGGCTGAGCGGCTCGTCGGCTCGTGGGCAGCTGCTCGTCAAATGACGAGCCGAGCGGCTCATGGGCTCGTCCAAGACCGAAGATATATTCTATTTTTTTTAAAGGTTTATCTTTAAAAAAGATTGACGAGCTCGTGAGCCAAAACTCGGCTCCGCCCACGAGTAACGAGCCAAGCTCGTGTGCATAGCTCAGCTCGGCCCCATTGCCACATCTAGGGCATATGGATCATTGTAATTTAAGAATATTCACAATGCACTCTATGAATCGCAATTTACGTGACACTATTGTTAAATAAATAGATATTCAAATATAAAATTAATCTTTAATATAAAAACATTAATGCCCAATGTTTCTGTCGCATATACCGTTTGTTTTGCTTATGTGACAAACTTAGGTAATTTTTGTGCATAAATATATTTTCTTAAAGATAAAAACATCTATAATGCAAAATTGTATCAGAAATTGAGGATGTCCGAGAAATATTAATGGTTTTCTGAAGACAATGGACCTACTTTGTTCGACACATGTAAATAAAATATCAAGTTTTCTAAGTTATTTCTTCAAACGGGAGTATTATCACTAATTTCTTTATAATTTTTGCTCTCCATTGCAATTTGCAGAAACCATAAAAATCCAATCTGACAAAAAAAGGTTGGGACTTTGTTATTCCTACCAACTGATGGTTTTCTGCATACAAGGAAAACTATATATACTAACTTGAACTCTTTACTTGTTTATTTTAAACTGATTAATAAAAAAAGTTATTTCATAAAACAACTTATTTAAATGTATGTGTAAGTTTTTGAATTTGCTTATTATCAATTTTAATTCAAACAACTTTTTACTATTATGACGCTATGTCAACGAGCCTGAAAAAAAAAAGATCGGGCTTAGCTCAAACTTTTTTGGGCTTGAGTCGAGCCCATGCAAAAAAAAATGAGGCTTGGCTCAAGCCTTAGCGGGCCCGATTTTTTTTATTTTAAATTTCAAATTTACATTTTTTACTTAAAAAATTTAAAATTTGTACGATTTATACGTACTATAAATTAAATAAAAAAGTTCGAGCTCGACTCGAGCTTTTTTGTGCCGAGCTTTTATGGACCCGAGTCGAGCCGGCAGAGCTCGGTCAAAAAAATGAGGCTCGGCCCAAGCATCAGCTCGTTGTAACCGAGCCCGAGCCGTTCGAGCCAACGAGCATTTTTGTCATCCCCATATTATATAGGGTTGTCCGTAGGTCAGTTCGGTTCTGTTCGATTCGGTTCTAAAATTTTCGGTTATTTAATAAATGGAACCGTTCGGGTTCGGTTCGGTTCCGTACCATAATTAAATTTTTTAACATTTTACAGCAACACTACATAAATATAACTAATGACACTTCATTCGCAACTTTTACAAATTAACATAGCACAATTCAAAAATATATAAATAACTAGCTATCGCCCGTTGAATAACATTAATTCAATACATACAAATACCAAAAAATAGATATTAATATTAAAATATCAGTTATCCATATTAATGATTTGTTTCAAACAGTTTGCATGCATAAAGAAAATGAAATATAAATTAAAAGTTATAAAAATAAAATATTTTTAAGTATTTGTGCTTTAAAATGATTTGAGCTTTAAAATTAAAATTATGAAATGATTTGATTTATTTAATTATTTTGTTAATTTATTTTTAAAAAATAAAATAATTTAATTAATTCAATAAAAAATAAAAAAACTATTTAATTTCGGTTCTTGGTCGAGACCCGACCCAAACCATCGGTTCTCGATTCGGATATTTAACTTATGAAGAATCGCTCGATTATGTTCGAGTTCGGTTCAGTCCGACTTGATTCGGGACTTTTGGACACCCCTACTATTATGCATTATTCACATTGATTACAAGTTACAAATAATAGCATGTACAGCCCTCCATTCGTGAATCAACAAATGACAAATCTACTTTTCATTAAGTAATGTTATTTAAAGAAGCGTCGTTCATTAAAAGTGCGTTTTAGAGGCTAAGGTGGAAGCACGTTTATGTAGCCAAGATGGAAGCATGTCTATGTGATTAGTGCAAACGTCTATCCAAAAAACATGCTCTTTCTTTGAGTCTCTAGGATTTGAAATACTTATTACTTTTAAAATATTGGATGCTACGTTTCAGACCTAGTGTCGATGTAGATGAATGATAGTTGGATGTTCTTAGTTCTTGGTATTGTAGTGATCATCTACGATCCTACTCCGATTGGCTTTCGATCTCAATTATAGTAGAAATTAGTGTCTGGGCTTCCTCACCTTAGCCCCCTAGATAAGGCATTGGTTGAATTGAGTCAACATTTTTTGGTGTTCTTCACTGTTTTTCTTGTACGATTGTTTGCCTATTTTTGCATATTCTGCTCGCACAAACACTAATGAATGACACGTGACTTGAAAATTCAAAGGAAATAAATAGACTACATATTAATTATGACTCATCAACTGAATGAATAATTCAATCACGTGTATAAAAACATCACACTTTTTTTATTTTTTATTTTTGTTCGTCACAGAAGCTCTAAATCAATCTAATGACTTGATAAGATTTCGTCCTTATCACTTGATTTTTATTTTTTAATGTGCTTTTGATAATTACTTTAGCCATACGTAATCATTATTTTACGAATACACATTTCTCACATAATGGAATAGACGTAGACGTTGTAAATTGAATATCGCAAAAATTAATTGCAATTATTTTAAAATTACTATTTTTCATAATCTTTTTATTTTTTAAAAAAAAATTTACTTTATGAGTTTTTCGATTGCCGTCCCCTATCCTTTTCAATTATATAGTTCTAACTACATTAGTTAAAAACCCCAAATTTAATAATCATCTGTTTCTGTGGGAGTATATTAATATCTTAAACAATACATTTAATAATTGGGAGCAAATTTCTGAAGAAATCACCTGACTTGCAAGTTAGATTCATTTTAACCATACATCTTCCATTTATTTCAATTTAATCCCCAACTCACGCATTTATTTCCATTTGACGATTTATTCTGTATGTCTCAGATTTTAGAGATAAAAATCATATATATATTTGTAAATTTTGTTAAAAGTTGATGGAATCTATTGCTCAGAAGTTGTGGATTCATGTGAAACGTGTCAACATAATTAATTGTTGATTTTAACTGAATTTTTAATCAATTTTTAACTAACCTAAACAAGGGCTAGAGCCTAGACATGAAACTGATGTAACTCATACAACTTTAAAGGAGATCTCACAACCAGAATTGTATGGTTATTATCATTTATCAAATTTTCTTTTATGGCAAAAATGGCTAATTCAAAGTGTAGGGACGTGTACTCCATCGATCATGTGGGTGGACCCTAATTTTGGTCATGATTATTGAGAGAACGGTGAATTGAAACAAAGTGTAGTTGGTTGATTGAAACGAGACAAATTGAAGTCAAGTGATTAGTATAAAATTGAGGTTAGGTGAAATATAAGCCAACGTATAAGTTAAAGGGCTGCCAACAAAAAATTCCTCAAATGGCCTGGTTGAGCTTCATTTTTGGTATAGAATGCATTTTGGAATAATAGATTGATGGATAATGTGTGGTTAAAAAAATATTTTAAATTTTCATATAATATTATTTCATTGAAAAATGTTTGATTAAAAAGAAGAAAAAAAATGTATCCTAAATCCCATCATAAACAATATAAAAGAGCCACTTCCGGACACGTGTCGCAATTGTCTATCGTCAACCATTATGACGTCGTTTCATTTACCCGTTTTCATTTCATTCCCCAAACCTCAATTTTCTTTCTCAAAATTCAGACTATCAAACCGAAGCAGGCACTCGAAACCTTTGAGGGAAGTTCCCTCTCACTTCTCCTCCAACCATCTTGGAGATTTGAGTTGTTGGGAATTCTGTGAATTTGAATGGAAATATGGATTGTATGAAAATCGTGGGTTTTGGTTGGTTTTGACTCCCATGCCTTTGGGTTTTAGTGGAGTGATGGGTGGGGAGAGGCTTATTGATGAGAAATGGAGGAAGCAGCAACGTTGGAATTAGAGGTTTTTTCAAAGAGTTTGAAGTTGATCCAAGCAAATTAAAACACAGTTGGAGGAGAGCTCAAGCCCATGGGGAATTTTTTTTGGGTTCCAAGTTCTTTTTCGACATTTCATCACTATTATAAAAGATGCTAATTTAGGCACTGCTGGATCTGGACATTTGGTTCCAACGTATTTTTTTTTTTTTAAGATTTTGGGAAGAAGAGAGTTTGTTTCAGAAAGCAAAAAGTAATTTGAAATCTTGGTTAGATGGAAATATGAGAAATGAGAATGCGGGTTTATCGGCTAACCTTTTCAATAACATGATAGAAGTTAAGTAGGTCTGGTAGTTGGCCGACAGGACAAGAAGAATGAAAAGAATTTATGAGAATGAGAAGACGAATTTGGCTGCAATAGATTATATCCTTGAAACAAATTTTAAGGAAAAAGTATGTTTATCGGAATAAAATGTTTAGATATCTAAATGATGAAGAAATTTATTTGAAAATGGACGATGAAATTGAAATAGGGGCATCTCGTCATGATTCTATCGATTTTGAGTTTGATAACTTTAAAATGCAAGGATGAAAATGTTAAAAAAAAATTAAAAAAAATCGGATGTTGTCTCTGTTAAGCACGGAGACAAGCCATGTCTCTGTACGCGTACACAATTTTTTTTATATACATTGAGATACATAATACATATTCTTTTATTAGCCTAAAATTGTCCCAAAAGATTGTGGAGGGAAATGAAATAAGATGGGTAAATTCAAGGGGGTGTCTACACTTTTTTTTTCTCTTTCTTTTTTAATAGGATTATGTTATAATTGTAAATTTGTTGCAATATGCTAATTGATAATTATATTGTACCACATGTATGTAAAATTATTTTTCTATATTTCATCACTACAATATAAAAGGACAAAACACTTTGTACCACATGTCGTAATTTTCGAAATTATTACTGATTTTTTTTTTGTGCCAAATACCAAATTTCATTTATTTTTTTGCCACGAGGGGCGCTACCCCCTCGATCCCGCGACCTGACCAGTCAGGTCAATCACCGCCTGGGGCGTTGCCCCCGAATCCCACGAGAGGGCGCTGTCCCCTTGACCCCTGCAACCCGATCGGTCACAGCTGGGGGCGTTGTTCCGAACCCCACGAGATAAATGTGGACTACAATGAGTTGCGGTTCAACTTAGAACGACGACTATCAAGCAGTTAATATATAAGATGTGCATTGACTGACTTTGAAATTGAGCAAGCAATCGAATTTCATTGGTTTGAACTTTCAGATTCTCCAGATGGGGGTATGCTACCTACCAAGTAATAAGCAATTTGCGACATGATTCACTTTATTGGAAGTGCAATAGATAATGTTCAAAATTAGGTAGGCAAGTTCAGACTTAAACAACAAAAAATTAAGCCTTGCGCTCTGTAAATTTGAGTGGCTATATGAATCATTCTTTGCAACTCAGTTCATTTCGTTGTTATGTCTACCGGAGAAATCCAGCTCTTTCAAGTTATATGAAGTTTGATGTTGACTATTAACCTAATGCAATGATATATAAGACTTCTAAAAGTTTATACTTCAAGAAAATTGAGGAAGAAAGAAGAAACAACAATGTTTTGATGATTTGTTAGTGTATGAGTGTTTTAAAATTTAAATTGATTATTTATGATGAATAATTTCCTCTTTTGTTTCTAACTTTCTTTTTATTTATTTGTTTATTTTTCGTTGTAATTTTCAAGTTTTCTATTGAAAAAGTTTTGCTAAATAAAATTCAATTTGTGATGTTTTAAAAAATAATCAAAAATCAATAAACGATATTGCGTAGCTAACTATACTATGATGTCTCACTAGTATTTTTTTTGTCAAAAAATGGAGATCAAACGCAATAGGTACCTATTAGGGGTAAAGCTGTAATATCATGCTACCAGAAGGGCATTTTCATAATAATCCACTGCCACATTATTTCTCCAACTTCACCTTCTTCGCTTTTGGCTCCTTCTCCTAGTAGCCACCGCATCAAACTCTATAGCATTAGCGCACACACAGAAATGCAAAAGTTTTGACATAAAAAATGTTGTTTTTTCCCATAATTTCTGTTAATTTTACATAAGAACGTGGATTTTTCAATTATTTGAAAAAAAAAAATGTCTTTAACAAGCACCAAGATCAGCAAACTGTTGATTACTCCTACTTTCTCCAAAATGCCGAGTTTTGCATTTGCATGTGGATCCGAAAAGCGTTTCAGGGTCGATCCTTTTAGGAATTTTGGATCATCTTCTTCGTTTTCCTCGACCTCGACTGCGACGGCTGTTGTTCCCGAGGAAAACGCGTCTAACTTATTCGGGTTGGTGAGGGAATATGAAGATTATCGGAGGAATCTGTATGGCGGCTTGACACATAAAGCCCTTCTTGTTGATGCAGTGGGCACTCTCGTTGTTCCTTCCCAGCCCATGGCCCAGGTTCTCTGCTTCTTCAACAGAATCAACACACACTATTTTCTATTTGGATTATATGATTTCTTTCTATAGTAATTATAGCTATTAATTAAGGTTTTTTTTTTTTTGTTAATTTATTACTATTTGAACCCACTTTCTTTCTTTTTCTGATTGTCTATATATCTTTTTTATCTGTACATATTTATATGTTACATTCTCATGCACATATACATGGAAAAAATTAGTCTTTTAAATGCTAGTGTCGATGCCCAAATTTTATTTTTTGATGCAACATGACCCAATTTTTAATTCTTTAACTGTTTAGATTCTTGGTTATTTACTGGTTCATGCTCAATATTTTCTTATGTGTGTCTGTATGTGTACTACATAAGTGTAAAATTGGAAGAAATTGGTAACATCTAGCTAGGTTTCAAGATTTGAACCCTAATTTTTCGTTTTTGGTTCGGTTTTTTGTTTTGATACAGAACACGACTTCTTCAACTTTCACTCGCTTCTTGATCATTTGAATTTTTTAAAACAACTGGATTGGGATTTTTTAGATGATGTTTTCTCTTTTTCTTTTCCCCCCTTTTCAACTATTCCAAAGATCTTCCCTTTTTAGGTTGGAAGTGGGGTGGCCGCATTGTTTCCCTTTTCTTGAACTATTCAAAGGATCTTCCTTCATCTTTTACTTTTTTGGGGGTGGTGGTTGATTATCTTTCTAATAATATGGAAAATTATTTCTTTGGATGTTGCTTTAAATTTAATCCTTCATTATGCTGAGAATCATTATGCTAATTTCTTCTTTTTGTTCCGTGTATGTTTATTTGTCGTTTTATGTAAAATCTCTTACTTTTCGGATACAAAACCAAAAAAACACGTGTAAACATAACATCTCCCACGCTCTGTGCCGATTTATCTGCTGGCCGTTGCTCTTCTTACATCTCCATAGTTTCCTTTTCATTAGGAAACAATCTGAGTGTTCCATGCATTTAAATTTCGGTTCTGTTGAATTATTCGACTTCTTCTATACATTGTCTCTGTTGGAGCTCGAGGAGTTTTTTCATGCTTGCTTATTCTTTTGATGTAGATTTATCGGCAAATGGGTGAAAAATATGGAGTGGAGTATTCTGAAGATGACATATTAAATAGATACAGAAGGGCTTACGAGCAGCCTTGGGGTCGATCTCGCCTCAGGTGAATATTTTGTTTGTTGTTCTTTCTATGGCTGCTTGTGTTCATTCAAGTTAGATGAAACAAACATTGAATGATTAGGGTGTTTCAGAAAACAGCCATTAGTCAGATTTTGTTTCGATCTTATTTTTATTATCTAAATTCTGAAGTCAACTTGTTTCCACTTCAGCCTCAATGCTTGTTACGCATTTCTTTGAAGTTAAAGTTGATCTTATTATATTAACTACATGTGAAACTAATAGCGTGCAATTTTTAGATTATTGTGAAATAATCAATAGTCTTCTGATGCCATTTGCCTGGTAGGTTAGACATGCGCGTGAGAGAGGTTCCTATTAGGTCTTAATCTGTGTTCTTATTTCATTTTTCTTTGTTGGGGATGTCAAATGGAGGTGCAAGGGACTGGCTTATTCAATCAGCAAAATTGATTTTTTACATTTATGTCTAATATATGCCTTTTTAATATGATTAAAACAAAACATTCTATTTTATTACCTGATTCAGGAAAATCCAGAGAAAATGTATGATACATTTTATTCTTTATCCATAATGTGATTGTACTTGCATAAATGTTTTCACATAATTCATATTACATTATACTGCTTTTGAAAGGATCAATGAAGTTCATTACATATTTGTTGATATTGTAGCATTCTTCGTGCTTTAAACTTTCAGTTATAAATTTTTTGACTGTCTTAGTTTATGTCACCTTGCATGATTAACCTGTACAGTTGCTATCGTTTAGCCGTTACCATAATCAAATACCCAGTCCCAGGATTTAACAAAATCCTGTATGAAACTGCATTAACTGCTATGTTATTTCTCTCTCTCAAGCTCGTACATTTGCATCTGGCCAATTCGTTTCAGCTAAACAATTGATGCCTTCTATATAGAATTTCTTAGCCAGATGTGTATAATTGCAATACATCTTATTAATGTTGGTACTTGTACTTGTACCTGATCTTGTTACAACGTCGATAATATAGTTTTTTCTTGGCCATGATTGTTAATGGTAATTTTCAAGTAGAACTAGCAATGAACCAAATGGAATGGCAAAAAAATATCAAGTAGCCGACTTAAATTTAATGGAACAAGATTTAGTTGCTGTTTTTGTTGGCATTATTATTTATTAGTATTTATGTTATAGCATTACTGAGGATACAACTTATCAAATTGCAGATATGTTAATGATGGGAGACCATTCTGGAAATATATCGTCAGTTCTTCAACTGGCTGTTCGGATTCTGAGTACTTTGAGGAGCTGTATAACTATTATATGACTGAAAAGGTAAGTATAGTTGGCACCTATTAGTTTCACTTTTTTAAAGGTAGCCAAAGGTGGCACTTCTTATTCTTCCCAATCCGTTTTGTTGACTTCTTATTAGTTTCTTTCGAAAACTAAGGGTCTGTTCTCTTTACCGTTTTCTGTTTTTGATTTTCCAAAACAGTGAAAATGCGTTCTCTTTTCTATTTTCAAAAACGCGTATGTGAAAACAAGTTAAAAATTTATAAAGAAAATTCAAAACGACAAATTTGTCGTTTCGAGTGTTTTTAGTTATAATCAAACCAAAATTTTCGAAACGCGTTTTGAGTGTTTTCAAAATAATTTTTCAAAATGTCAAAAAGAACATATTTTCAACAATCTCAAAATGGACACTCAAAATAGAAAACCCAAAATGAATTCAAAACACAAAGAGAACAACCCTTTAAGTTATCTGAAAATGATAATTAGGCCTCACATTTCCCGAGTTCTTTACTGTGGCCATTTTAGTTCACATATTTACACATTAAGCATGTTGAGATACAAACGGTGCACGTTACATCATGTAATATCAAATATGTTTGGATATGTAACTTTTTTTCTTACTTTTAAATCAGAAAGTTACTTATTTTGAAAATAACTCTTACCTTACTATCAAAACAAGTAATTTACTTATTTCAACTTTAATCAACAAAAGAAATTATTTATTTCTACATATTTATTTGTAGGTAAACACTTAAGCATAGCTGGACATGCTCATTATCTTACACTCAATCCATTGCTTGTTTCTTCGACAGGCATGGCACCTTTGTGATCCAGATGCTGGGAAAGTATTTGAGGCCCTTAGGAAAGCAGGTGTAAAAGTGGCTGTTGTTTCAAACTTCGATACGCGATTAAGGCCCTTGTTGAGAGCTCTGAAGTGTGATTACTGGTTCGATGCAATGGCAGTGTCGGCTGAAGTAAGTTCGATGTTTATTTTCATTTTTTTTAACTAACTTTGTACTTATTTATGATAACCGTTCATATTTAACACAGGTCGAAGCAGAGAAGCCAAATCCGACAATATTTTTGAAAGCTTGCGAGTTACTAGGAGTAGAACCTGAGGATGCTGTACATGTTGGGGATGATCGGAGAAATGACGTCTGGGGTGCCAGAGATGCAGGCTGTGATGCTTGGCTTTGGGGAAGTGATGTTAACTGCTTCAAAGAGGTAATAATGAATTTTGTGAAGACCATCTACACCATTCCTGTGGCTGTCTCTTAAATGCAGATAAGTATATGGGTAATAGTCTAACAATGAAATAAATTACGATGATTTATCTACATTGCATTGTTCCACCCACAAGTACTTTCTTAGTTGGACAATTTAGCCTCCGGTTTGGCAAATTTATAAATGGTTTATAAAGATAAATAATAGTGAATCTCACAAAATGTGTGAATAATAACGAGTAGTAGCTATAAAAGTGTGGAATTAATTTTTATTCTGACTGAATTTATAAAACACTTATAAAGTTGTATCCAAACAGGGGCTTAATAGATGCTCTTATAGCATCCGGTTTGGGACATTTCACCAATATAACTCGTGGGAGCAAAGGGGATACCACTAACGAAATAAGCCCCTGTTTGACAACTATACTTTTCAAACATTGTTTTTTCTACATACTCATTTTCAATCACACAATAAAATATTTTGCACGTAAACCCAAATTTTTTTCTAATAATCCTAAAAATCACTATTCAATTTTTATTTTTTCAAAAGTATGGTCGTCAAATAGGGGCTAAGTAGCTTAACTTTGGTCACTTGTAGTTGAGTTGGCTATATAGTCCCTTGAATTTTGATTGTGATTTCCACTTGTGGAAATCTTTCAAAGACAAAATGTTCATAAGATGAATGTAGCATGAATGAGAACATGTGGCCATACTAGAATGGATAAGATTAGTAATGAAAACATCATTTTCAACTTCCCACTAGGTGGGCAAAATGTTTTGGATTAGATCAATCTATTTGAGCCTTTTCATCAAGACATTAAAATGTTGCTAATAGGGCGCTTTCATAAACTAGAATCATTTGTGTGCAATTTCAATGAAATTGCAGAGACAGTGTGGCAATGTCTGTATAAGATATTAAAAAGTTGCTGATAGGGCGCTTTCCTCATTCTATTCTTGTAGGAACTCTAGATTGAGAGAATGACTGGAGTAGCAGTTTTATTGTTATTGATAGATATAAGAATCATGGTATCACCGCCTCTCAGGACCCCCCGACTGATTCTACCAATTTCTCAACGTAAAGATCTTCGCATCGCAATGCCTATTCCTTTTTTCACCCCCATGTCGCCACAAGCTCAATCCGAAGGACATTATGCGGAAGCTCTGTAGATAATTTCTTGTCAAGATGAATATTAACATTGAATGCTGAAATCACGCCTGGAATTTTTGGTAGACGGTAGTTGAATAAATTTCTCCTCCTCTTTTTCCTCATTCTGTTCTTGTCACTTCCTCGACCATTTGTAGTGAACAAATTGCTCTATTCTTCGACTTCTCTATTACTCTCTTAATTGAAGATTGCAACGCATGTTACTGAGATGGTCCTATAACAGTATTTTTTATTTGTGGCGAAATAGTTGTACTAATGTTATAATTAAGTTGATCCATTACATTTTCGATGCAGGTTGCTCAAAGAATAGGAGTTGATGTCTGAATGCGAATTATCGGATTATCATCAGTAGTAGAAATGCTTTCATTGTATAAAAGGCTACTTTTCTTGTATCTCTCTCCCGAATTCCATTGTATATATTCTCCACTGTATAAAGATTGATGAATGGATCGAAGTAGATTACTGTCTGGTTTTTCTTTGCTACACTATGGTTTTGGTGTTGCTAGCCGGTATTTGAAATCTTCAAATATCAAGATAAATCATGTGGGGGCAGCCCGACCCACTAATTGTACTAACAGGCCCGATATTTAGTAGAGGCCCGGTCCATGTTGGATTGGACTGGATGTCTTTAATTGGGTTTGTGAAAAATGATTCATTATAGAGAGTGTATATAATTTAGGGAAAAAAAAAATCGTGTTTGCCTTGCTATATTAAACTATTTCATATATTCCTACCATATGGTTAGATATGGTAAAAAACTCACCCGTTCCGTCCCAAATGGGGTGAAACCCCCCGCCCCCTCCTCCCTGCCCCCGGTTGGCAGGGTAAGGAGGGGATCGCCGCCCCGTCACGGGGCGGGGCGGCCCGAACTGGCCCTGTGAAGAATGAAAAAAATAAATTAATTATAAATTACAAAAAAAAAATAATTAATAATTAATTATAAATTACAAAAAAGTTTAATTAATAAAAAATTAATTAATTGAAAAAAAATAAAAAAAATAAACAGGGCGGGAAACGGGGCACGCGTTGCAATCTCTACATATGGTGTATATAAGTAAAATACTGTTTATTATGTTTATTGGACAAACCAAATACAATATTAAAACGAGCTCCAATGTAAAAGACAATGAAAACATAAGCTTATTTTGCCCAGACTGTTCAAAATAAATAACTAAAAAAGGTCAGTAAAAAATTGATAGTGTCGCTATGGTATCACCACCCCCTTCGTCTTCCTGCCTGAAAGTACGGTACATTGCACTAGATCGAAATCTGTAAGGTACGCTTCAATATAATTATGGCATCCATTTTTAAATTGCTGACATGCGAGTTGGGATCTAGACTTGATTGGGTCGAATATTTGTGACATTAGATGAATTTTTCGGATTTATGATGTACTCGGCAAACTTAAATGACATATAGTCCAATCATGGCTGAGACATTTAAGTAAAACAGTTATTAGATCCTACATATCTACTCATATAAAATGAAAACGAGTATAGGTAGACCATCGAAGTAAACGTGAAGTTGATGTGCAAATTCCAGAACATGTATACAAAATATATTAAAAAGGAGAGAAGGTTAGTGAGGAACATGGGGAACTTTTTAACATAATTCCTTACCTTTGCAGTGGAAGTGGTTTCAGCTTTCCACTTGTCCTTGTTGGGGCAAAAATTCAAGGGTTGTGCTATGGGTATATAACACAATACATAAAGGTATCCATAATGGACATATGGAGACTCCTTATTGGAGGGGCGTCTGAGCCCGCAGGCACCCCTCCAATAGGGGCCTCTATGTCTCCATTATAGACGCTATTATACAAAATGCTATGTATTTCCCAAAATTCAAACGGCAACTTGGAGATGTTACAATCATACTGATTCTTGAATTGGAATATCAACTACAAGAATGATTTTGTGATTTTTCAATGTTAGGTTGTGATTGTTCAACCTCCGATTAGGTTTTATGCATACCTCACCATGTCCTAATCACGACAAATCGAAGTTACACTGATTGATATTCGAACGATACTTTGGTTACAATATATTATCAAGATTGTAAGAAGAAAACTGTGCAAACACCTAATAGCATATTATTATCATAATATATACGCACACATTTCGGTTTGGGAAGAATTTACAAACAAATAAAAATGAATGAAGGATAAATGGATAGTCGTATGAGAGTCTATTTTAAAGAATCAATTATTAAAATTATGCTATAAGAGTTAAATCAACTCTCCATAAATGATTCAAAATATTTCAATTTTGAGTGGAAGAAAACAAGAGGGAAGATAATGAAAATAAAAGATAAAAAATAAAGATCATATTTGTGTATTTAAAATTCTCTCTAAATTGTAAAATATGTTTTTTTAAAATAGAAAATCTTTTGGAGATACTCCGAGTATATTAAAATATATAGTTGAAAATAAAATTTGACCATTTATAGATTATTTGTAAATTTGGCTAAATGAAGAGGGAAAATTAAAAATTATTCAATTTTATGTTGTAAAGTTATATGTATTCGAATGAAGTGACGTATAGCTTGCTTCTATGCTAAAAAAAATAAAGCGTGTTTTCACGTGACTTGGTAACGCTTTGCTCGAGCAAATGTGTGACAAAACTTACTTGAGCTCGTGCATGCCTTGTATTAAAATCTTATAATTAAATTATTTCATCAATAAATTATACTTAACACAGGGTTGCCCTCAGTCTGCATGTGCTCTTAAGTTGGATTAATTAATAAAAACTAAACATAATTGATTAATTATTTCCTGATAGGAAAATAGAATAACATCAACTGTCATTAATTTCTTTTAATTTATTCAAAAATACTTTAGACTTCCACTTATTTAGACCTAAGTTTTTCTCAACCTTAAGTTCGACGCTGTACAATACTTTAGAAATAAGATTTTAACTTCTTTTTAATTCTTAATGGAGTAATAATATCATATTAATTATGTTTTCAACATTTTTATGGCTGCAGAAATTGTAGAATTAGCCCGTTCAATAACAGTGCACATATTATCACGTTCATTTTTAGCAAAGAAAACGATAAATATTTCTACAACAAAAGAGAAAATAAAACCTTTAATAATTTTGTTTGATTCTAAATTCCTCATGCATATAACCAGGAAATATTTTTTATTTACAGAACAAAAACAATTAAAATCCCTTTACATTGCATTTAATTGATGCTGATGTACTCTTGTCAAAGAAATAAATAAATAAGTAGATAATAAATATACAATTTATATAATATATATATATGCTGATGTACACGATGAGATCAATTATCTAATTAGTATATATTATAAATACACCTTTGTGAATTATGATTAACTAATAGACTGCATTTAATTATCAAACAAAGTCTCAAGTTCCAATCCAAATTTGTGACTCAAAACTGCTGGAAATGTGCCCTTACGTTTCGAATTTTGGATGGCTTTTGGAGGATCCGATGAGCCATGAGCAGGATAATTTGTATAGAGAAAGAACAGAAACACCAGACTCCATTGGTATTCTTCATTGTCCTGCATCTCAGATACAAGCTGGAAACAGTACTGAATCTTTGTGTTTTGATGGAGATTTGAAGAAAGTCAACCATAATGCCAGCGAACGTGACCGCCGGAAAAGAATTAATACGTTGTATTCTACTCTCCGGTCACTGCTTCCGCTAGCGGATCAAAGGGTAACATTTCTGTTTTTTAAATTAATTTATTTGAACTAACTCGTCCAAGAGCTTAAGGTTTTAGAAAAAAGATAATTCCTTTATGAATTACACGTGCAAAATTTACCTAATCGAGTAATGATGAGACTCGAACTCAAGAAAATCTTCTGATACAAAGTTGAACCACATTGTTTAAAATGTTAAGCTTTTGAAGAGATGACTTGAAGCATTAGGTCATTAGTTTAGATCTTTCAGCATTTTTCTTCAAGAATGTGAATCTAAATTCCAGTTGTACTTTTAGGCGTTCCATATGTGCAGGTTGAATTCTTTTTTCTAACTATTGAATAAAATTTTCTTTGCAGAAGAAATTAAGCATCCCTTCGACAGTGTCCCGAGTGCTGAAATACATACCAGAATTGCAGAAAGAAGTTGAGAGACTACTTGAAAAGAAGGAAAACCTTGTAGCAAAGATTTCTAAGCAAGAAAATTCTATTCAATATAGGAAGCAAAGAAGAACAGCAGATCATCAGAGCTTAGTATTAGCTGTTTCAGCTAATCGAATAGGTGATAGAGATGTAGTGATTCAACTATCGAAGTTGGAGATCGAAAAGGGTTCATTCTCTGAAGCTCTACTGGGATTGGAGCAGGAAGGAATTCTTATATTGAATGCATCTAGTTTTGAATCTTTTGATGGATGGGGTTTCTACAATTTGCATCTTCATGTACTTATAATATTTTCTAAAGCTCAAGCATTTAAGATACGATTTTGCTACTTGTACATCACAGTATACATCGGGATGTGTACCCCCCCTCACATGGGGGTGAGACTTGCTTAAATAAAAAAATATTTTATATAGTGGGTCTCACCCCCCATGTGAGGGGGGTGTAGCCCCTTATGTACAAACGTTGATGTACAAGTATAATTTTTCTTTAAGATATTATAGGATCTTTATAATATACACACACATGGAATTCCAATGAAGTGTTTAACAATACTAAATATTAGGCTACGGTGATCTTTTATACATATATATAAACCCTACCCCCAAAAAAGACCAAGAAATTAACATTCATCCACTTCATTTATCTGTATAACCTCTAATGCTTCTATCTTCTTGCTGGTTTGGATTCAACAGGTACAAGGGAGCCAAGCCATTGATGTCGAAATATTAAAGGAAAAGATCTTGTCATCGTATGAGAGGAGGGAAGAAATTCTTGTTTAAAGCATTAAGCATAGTTCTATAATTGGAGATTTTGTGTGGACAAGATCAAGAATGGACATATAGAATATATAGGAGCTTCTAGATGGACCATGTTTATCTACATTTTTAACTTGGTTTCTTATAAATGCTGACTTCACTATTACAATACATTAACGGCTTGTTTGGACGATATTAAAGATAAAAAAAAGTCTATGATTGTGTACCAAACATATTCTATACATGAGATTATCTTGATGCATATTCCTAGAGTAAATATTGATTTAACTAAGGGAAACTTGCAACCGTTGTCCCTAATTTTTCATGAACGAAACTGATGGGTTCTCGATCAAATTTTTTCTGGCCTTTTAGGTTTCCAAACTTCTATATTTTGGTGCAAATTGGTCTTCATTAGATGGAAATCGCCACCTTTTCAATTAAACAGCTAAAACATTTGAAATAGACAAGTGGATTGTTGACCTTTAGGCCTTTGAGTATTATCTATTTTCTAATTGTATTTGAGTAAAATAGAGCGGATAATCTGAAAATAAGTCATCACGTGCAAAATATGTGACTGTTTCGATGGAAAAATTGATATTTATAATTGGCGAGGAACCAACAATGTGCACCATAAATTGAAGTACCTAGAGATAAAGGAAACAATTGCAATTATGTTACTAAAACATAAATATTATTAAACACGTGTGAACCAACCGAACTTAATGTGGTCTTCTTACAAAAAATTGTTCTATAATCCTCAACATTAGAGCCATCGTTATTCATTAGTCCATCCGTCTCATTTATATATGTTTATTTTCCTTATTTTCTTGTCCCAATAACCCAATTACATGGTCTTGTTTTTTTAATTAGGAATGTTTTGTTTTGTTCATTTACTAATATACTTTTTTTTTTTTTTTTACTATTTTCAATAATAATTTACTACTAGTTATTAATAATTAAATGAGGGTAAAGTAAGAAAGTTTTTGGCAAAAATTGTCTTTCCAATAACATTAAATAAGATTTCTTAATCAGTGTGAAAAGCAAAACAAGCTTATATGAATGGGATGGATGGGTATTATATGTATAATTTTCGTTCTTATAGTAATCTCAATCACTAAAAAACCGATATATAATTATACTTTTGTTTATTGAACCTTTGAAGTGTACAATCTTTGCAACGTAAAAGAGAAAAGACGTCCAAAAAAGGGAACATGCGTCCCAACCCATTACCCATGTAGCAAACTAGTCCACAAATTTTTAAATAAGAACATTTTAATCCTCAATCTTAGTTTTTGGCGTATGAGTATTCTCAGTGACAGTTTCTCTCAATTTACATGCCAAATCTATAAGGGGTGAAAAATCATAATCATTAACTTAAGAATATGGTTATATTGAAATAATAATTCTTATATAATGTAGGGCTGTAAGCAAAAACCGCCAAACCGAAACCGCATTTTAGAAACCGTCGGTTTGGTGTTACGTGGACCCGTCAACGAAATGGTTTTGAATCAAACCAAACCGGTCAAAAACGGTTTGGTTTAGGTTTGAGAATTATAATTGCGGTTTAAAACCAAATCGGACCGGTGAAAAAATATATAAAAATAAAAAATAAAAATAATGATTTTATTTTGAAAATTCATCTAAATATGCAAAATTCAACAGTTTTGTCATTTGTATGTATTTTTGTCAATTTATAATTTTCTATTACATATATATTATTATTACCAAATAATTCTAATTTATATCTAATAATCTCAAGATTAACATAATCTATCAAAAATCGTTTTTCTCTTTAGAATTCAAATTTCTACAGTTGCTTCTGAATCTACATTCTCAAATGGAGGTCAGATACTTGATTCCTTTAGGGGTTTATTAGGTGCAAGGATGGTTGAGGCTTGTATATGCGGAAAGAATTGGTTGCAAATTAAGAATGAACTTATAGTGTTGTGCCAATATTTAGATGAAGTGGAAGCATTTGATGATTCAATGAAAGTTATGTCATGTGGTTTATATTTTCTATTACCATATTTTTAAAAATTCTCTTATCTATTTATAAGTATCCAATACTATAATGATATAATGAATGCATTTGTTTGACAATGGAGACTATGAATCATGTGTGACAACAATTGACGTTTGAGTACATGTGAGAAACTGAATTCGTAACAAAATATAACGGTAAACTTGTGTAATTGTTATGTTTAGATATTATAAACAATTGATTTATTATTATTGTGGGTTATTCTCTCTGTCTAATAAGGAGTTTTATTTTTCAGATATGATGATCACGAGATCTTGTCGAATATCATTATATATTTTGAGTTTTATATTTAGTTTAGTAGACTTGTATTGTAACGTTATCGTAACGTCTTAGCCTAAAATGACAAACAAAAAACTATAGTTTATTGTGATTTCACGTTGATTTAGTTGGTGTTTAAATTTGTAGTAAATATATTTAGTTTGTTTTAGATTTATTGTTAGTAAGATATAAATATATATTGAATTCAATGAATTAATGTCATAAAAGTAGACTGACAAAAAAATATACGGTGAAATCGACTGTTTAAAATCAGACCAAACCGTTAGGTTTAGGTTTGAATTTTTTTCAAACCGTTCAAAATGGTTTGATTTAGGTTTGGGTTTTTCTCAAACCGGTTTAAACGGTTTGGTTTGAAAATTTGTCAAAAATCGCAAAAATAGGACCGTTTACACCCCTAATATAAAGGTTTAAGTAATTTCAAGATAAGTTTAAACCCTTGTTTGGTCCTCATTATTTTCAAAATATAATTTGTTTTATTTTTATTTTTAATTATACATTTTTTAAGAAAATAAAATTAAACACAAACTCAAAATTTTTCCTTATTTTTTAACCACAAATTATTTATTAAAATATTATTTAAAATACATTTTGAGCAAAAAAGGGCTCAAACAGGCTCTAAATGGGCAATTTGATTCGTCCATATATTTGGACGAGCAAGTAGGTTAATTTTCTCAAATAAGCCATCATCCGCTTCAGAGTTTATTTTAATCCACCAGTTTTGGATGTCACCATTTATAAGGGGCCGAAGAAAACGGTGTTTATTAGTTTTTTTGTGTACTAATTTTGGATGGTTTAAAAAAACTCAAAATTGATGTAGTGTAGTTTTGATTGTTTCTCTCAATCTACCAAATCAACAAGTTTTGGTCTTTTCTCATATTATCTTCTCATTTTGCCCTCTATAAAATAATTATTTTCAACTAACATTTTCTTCAAAACTAACTTATAAATAAAAATATATTTATTAAATAATTATTTATAAGTCAAAAAAATTATATTATAACTAAAAAAATACTTATAAGTAAAATAGTTTACTTATAAGTAAAGTATTACTTATAAGATAAGAAAAAATTCATTATAATAAAAAAATTACTTACAAGTAAAAAAATTTGTTTATAAAGAAAAATACTACTAATAAGATAAAAATTCACTCATAAAATATTAAATATTACTTATATGTAAAAAAAATTCACTTAAAATTATTTAAAAGTATAAAATTAACTTGTATTTTTAAAATATTAACTTAAAATTTTAAGTAAATATTTAAATTTATTTAATTTTTTAAATTAAATATTAACTTATATGTAAAAAAATTAATTATAAATAAAATATCACTTATGAGTAAAAATATTTAATATTAGAAACTATAAACTAAAATTTTTATTAAGGGATATATAGATATAGCCCTTGTTTGACACTTAAAATCTATTTCTCATTTTTTTCTTCATTTTAACAACACATTTTATCAATAAAATAATATTATACATAAACCCAAAAAATCTCATTACTTTTTAACCACACATTCTTCCATTAATCACTATTCCCAAATTTATTCTTTCCCCAAAATGGGTGTCATACACAACCATAATTTTATTTTTTTAAAAAACTTTTAGTGTCAGTGGATGATAAATTCTCGAGTATAAGTTGAATAATGTTAAAATCGCTACTAAAATCATTCAAAACTGATGTGCTCATAAACGCTCAAAATCGATAACCACTACCTGATCGATTCCCTTAAACAGACCTTTAGGAGCATGTTAAGAGTAAAATTCTACGTTGCTTAATAAAAAACAATAATTAACATAAAATAATGTAGATTACTTCTCTTTAATAAAGTTAATATTTTAAAATTAAAACCCTATAGTACTCCTTCCTTCGTACCACTCTTCCTCCATCATTACATACTAAAAAGTAAAAACAATAGATGCTACCTCCAAAAATTTCTCAACTAAGTGGGTAAGAAGTTCTCAGAATCTTTGTCCATTGAATTTGCGAAGCATGCCGCCTAGGTACGAAAAGAATCATTTCTCCATAAATATGACTTTATATAAGTGTCATTTCTCCAAACTTTCACGACTCATATGAATAAACCTTTCATTCAAAATCTTTGATCATTCAATTTGTAAGTTCATTTTGTCAACCACTAGGTAGGAAAAGAATCATTTCTCCCCAAATTTGGGTTTATTCAAATATATGTCAAGTCAATATATGTACTCAATTCAATATGGAAAACTTAAATACAAATTATATTATAACTTTCTAGCCAATAGATTTTAAAACTAACTGATTGAACATTTTACGCCAATACTCTGAAAATTTTGAACAAAATACTATTCAACATAACTCGTAAATAAAGCCTCTTTTAATTGCTTAACTTGTTTATAAAAAGATCCATGTATTTATTTCAACCTTATTTTTAGTGCGTTGGCAACTAAATTCTTACAAACCCGACACAAATCATAAAAGTGACAACGAGACTTGATCATATATCATTCATCTGCTTTAAAAAATTAATATATGTATTTATTTAAATATTGTTTGTAATCCTCGAAAATCAAAACTTTTATGACTTCATATAATATCTTAACCGTCCCATTTAATTTAATGTTTATTTTCTTATATAGATTAACTACATATATTTACTTAAACGTCTTTGTAGTGTTTCTATACACGAAACCCTAGTGGATAGCTACTAACTAGAATAGATTCCTGTATATATTTGTTAGTTGATGACAAGCACGATTCTCGAAGCAATTTGAGGTATAAATTTAATTGATTGTTACCAGAAGCTTTGGAGCATTAAAAATTGAAGTACGCTTTCCCCATGGAAATGACAAAGGGTGCTCGTGCTTATGAAACCGCTCTTATATGCAACTTGTGCAGTCCAGCACAGGCACACGCACTGTACACACCTCGCCTCCTCGAAGCCTACTCTTTGACAAACATAAATAATTGAATTAAGTAAAATTAATTGCTTTTTCAATAAAGAAATAGATTCATTGTGCACTTGAGTGAAAGTGCTGAAGATAAAATATGAATTTATAAATAAGTACGATATAAGTGACTAAAAAGTTTAAACGAATAATTTTCTCTCTATAGAATACAAAAGACTAAAAGAGCGGTCGAATTTTAAAATTTATATTTATAAATGAAGTGTCTTTTAACTCTAAAATACCATATCAAATCTCGAGATTCCATCTTAAAAATTCTACACTTTTACTCTTATAAATTCACTTCAGAAGGATTCAAAATTTTCACTTATAACAATTTCTTTGGAAATTAAAAAAGCTTCAATTTGCAAACATTTTAAATAATTCTTTGTCTTGTTTTTTCTTTTGTTTCTTCAAACTTAACCCATTCACTTACCCTCATCCATAAAAGAATATATTCTCTGTATAAAATAAGATGTCATTTTCTTTTCTTGGATAAAAAATATACATTTAACTTTCCAAGAATTATAATATACATTGCCCAATAATTAAACACATATATTCTATTTATAAAAAAAAGATGTCATTTTCTTTCATTTGGATAAAACAATATTAAACTTCCCAAGAATTATAATATATATTACCCTATATTTAGATGGATTATAAATCTAAGTATTTGTCAATATATAAGCACTTCCTTATCACTGTCCTAACAACCTCAAAAAAACCAAAAATGTTAGCACTATCACCTCCAATAATGTTTTCAAACATGGGACGCTTTACAGAAGATACCATATCCGGCCATGAGTACACAGAAACAAAAGGTTTAGAGTCCACAAGTTTTGGTGAAAATGGGACAAACTTGAACAGCACAAAGGCGGAAAAACTGGACCATAATGCCAGTGAGCGTAATCGTCGTCAAAAGATGAACAGCTTGTACTCTTCTCTTCGTTCTTTGCTTCCAGCTACAGATCAAACGGTACGTCATTATATTGAGTTAGTAATTGATCCATTTATCTAAAAAGCTGAAATTGTGTGAGAGATCACAAATTTATTTATTTAAATTTTGAGTTCGGCGCATCAGGTGGAATACAGATTCACAATTATTTTTTCTTATCAAAAGCAAAGTACACGAACAATTTTCATAAATGAGTAGAACTGAGAATTAAACTCAAGAATTTTGAGAAGATACTATAACCACTACGTCTAAAATTTATTTTCGTTGAGAGGAGATAAATTTTATGTATTAAACTGCAGGAGTGGACACAGGGGGACACGTGCCCCTCCCCCAAACAACTTTTAAGGTTTTTTTTTTTTTTAAATCCTGTTTGGTATCGATTGAAATCTAAATTTTAATCCAAATCAAAGTTAAAAATTAATTTTAATAACATATTTCATGGAATCCATTAATGTTTTAACTTTTATCAAAATTTACTAAAAAAATGATTTTAATTTGCACCAAATAGGGGCAAAATCACAATAAATTTGAATTTCGATAACAAGCTAATTTTAAAAATTCTCTGAAAATTGTATGCTAATCGAATCTACAAATTGAATTGCTTATGTCACCTCAAAACTTATTTCGCTAACTACATTATGGACATATCGAATAATCCAAATATATATTGAAAAAATTAGGAAACTTTTACTATTTTTGCAATACAAACTTCTCAATATAATTTTCGTCATTTTATTAGGAAATTTTATATGGGATATGGCATGAATTTTTTTTTGAAATTTTATATCCGAAAAAGTCATATCCCATGTAAATTTTCGGATGCAAAATTACACAGGGTATGATTTTTTTTTGGACATAAATCTTCGAGTGTAAAATTTCTCCCAACTTTTTTTGCAAGTTCGATTGTTTTGTAATTCGGTGGTTACTAGACTTGAACTTAGCACTTGTTTGAGCCACATTATTTTTTTATTCTCATTCTTTTACTCATTTTCAACCACATATTTTTCAATAAAATAATATTTTCCATTATATCAATAACTTTTCCTTCTTTTTCAACAACATATTCCCCATCACATAAAAAAAATGTATTATTGGCTACTAAATGTTGGGGCTTAGTATTTTGCCAACTCGGATTTGAACTCATTTAAGAAATGACAAATTTATGTATTTAAATTTCTTCGAGAAAGAATATTACTGCTTAGAATATTGTTAGAACTTTTTACCCTTGAAATTTTACATGTTCATCAGTTCATGTCAAGAGTTCAAAGAATATTGATAAATCTAGATCAAGTTTGATGAAAAACTTGCTTTTTATACATACATCACAGAAAAAATTAAGCATCCCAGCCACAGTTTCTCGTGTGCTAAAGTACATACCAGAGCTACAAAAGGGAGTGCACATACTGATTCAAAAAAAAGAAGAACTTTTATCAACCAAATCAAGGAAAGAAGACTTCATTTACCATGAAAGCTTGAGAGATGGTCCCAGCCGAAGCTCGTCTACTTCTAATGTATCTGTAAGGCCAGTTGGTAATGGAGAAATCTTAATACAGATATCCTCAGTTGAGGTTAGAAGGACTTCATTATCAGACGTTTTAAAAGACCTAGAGGAGAATGGCATGGTTTTACTCAATGCATCTACTTTTCAGTCTGCAGGAATGATCTTTTATAGCATGCACTTTCAGGTACAATTTGTGTATATCTGATTGCTGTTATTCGTTTTATTCTTTGTGAACTTTATGAGAAAATATTATACTTGTTCTGAAACCTAAGATTCCAAACACAACAGGGTGGAAAAAAAAATGTGATCTTTAGTCAATAAATAAAACAAAGAGAAATTAGTTTGTCAAATATTATTTTGATTTGTCATCACTTTCATAGTTGTTCTTCTTTTCAAAGTAGGTCGACATAGGTCTAAACTGGGTATATTTCATCCTAGGGTAAAATATTGCGCCATGGTCTGAACTAGCCATGACTTGACCCCATTTCTTGGTTGCAATCGTTTATAAAAAGAAAAAGAAAATCTTTTTGCTAAGGATAATTTAGAATCATCATATAAAATTCTATTATTTTAATTTTTTCGACATTTTAGATGAAAACCGCATTCATTATGTTGCAAGTCTTTTACGTGTATATTTCTTAATTCTTTAGTTAATTGTTTATTTTTGATTTAATATTGATTGAATAAAAATAAAATAAATAATTCTCTCGGTTGAACCTTTGGTGATTGACCTTTTCCTTTTCAAATTAATGTCATGGCCTTATTGTAATTTCGTCGCCAATCTCCGGCCCCCTTATCTAGATAGTTTACTGAAAATTAATGTCGTGGAAATTCATAATAATTCAGAATTTTATAGAAACCAAATCCCATTAATTTTTCACTGCTGATTTCATAAATTCATTTTGTCTATTCCATTGCAATTTACTAATAAATATTGTTTTCATGTCGTTAGGTGCAAGGGAACCCTATATTGGAGCTTCCAATATTAAAGGAAAGGCTTATGTTATTATTATTTGAGAGATTGAATTGATAGTGTACATTACAAGTTTACTTACATGTAAATTTGCTTACACTTGATAACTATAAGCAAATTTTGAAATAAGTAATCTTTTTTTATTGATCAAAATTGAGAAGAAATAGTTACTTTAAAGTACTAATTATTTTAGGGAGGTCGTGTGTTCATTTATATATAATAATAAAAAAGTAAAGTTATACAAATATGCTTAGAAATAAAAATCTACTTATAAGTGACTTAAAAAAATAACTTTTACTTTTTCTAAAATCTAGCCAAACATGCTAAGTAAGAAAAAAGTTTATCCTCCTTAATCTTGCACTTGATTATATACAAGAAATTAAAAGAATAAATAATGAAGAATCAATTTTCAGAAAAAAAAAAAAATCCTTTGACTTTTCGAGGAAGATCGACGTCAAACTAAAAAAAAAGGATAAAAAAATAATGTTGATTTTTTTATGAGATTCAACCAAAATTAAGAAATAAAATAGAATAGAAAATAAGACTCTCAATCCAAAACGAGAATATTAATATCGATCAAGAAAATATAATTTATATCTAGTTGTCAAAAGTTATCTTCAATGGGATAAACGAATGTCAGTTTCAAATTTACATAAATTTTAATTTTGATTATAATCCTTCTTTACGTCGACAGAATAAAATAGAGAATTTTTTATTTTTTTTGATTGAGATTGTAAGCTCAAATCAAGAAAATAAAAAATTATGTCTCAAAAAGGCAGTGAACTTTTTGATTTAGCCCCTTTTATGTGAATTAAATTAAATCAAATTTTTAGTATATTTTGATAGAAATTGATGAAATGTATGGTTGAAAAGTTGTGGAACCCATAAAATATGTAGTTGAAATGAATTGTTGACTTTGATTTAGATTAAAACTTAGATTTTAATTGGTATCAAACATGAGTTTAGAGTCAATAATATTAATCAAGATTAACAAAATATAATTTTTAGAGTTGTCATAAGATAATTCAAGAGGAAATAATGGTGACGTCTTCGTATATAATACTTTATACTTTAAAAATGTCAATTTTTGAACCGTTGGATTTAGTGGGTAAAGTTCAATGACCACTCGAATGATTAAAGTTTAGTGAGTAAAGCATGGCGGATGTATAAATTTAGTGATTAATGGAATATGGTGATCAGTGAACTATGAAGTGTAATGTGTTAAATTTCACTGACCACTCGAAAGCATTTTAAAAGTTCAAATTAAGAAATTAAGGTGAATGAGTGATGAAGTACAATGATTACTCGAAAGTATTTTAAAGTTCAACGATCAATTGTTATCTTAGTGCAATACCAAATTGTTATCTCATAGTAAATTGTTAAACAACAAATAAATTTGTTTATAAATATATCATTAGAAACATAGAGGATGTCTGAAATTAGATGAAACATAAACTTGAAGCAGTTGCGACACTGAAACATACCTAAAATTGAATAAAGAACATGGAACAAAAAGATAAACCAGATAGATATTCATTAAAGGGGAAGTTGGATAATGGTCGCTTAGTTTCTTCCTAAATCGTTCTTGCTACAAAAGGATCGAGAAGCGCGTTCTTCGAGGCGACTATATGCTTAAACCAGTAATTTCTTGACCACAAAAGTAAAATTTCACGCTGAATTCATAGAACATTCTGCATTAACAACATGACAAGTCTTGTTTAGATAGGAAATATTTTAAACAAATTCCCCTTGTATAGTTGGATTGGGATTCTTTTCTTTCTCACTTCACTGATTGGAGTGGGACATTTAGGCCCATGAGGAAAAGGTCAATACGTAAGAGATGGGCCTTTGAATAGTGGGCCCAACGTATAGTGCTTGTGTGGGTAGCAGGCTCAAAACAGAAATAATCTAGATTAAATTCACATGTATACTACACCGCCGATGTGGTAAGAAAACTTCAGTTATGATTCTCTGAATACGTCAGTAGTGAGATTTTTTTATCCTACTCATTACCATGCGCAAGAATATTTGATGTCTTGAAAGCAATTTTAATTTGGACAATTTTTTACTCTTAAGAAGCAAGATCAATGTTTCAACATAAGCAGCGAGCTAAACCTATCGTGGACGTACAATTGATTGAATTGTGTTGATATCAAGTAAGGACGTACTATTATTTGATGGTCTTGTTACAAAATCTTTTTCGTTTAAAAATACCTCAAGTGCACGGATCGTTAACAAGTAGTAAAATAGATTTTGAATTCAAATATCGTACCTACAAAAATTATACTAATTTAAGTTCGAAATAACTTAGCCTTAACTGAAACTAGGGTTTATATATTTTTCGCACTTGTAATTAGTCAGATGCATGAATACGGTGGAGTCCCATCATTGTCATTGTCCTTCCGCGGCGGCATCCTGCTCCAATCATGTTAGAGCTAATATATTGGTTGGTAAACGTCCACTTAATTTTATGACATTTTTCTCTTAAATTCGTCATCACAACTTAGAAAAGTAGTGTTGTGTGTCGACTCTTCTGTAGCGTGACATTGAAATCGCAAGAAAATGACTTCTCTAAAGCAGCACACATACCTACCCAGGCCGTATAGAAATAAAAGCACGAGCAGTAGAAACAATGATTGTTTCGAAGGAGTCTTTATTTGTACACAGTAATAATAACAAAAAGATCAATCATTCTTATATGAATGGTAGGCTGCCGCTGAATCTGGAAATGACAATTAGTTTATTAAGGTTAAGAATGTGGGAATTGGTTAAGTATAAAATTAGGGTAAGGTGACTTTTTGGGTCAATTTCGTCAAAATATGGAAATAAATAGGCTAACTTGTTCTACTCGTTAAGTAAACCGTTGTGGTATATTTGGAATAACAAATCCAATTTCAGATTAATGAGAAATTACTGTCCAAAATTAAAAGAAGAGAGGAAAACTGACTGAAAAATTGTCCAACTCTGCCGCTCATGCGATGATGCTGTTACTCGAGTAACAAGCGAGCAATTGAGTTTCTGTTTCCAACGTTCGAAAGACGTAAGGGCGATGTGAAGCTATAACAAAAGCTGCGACCCTTGGCAAACGTTGATGAGTTTTGAGGCGTCTCTTCATTCATAACATCTCCTCTTCTATAAATAAGACTCTTGAGACATTCATTATTTCATCTCAATGATATGCAATCATAGCATAACGTTTAATTCATCTTTTTCTAGTCAAAACTCTACATAAAAATTTGTTTTCCATTTCATTCAAGAATGAGTACAAAAACCAATTTCCGGTTCGTTGTTCTTGTGTTTTGGAGTGCTACAAATATTAGAAGATAATCATTGTATCTTGAAAGTTGATTACTATCATTCGTAGGCGATGTTGCATGCCATAATCGACTTAAGAACAAAGAGTTCAACTTTTGCCTCGACTTTGCATCCATTTCTCTTGACGTTACTTTGTTGTCATTCTTTTTTTTGGTACTCATTTCCTTGTTGTTACTATATTCAATTTTTTTATAAAGTCGATAAGTTTGATTTTTTATTTTAAAGCCATCACATCACTCAAATTCATTACTTTTCAACAAAGAAGAAAAATAATACTGCTTTATTTCTCGACGCGAGAAAATACGCCAAAAGAATTCTAATTACAGAAAAAGTTGTCATTTCTTACAGCGTGGTAGTTCATGTACCAACAGCATTTCTAGACTAATTCTGCAAAAATATAAAACCGACACCCGCCCACTGAAGGCCTACCCATAAAAATTTAAAAGGAAAATAAAGTCAAAAGGGTAAAATTCAAGACGTAAAAGTTCAGTGATGTTGGTGGTTGTGACTTCGATTAATGGTTCTTGTATCCTCATGTTACCAACTTTCTTGAAACGAACACTAACTAGCTATTTGGACTTTGATTTAATTAAATATATAGGATGAAAAATGAGATAAATAAAATTAACATCAAAAAGGCCATATCAGGGCAAGTTTTTTCGCTCCATTTGCCCTCCTCATCGGGACGGGATGAATTTTTTTTGTCATCACTATTACTATTTGAACAAAATGTTAATAAATAACTAACTTAATATAAATTACTCCTAATATGGGAAAATATTTCAGTTACAAATCCTTTTTAATCAGATAGCACCCTCTATCTATTTATTGACAAACTTATTTTATTATAATACAACACATGGTAACTTTTTTGTTTTTTTCAAGAACCTAACACATCATAGCTGGCCTTAGTGGCAAGCATTTTGTTTACGAGACATACACATGACGAAGGAATCCCATATATATCGATGTGATATTGACTATTTAATTGATTGGATTATTTAGTTAAACAACCCGTCCACTATTCAATTGATTAAACTATTTAATTAAACTTTATATTAGGCTTGCGTTCAATCCATTAACCACTTGGTCTATTATCACTTTTCTAAATATATTTGGCTTTACTTTACAAAAGGTGGGCATTCTAACTCTTAACCAAAATCCCCTTTCTTGCACTCCTATTATCTTTCGTTTGACTGTTAGTTTGACCGTCTTACTGCAAAAGGTCGTCAAACCCTTTCACGACCGATGATGTTTGTCTCCTAACAAGGTGTTCCAATGTGCAGGTGATCGAGATTCTGTTGGCGCATTTTTTAAGGATAACACATTTATTATCTACACTCATTACATTTCAAATCCGCGGGAGTGAGTTGGAAGGGATGGCATCATATTAAATTAGATATTGCAATAAACTGTTGCATAATTTTATTTTTATTTTTTTAATCTTGTATGATTGTTTAACTTACCATACCAAACATGTTTTTATATTTATATATTTGTGTTTGGCGATGCTCGAAAAGTACTTATATATAAAATAATCTATTTTGTTGGTTAAAGTTGGAATACTCCTAGAAATGAACAACATTCTCTGTTTATGCGCGAAAAGTAGATTACTTTTAATTATAATTTATTTAAAGTAAGTTAATAAAAGTAGAGTTGAACTTGTCCAAATGCATGAATGTATATTATCATACAGTTGATAATGACTAAATGGTTTCATTTTCGTTAAAGACATAACCCAGTAAAAATTTTATAAATCAGTAGCGATAGAATTTAAACTCGATATTTTTTAAAGCAAATAGCTCCATAGTTGGGTAATTTATTGCACTAATTATAGATTGGTTAAAAATAAGTTCATTAATATTTTTTAAAATAAAATATGCATTACTATTGAAGGAAACGTATATTTTTTCAGAATTAATATATCTAAGAGCCAAAGAGACTATTTCTTGAAAAATCCCATGTGGACGCTTGTGTCCAAACTTAGCAGGAGGATGGGACTTTGCTCGATCATGTTTAAAGGATCATTTGTGGTCAGTTCATCGAGTTTTAATGAAATTTTAAGTAATTAATTCTAAATAATCTTAAGCTGAGCAAGACATGCTGGCAGATTTCAACCATTTTCCTTGTTCTAGAATTGCCGGACGTGTTATTCCTTCACTCACAACCATGGTATTGAATGTTGTTCTCATATACATTTCCATCCATGGCGGATTTAAAATTTTGAGTGGACACGAGCTGTCGTTGATTATTGACAGTCGCAATAATAATCAATGCTGTGAACTGAAATTACTTATATCGTAGTTCGAATCGTAAGTGTGGTTGTACGTTATCTACCAGTCTAATAATGTTTATCGAGCAACAATTTGAAGTTTGAAAAATGCGTCCAATATTTACTTTCTTGGTTCAATATACTAATAATTTCAGTCTAATAGAGAAAAAAAAATGACTATTTTAAAAGGTCCAATTTTAGTTAAGAAGATTTAAAAAGAGTGTGAATAATATATATATATAGACAATTTTCGTCCAAAATGTTTGTAATGAGGCAAAAAAGACACATTTATCGCTCGTACTTTTAAATAACTAAAATAAATAATTAATACAAAACTTAAACAAAATATTTGCCCATATTTTCAAAGCACATCAGCAGAATATTTGGATGAACTCGTAATTAAAATGTGGCGCATATACAAAAAATTGTTGTATAAATATAATTACTCTTTTTATAAACTCTTAATTATATTGTCGACGGAAAAATTATCTTTCAATAATATTTTATTGTTGAATGAGAACAAGGATAAAATCTTCTAGTAGGGATCGAGAGTGCTACTAAAATGAAAGGTTGATGATGTGGATGCTCAATTTTAAAGGTTAGGAACAAAAGTATGATGCACATTATAGATTGGGGGATCTCTGCTGCTATTTACTCAATTTTTAACGAAGGTAAATCAACTGCAAAAACTACTTGTAATAACAGTGTCACGCCACTCATATCGTTCAAGTTCACTTAATAAATAATTGTGAATAATAATTAGAACATAGATTTTAACAGCACATTATCAATCTGATTTCTTTCTTTTCTACGCTGTTTGGCTGATTTCTTTAAATCGTCAAGGTACGAACATAAACCATTTTGTTACAAAGTTCAATGTATCAACTAATTGAAAGGACAAAAGCTTACTAGCTAGGTGCAATTAAGTTTTGATTTTCAATTGCCAAATTGGAATAAAAATGGCTGGATTTGTACATATTCATTGCTTCTTTTTTTTCTTTTCTTTTTTCAAAAAGTGGATTGTTTCAGAAATGATCATTGAATCTTGAAGAAGGAGTCAAGCATCAAATATTGTTAGCCAACTAACCATGGATTGTACTAATTATAGTGTATAGGCAACTTGATAATTAATGTATTTATATACTTTGGCACACTGGTTTGAGATTATACCACGGCGTCGATTGAAAATAATATGGTTGAACGTATTAATTGAGTTTCTCTTAACGCTTTGAGTGAGTTTTTGTTGATCAATAAATAGACTTATAAGCAAATTAATTTAAGAGCTTGATTAAATTTTAATTAGTTAATGTAATCCGTATTTTCTATCACTTTGTGTGGTCGAGATAATAGAATTACTTAACAACAATAATACATATATATAGACATCAAAAGCCCATCATATAAGGCTTCTCCAATCTATTAACGTTAAGAAATGACTAAGAAATTTTAAAATATATATATATCAAGAAAGAACTCCATAGAAAATTAGATGTTTATGGGAAAGAAAGAATTAACTGAAATTGTGTTATTGTTGTTTTGTTCCTCGAGAGAGGTGAATATATATGCATTGCATTTAAGTGTTCCCTTGATAATTTTTTATAAACTTATAAATTTATTAAATTTCAATATCCGTCAAACGTTTCAATGGATCCATAATTACTACTATTCATTTATCATTGCACCTTTTTTTTTTTTTAATCTTTTTACAAATTAAGCCCATATTTGATACGGATTAAGATCTAAAATCGTCAATAATTAATTTTAACCACATATTTTATGAAAATCACAACTTTTCAATTACACTTTTTTATCAACATTTATCAAAATTTATTAAAAATCTGATTTTAATCCCACCAAATAGAGACTAAAATGTTTATAAACTTTTTTTTTTCCCAAACAATAAACACGCCTATTTAATTTTGTACAATTAGGGAAAAATGCAATTGTGCATGTTGCTTTTTCCAAAATAGCAAGTTTGATACAAAGAATTGACTGACTTAACATTTAATTTTCAAATTTTATAATTTGATTGAGCATTCTAGATTTAATATAAATATTCAAACCGATTCATTTTTATTTTTAAACAAAAGGTTAGACCCTACTTTTCTCAACATGTAATTAATCAAATGCATGAACATAGTAGTCTTATCTCATGGCTTGTTTATCAGCCGTATCCTACGCACTCATATCAAAGATAATATTTTAATCTTCGTCTTTTTTACAATGTTTTCCATTTAAACTTTATCGTTATTCAAAGGATATTATCATGAGTTGACTTTGTCATCCTTTGATATTTGTGTTTTTCAAATTGAAAAGTTAAGGACTTGCTGTTTTTTAATTGTCTTCAATTTACAATTTTAGAAAATATTGAAAACATTTTTAATCTAATATTTCTGAAAATGAAAACAAGAATAAATTTATAACATAACTCAAAATACATTTTTAATATTTTTTCTTTCACTGAAAATTTCAAAAACACTCCAAACATGGAAAACAAGCTTTTAAATAACATCTTATAAATAAAAAAATGTTACCAAATAAAAATATAAAATTCTAAAAAATAAAATTTAAAGATTTTAAAAAAATGAAAATCAAGAAAATAAATTCAAAACTAAAAAATAAAATTATAAAAATTTCTAAAAATATGTATAAGAAATAAAAAAAATAAAAAAAAATTATACAATTAATAATTTTTGACAACAAATTCTAAAAAATATTTGAGTGAACCCGAATAAAAATGTTCTCAGTCTACATCATTAATTCTAATTTCTATTTTTATTTCATGTATTTTATAATTAATTTATTGTTTATTGTTTATTTTACTTTTGTAGCAAGTAAAATATTGTAAGATTCGCCAAATTTAAAATATAATACTACATGTAATATATTAACATAAAATTGTTTTATTTTTACTAAATAATCAAATTTCATTGAATAAAATGCCATAAAATAATTTTTTAAAATTTCAAACAAAACGTGTTTTCTATTAAGATATTTTTAAAAAATAATTTTTCAGAATGGCAAACTAAACTCATTTTTAAAGATTTTAAAACAAACTCTCAAAACAGAAAATTAAAAACGAAATCAAAATTAAAAACTCTTGCTGAACATAATAGACGAACACATAACGATGACGTAGTCATTGAAGAAGAGTTTAACGAGAATGATAATATAAATAATACAGTTGAAGAAGAATGTTGTTTGATCAATGAAGATGACGAAGAGGTATTTACTGACAGAGATAATGTTGCTTTTTCCCAGGACCTTATTGATCCAGCAAATTGGGGAAATATGAATATGAATTTAAGAGATTAATTGTAATGAAAGGTCCTATAAGAGAAAATGATGTGATTTTTCCGAAAGATGTAGTAAATCGACACTTCTCATACACACATTTCGTTCGATGATTACCTAATGAAGAGAAGCATGACAGAAAATGGTTGATATATTCAAAAAGTTTGGATAAAGTATTTTGCTTTTGTTGTAAGCTATTCAAGAACGAGGGAATCCGATCTCAATTGGCACATGATGGAGTAAGTAATTGGAAAAGTATTGGTGAAAAAATTAAAATGCATGAAGTAAGTTGTGACCATTTCAATAACATGAATAGATGGATTGAAATGGAACTAAGATTTGAAAAGAGTGAAACAATTGATAAAAGTGTGCAAGAACAAATCAATAGAGATAGAGAACATTGGAGACAAGTATTTCTGAGAATAATACATGTGGTGAAAACTCTTGCTGAACATAATTTAGCATTTCGTGGAGATAATGAGAAGATATACCAAAAAAATAATGGTATCTTCTTAGGTATAATTCAAATGATTGCTGTGTTTGATCCCGTAATGCAAGAGCATATTCGTCGAATCCAAAATAAAGAGATTCATTATCATTATCTAGGACACAAAATTCAGAATGAGTTGATACTTATGCTAGCAGGTGAGATAAAAAAAACAATCATTAAGAAACTCAAAAATTCTAAGTACTTTTCTGTTATACTTGATTGCACTCCTGATACGAGTAACGAATAACAAATGACTATAGTATTGAGGTGCGTAGATATTTCAGCAAGTCGAGTAAAGGTTGAAGAATTTTTTTTAGGGTTTTTATCGGTGGATGATACATCTGGTAAGGGACTTTTTGATGAACTTGTGGGTGCTTTGAATAATCTAGAACTTGATATTGATGATATAAGGGGTCAAGGCTATGATAATGATGCTAACATGAAAGGAAAACATAAAGGAGTCCAAAATAGACTATTACAACTAAATCCTAGAGCATTCTACAGTCCTTGTGGGTGTCATAGTCTTAATCTTGCACTTTGTGATATGACCGCTTGTTGTTCAAAAGCTGCATCTTTCTTTGGGGTGGTGCAACGTTTATACACTTTATTTTCATCATCTACTAAACGGTGAAAAATCTTCAAAGAGAATGTAAATGGTCTTACCCTTAAGCCTTTGTCACAAACTCGTTGGGAAAGTCATATTGAAAGTGTTAAAGCGATAAGATTTCAAGCTCCACAGATAAAAAAAGCTTTACTTCAATTGGCAAATGTTGATGATCTTAAGACAAAAAGTGAGGCAGAGAGTTTGGTAACACATGAAATTGAGAATTTTGAATTCTTGCTTGGAATGATTATTTGGTATGAAGTGTTGAATAATGTTAACAGAGTAAGCAAACATTTGCAAGCGGAAGACATGCATATTGATGTTGCTATAAACCATTTACAAGGGCTCATTTCATTTTTCAAAAATTATAGAGAATCTGGGTTTGAAATGGCCATAGTTGATGCTAAAGAGATTGCAAGTGAATTAGAAATTGAACCGATATTTCGTGAAAAAAGGGTTATACGTAGAAAGAAACAGTTTGATGAGATTTTTTATGAAGAAATAACACAATCAGCTGAAGAGTCTTTTAAGATCAATTATTTCATATATATAGTCGATCAGGCTCTATCATCACTTCAGAATAGATTTGAGCAATTTCAAAAATATGATGATATTTTTGGATTTTTATTTGATGTGAAAAGACTTCAATCTATTGATGATGATGGATTGAAGTGTTCATGCATTAATATTGAAAATTATTTGAAGCATAATATGGTTTCTGATATTGATGGGGTAGAATTATATTCTGAATTGAAAGTTTTACGGGAATCGATACCTGCGGAAATTATTGGAGCAATTGATGTGTTGGATTACATTAAGGGTCCGTTTGATAAGGGTGGAATTCCATGGAAAATGGAATTGATTTTCCATTTTCCAACTTTGTTGGTGTTTGATATACTTTATTTTCTTGGCAAAACGTTTTCCACCATTTTCTAAGTACAATCATTTTATTCATAAAAGCTTGATTTTGTTTTCCCACCTTTTTTTCTTTTTTGGTAATGAGAACAAATTCTAGATACAATGGTAAAAAAAATTTCACTTTTATTGACAACTTCCATACAAAACAAAGTCAAACGAATGATATTCGGTATGGTAAAAAAAAAAATTCAAATTTTTTTTTCAAATTTTTTCTTTTACAATTGGAACAAATTTTAGACCTATTGGTATAAATAATTATCACTTTAATGGACAATTTTTATGTAAAACAAAGTCAAACGAACACCAACTTTAAAAATTTTTCAGGTGGAAAATTATACCAATCAAACACACTTATTTAACAATTCCCTGGAAAACAAGTTCTAGGCAATATTTTCCCTGAAATTCATTTTCTTTCCACCCATTTTCCACCCTTGCAATCAAACGGACCCTAAGAGAATGGACTATTGTTTTGCAAATGCTTAGATTGCTTATAGAGTATTATTAACTATTCCTGTCATAGTTGCCTCTGCTGAAAGAAGTTTTTCAAAGTTGAAGTTGATTAAGTCTTATCTTCGATCAACTAGGTCACAAGAGCGATTGAATGGATTAGCTATGATTTCTATTGAAAAAATGTGTTGGAAAAACTTGATTTAAGTAGTTTGATTACTGATTTTACATCTCAAAATGTAAGAAGGTTAAATCTTATGTTAGCCTAATCTCTCGGGTTGTGAGAGAAGTTTTAACTTGCTACTTTATCTTTTGTTATATAAAGTCTTCTTATTTAATATAAAAGTGTTATTCATTTAAATATTTAAATTTTGCTACACTTGTGAAAAAATGATTATGTTGAAGGGTCTCATTTCAATTAATCGCCTAGGGCCTCTAAGTTCTCAGGGCCGGCCCTGCACATTCTCCAAAAAATCACTATTTCAAAATACATTTTTTCTTCAAAATGGAGCTCAAACAAGGACTAAGTTTCCTATACAGTGTCACACAACTCATATCGTTCAGGTTCACTTAATAAATAATTGTGAATAATAATTAGAACATAAATTTTAACAGCACATTATCAATCTGATTTTTTTTTTTTTTTTTTTTTTTCTTTTCTATGGTGTTTGGCTGATTTCACGGACAACCTTTTTTTTTTTTTTTTTTTTGTTACAAAGTTCAATGTATCAACTGATAGAAAGGACAAAAGCTTACTAGGTGCAATTAAGTTTTGATTTTCAATTGCCAAATTGGAATAAAAATGGCTGGATTTGGACATATTCATTGCTCCCTTTTTTTTTTTTTTTTTTCAAAAAGTCGATTGTTTCAGAAATGATCATTGAATCTTGAAGAAGAAGTCAAGCATCAAATATTGTTAGCCAACTAGCCATGGATTGTACTAATTATAGCATATAGGCAATTTGATAATTAATGTATTTATATACTTTGGCACACTGATGTGAGATTATACCACGGCGTCAATTGAAAATAATATGGTTGAACGTTTTAATTGAGTTTCTCTTAACGCTTTTAGTGAGTTTTTGTTGATCAATAAATAGACTTATAAGCAAATTAATTTAAGAGCTTGATTACATTTTAATTAATTAATGTAATCCGTATTTTCTATCACTTTGTGTGGTCGAGATAATAGAATTACTTAACATAGTTGGAACATATATATATATATATATATATATATATATATATATATATATATATAGACACACACACACACACATACATCAAAAGCCTTCTCCAATTTATTTATAAAGTGAAGAAATGAATAAGAAAATTTTAAATCTATAAAAAAAATAATTATTAAGATTATCAAGAAAGAACATCGAAAATTAGATGTTCAAGGGAAAGAAAGAATTAACTGAAATTGTAATTAGCTGAAAATTTATAGATTATAGGAGAAGACTCTATAAAACATTGGGATAAAAATAAAACTGAAGCTAAATTAGAAGAAATAAATGAAAATATGAAAATAAGAACGACAGAAATTAAACACACAAATCAATATATAGAAGACTTTAATATGCAGATTAAAGACTTATTAGATTTAAAGGTAATAAGATCATCCAATAGTCAACATAGATTCGCAACTTTTATGGTTAGGAATCATGGTGAAATTAAGAGAGGAGAAAAGCAAGAAAGGTTATAAACTACAAAAGATTAAATGATAATATTGTAGAAGATTGATATAAGATACCAGATAAAGACATAATAATAAATAAAATACAAAATAGTAAAATATTTTCGGAATTTGACTGTAAATTTGGATTCTGACAAATAAAAATGGCAAAAGATTCTATTCCTTGGACAACTTTTATCATACCATTAGGACATTTTGAATGGTTAGTTATGTCTTTTGGATTAAAGAATGTGCCTTCTATTTTTCAAATAAATATTGATAGTATTTTTAATTCTTTTCCATTTATTTGTGTATATATAGATGATATCTTGGAACAAATAAAAATCAGAAAAAACATATGCAACATTTAGAAATAGTTTTAAATAAATTTATAGAAAATAGTTTAATTATAAGTAAAAAGAAAATGAAAATAAATAAACAAGAAATTGAGTTTTTTAGGGATAATTTTTGGAGAAAGAAAATTTCAATTACAACCACACATAGTACAAGCAATTATACAGTTCCCTGACAAAATAGAAGAAACTAAAAAATCACAAGCCTTTTTAGAAATTTTGAATTATGCTAGACATTTTATTAAAGACTTAGGAAAGAAAGTCGGACCATTGTATAGTAAGTTATTCAGTAAAAGACAAAAATATTTTAATCAGTCAAATATAGAACTAGTTAGAAAAATAAAAGAGAAAGTTAAAAATTTACCACCATTAGAATTACCATTAGACAGTGAATATAAAATAATAAAAACAGATGGATGTGAACTAGGATTGGGAGGAATTTTGTATTCCAAGCCAAATAAACACAGTGATAAAATGGAAGAAAAGATTTATAGATATGCTAGCGAAAAATATAAGATAAAAGGAAAATACTTGACTAGTCTAGATTACGAAATAATGGACATTATACATAGTATATAGAGCTTTAACTTATTTTTAAATACCAAATTCACAATTAGAACAGACTGTGAGGCTATAGCAAAATTTATTAGAAAGACAATTTTTGATAAAATTAGACATAAACGATGGTTAAAATTATAGGAGATATTAAATAGCTATAAAATTAATATAGAACATATAGATGGAAAAAAAAAATATTTTGGTTGACATTTTAAGTAGACAAGTTATCAATTTTCAAACCCATTATTTTCATGGTGCAGATGGATCAAAGGATGATGAACTTTGAGAATGTCGCTTTAAGAGTGGCTCCACAAGGATCTAATCTCCGATTCGGAGGAAATAATTTAGAAAGACTACAAAAAAGGGAGCGTTGTCTATTAGATAATCTCTAGATGACACGTGATTCTAAACAAAAATTAGACAGCATTAATTAGGGGTGTAAGCGGTCCGATTTTACCGATTTTTGACAAATTTTCAAACCAAACCGTTTAAACCGGTTTAAGAAAAACTCAAACCTAAATCAAACCATTTTGAACGGTTTGAAAAAAAAAACACAAACCTAAACCTAACGGTTTGGTCCGGCTTTAAACCGCCTGTTTCGCCGTATATTTTTTTGTTTGTCTACTTTTATGATATTAATTCATTAAATTCAATATATATTTATATCTTACTACCAATAAATCTAAAACAAACTAAATATATCTACTACAAGTTTAAATACCAACTAAATCAAAGTGAAATCACAATAAACTAAAATATAGTTTTTTGTTTGCCATTTTAGGCTAAGATTTTATGATAACGTTACAATACAAGTCTACTAAATTACATATAAAACCCAAAAAACATAATGATGTTGTACAAGATCTCGTGATCATCATATCTGAAAAATAAAACTACTGATTAGACAGAGAGAATAACTAACCATAATAATAAATCAATTGTTTATAATATCTAAACATAACAATTACACAAGTTTACCGTTGTATATTATTACGAATTCAGTTTCTCACATATAATCAAACATCAATTGTTGTCACACATGATTCATAGTCTCCATTGTCAAAAAAATGCATTCATTACATTATCATAGTATTGTATACTAGATAGATAAGGAAATTTTTAAAAATACGGTAATAGAAAATATAAACCACCTACCGCAACTTTCATTGAATCCTCAAATGCTTTCACTTCATCTAAATATTGGCACATCACTATAAGTTCATTCTTAATTTGCAACCAATTCTTTTCAGAAATACAAGCCTTAACCATTCTTACACCTAATAAACTCCTAAATGAATCAAGTATCCGACCTCCAGTTGAGAATGCATACTCAAAAGCAACTGTAGAAATTTGAATTTTGAAGAGGAAAATGGTTTTTGATAGATTAGATTAGTTTTGAGATTATTAGATATAAATTAGAATTATTTGGTAATAATAATAAATATATAATAGAAAATTATAAATTGACAAAAATACACACAAATGACAAAACTATTGAATTTTACATATTTGGATGAATTAAAAAAACTCATTATTTTTATTTTTTTATTTTTATATAGTTTTTTGCCGGTCTGGTTTGGTTTTAAATCGCAATTAAAATTCTCAAACTTAAACCAAACCATTTTTGACCGGTTTGGTTTGGTTCAAAACAATTCCGTTGACCGGTCCACGTGACACCAAACCGACGGTTTCTAAAATGCGATTTCGGTTCGATTTTCCAGTTTGTCAATTTTTGCTTACAGCCCTAGCATTAATGCATTAGCTAATCATTTTAGACAGATTTGTAATCAAGTAGAAAACATAAATTTTAGCTTCTTTGCAGTAGACAAAGGTAGAAAGTCTATAATTACTGGCCAGAAGTATTGCAACAAGTTGAAAAATTTCCAAACCCCTTTTTTAAGGGATTTTACACATTAGAAGAAGCTTTAAATTTCTGTAGAGAAATGATAGGATTTAACTTTTATATATATGAAAGGGTTAGACAAACTATGCAACCCTCCTCTCCTTCTCAAGCGTCATTTTCATCCTCAATACAACTTTATGATAGTTGAAAAACTATGATCAAGGTTGTTAGAAATTTAAATCTTAGAAAGTAATTAATAGAAGAAAGACTACAGATTTTTGAAGATGATATTTGTTCACCCCAACATACTATTACTAAATATCAACATGAAATTCTTCAGTTGCATGATAGTTTAGAAAGATTAAGTTCTAAAGATGTTATTGAAAAACTCATCTCTAAAGATATTGCATCTTCAAGTAGAAATTATTCTGGTAAAATAAAAGACTTATTGAATTAACAGATTCTACAATTGCAGTGCAAGAAAATACTTTATATGAATTAGAACATAAAATTGGCAATTGCGCCAATATTGTTCGATGTGCTATAAAAGAGTTAGTGGTAGAAGAAATCATTGATTTTTCTCAAATTCTAAGCTATTATCATGATGAAAATCGATGTTTTCTTAAACATGGTCCCAAATATGAATCAGTCAATTATTCAGCTTTTCTCAGACATAATTATCCTACAATTTCTTTTGACAACACAATCTTGGAAGAAAAAGATCTTTTTTATCCAACCTTAAAATTCAGTATGATAGACACTAGATATATCATAAACAGATCTTTCAGATTTTTTCCACCTAAATTTAAACATATTCTTAGTCAGTTAAGAAATCACCCTTTGATGATTCAATTCATTTCTATACCACCTCTTGTAAATAATGGTATAATAATTACTGTTTATCATCATATTTTAATATACGAAGGAGCCAAAAGATTTTAACCCTCCTCAAAGACCAATACAAAAATAAAAAATTAGACAAATGGACTACGAAAGACGAATTTCAGAAATCGTGGCAATGATGGAAGTGCAAAATAATAATTCTAGACTTGTAGCTCAGTGGAATAATAGAGTTATTTTCTGCCAATGGCATCTTGCTTTAAAAGTTAAACCAGAAAAAATTCCACCACCAAATATTGAACAAAATGAGCTATATTTGATGGCCTTCCAAGAAGTAGACAATGAACCAACAGACAATCAAACACAGAAAAAGAAAAGGAATAGATATTAGATGTCCAAAATAATGAAATGGATGCAGACCTAGAAGAGGCACACATAGAGATAATGAAAAGATAGACAATTAAAGAACAAAAGATGTAAAAATAAAGCAAAAGACAGATGAATAATACTTAAAGTACAATTATCATGACAAAGAAGTCAAAAAGTTGGGGACAAGAAGACAAGAATTTCTCAAAGCTGTAAAGAGATAATTAATTTTTTAATAAGTATCATACACCAGTAAAGTTACACAGTATTTTCTCAATTATAAATCACACACTTGTAAAGTTGAATAGTGTGGAAAATAATAGACGTGATGTACTAGCGTCTATAAATATCGACACCACTCATAAAGAAAAATACACCGAGAAAAAATAGAGTATAGCACAATATAGTACTTGCACACAAAAATTCAAAGACATCCTTATAAACTATTGTAGATTCAAAGATTTCAGAATTAAAAAGTAAGTTCTTTGTATACTTTCTCTTATCTATAATGTTCAGTTACTTTATTTAATTTTCGGGCAAGACCTAAAAGATGAAACACCAAGTAAGTAATTAATTTATTCAAAAGCCGTATTTTATTTTAAAAAATAATCTAAACGCTCTTAGCCTCTTTATTTTGGATTTCATGACCAAAAAAGATAAAGTAATCATCTAAGTTAAGTTGGCTATTACTTATAAAGAGTTTGTTCAAAGCCTTTTTAAACATGATGAATATCCTTTTTGGTTACAGTCATAAACTTTTTTAGAATGTCAAGAAAAAAGCTGAGAGAGAGTTAAAGAAAAGAGTATTTGAAGAAATTAATTTGTTGAACGGTAAAGTATTCTCGGACCATTACAAACATATTGTTTTTAATTCTCTATATTTTATATCAGTAGAAGATCATACTTGCTTTATTGTTCTTTAGAAAGTTTTAAAGAATCTATTAATATTCGTCTAGAAAATCGATCAATCGGTAGATTAGTTGTAATAGGAAGCCACATATTATCCGCATTAGATAGAAATAGAGGTGACTCGTCTTTACATATCAAGAAGCAAATTACTGAGCTTTCTATCTCTCAGTGTCAGAGTTTCTTGATAAAAGATCCTAAAGATTGTAAAGAAAGACAAAAAGCTCTAAATATTATAAGAGAAAATATAAGAAAGACAAAAAGAGAAATAACATTCAAAAGAGAGAAAGAATAGCCAACTTGGTATCAAAGCTAATTTCAGTCCAAGGTAATTAGTTTATGAAAATAGTAGATTATTTAAATCTAGAAATTCTAGGAAATTTTAAAAGAAAAGATATTTTAGACACAACTTCCTTAATTTGTAATTTTGATAAAAATTTTAAACATCTTTTACATTCCGAAGATAAATAGTTAAATAGTATCGTTGATTTACTCATAACTTTAGGAGAAAATTTAGAAAAAAAAAATAATTAAAATATAAAGGTAGAAATTTTATTAGAAAATAAAAGCAAAAATATAAAGACTTTAGAAAGTAATTTAGAATACATTAAAAACCAAAACACTGAAATATTGAAAAGAAAATTGAGCCATATTGAAGAAGTAGGTAATAGTTCTAATTTAGAAAAATTAGAAAGTAGAGTAAGAATACTAGAAACAGAAAAATCAATAGACACTAGACAAAATTTAGATAATATAACAAATAAACTAGAAAAATTAGACTTGAGTAAAATTAAAGAGCCTAAAAAATTTAAAAAGACTAAGTGGATTTATACGTAATTGACAAAGGAAAACAAATTATAGCTAGTAGTAGCAGACTAATTGGGAATCATTTATTAAGAACATTAAGTAGAAAAATGGAATCCGAAACAAGACTAAAATCTCTGATAGATATAGAAGAACAGATAGAGATGTTTAGACAAAATAAATTAAAATTAGTAAAGACTTTAGATATATATATATATATATATATAAAGGGAATATATTTAGAAAATCTTTAATATATCAGCATTATGGTGAAAGATATATTTTTTGTACACATGAAGGTCAATTTATATCCTTAGATTTAATAGAAAAAGAATCCTATAAAGAAATTGTTAATAAAAATCTTCAATAGACTCATTTAGGATTAATAATAATGAGTAAAATGACTTCGTAGAGAAAATTTAGGAGCTAAAGTACTTGTATGTCTATATGATAATAGATTCATAGACATAGAACAAGGATTATTAGGAAGCATGGAATTAAACATGAATAATAAAAGAGGAATAATATATTTTACACCTGATTATTTAGTCAGAACAAAAATGTTTTACAAAGATTTTAAAATAGGAATAAAAACTAAAGGATATCAAATGAAAAAAAAGATGAAAAGAATTTATTAATTTGCACGGGATAAAAGACTTAGTGAAAATAACACTACTAACTATAAATTAGAAAATAATCAAATAATTACATTATTGGGACAAAAATGTATAAAAGCTATCCTAGGCCCTAGCAAAGAAACCCTCCTCGGAAACTAATGCGGGATTAGATTGGAACTTGGGGAATTTTCTAGGAAAACCGATATTAGTACCATTAAATAATATCATGTATAAAAATAGTAATGGAACTCTAAGTATTAGATTTGGAAACTATAATTATCAAGTAGAGCAGACAAAGAATAACAAAGAAGATGAAGGAGAATGTGGATATTTTGAAATAGATGACTATGAAAGTGAAGGTGAGGTTAATGCTTTAAATGAAGATAGGGAAGAAGACGAAAGTGAGGACGATAAAAAATAATTTGGATATATAGATATGGAATATTATATAAATCTTAGAAAAGATAGAGAAATAGAAATCAGTATGTTAACAGAAAAGAATCAAGCAAATATAGAAACCAAAATGGTGGAAACCAGTAAAAGAACTAAAAGAAAAATGGATCAACAATTTGGAAAAAGAAAAAAACTCATGAACACAGAATATGATATAGGAGGTAAATACCATTTTCTCCCTACTAGAGAATATAAATGGGAAGATAAAAGATATAGAAGCCTAAGAAACAGACAGTTCAGAAGAAGGATGTAGCTTACCATTAGCAAGTGATAGAGGATTAATTTTAGAATTAAATAATTGTAAACCTCAAGATAGACCTAGCACTATAACTAAATGGGAAATACTATAATTAAAGCATATAACAGTGTACATATACAGATGATTGTAGAAGAAATGTGAGCTTATTTAGAAATTTATTTGGGAAAGACAGTTTTAGACATATATGTTACGACTAAGAGATTAAAGATGAAATTAGGTAAAGAATGACTAGAGGAGATAACCCTAAAAAATTTACAAGTTTTATTAGAGAATTAATTATAGGATTTGATCCTAGTAGAGACAACACTTATGAACAAAATAAAGCTTTAGAGGATTTGGAAAAGTTAAGTATTAATAATATGAAATATATACAACAATTTTTATTAGACTTTGAAAGATTAGCAAGTACAACATGATTAGCACTAGATGTACCTATACATATAGAAAAATATCACCTCCATGGAATGAGAAAATTAGAAAAGATTTAGAATCAAGACCAACAAAAGAAGTAACTATCAGCGCTACCACAAAGTTTATAACAAATAAACTAAAAGAATACTATATAGAAGAAATAGCTAAAAAGCAAATAAAGAAATTAAATTATTCTTTTTGCTCAAATTTATATACACCACAAACCTATGATTATAGAAGAAGGAAGAAGAAATTATATAAAGAAGACAAAAAATATAAATATAAAAGACAATATTAAGATAAAAAGAAATATAATATTAGACCAAGTAGAACATATTACAAGAATAAAAAACCTAATTATAATAGATATGTTAGAAAACAAAAATCTAAAAATGATTGTAAATGTTATATTTGTAAAGACTCTAGACATTTTGCTAATAAATGCCCAGTAAGTAGAAAAACAAAGAGGGAATAGCTAAATCCATGATAATTGAGGACATACAATGTAACGTTATAGAGTTATCTGAGAATGAATCTTATAATTCGATATATAGTATTTATACAGATAACAAATTAGATGATTTAGAAATAATAAGTAGCTCTCAAGACATTTATAGCAGCTTAGAAGAATTAGATTTTTCTATTCTCGATACAAAATTTATGAATATGGAACAAGAATGTGTTCATGAATGGGTTAGACGACAATGATCAATGATGGATAAATGTAATAACTGTAAAATATACCCAGGACATAAACATAGGTGTTCGTGAAATTTCGCAAGTGTACGGATCGTGACAAGTAATAAAGTGGATTTTTTAAAATCCGAATATCATCATACAGAGACTATTATCTGTTATAAAGTTTTAAACTAGTCTAATTTCAATTTAAATTAAAATAGTAACTAATAATCAAATCAAATTTTGTTTTTTAAGCGAAATTCTAATACATAAAATAACAAACTCAAATTAAAATTGCAAATAAAATTATGTGATGAGATAGTTAGGATTTTCGATTTCACTTATGTTATTTATCATACATTTAATTCCAAATTATTCAGTCATTTTTCATACGTGCCAACAATCGAATTAACCTATTGTAGTTAGCGATCTCTTTCAAGCAACACTAATCATATTCATATACACGAACTTATTATATCTCTATGTAAATTCACACACATATGAACACATTAATCTATAGGAATTCAACAAAGTCGCATAGTTTATAATTATCTCTCGATTTCTTATAATGTTTATGTCATTTATTGCACAAACTAGAATTGTACATCACCTCTCAATCTCAGTATTATCTCTAAGTTAATTAATTGTTGCGCAGACAATTAAAGCATTAAATACATAATAATTAATTAACAGGTATTAAAACGGCATAAAAATCTTGAAATTAATTATATAATAAAAACTTAAGCTACATCATCAATCCCAACATAAAAGTATTTAGCAACACATAATATTGAATTTAAACACGTAAAAGTGGAAAGACATCATCAAAAATTGAAGAAACGTGAATGATTTCAATTTACGTGCTGCCGGCTCTTTTTTCCTTTACCGTGCCTCACTTCTGCCGCTCACTGTGCACATATATATTAAGGGCAAAGCCCCTTTGCCAGAATTTTGGTGCCCGGGTCAAAATTATGGCACAGAATGGGGTCTCATATATTAATCAAATTCAGATTGTTTTCTTTCAGGAATTGTAGCCTTTGACTTCTTCCCAATTAGCTTCTGTGTGTTGAAAGTATATATATATATATATATAAAATTATTTTTGCAAAGATTTATAAAGACATATCTAAAGAAATATAACTAAGGATTTCCCTTTCGAGAAGTCCCTAAAGTACTAAAATAAACCTTAAAAAATACTGTAATTACCTTAAAGAAATTTGTACAATGACTCAGCTATACAATTTTGGATTGAGAATTTTTTCTAAGAAGGATTTCAAAGAATTGAAGGCAAGAATTACACAGCTTGTAAGCTCATGCCTCTTTCTAATGAAATCGAATCCTTTTATAAAGAAAATTCTTGGGAGCAAATGTCTAAACTATCCTTAATGAGAATCTTTTCTTTTTTGAAAAGTCTCAATAATTGTTTTCTTTTTACACGCGTCTTTCTTTTTGTCTTGTCACTTTATCTTGGAATCTTCACTGTTTCTTCACGATCTTTGTTTTTTCTTGTTAGTCAAAAAGTCTATAGTTCTTTATCTGCAACGTGTCCTTACTTTTCTTTTCAGATTTTGGAGTCTTCTGTATTATTGATATTCCGAATCAATCTGTATTGAGATTGTGAACTGCCACTGAAGAAAAAGACATTCCACTATCTGAATTATTGTATCCTTCATTCTGTGGATCTTCGTCTGAAAATCTTGTAGGACTGTCTTCATTGTCTTCTTCACTTTTCTCATTTTTTGGACATTCTGAAATTTCTTTTTCTTTTGTTTCTTGTTTTTCTAAAACTATTTCAAGAGCTTTTTTGATCGCTTCATTTATTTTTTCTTTGATATTATCTTTTTTCTTTTTCTTGATGACAATTTTCTTTTTTCTTCTGGTAGAATTTCCTTCTTCATTTTTTGACTGTTCTTGGAATTCTTGAATTTGAGCTAAGATTTTATTGATAGAGATTTCTTTTTCATTTGGATCTTGACTGTCTTGAAATATTACTGGATCTACATTATCTTTTATAAAATTTTCTTGGACTATGGCCTTTCCTTTATCTACACAAGTCTTGACTTGTTGTTCTGCAAACTCTGAATATGATGGACTATGTCTAACTAAATAATCAAACTTTCCGTTGGGCTGGCCTAAAGTATCCATATCTGTTTACCTTGATATGTAGCAAAATTTTCAGTTTGCTGAGTCTGATTATTAGTAGGAGAATCAACAGCCTCATGTGTCTGTTGAACTTTTGGTAAGCTCATAACCATCAACGGGTTTGAAAAGTCTTTACCAGCTACCGTTTGAGTTGGACTAGTTATGGACTTAGTTTTGAAACTAATTGTGGACAAAGTATAGAATATACTTTACCAAAAGATTCTACATGGGTAAGAAATTTAAATATTAAATAAACAGACTTCATTATAGGATTAAGTTTTTTACTAAAAGATAATGGTAGTATTACAATTACTAAAGATTTTATACATTTACAAAAACATACATTATTTAGCCTTGTAAAGACTTCTTATTTTCCATCAGAGTGCTCTAGGAAGCCTGATGGACAAAAAGAAAAAGAGTGTGAATGTAGAAAAGAAAGAGAATGTCAATTAATTGAAGAAGATTTAGAATTTATTGACAATGAAGAATATGAAAGAATAGAAGGAGAATTAGAATTTATTGATAATGAAAAAAATTATGATATGTTAGTAACAGAACAAGACATAGAAAATTTAATATCTAAATTAGAAAAAATGGAAATTTTAGGAGAATGTTTTAAAATATTGGAAAAAAGATAGGATTTTATGTTAATTAAAAATTCAGAATACATAATAAAAACTAAAAATATTATAGCTACAAATTTAGATTTAGAAGATTTTAAAATACATATAGGAGAATTATTAAAGTTAGGTGTAATTAGAAAATCAGAAAGTCATCATAGGACAGCAGCCTTTATAGTTAGAAAACATTCAGAAATTATCAGAGGAAAAAGTAGAATGATTATTAATTATAAAAGACTAAATGATAATACTATAGATGATGCTTATAATATACCAGAAAAGACGGTTTTAATAAATAAAATACAAGAATGTAAGGTTTTTAGTAAGTTTGATTTAAAATCAGGATTTTGACAAGTCAAAATGCATCTAAATAACATAAAATGACAGCTTTTACTTGCCCAGAAGGACATTTTGAACGGCTAGTAATGCCGCTTAGAATTAAAAATGCACCAAGTATTTTCCAAAGAAAAAATGGAAAATATTTTTAATAAACATAGTAAATTTGTGATAACTTATATAAATGATATTCTAGTATTTAGTAAAAATAGAAGAGAACATATGGGACATTTACAAATAGTATTATCAGAATTTATTACACATGGTTTAATTATTAATAAAAAGAAAATTGTTTTATTTAAAGAATTTATAGATTTCTTAGGAGTTAATATAGGAGAAGGGAAAATTAAACTTCAACCTCATATATCTCAAAAAACTTTAGAATTTTCATATAAAATAGAAGAATTAAAGCAAATTTAAATTTTTTTAGGATTAGTAAATTATGCAAGACCATTTATAAAAGATTTAGGAAAAATTGTAGGACCATTATATGCAAAAACTTCACCAACAGGACAAAAAATTTTTAATCAAGAAGATATAAAATTAGTACAAGAAATAAAAAATAAGATAAGAAATCTGCCAGAATTATCTATGCCATTAGATACAGATTATTTAATAATAGAAACAGATGAAAGTATATTAGGATAGGGAGTTATTTTAATTTACAAACCTAATAAATATACTAATAAAAGTACAGAAAAAATTTGTAGATACAATAGTAGAAATTATAAAGAAGAATGAAATTTAAGTAGTATAGATGCAGAATTATTAGCTATAAATTATGCATTAGATAGTTTTGAGTTATTTATTATTTCTAAAAAAGAAATAACAATAAGAACAGATTGTATAGCAATAGTTTCTTTTATTAATAAAATGAAAATGGATTCAAAAAGGAGTAGTAGACGTAGATGGTTAAATTTTATAGATAGAATTACAAATACATGGATTAATATAGAATTCGAACATATTAAAGGTAGTGATAACAAGACAGCAGATATATTAAGTAGAATAATAGTAGATAAAAATTATTTTGTTTAACATAAAATTGTTTTACAGATGTCAAGGCCCAGGCCTTTGAGACCAGGGATTTCTCCGGGAAACTCATTTGCATCAAGAATTTTACTTCAGACTTTTTCTAGTCAGAACAGACCATTCTTGCAAGATCGTTTAAGGTTTGGAAATCAAGAACTTCTTGTGTATCCTAATAGTAATATTTTATTTAAAACTTTATCTCATATTTCATTATCTAAAGAAGAAAATTGTATTTTAGATAATTTATGAATTTCTTATAATAAGAATCCAAAATATCAGAAATACTTTCTTGCATGCATGAATGCATTGTCAGAACATTTTAATCATAATAGAATCAGGTTTAAGTTTTATGTTGTTGTAAAAGGTAAAAATTCAGGAGTTTTTCATTCATGATTAGAAGTTTTAGATTGTATTAAAAATTTTCCAGATCCCTTATATAAAGATTTTACTAATTTTAAAGAAGCGATTGAAGCAGCTTGACAGAATATTGGAATAAATTTTTGTATTTCTCCATCTCTAAAAAATTATTCAGATCCTCATTTAGATTTTTCACCCAGCAAAGACCAGAGTATTTTCTGCCAACATTGTGAGTGTATGCAGAGAAATTTTAAAGTTGTTAATGAAGCCAATTAGAATCTTATAGTAGAAAGAGCTCAACTTCAGAAGAAGATTACCCAGCTAGAAAAAGAAATTATTGAGCTAAAAGTTCAATATCCTAAACGTACTATGGAACATAAGAAGTCCATAACTAGTCCAGCTTAAACGGTAGCTGGTAAAAACTTTTCAAACCCGTTGATGGTTATGAACTTACCAAAAGTTGTATGTTTTCTAAACTTTTGTTTTCTATTGTAACTATACTATAAATAGATTCTTTATTTGAAATATATTCATCTAATTGTATTAAATCTTCATTAGTACATTCTATTAATGTGTTTTTCTTATCATAATTGTTTATTCTTTTTGGACAAGTTCTAGCTAATTGTTCATTACTATTACATACAAAACAACTAAATTTATTTTTATAAGTTTTGTCTGGTTTAAATTTTCTTACACGTCTTTTTTCATATAAATAAGGTTTTCTTTTATTAGATTTTCTAAGAAAATATCTCTTTTTTTATTAGATTATTATATTTTTTAGTCTTTGAACTAGAGACTCCATAAGTTTGAGGAGTAAATATATCTTTACAAAATTTATAGTTTGTTTTTTTTAAGTTGTTTTTGTATTTGTAGTTCTACACATTTATCTTCTAAACATCTTATTACATGTTGTATTCTTTGTTCTATACTCCATTATTTTTCTGGATTTTCTTTTACTGCTATCAAATTATTCCATTTATCTGTTGTTTCTAAACCTAATGGTCCTGGTAATTTATGAAATAATTTATTACATATTTCTTGGTTAAATGTATTTCCCGAAATTGAAGTTAAATAATGATATTCATTTAAAAAATTCTTAACATATCTTCCCTTAATCCATTTATATAAACTAAGCTGCTCTAAATCTCTCATAGTTTTTCTTTGTATACTCATATGTCCTGAATTTTGATCTGCTCTTGTAATTAATATCTGAATTTTATTAACAAAATTATATGGATTATTTTCCATACTTATTAATTGGTCAAATTCTTCTTTCTTTTCTGATTTAAATGCTTCCCATATAGCTTTAACACTTTCTCTTAAAAATGTTTCAAATATATATACATATCTAAAGCTTCAATTTCCTGAAAATTTCTAATATAATATCCTATTTTAGTATTTTTTTTCAAACATCTATAACATTATGATCTGTTTGAAATTCTATTTATTTTTCTAATGGTCTTTCACTTCCTCTTGCTATATATTTATTTTCTGAATTATTATAAAAATGATAAGCTCCTCTTGGAGGAAATCCACCTCCATAAGCAAATGTTTCATGATTAATTGTTTTATCAAAATGTGTATCCCCAAATGTTCTATATGTATTAGCATCTTCCATTAATTCTTTTATGTAACTATAATCTGAGTTATCTGAATTGTTTTCTTCTAAATCTTTTTTAATAATTCATATTCGAATATTTTTATCTGAATCATAATATAAATATTCTGTTTCTTTTATTCTCTTATTAATATACATTTGATCTTCTAATTCTAATAATTCTTTATAATCTAAAATTATTTCTAATTCTTTAGGAAAAGTTATTTTATCAAAATTTTCTTCTACTAATTCTAATTGTACTTGATCTTGGTATTGTTCTTCTTCCTGATTTGATTCTTCTTCTTCAAATTGTCTATGTATTTGATTATAATCTGTAAATCTTAAACTAGTTCTTCCATTTACATATTTGTAAGTTAATGATTCTCTTGGTGCAATAATTTTTTCCTATTCTTCCAAAAATTTATTCATATCTCATTCTAATCCTGCTAATTGTTCTGATGAATATTCTTTTGGTTTAACCATATTTATTCATTTACTACTCATTAAATTTACTACTTTATCTATATAAATTTTATATTTAGTTTGGGAATTATTTGAACATCTACCTAAAAATCCTATATGAATTAATAAATTATCTCCACTTTCTACATCTTTATATCCTTTAGTCTGAATTCCTATCTTAATTTTTTCTGAAAAATCTTTAATAGTTATTAAAAAATATGGATTACAATATATTACTCCTTTATTATTATTCATATCTACTTCCATACTGACAATCTGACTGTTGTCTATATTATTTATTCTTTCATCATAAATAGTAATTAATACTTTACATCCTAGATTTTTTTTCATCAATCCTTTAATTCCTATAACTATTAATCCTAAATGCATAAATCTATAATTTCTCCTTTTTAATTCTTTTTTAAAATCTTCTGATATTAAATTTAGTTTTCTTACTTGGTTTCCTATACATTGAATAGACACTTCTCTATTATGTCTAAAAAATAGTGTTCCTGATTCGAATATTCCTCTATTATATAAAACATCTGGATTAAGTAATCTTAAACCATGAGTCTGAAATCTTATAAAATCTTGCCGTGATCTAAGATTTCTTCTATATTTTATTCGTATTGTTGTGGTCTATTTAAAACTCTTTCTATTAAACTTCTATTCATACTTGAAGTACTTGTTCTAGAAGAAGAGGTTTCTCCACTAATTGTTCTAGATCTTCCTAACAATGGTGCTGATAAATTCATCTTGAGAATTTATATTCTTTTGGTAATTTTCTAGTTATTTTTTCTTTTCCTGTTTTTTCTAGATTTAAATTTCCTAATCTTCCTGTTAATAATTTTAAATCACTTTCTATATTAGATGTTGAAGTTGAGACTTTTGAATTTTCTATAACAAGAATTCTATTTCTTAATTCTTTTATTGCTTCTTCTATTTCAGTTACAATCTTTTTTATTTTTATTTCTATATCTTTAGGTTTATTATAATCTAAAATTCTTTTTAATTCTATAATATTTGTTATTACAGATGGATTTTCTATTTTTGATATTTTATCTAAAACATTACGATCTTGATTTCTAATATAATATAGACCTTCTTTTATATCTGTATTCTTATTTTTAAGATAATCTAATATTATTTCTAGAGTCTTGCTTGATCTTTTATTTTCCAATTCTAAATTTCGAGATAAATTTATAATTAAATCTATTATGATATTCTGGCTAGGATCTTTTGAGAATAAACTATGTATTTTATGTTTTTCTAAATTACAATTTATATTATTATTATCTATTGTTTTAACTTTTCTGTAAGTAGTATTTAATTCCAAATCTAAATACTCTAATTTTTTTGTTTCCAGTGTCTAAAATTCTTCAAAAACTTCTTCTATTTTATATATATATATTCTTCTATAAGAGTCTTTTTAATTATTTCTTCTCTTATTATTCTAGGTAAATTTTTAATTACTCTAAAAATTTCTAAAACTTCTCTTAAATATTTACTATATGTTCCTGCTATATTATCTTTTTCAAAGTATCCACAAATATCTTTACTATATTTGACTTTATATTTTAATTTATTTTTTCTAACTCCTATAATTTCCAATTCTCCCCACTTTCTCTGCGTGTAGATTCTCTCTTGCGGCTTAGTGTGTAATAATAATCATAAAGTTGCTTTCCCCCACCCCACACTTACTCTGCTCAAAAACTGCCAGCCATTTTTTTGCATGTGAAATTAATATATTTTCAGATACCTTTTCTTCCAATTAGCTAATGAATTTTTGCCCAAATTGTCGAATTTTCCAATTGGCTGCCGCTTTTCTTTCCCCTCTTTTCTGTCTCTCCCTCTGTCCGTCTACTTCTGTATGTATATATATACCCTAATTTAACCTAAATTCTTCTCTTTTAATTCAGGGAAAAATTCATGAGTCATGGATTATCTTTCACGAAATCAAAAATCAGGCTCCAATGTTTAAATTTACAAAATTCAGGTTATTCCATGAATTAATTAATTATATTTTACAATTAATCTATTAAATTAAATATTTAATTGTAATATAATATAATTGACCCGTCCCACCTCCACCTCCACCCCACTGCTCCGGCGACTGTTTTCCGACCACGCTTAATTTCGATGACCGTTTCACCACCGCTTAATTCTGGCGACTGTTCCGATTTCGAGGTCATAGATATCTTATTAAGTAGTTAAAAATTTAATTTTCAGTCACAACTTATTAAATTAATTGGTCACATATTATTTCGAGATTACGGATCAAAAAATTGAGCTATTCACAATTGATTTCACTGGTCATTGATAAAAAAATTACATGTCACATATTTTTTTTAATTCGAGGTCACATATTTTTAATTGGTCACAATTTAAAAAATTATTCCACATTTGCTGGTCACAAGTTATATTTTTAGTCACATGTCAACGAATTTTAAGGTCACAGTCTCAATCCCAATACACCAACAATACTTGGTCATATGGCACAAATCGATCAAACATAGGGTCAAAGACACTTTGTCTCATCCACCACACTCGTCCCCCATCCCAATACACCAACAATACCTGGTCACAAGTCATAGATTGATCAACCATCCCAAACACTGCTAAAATTGCAAATCAAAATTGCTACCATCATCAAAACTGCATAAAAAAAAAAAAAAAAAAAAAAAACCGCCAAACCAAAATCTAATACCTGGCTGGCGTCTGCAACCCGCACCCGCCACTTGCTCTCTCTCTCTCACACGCCGCCACCAACACTTAACCCAACCTGCAAATTCCACCGAGTGCCTTTAGAAGTCAACCCAAACGCCATATCTACACAACAACTTCATCAATCAATACACACTCAAACAACTTTCCCCGTCCGTCCACCATAGGCCCCTGACCGAACACACAAGTGCTACCAGCAGCGTCGCAGAGAGGGGAGGCAGGAGAGAGGAGAAGAGACGGAAGAGAGAGGAAGAGAAATTATTAGGGTTTGAGAAATGAGATTTAAATTTGGTCGGGTAGGTGGTATGGTGGGTATATTGATTAATCTAATTTAAAATATTATTATTAATATTAATAGTGAAATTAAAACCTGATTTTTAAAAATGTCAAAATTAATATTTGGTTTTATGTAATTACCACTTTAATTCATTTAATAAAAGTCCAATTGAGTCCATTCAATCTTCGGAACAAGTCCTTCACTTTTCAAAGTACGAACTTTAATCTCAAAGCTTTGCCTCTAATAATTAAGTTCTCGTACTTTGGATTTTGCCATTTTTTTGCTATTTTGCATTCTTTTCTTCAATTCTTCATTAAACACAAAGTTTTACCTACAGAATACACTTTAACATAAATTAGGTATGATTTTATTTAAAAGACAATAAAATATCATGATTTAGAATAAGCATAAAAACTATACTTATCAATAGGAATCAATGTAAAAATTGCTTAGAAATTTAATGTAATGAGTGTTTAAGAATTAAAGAAGAAGCTAATAATTATAAAACCAAAGACTATAGTGAAGCTATATAAAAAAAACTAGAGGATAAGATAGTAAGCACATGTTTGTCATCTATTTTCTCAAACATTGTTTGTTACAGTAAACAATTTCCACCACATATTCACTCAATAAAATATTCTACATACAAACCAATAAAATTACTTTACTTTTCAACCATGCATTCTCCAAAAATACTATTTAAACCTCTATTTCTTCTCCCAAAATGAGAGACAAACATGCCCTAAATATAAACAATAGAATATATAAGATATATGAAACTATAGGCGAAACACAATATAAGATTAGAAATTTAGAAACAAAAGGAAAACATCTTATAGATAATCACACAGAAAATAATTATTTAGAAACGGGAAATCAAGAAAAAATAATTTGTCAAATCTCTAGAGTAAAACCAACTAAAAATATCAGAATACCTATAGAAGCACAAATAAATAGAATAATAAAATTAAATCTAATAGCTTTAATAGACACATGTTGTATGTTTAAAATAATTAGAAAAGACTCAATTACTATTCATTTATCATTGCACTCTTCTTCTTTTTTTTATCTTTTTACAAATTAAGCTCATATTTGATACGGATTAAGATCTAGATTTTAATTGTCAACAATTAATTTTAACCACATATTTTATGCAAATCACAACTTTTTAATTATACTTTTCATCAACATTTATCAAAATTTATTAAAAATCTAATTTTAATCTCCACCAAATAGAGATTAAAATGTTTATAAACTATTTTTCCCAAACAATAAACACGACTATTTAATTTAGCACAATTAGGAAAAAAAAAATGCAATTGTGCATGTTGCTTTTTCCAAAAGGGCAAGTTTGACACAAAGAATTCATTGAGTTAACATTTCATTTTTTTTTTTAAATTTATAATTTGATTGAGCATTCTAGATTAAATATAAATATTCAAACTGATTCATTTTCATTTTTAAACAAAAGGTTAAAACTCAAGATTATACATTTATATGTGGCCGTCATGTTAGACCCTATCTAGGGCTTACTTTTCCCAACATGTAATTAATCAAATGCATGAACATAGTAGAGTCATATCTCATGGCTTGTTTATCTGCCGTATCCTACGCACTCATATCAAAGACAATATTTTAATTGTTGAAAATTCTTCATCTTTTTTACAATGTTTTTCCATGTAAACTTTATTGTAATTCAAAGGATATTATCATGAGTTGACTTTGTTATACTTTAAAGTTAAATTAAACAAAAACATCTAAAATATTTGTGTTTTTCAAATTGAAAAGTTAGGGTTTGCTGTTTTTAATTTATAATTTTGCAAAATATTGAAAATATGTTTAATATAATATTGCTGAAAATATATTTTCGAAAATAAGGATAAATTTATAACACAAAACTCAAAATACATTTTTAATGTTTTGTTTTTTTCAGTGAAAATTCCGAACACACTCAAAACATGGAAAACAAGCGTTTAAATAAAAAAATTTTAAATAAACTTTTATAAATTAAAATTGTTACCAAATAAAATACAAAATTCTAAAAAAAAAAATTAACGATTTAAAAAAATAAAAATCAAGAAAATAAAATTATAAATTTATAAAAATTTCTAAATATATATATAAAAATAAAAAATAAAAATAGTTCATATTGTTAATGATTTTTTACAACAAATTCTATAAATATTTGAGTGAACCCGGATAAAAATGTTCTCAGTCTGCATCTTTAATTCTAATTTTTATTTTTATTTCATGTATTTTATTTATTGTTTATTGTTTATTTTACTTTTGTAGTAAGAAAAATATTGTAAGATTCACCAAGTTTAAAAATATAATACCACATGATAATATATTAACATAAAATTGTTTTATTTTTTCTGAATAATCAAATTTCGTTGAATAAAATGCCATAAAATAATTTTTTAAAATTTCAAACAAAACGTGTTTTCTACTTTTCTCTACTTTTCTATTTTTAAAAAATAATTTTTCAAAATGACAAACTAAACGCATTTTGAAATTTTTTAAAACAAACCCTCAAAACGGGAAATTAAAAACGAACTCAAAATTAAAAACCGATATACAAATTAAACCGGTCTTGACCTTTTTGGAACTCTCGGAAACATTTTGAAACTCAGACAACTTTCCTAATATTTTTTTAAAATATCTTTCTATATCCTTACGTGCGTTATAACAATAGAAAGAAGCATGATACATCCTTTCGATGATTAATGTAATGATAATGAAAATATCATGTAATGAATGGACATCTATTTTTCGGGGTTTACTTTCAATTTCAATATTTATTTCCATTTTGAGCATATAACTATTTTCTCAAAGTTGAACCCGACTTTTGACACACACACACACACACACCCACATTTAGAAGGAAAATTGCTGGATTGGTCTCCAACCTATTTTCGGTGTTACAAGTTTTCAGTCTTGTATCTTTTTGAAACTTCTTCTCAACCCTTTTTAAGTTAAAGTCTTGCAGGAAATTATGGGTGATTCTTTTTGTGTTTCAGTTTTGTGTTTTGAGTTTTCAATTCATTTTGGATTTTGTTTTTTGAGTGCTCATTTGGAAATTGTTGAAAATGTGTTATTTTGACATTTTGAAAAATTAATTTCAAAAATCAAAAATTGGAAAAATCCGTTCTCTCTCTCTCTCTCTCTCTCTCTCTCTCTCTCTCTCTCTCTCTCTCTCTCTCTCTCTCTCTCTCTCTCTCTCCCTCAATTTACAAAGAAATCGAATTAAGTTTTGGGGATTTAAAAAATAATAATCTTAAAAAAACCCCACTATTCATCTCCATCTTCGCATGGCAAAACTTTCCTTGACGGTGGGGAGTTATCAACAAATGTTGCAGAATTCATCTCCATTTGACAAATTCTGATAGCCCCAAGCAATTTCTCCGGCAATTCTTCCACCAACTGCGCCTCTACCAAGAAACCCATGTCGATTGTCATCGCCGTAACGTAACCCAAAGCCAAGCACAAAATTGCGGTGGCGATTTCTGAGCTACCAATATAAACATCTATTTCAAGATAATTAGGCCTTTCATGGTAATAACAATTCAGGGCTTTACCTAATAGGCACGTAGAGTAATTTCCAACTGCAATTTTCACGATTAATGGTCCCATGACAATTTTGTTCACGTCCGTGGTGTGGCGGTGGATCTGGTGATTGTGTGGTGGTGGTGGTTGTTGGGGTGATGTTGTTGTGGCGGCGTTGGTGGTGGTTGGGGTGACGTTAAACTGAAAACACCCAAAATGTGTTTTAAAAATTTTGGCTTGATTATAGTTGAAAACACCCAAAACGACAAATTTATCGTTTCGTGTTTTCTTTGTAAATTTATAATTGTTTTCAAAAACGCGTTTTCGAAAACAACGTGTTTTCATTATTTTAAAAAATTGAAAACAGAAAACGATTTGAAAACAATAAAGAGAACGTGCACTTACTTTTTAAATAATCGGATTACGTCCACTTGTTGACAAAATGAAATGAATTCTATTTTGTTACAAATTGAGATATTTCTCAGTTTAATTCTTTGTACGTGCATGGATACCTCGAAGATGTATCATTGGAATTTAACAAATTTGACCATCTATACTCAAATTGAAATTTCAGATCCTAATATTAATTTTATATTTCTTGATATTTTTTTAATAAAAAAATAAAATAAAATTGTATAACGTTCCATACATTTTGTGTATTACTAATGTTTCTATGCAATAAGCATGACTAGAGGTGACCTTTTACTTGCAAGAAAATGACTTCTTTGTTGAGGTACTATACACCTAGCCAGCCATTGAATAAAAGCACAAGAAAAGTGATAAAATAAAATAAAATAAAATAAACAAAATTATTGTAGAAGAAGGTCCTCAAAATAATGTTTCATAGCTACAATTAATTGACTAAAGGATACAAAAGGGTGGCAAATAGGTCGAACCGTTCCTCTCGTCTCATCTCATCATGGATCGAGCCAATTTCAAAATCTTTTTCATGAGACTAGTATAGTTGATTAAGGGATACATCAATACAATATCCAGGATCATGAACTACTTTTTCTCAACAATTTTTAGTATTTAAGTAAGGATAGTGGGATGGTGGGCTGTATCTGAATTTGGACAAGACTATGGATGACAAAATGGCTCGTCGGCTCGGGTTACCTGTGGCTCGGCTCGAGCCCCATTTTGGGGCAAAGGCTCAAGCCCGAGTACTTGCCCGTTGAGCCGGAAATTTTTGGCTGAGCTTTTGCTCAGCTCGGCTCGGCTCGGGCAAAAAAATCGATTCTTTTTTGCTCAAGCTGAGCTTGAACTTTGAGTTTCGACTTGTTGACATGGTTAGACAAGACAATGAATTTATGGTTAATAAAATTAATATTGCTTTTTGTATGGTATCAAGCGTATTACAATAGAAGTAAAATATTGTATATTTCGCCGCCAAAAAAAAATATGCTAAAAACAGGAAAGTGTACAGCAAAAGTCTAATCTCAGCAGTGTGGTTGACTGGTTAATGAACCTAAAAGGGGCCAAAACAAAAAAAAAAGGAGCAGAAATTAATGGACACAACTTTTTAGTACGATAAATTTGACAAGATATCAAACTTGTGGTGCCCATTTGGATTGGAATCGTGACTGAACAAACAGTAACCAGCTGTTTGGATTTTGATTTACCTAACATAAATTATTAAAACATAAATTATAATAAATAAACATAAAAGTAATTAATTATGTTTGCTTATCTTAAGCTAAGCAACAACATGCTTTATAATTGAACTTTGATATATCTTGTTCTAAAATTGCGAGCCGCATTGGTTCCTTCACTCACAACATTTGGGGATAAAAGGTCATTGTCATGTATATCTCCATCAATTCTCTCTAAGTATAGGTGAAAGTTCTTTAATAAAAAATTTCAAATATAGAGTTGAACTTGTCTAAATGCATGAATCCTATTAGAGTTGATAGTGATTTAAAACACTAATTGAGAATATATTGTAAAAGACATGGGTAAAAACACTAAAAATTAAAGGAAGTGATTGATAAACAACCGGGTCTAAACTTAGCTCGATGTATTGCTCGAATAAGTTTAAAATGTTGTTTGTGATTGGTTCAAAAGGAAAATGAATTACTTGGCCATGTTATTTGAAGTGTAAAGGCAAGATAACCAATCACATAGTTTAATTGATCGGGCAATATATGACAATTCATGCGTACTATCCATGTTATTCATGTAATTCGTTAATAACAGACAAATCTAACTTGTTTACATTTAGTTCCCGTTTGGTTTAACTAAATATCTACTAAAGTAGCTTAACGATGTACTAGACACCATCCTAACTAGTCACATTTCATTGATTAAAACTCTACAAGTGCTGGCTATCGAGTATCAACCTATTAAGTAAACAAGGCTTTACTAAAGAGTAAGATTAAGCTCAAAGTTAACTTAATTACAGATTTTAACCTAAATACTACACATGATTATCAAATTATTAGAGTTTGAGTTGATGCATAACAAGCTTTTTGAAAACTAAATATTGGATATATAACAAATTATTACTTCTCGTGTAACGCTTCACAGCATTATTTATTTATTTATTTACTTAAATAATAAAAAATCAACGTATGATTGAAATTGAAATCAACACAATAAGTAAGTAATCAATTTCGACTTATTTTGAGGTAAACAGAACGTGCTCTAAGAATTGATCTTCTAAATATCTAGTTCTAGAATTGCGAGACACATTGGTTCCTTCGCTCACGACATTTGAGGAAAATGGTATATTTGAATGTCATTGTCATAAATATCTCCATCAATTCGTATTGGCGAAAGTTCATTACTCATAAATCATATTTAATTTTAAATTAAAGAAGAATTGAACTTGTCTAAATGCATGAATCCTATAATAGTTGATAGTGATTTAAAAGGATTGAAAATGATTACTAAAATATCAGTGTTGAAACTTAATAGGAGGTAGTTTTGAATATTGGTAGTCAATTCAATAACTTGTCGGTTTTTACTTTTGAGTGTAAGATTAGGATAGCCCAGCTATCAATCACGTAATTAACAAAGTCAAATTGAACGTCAACAAGTTCATATATAGTTTTAGTTGTTACCATACACTCTTATTCCAAGACTTTGATACATATTAACGCGTAGCTCGATACTGTCCTACTTTAAATTAGTCAAGTTTCATTTATTAAAGCTCTAAAATGGCTATTGAGTATCAAAAAAATTAAATATTCTAAAAGTAATGTAAATTTTTTAGGTTAGTTGTATCTCAAAATAACTTTAATTGAATAAAAAGCTAAAATTCTGCAATTATTATTAGATAATATCTAACAACTTTGCTGATTATTCGTCCCAAAGGATAATCACAGAGTAAAAGTAAAACAAAAACTAACAAAACTTTTTTCTTTTTTCCCTCTTTATTTTATCCAAGTTGCCAATGAATTTAGCCACGAAAAGAGGGATAAAAAATTAAAAAAATAAAACCAAGTGGGGCTAGCTAAACCTAATCAAAGACAGTTTTCTAGTTGGATAAAGTATTTCAATTTGCTAAGCCCTCAACCTATTGGTAATGTAGCAAATAGGTCCTCAACCTATTGTATTTTGTGGCTTGAGTGCCCACCCTTTAGTTTTGTAGGGAAAATTATATACACACCACATTTTTATTTTTTTTTGTTAACTGCATCATATCTTAATTGTAATGAAGGTCCTCGACTCTTGGTTATTTTTTCTCACTTGTATCCCAACTTTCCACTAAATTTTTTATCTTCAACATTCTAATAATTAGCACATCCTATTTCTGATGACTAGCTATGAAATTCATTAAGATTGAGAGAGAGACTTATTTGACCTTTCGCGTTTTGAACTAAGCAAGAAAAATAACAAATAAAAAAGTTCGAACTAACATAATATTTGGAAGAAACTTTCATCATAAACAAGATTTACAAATTAACTAAATGTTAAAGATAAGAATACAATGAAAAAAGTTTAAAACGTAAATGCAAAATAATAAAAATTAGGGACCTTTTCTATAATTCAATTAGAGCAATTAACAAAAATTATAATATAAATATAATCATACTTTTCTTAATAATAATCGAGTCGACAAACTTGCCTTTGTCATTAATTAAAAACTCAATTTTTTAATTAGAAGTTTTGAGCTTGACTTGCACTTGACTTTATCCTTATCTTTAACGAAAGAAAAAAATAATAATAATAAAAAAAAGATAAAAAGAAATGAGCACAAAATCTAGCAACCCTTATATTTTAGAGTAATATTATTCATTCTCACTGGGGTTACAAACACAGTCTAGGTGGCGTTAATGTGACATTAAATGATAGGTGAAATTAAAAAAATCATTTAATTTCATATTTCATTTAACATATCATTTAGAGTCACCTAAATTGTGTTTACAACCCCAATGCGAATGAATAACATTACTCTATATTTTATTATATTTCCTCTTTCGTTATTTATTTATTTGGTTTAACTAAACATAAGGTTATATTTGTATCATTTTCAAAATTTTGAATTTTTAACTAAACAAAAGGGTCAAATCGTTAACTCGGACCCAAATATTATAAAGATGAAAATTGAAAAGTTGGAGTACTGGAGAATATATTAGGTTGGGGACTTAATTTCTATATTTTTAATAAGTTGGGGACTCCACTTGTTTTTTCCCTCTCCTAAATATTACACAAAAAATCAGATAGTGGTACCATGAATCTAACCAGACTTTGACGTTACGTTAGTGCTTTGTCAGGTGACGTGTCGAATTGACGACGACCCGTCCCACCTTCTCCCTCGTAACGCCTAGCCATTAATCTCCATTCATTTATAACATAAATTCTAGATTTCAGAGCAGAAGAAGGGACGAAATACTCAACACTACAAGACATTATAAACGGAGATTTGGGGATTGTTAGACTGTAATGGATGAAGATGAAGATGTACAGGATTGAGCAAAGTCTAGCATTTGAGGTGAAAAGTAGTGAAAATCAAAAGCCATTGAAGAATTTGATATTCATGTATTTTAGTTTAAGAGAGGTGATTATAATGGTTTTGTTAACTTTATCACTCCTGGTGTTGCCACTGGTTCTGCCACCACTTCCGCCGCCACCGCCGGTTCTTCTCCTTGTCCCCGTTTTGATCATGGTTCTGCTGATTTTCTTGGCCTTTTCTCCTTCGCAAGTGCCCAATATTTCTGTCTCTTCTGTATGAGTAATTGTATACACACATATATGTATATATATATTATATATATCAGTGTATGTGTATATATCGGTTTACTGTGGAAGATTGGAATATGAGTTCTTGATCTTCAGTTTTTGGGTCGATTTGTATGCAAATCATGCATATAATGCTTCCAAATCGATGGTTTAAGTTGATCAATTTATTCAATATGTATGGCAGAAGGATTTAATTGACTACGATCGGTCAATAATCACATCTCATTATTTTTTTCATTGAAATATTGGAAGTTATATAAATTCAGAGCATTTCTTTATTGTGAAGTAAACAAGATTTAAATGATAATGCAATTGAAATTTTGAATTTGAATCTTCTTTGAAGTAATCTTTTAGCCTATAGGGGGTTGTGTGTTCTTACTTCATTCTAGCAGTAGTCCCTGTTTAGAATTTTACCTATATTATAAGATTAAAAAATGTGGGTTCAAATGAAATAAAGCAGATTTTGAATATTTTTGGTGTTTGTTGGACCTAAGTAGATCACAACGGAGTATACATGGGAACACATTTTCAGGATGGTGGCACATCCTCGAATATTGCAAATCCTTGGCAGTTTGCAGTGTTTTTTTCCCAAATAAAAGAAATTAGGCCTTTTCTGTGGGCTGCAGAATCATCTGTACCTGGACCGCCGCCGCCGCCTTTATTCATGGTCAGCGCCGGCCACCACAAGTTTTCTACTCCCCCTACTTATAGGGTTCTGAAAACAAATAGGTTTCACCTGGTACGGCTGCTTTGGAGTTGTCACAATTTATGGGTACCTATCTAATGTGTATTTCGTTCCTACACATGCTCTCCTGATCAGCGGGGCCGGATTTCACGTTAATCAGTCGGGAGGGCTTGTAATTAATTTCTTTTAAAGAAAACCTTGAAATACAAGAAAAACGAAAAGAGGTAAATATAAAGACAACAAAGTAAAGGTTTCGCTACAACTCGTCATATTTATATATTTAATTAATTATTCAAATTTGATGAGTCTCAATTATCAAATATTATTTTATTAACATGCTTGCATTGCTGGTTGGCCATTGTTAAAGGTTTTTCCTTTGAAAACATGCCTGCATTGCTGGTTGCGAGTTCTTCAAAACAATATCAAGAACCTACTCCGATGACCAATAAATAAAGTCAAAAAAATAAATCAAAAGAGGAAATGGTCACGTATTAAATTAATTGAACTTTGAACACTTTTCATGCAACCAGTTTTAAATTTCTATAGTGAGCCTTGCTAAAATGTATGGCATTAGAGAACCACCTTATCTAGAGGCTGAGGCAACTTTGGGTAATCCCTGATCATTAAGAAAGAAGCAAACTTTGGAAGAATTTGAAGCGAATATAGTTAGTACTATCATATTGGCCTTGCATGCAGTTGAGGTAAAGTACAATATTTTGAACGAGAAATCTCTTTCTAAGTTACAAAAAACATTAGACGATTTATATATGACTTATAAGTCCGTGATAAATAGACTCTATTTGAATAATTATACGAATATGATGAAGATAAGGCAATCATTTTGTTGTCTTTCTTGCCTAGGTCATATAAAAGAGACACTAATGACTACGTTGTTAGTTGAAAATTTTACTTTGACAATGAATGAGAGATTTCTACTTTTTTATTAGAGACAATCAACGTTACAAAGTCAAGTGGTACTTTGAATGGTAACAAGTGTTCTTAATAAAGTCTGAAATGAGTAGTAGAGATGAATCACGGTAAGGAATAATGGTAAGAGGAATCGTTCTCAATCTCATTCTAGGAGAGACGTGGAGTGTTACTATTTCCATAAGAAGGGACACATTAAAAAAAATGTGAGGAATTGACCAAGCTTCTTGGAGGGTTGTCAGGCTTGGCGTGTTTTGTTTTATTTGGTTCCTTTTTGCCAATGTTTAGCTTGTTTATGCACAGGAAAGTCGATGTCCACATTAAAAAAAAAAAATGCCATGTGACGGGCATTGTGTTGTGATGGCGAGCAGTGCGACTATTAATAGATTGGATTACGAATATTATGCATGTAATGGTGTGATGAATGTAAAGAAAAATTCTGTAGCAAGTTGATAATTTGTATTAGCTAACAGGGAAGACAATTTCAAGAGGAGTTGTCTCGTTGGGAGAATACTCTACTATTGCTAAAGGTAGTGAAGTGGCCAAGATAGGTTATGTGGCTAACATCAATAAGCATGAAGATCGAAGTTCAAAAATGTCAAATTGTATAGTTATGTTCAATGAGTATTTGAATTCGACTCACGGTGGCACCTACTAGTAAAAGAGTGTGAAGATGGCTGCGAAAACTGCCGATTTTTTGAGTCAAGTTAGAGATTGACTCAAAATTATTCTGTTAAGTTCAGGGTCCAAGATTGTATATTTCTCTAAAGCCCTAATTATACCAATCCAAAAAGTGAATGCATATGCACTGTGCACATGCTGAAAAACGAGAACACATCGTGGCAGACAATTAAAGGATTTAAATGATATTTTGACTACGTTTAATTGAAGCCCAAATTATGGATTGATGCACAAGGAAAAGACCAAATTCACGGCCAGAGACGCGGACAGGGAACAGCCATTGAATTAGGACAGATAAAATTGGCTTTAGTGAGAGAAGAAAACTAGAAATTGGTAATACTGTGTAGTGAGAAATTATGAGGGGGGAAAATATTTTACAGTTGTAGTTTTCTCGGTAAGTAAAAGTAAGAAATTATGAGGGGGGAAAATATTCTCCTGTAGTCGCCATAGGTTTGTAAACCACGTTAAATTTATTTATTTATTTTGTGTTTTCGTTAGGTGAATTTTTTTCCCAAGATATGGAAAATGGTTAATTTCACACACGGTCACTGAACTTACCTAAAAATTAGAAAACGGTCACTAAAGTTTAAAATTTACACAAACGGTCACTGAAATTTTAATTTGTTTCACAAACGGTAACTGAATGACCGTTATGATTTTAATTCAAACTTAAAGGACCAAAACACGTGAACATATAAGCTTGACCACACCTCAAGTGCAAATTTCTTCCTATTAAGTGTCACATTTGGAGTAAATTAGATGAAATTTGTAAAAGTAATATTTTAATTCTCGTTCCGTCTATATACGTACAAGAGCATAAATTTAGATATGAGATATAAATATTTTTCTATGTTTTGTGTGATCGTGCATAAATTTCATAACTTTTAATGTACTTTTATTTATTTTAGTTCACATAAAAATATAGTGTATTCTTGTTTCAAAGTAGTTGACTTACTCAAAAATTTGTACTCGAGGTGGTCAAGCTTCTATGTCCACGTGTTTTGGTTCTTTAAGTTTGAATTAAAATCATAACGATCCTTTAGTGATCATTTATAAAACAAATTAAAATTTTAGTGACAATTTGTGAAAGCGCAAGAAATTTCAGTGATCGTTTCTTCAAGTTTTAAACTTCAGTGATCGTTTTGTAATTTTTAAGTAAGTTCAGTGACCGTTTATGAAATTAACCCTATGGAAAAAGAATAATGAATACAAGTACTTTTGTTGCACAAACGGTCCTCAAAATTGATTCCTCGGATGTTTCGAAAAAATGAGTAATAATTTTGGAATAGAAGAGCCATGGTTCCTTGTGAAGAATCGTCTAAGATTCTTTGCCTTAGGTTTTTGAAATTGATATCTTGAATGTTTTTGGGTGAAACGAGCCATGGTTTTGTGATGAAAGAGAGAGGCCTTCAAAAAAAAAAAAATTCTATCTTCAAACAATCAATTGGTCAATATTAGGCTGTTGTTTGGTAGGTAGATTATTGAAAGTAATTTATCTTTTGTGGAAAACTAACATTTCAAAAGAAAATTATTTCTTTTTTAAAATAAAAGGTAATGTGCATTACTAATTAACTTTAATTAGTATTTTACAAGTTAGACTAAACTCTTGCATATTTATTTTCTTAATCGTGTGTACAATTTAGTTTAACCTATCATATATGTCGAATGTGATGTGTGTATATTTGTGTGTGAGCATGGTTGGCTAAGCTTAAAAATCAATTATAAGTAGATTTTTGTTAGTCAAAGTTGAAAATTAATAAATTATTTATTTTGAAGGTAATTTCTAACTTACTGACAAAATAAGTAAAAAAAAGGTAAATATACGAAAGAGTAGTAAGTTTTAACATATTTTATGCTTAGAAAAAGGGAAAATGCCACAACAGATGATTTGACTATTCTTTTCTCTTTCCATCTTCCAATCAATTCCCGTCATATGTTGGTTGTCAAAATTTTCTATACTTTAGCATGATTGTAGAAAAACATGCTTTAAGAAATATCGTGTTCTATATATATTCATTCTCTCTCTTGCATAGGTCATGAAAAATGCATTACTATATATATAATCAGAGTAGAGTAGAACTCGTCTAGATGCATGAATATGTATTAGTTGATTATGAAACGGTCGGGAATATGGTGAAATGACATAATAAAAATTAAAAATATTGAAAATCAAAGGAAACTGATTACTACATATAGGTCTATATTTTATATTTTATCTTTAATAATTAATTAGAAAAATTATTACCAAATAAATATTTCTCAACTTATTTTGTTGATTATAAATGAGATCAATACTAATTGCACAAATAATTTCACATATGCATCAATGAGGGAGATATAAGATTTTTCAGAAGTTCATATAATTGTCCGAGGTAAATGTGTGCTCGCTCGTGCTTAAGGGTCACTTGTGGTTATTTAATTCGATATATTTTTAAATTCCGCATATTACATCTATTTACCCCCCTCCCCCTTCTAAGTGTTGTTACCTCTTAATTAATACTAACTGGTGCAACATCTCCAGTTGTAACACATGATTCGTTCTATGCATATAGATAAGAATATAAAAAATATATTCATTTATTACTATTAAATGGTGTAAAATAGTTATAAAATAAAGTGAATAGAAAGATCAAATACGATAATACCTTCCATGGCTCTTTCTGAATCATCAAATGCTTCTACTTTATCCAAATATTGACGAATCGCTATAGGTTTCTTGTCATTGTGTAACCAGTTCTTCGTGAAAACCACTGCCTCATCATCTTTGCACTCAATGAACTCCTAAATGAATCAAAAATCCAACAACTAGTCGAAAATATAGACTCAGAAGTAACTGTACATATTTTAATGGCTAATACATTTTTGGCAATTTGTGAGACAATAGTATACTTATTTTCATTCAATTTCCACCAAATTAATATGTCGAAACCATCATTGGTCAAATCTTCACAACATTGTGGATAGATGAAATAACATTGCTAATTTATTTTATACCATCACAAACTATAAGACTAAGAATGTGAGCACAACACCTCTTAAGAAGCATTTCTCCCCCATGAACTAGACCATTCTTCTTCTCTAGAAAACCACTCTTCAATTTCATTATTGTTATGTCATTGGATGAGGCATTATCAACTATCACATAGAAAATCTTATTAATTCCCAAATCCTGAAGGCTCAATTCATTTCCTACCATATCACCCTTATGGTTGGGGACTTTGATGAAACTTATGATTCAATTTTTAAGTCTCCAATCATCGTCACCTCAATGAGAAGTCAAACACAAATAACTTACATTTTGTATAGATGTCCAACAATCAGTAGTAAAAAAAACCCCATTGTTTACTCAATTCTTTCCTCAATTTCGTCTCTTCGAGAAACAAATGATATATATCCCTAGTAACTATAATCCTTGAAGGAAAATCAAAAGTTGGAAAAAATACCTTGTATAACACCGAAAACCTTCATCTTCCACGTGTCGAAAAGGTAACTCAGATAATATAAATACTTAGTAATCTATTCTCTCACCCCATTTCTGAGCAAACTTGACAAGCTGTCCACCACTACCAACGCTCTCTAAAACCTCATCACTTTTAGAATTACCATAGAAATTCAATGTCTTTTGCTTTTTGTCTTGAAACCTATATGAATACTTCTTGCACAAATCCTCGATATAATTTCGCAATGTACTAATCCCACCTTTAGATTGGTGCTTATATGCTTGTCCACAATAAATACATTCTATAGTCTCATCCTTCTTTATATCAAAATGAACCCACACATCATACATTTTATGTCCCCTCTTACTTTTCACACTTTGTTACGAATTCACAATTTCACTATTCATTAAAAATTTATCATCGGTCTCATGATTACTTTGTTCTTCTAAAATCAAATCCATATCTAATTGTATATATAAAAAAATCATATTATGCAACATGACTTCATAGTTAATATAAAAAAAGAATATTAATGTTATAAAAAAACTTTAATCGATCATGTTATACAAAAATAATGTATTATGTACAAAAAACATTGCCGTCACTAACTGCATTATTTTGTGCAATTATGTGAAAAACCAGTAGACAAAAAAAAAAAAATTGTGCAATTATTTCTTGAAGGAAAAAAATCTTGTAAAAATTTCTAATTAATCATCTAAATCAATACAAATCTTGAAGGAAAAAAAAATTTGAAAAAAATTCTAATTCGTCATCTAAATCAATACAAATCTTGAAACATTATGATAGCAGCAAAACGCCAAAATCTTTTTTTTTTTTTTTTCATTATTCAAATCAATGTAAAAAGAAATTTAAAAAATATGTAGAAAACTAACAAACAAAACATCGTACATGAACATGAACATGAATTAAAATAACGAATCAATACATAAAAATATAAATAGTGGAAATTCAAGTACCTTTATTGTTAGAGTTTGAAATTAAGAGGAAGAAATAACGTGGAAGTTAATTGAAAGTATCAAACACGTATTAAATGATTAAGGATTGGATTTAAATTTTAAAGTTGAGATACGTAATTATGTAATTGGGCATTTAGTTAAGTTGGGTATCGAATTTAATTGGATTGGTCTAATATGAAGGTATCTTTTAATTGGGACGCATTTGATTTTAATTGGGTTGGATAAAATTCAAATTTAAATTTTTTTATTTTTTTGTAAGCGGTTTGGAGATTTGAAACAGTTTGCAAAAATTAAAACATAAACCAAACCATTTCAAAGCGGTTCGGTTCGGTTCAAAACCAAAACGTTGATGGATCCACATTGATCCAAACCAACGGTTTCAAAAAAAACTGTTTGGGTTCGGTTTGACGATTTCGTTATTCAGCCATTGGAAATGTTATAAATATAGTAATATTTATGAATGACTTTTATACACTTACAATCCTAGTCATTATAAATGTTATATTCCTTGTGGCCCTAATTCTTCCCAATAAATATGAGGTTTTAGTTCTTAGTATAAAACACACAAATTTATTGATTTCTCTCTTTTTCTCTCTAGTTTATAACAATTTTAACGGTTGTCAAATGGGGACTAACTTGTATTTTATGTCTTATGGTCTTCTACATACATACCAATGATGTATACCTTAAAACTAGCATAAGGGTGTGTTATGGAATCCTTCAAGAAGCAAGTCAGAAACACACCATAAATAAGATCGATAATATACTCGACATATGATGACCATGCGAATGAAGTGTAATTCTTTAGTTTTTCATTAAAAAATGTCTGGCCTAACTTTGCTGATTATTCATCCCAAAGGATAATCACAAGAAGTAAAACCAAAACAAACAAAACTTTTTCTTTTTCCCTTTTTGTTTTATCCAAGTTGCCAAGGAATTTAGCCAACAAAAAGTGGGGAAAAAATCAAAATAAAACACGCACAGACACCCACTGTGACACTGGTACTATGAATCTAACCAAACTTTGACATTACGGTTGAGGTTTGTAAGATGACGTGTCGGAAGACCCGTAACGCCAAGTCATTCACCTCCCCTTCATTTATGAAATACATTCACTATGCGTTCACATGTAATAAGGTTGTTTTAGTTGATGGATGAAGATGAAGATGTACAGGACAGAGCAAAGGGTAGCATTTTTGAGGCGAAAAGTAATGAAAATCAAAAACCAATGAAGAATTTGGTGTTCAGGTATTATAGTTTAAGAGGGATTGTTATAATGGCTTTGTTGACAGTATCACTCTTGGTGTTGCCACTGGTTCTGCCGCCACTTCCTCCGCCACCGCCAATTCTTCTTCTTGTCCCAGTTTTGATCATGGTTGTGCTGATTTTATTGGCCTTTTCACCATCACAATTGCCCAATATTCACGTCTCTCCTGTGTGAATATATATATATATATATATATACATATAGACACGCACACACAAACACATGTATATACGTGTAAAATCTGAGAACATCCCAGCGGAAAATTCATGTAGGAGTCTAGATGGTGTCACAGTCTCTTATCTAATCCCACGCTTCGTTCTTCTTCTATCACCGTTATCAGCGGTACGTTTCAACTAATATACTGTGGAAGAATGAAATCTGCTTTCTTGATCTTATGTTTTTAGGTCGATTTGTCTGCTAATCATGCATGTAATGCTTCTAACTACACCGTTTTGATCATTTATTTCGATGCATCGTGTATGATATGATATTGTAATTTTTTTCATCATTTTTCGTTTTAGTTTATTGCAGTAGGATTTAATTGATTGAGATTGTGAGTTTGGTTAAACTATTAAGTCTCATTATTTTTTTTTATTTTTTTTGAAATATGGAAATATTGTTTAAACTCAAAGCGTTTCTTTCTTGTGAAGTAAATAAAATGATTTAAATAATAACGTATTTGATATTTGATATTTGAATTTGAATTTGAATTTTCGTTGAACTTGTAGGGGTTTTAAATCTTATAATTATCACCTTGAAATTAAAATTTTGTTGGGTAAATTAAGGAGTTGTTTCACAAAGCTTTTGATAAAATCATTGACAAGTTTTGATACAATCACTAATATATCTTAACAAAATTTTAATGCTAGGAAGAAGTTTACTAACAAGAACACTTATAAATTTCATCCAATGAACTAATAACGAAAATATTATGAAATAAAACTTTTGAATTAATGCAAAGACGACTTTAATTCTTCAAAATTTTCTGTTCCTATAAATTAATGATGCATAGTCCCTTTTTAGTATTTTTGGTAAATAAGATTTCATATAAAAGAAAACAGTTTTATTTGCTTTTTCGGGAACTTGTCGGTTTGCAGTGATTTTTTTTCCAAGAAAAGAAATTAGGGTTTACGTTTGGGTTGCAGATTCATCTGCACTTTGACCTCCGCCCGCCGCCTTTATACGGTGGAGGGTCAGCACCAGCCACAGCAGGTTTTCTACTCCCTCTACTATTATACAAATGTCCTATATAGTGAGCATATTGACTACCATTAGATTCCGCCTGGTTTGTCCGCTTTGGAAAAGGTTGCACAAGCATGTATTTACGGGTACATAATCCAATTTTTATCTCGGTTTCTACGCGAGCAAGAGAGACGTGTAAGAAATTAAAGAGTTTAATACTTTATTAAATCGCTCGTTAACTCAAGTGTTGTATAATACCGTATATAAAGATAAGATAGAATGGAGGGCGAAGTTCTATCTTTTGTTTCATTCCCTTATTTATACATGTAGGCAATACATATGTACATGCACATATATGCACGTTTTTTTCTCCTCTCCCTTGTCATTCAAAAAAAAAAAAAAAAAATCAGGATAACAAACATTGTTTAGAATTTCTCTTAGATTCAAACTCATAAGTTTTCATTATCGTAAGATTGTTCGTAGGGGTGAACACGGTTCGATTTAGGGGTTTTGTATTATATTTTTAACTCAAACCATTTCATGCAGTTTGAAATTTTTCCATATCAAATCAAGTCAAATTATTTTATTTTTCAAACCAAACCAAATCAAACCATTATTTACAGTTTGGTTCGATTTTAATCCGCGGTTTACCTATCGACATTATAGTTATATATCTAAAACAAGTTAACATATACATTTAAATAAGAACTAATAATGTTAAATGTTAAATTACATTCATATTTGTTTAAAATTCGATATATAAACAAAAAGACAAAAAAATAGTATCAAGTTAACATCTAACAACAAACACTCCAGATTTTACAAACAATAATATCACAATAAGTATAAGAGTACTAACCTCTCATTTGATAAAAATTGGATCAATATCCCCCATTGTAACATATGATTCGACCTCTGTATGATAAAATATTTATTAGTCATTAATAAGCAACTAAGAAACAATATGCATAAAATATCAAAATTGATAATAGAAAATAAATGTCACTTTCCACATCTTTCTCAGAGTCATCCAATGCTTCTACATCATCCAAATATTGACCAAGCATTATAGGTTCATTGCTGCTATTTAACCAGTTCTTTGTGCATATTAAGGCCTCAACCATTTTTTCACTCAATAAATTTCTAAAGGAGTCAAGAATCCGACCAATCACGGAAAATGTTGACTTTGAAGCGACTGTAGATATTTGAATTGCTAATACATCTTTGGCAATTTTAGAGATAATTTTGTACTTGTGCGCATTCAATTTCCACCAAACTAATACGTCAAACTTGTGATCGGTCAAATCTTCAAGACAATCAAATAAATAATCAACCAAATCATTCTTCTCATATTGCATGTTTTGCATAAGTTTAGCTTTAAAAATAGAATAAATCTATTAAGAAAGACCGAAAGCAAGTTGTGAAGGACTTGAACTACTATTTTTGGTAGCATCCTTTGATGAAGCTGATGGTGAAGTGATAGGAACCGTCATTTCTTCATAGCATGCATACAACATGTGTACTGTCTCTTCACCTCTTTTTAACAACATTTTTGCAACTTCTCCTTCATAAATGAGTTCAAACCTGACTTTAAGAAGTTCCAAATTGTATCTTGTGTCAAGAATTGTTGCAACGAACAATAACTGATTAAACTTTTCAACATGACCCCAATACTTATCATATTTTTCCACATACTAATTGACATGGTTCCTATCAAAGTGTTATACTCTTAGTCACAGTTAGTGGCGATAGGCAGTGGTGGAAAAACTACGTCGATAGCAATAGGTCACAAGCGTCAAGTTGGTACTGCGTGGTGTGCGTCAGCACTGCAAGATAGAGGGAGGGAACTAGGGTTTGGTAACTTTGGGTTGCTTGTGTTTTTGCAAAGGCGTAATTGTATATATCGCTGGACAACATTCACGATTTCACGTTCAATATATTTTGTAATTATAGGCCTAAAAAGATTTTTTTAATGAAGACACAACTAAATACTAATGACAATGACTTACTGACTTATTTGTTATGCATGAGTTAGGTTAATTAAATTTGTGTTCTCCAAATTCTAAAAACTATACTTTAATAAAATTTATATACGAGAATTTATAATTTAATAAAAATATTTTTTTAATTAAAAAAAGTGCCGTTCGGCTTGATTTTTTGCAGTTTTTAAAATCTGAAACATAAATCAAATCATTTTGAAGTGGTTTTGTTCAGTTTGAGAGGAAAAAAACAGCAGATCCATATGGACCCAAACTAATTACTTCGATTCGATTTGCGATTTTGCGATTTTTTTGTGCAGCTCTAATTGCTCGGTTTTCATTATTAAATATAATGTATGTAGTTTTATAATATACCTACATTTACAAATCAATTATATGCTGTTAAAGTATAATAAATAGTACGAAAGGATCTCTCGAATAAAAGTGGTTGCTCACAAAATTTCTCTCAAGCAACTTAGAAGCTTATATTTCAAACAGAAGTATCTCTTGGATAAAAGTGGAGAATCACCAAATAGTGAGTCGGTGACTATCACGAAAATAGGTTATTCAAGAAATAAATAAAATATATTTTTCTCCTTTTAAGAAAAGCTCTCTATTTTATTTTTTGTGGTATTTCTATGGCTAAACATTTTTTATATTAACTTAATTTATACTCTTTTTCTTTCTTCTATTCCACGTGGAACTCACACTCTTTTACATTTCTCTCTTTCTTCATTTCATTTGGAATCAGGAGCCTGTTTAGTGGAGCTAAAAAATCAATTAAAATTGAAAATATGATCGTTATTGAATCTCACTCATTTAATAAAAGTCAATAATAACGACTAATTTTTCAATTTTAATCCGATTTTAAATTCTACCAAACACACTCTAAAACACAAAGGGAAATGTAAGAAGTGTAGGGAAACCTTAATTTCTCTCTTTCTTCATTTCATCTCACTCACGCTCTTAATTTCTCTTTCTTCATTTCATTATGATGTATATATAAATTATAAAATATGATGAGATTTGAGATTTAATGAAAAAAAATAATATATGTAAGGAAAGAGGTTGGTTTCAAACTAAATAATTAAGATTTTCAAAGGGTTAAAGACAAACATGTCATCACTTTTTTTTTTTCGAAATTTGATTGTAAAGAGATAAATCTTGCATCAATTAGGAATGAATTAAATAATTATAAGGGTTTGGATTACTCTTAACAAAATTAATCTTTGAAGATGGAACCCGAGCCTCAATAACGAAGAACTTAAAACAGTTTCTGAAATAGAGAACTCAAAAGCGTGTTTTCTCTTTAAAAGTTTCCATATTCTTAGAAGGATTATGAAAAATGAAGCACAAAAGAAGTAAGTTTCGAATAGCTTATAGTATGTATTCCCCAATATAAGATATTAATCATCTTTAAGATGACAAAAATAAGGCTAATGTGGTAGCAATATCGATCATCTTTTGGAACCTAATGGTGTGTTTGATTTGTTGTTTTCAATTTTCAATTTTGCAAAACATTGAAAATGTGTTTGGTTTAGTATTTCTGAAAAAATATGTTTCCGAAAACAAACTTAAAATTATAATATAAAACTCAAAACTCATTTTTGACATTTTAAATGTTTTTTGTGAAAATTTTGAAACACTCAAAACATGGAAAACAAACGGTTAAATAAAATCTTATTTAAAACAAAAAATAAAATTTTAGAACTTTTCAAATATAAAATCCAAAAAAATAAAATTAATAAACTATAAGAAATAAAAAATAAGAATTTTGAAAATTTAAATTCAAAAAAATTTAAAATAAAATTTTAAAAAATCTAGAAAAATAAAAATAGTTCAAGCTCTTAATAATTATTCACATAAAAATTCTAAAAATATTTTTAAATGAACTCAACTAAAAGTATTCTTAATTCACGTCATTAATTTTAATTTTTGTTTCCTATTGAACTCAAATTATTATTTATTTTTATTTTATTTTTGTAGTGAGAAAAATATTGTAAGATTCACAAACTTTATTATGTCTATATTACTTAATAATATATTAATATAAAATTGTTCCATTTTTACTAATTAGTCAAATATAATGAAATAAAATGTCATAAAAAAATTTCAAAATTTCAAACCGAATGTATTTTCTAATTTTTTGTTTTAAGAAATAATTTTTCATAATGACAAACCAAATGTATTTTAGTAATCTTAAAATAGACATTCCAAACCAAAAACTGATAAATGAAACACAACCCAAACATGTCCTAAACCTTCAGACGATGGGAAGTGGGAAGGAGAAATTCATTACTTGATGATGAAAAATGGTTGCTCGATTTCAAAGTAGCTAAGCTAAGCATTAGTGCAACAATAGAAACAAGTTTAGCAACTGCATTTCTACTGAAGTGGGTAAAATCTGTAGAGACCAACTTGTTACAAGCTTGAAAGATCGAGGAGATGCTGCAAAAAATATAGGTTAAAAGATCAACTTTTAAGTAATTTTATTATTTCCCTACTATCAATGATTTGATCTAGAATAAAGATAAAGGCCTAATTATATACATATCAATATAAAACACCATTATATCTCCACATGTAAAGCAATTGTATTTTCAAGCGTTTTATTTGCAACTTTTCTGATGCTTCATAATTGACCAGTAATAACTCAATAGCACAAGAAATCAAACAAATGCACCACAGTGCATCTTAGTACTGAGTACTCCATAACTTATTTTAATGTATCCGCTCCACAAAATTCATGGAGACTAAAATGTAATCTTGAGTGGCAATTGCCATACATTATGGAAACTACTAATTACTGGACTTGAAATGAAGAAAAAGGGCCCTCAAGAAGTACCCTCTTAAGAGTTTTGACACCCTAAGTGCGGGGTGCTAGATTGGCGTGGGGTGTGTGATTTTAGGTTGGTCACAGCCTCAGAAGATGTAGCCTCAGATTCAGATAACCTAGTACCTACATTTTCTCCAAGATCCTATACAGCTGCTGAAGGCACTACGAAAGATCTGTTGTTCCTCAGCCTACAATGACCTTCAATTTCAATCGACCAACAATGGTGATTTCATTCCAAAAGGTAAGAAATAAATATCCTGTACAAATGCATTTTCGCTTAGCTATAGGCTGCAAGTTTGGGCAAACATGCCCCGTCTTCAAGTAATCATGTCACTTCTTATGCAGATTGCAAAGTTACTAGCCCGGTGAGAATCCAAATAGGATGTAGGAACTGATATAGAAGACATCATGGTTTTGGTGATAAAGAGAGCAGTGTGATTAACTAAACAAACCCAAGCTAGAATGAAGTTACAACTTACAAACATGGGCTTCGATAAGACTCTTTAGTTGCATCAGACCGACTGAAGCAACCATTCTCTGGATCTTCACAGTTTCCTTGTTCACCTGTTAATTACATGGTATGAGTCCAAAAACTATAGTTGTACAACCGGAACAAAAGGTGCAATCTACATGTAACCAAATAAACACAAAACTCAGATGTGGATGCAGCCTTAATTCATTTAAATTTGAAGCAGAAATAGCGTCGTCCATATATATCCCCTCCCCTCAGGCTAAATGCACTAAATTTAATCAAAATTTCATGTTGGTCACTGAGCTTAGCCTTCGTCACAAATTGCAAAGTTCATCCATGTCTATTAGTTTGACTAACGGAAAAGGCGACGTGTCAGGCTAGTAATTTGCCAACTAAACTGCCATGACAACTTTTCTGTTATCAAATTAACAGACATGGACAGGTTGTCGAAATTGTAACAAACGTTCAAGTTCAATGACCCAATTATATCTAAGTTAAAGTACAATAACCAAATTGGAACAAAAAGAAGTTTAGTAACCAATGTGAAATTTCATTAAAAGTAAATGATAACTGGAGGTGTAAAGTTATAACCCATTACCGCTCGCACAAAAAATTCATGGCTACAAACCTTGGGGATAAGTGTATCGTCCTCATCAAGAATGTATGCTGAACCTCCAGTCATACCAGCTGCCACATTTCTACCCATCCTGTCAAAAGCAAGACAAAGAAACTCAGAATCTGGAAAACTCTCACATATAATTTTATCATTTATAGCCTATGTTAATGAGAATACTCACTTTCGAAGAAAAACCACACAACCTCTCATCATGTACTAACAACATTATTTCCAGTGTCTTCCACCACTGCTTGAGAAAAGCTCCCCAGCTTTCCCTCTAGTGAAGACCTGACCACCTGTGGCTCCATACAAGCAGGTATTCCGTACAATAGTGGCATCCTCAGGCAAAAAACCGGTATTTTCAATGGGAGTCACGACCAATTCACCTCCAGCCATACCTTAAAATAAACTTACGAATATATTAGATGCTATAAAAGGACGGGAAGATAAATTTCTATAGTCGCGCCTAGCAAACATGCCATAACTCATCAAACTTAAATGCCACAAAGAGGTAAGTATGACAATGACGTCATTGTAATCATAATAACAGCAATAAATGCAAAAAAATTAATAGAAGTCCAATTGTCACGTGTAAAAGGTTAATCAGCATACCTTCCGTAGCACCCCGAGTTCCGTTAACCCGGATTGTCACGTCATCATTTTTTGCCCTAATTTAATAATCAAAAATTTGCTGAAATAACCTAATTTTTAAAATCACATTTGTAATTGAAAACTTCATCGGCAAGAAAACTCATAGGATAATTGTTTTAAAATTTAAATATCATGTTTTTGGAATAACGGAAACGACAAATACGTTAACAATGTTCAAATACATAAATTTCAAAATTACGATAATCAAATTTTATGTCACCACTGCCCATCAATTATGATCGCCTCCGAAATCTACAAATATTGTTAAAATCAGTAGACTTATCGCCGATAATTAATTTACAGAATAATTGAATACACACTTATGCAATATACAACGTGATATCATCATCTTCTTTGTCTCATTTTCTTGAAAATCATAGGCTCTTTAAAATCATAGGGTGTGGGTAGTCTTTCTTTCTCGTGCATATAAAACACATAAGTTATGCATAACATTCTCATCTTATCTCATAAGAGATTCTCGTCTTTCTCATACATTAAAGCATATGAGTTATGGCAAGCATAACAACATTATATATCTCATATGACATATTCTCATCTCATGTATTAAAGCATATAATTCACGTAAATTGACATAAAGGGTGCAATTTTAATTTAAACTAATTAATGGTGGCGAGTCTACCTCAATTTTCTCGAGTTACGTGAAGAATGGAGTGGGAAGTAACTTCAATATCCTAATTGTCCGTACATTTCATCTAGCCAAAATGGAAAATAAGTTTTGAATTAGTATTTCGAAGTCTTAAAGTTTTAAACAATAAAATAAAGTTTAGAGACTCAATTGTAAATTTATTAAATCTGAAAATAAAAGTTTAAGGGTTGAAATAGTAACTTTTAAAAGTTAGGGACTAAACTGTAAATATAATAAAGCTGAAAATAATAACTTTTGAAAGTCAGGGACTAAACTGTAAATATAATAAAGTTGAAAATAAAACTAAAGGGCTGAAATAATAGTTCATAAACTATAGGACTAAACTGATTAACTTTTAAAATTGAAAATGAGAAATTTAAGGACTGAAATTAAAACACTTAAAACCTAAGGGCTAAAATAAATCAATTTGAAAAGTTGGGCTTAAAAGACAATTTCTAAAAATCAAATAAAAATAAAAATGTTTCATTCTCTCGTGTAAAGAGAGAGAGAGGCGACGGGGGAGGGAATGGTGAAGTCCCTTCCCCCGATTCCACCGTCGGCGACGGCAACGCCACCACAAGTGGTGGCGTCGGTGTAGATAGGTAAGTGGGGGTTTCTATTTCTTGATTTTCTTTTGGTTTTGGGGCGATGGTAGTCTCGGTATTGGTGGCTTCGGGTGATTTGGGGGTTTTGGGCGACGGGTTGGGCAGTGAAGGGTTTGGGGATTTTGGAGGGCTTAAGGTGGTGGTGTGGCGGTTTTGGGCTATTGGCAGTGGGTTGGTGGCGGTTTGTTGCCGGTTTTTGGGCTCGGTTTTGGTGGCTGTAGCTTGTTTGGTTCGAGCTAGTTTTGATGTTCTTTCGATTTGGGTGTTGAAGCTTGACTATGGTGTTGGTGGTTTCGTGGGTAATGCTCTTGGTGGTGCTTGGTGGAGTTTGGCTACGGTTTGGTGGTTTTGGTGATGGAAGCAGCTTGAGCAAAGCTTGGTGGTCTCGATTTTAGTGGATGTGTGGAGTTGGCTATGGTGTTGGGTGGTTTGAGTAGCTTCGTGGGTTGGTGATGTTGCTGGAGGTCTCGATAGTGAGGTGGTGATGTTAGGCAGTGAGTGTTGGTTTGAGGTGGTGCCTTTCGAGAATGGGTGGCTGAAGTTGGGCTTCTGCATTTAGTGTTATTGTTTGAGCAGTGGCCTGTTGGTGGTGGTTGAAGTGAATGGTGCTGAAGGTGGTGCAGTGTTTGGCAATGATGGTTGGTGGGGTAACACAGTGGAGGTGGTGATGGTGTTGATCTTGTGAGTGTGGCATGTTGGTGGTCGGTTTTTGGTGCTGCATTGTATTTTTTGTGAATTCACCGTTGATGATAGAAATGGATTTTCTAGAATCAATGATGTCTCACAGTAAAATGAGAGAGTTTGAGGGAGGGAAAGTCTCTTACCAGCTATGCGAAGAGTGAGAGTGCTAGTGTCAGGGATATATGAATATTGACAATTATGGCACAAATTTCTAGGTGGGTAATTGAGCCAAGAAATTGGACTTTAAGGTTTTCTAATTGGGCTAAAATATTTAATTTCAATTTTAGGCTTATTTAATTGAGCTGAAATGGATTGGGCTAAAATAAATAATTTAAATTTTGGAATTATGTAATTGGAATATAAACATTGGACTTGAAATTATTAAAATTGGATTTAAATAAAATAAATCGGAATTGATAAATAATTTATTATTCGGGATTGGATTCGATCGAATAGATTTGAATTCGTTTTTATAATGGTTAGACGAACGCCTTTCTCTTTAAAAATAGGGGTTAAAGTTTAGCGACACGTTTTTCGAGAAACTAATTTTATATTAATTAAAAAATTTCGATCGCTACACCTTCCCCACATAATTGTTAGCTTCTCCTACAAGTCGAATGTTCCTTCCAGGTGTCAAAAAACGAAATATAAATTAAATTGGGCTATAATTAATCAAAAGAACTATTAAATATCTATATTTTTCGCCTAGATAAGTATATAGAATACACTTATCAAAACACTATAATAATAATAATAATAATACAAAATGATATTTGTGAGCTTCAAATGTTTCCCTGAGGAATAAACTTCTTTCCCATCATATTTTAGAGGAAAAAAAAACAAAAGGTAAATATGATAGAAGGAATGCGAAACCATGGTTTAAAAGGCGATAGTGAGGCCCGTCTCACCGTAAGGCTCATGTAGTATGCCTCGAGGCGGTATTTTTTAGTATAAAAATATGAGGCTTACGCCTCTAAATCTGAGGCGCATGCCTCGCCTAATTTAAAATTTAATTTTTCAATTGTATAAAAAGAAATCAGAAACTGTCATTCTTAAAAAAGAAAAAAAGCCCATTTAGAAGGTATTTTGGACCCAAACAAAATAATAAAATGAGGTCACATTGCAATTGGTAAATGAAGAAGATGATTTTGTAGAAATTGAGAGTAGCGAAGAAGAAAATGATGGGAAAATTAGATTTGATGATGATTCCATTAACGATACTAGTAATAGTGATGATAATGCAGACTATTAGATTTTTTAATTTTTAATTTTTTTAGTTTAAGCTGCTACTTTTTTTCAATTGCAAATGGAGTGATTTTTAATTTCTGTAATGTTTTTTTTTTTTTTTTTTTGCTAAACATTTTTTTTTCTTTAAGTGAACTATATCTCAATATGCTAATGGTTATGTATCATATTTACTATATGCTCCAACTTTGATTTTTTGTATTCTTTTATAATTCTTTTACTTAAATTTTTTTTATTTTTTGTGAGGCTTACACCTCAATCCGCCTTGAAGCTTACGTCTCACCTCATAAAGAAAAATCGCCTCAGTATTTATCCCCTATTTGATACACATTAAAATTTTCATTTTTATTCTTCTACTCATTTTTAACCACGCATTTTTCAATAAAATAATATTTTCCATCACATCAATAACTTTTCTTTCTTTTTCAATCACACATTTTTCTTCAATCTACTATTCCAGAATACATTTTTCCAAAATAATGTGGCTCAAACACACCTTTAGTTTCGCCTTTTTAAACCTTGTGTGAAACAAAATGAAAGTATAAAAGAATAAACAAACAATATAAATAAAAAATTAAAAGAAAATGATCTTTTACACTGGTGGATGGTTATTGAGTTTTACAATGTAACCATACCCTACAAATACAAAAAAGAGATTGAGGAAATCTTAGCTCAACGCTTAGGGGCAACTTAAAATATATTTGACCAAGAAAGAGAAGAGATGTTGTCATGAAACAGTAAACTACCTCATGAAGCATTACTTGAGTGCGGATGTAACTAACCAAGAGCCTAGTATTTAGCCCTTTGCAACCTCAAGAAAACAAATAAATACTGGAAATAGGAATTTCAACTCCTGCATTATATCATCAACAAACTAAGCCTTAATTTCCTATAAATTTGGCTTTCATAACCACATGGGGCCATGTTCATCTTGGTCTAGTCCACTAACCCCATTTTAACCAGTTCTACTAGCATTATTTTACCGTTGTGAATGAGAGATTCTTTAGGTCTGCCAAGATGTGCCTCAGCCACATGAGTCATCCTTCCTTGAGTTATCCTCGCTTCATGCCACCTCTGCATATTAGCTTATATTCTCATTTCATATAGACATTCCTCTCAACGTCCTCATTCCATTACGTTCATCTTGTAGCAGTTTTGACCTTTAACATCCCAACACTCAGTCTAGACTAATGACTTTTGTAAACTTCTTTTCAACCTTGTTAAGATCTTCTGGTAATAATATGCATTTTATGTAATTCTTCTATTTCTATGTATAAATTCCTTCAGGTTTTTCTTGCAATAATCAAATCTAAATACCTAAACATATCATTTATGCGAATAATGGGAATCCCAATGATATCTACTTTACTTACAGACTCAAAAATCTTTTGCGTGTAAAAGCATCAATAACTGTGACAAACATTTCCTCCTCCTTTTCAATAAGTAATTGTTGACATAATTCAATACAAATTTTTTCTCTTTTTTTCAGTATATAGAGAAGAATGTATCACCAAAATCACCAATTCACAAAATATTAAACAATTCACGAAAATGTATATATACAATCAATATTTTCAAATAGTTAAAATAAGCCAGATAACCAAAAACATACAAACACCGTGCACCTTAATCCATAAGGTGATCCATTATTCATTACAATCAACTTACATCAAACCTCATCCAATACACAGGCTCTACCACCACCCTAGCCACAAAAAGAATCATAGTACTGATCAGAATAACTTTCACATTTCAGATAACCATTTTAATTGCAGGAACCATTTAAACCTTGACAACTACAAGCATATACCTTCATTCAGGCACGCGTATCCACAAAGAGGGAGAATTAAAGCCAACCTCAGAATCATTAGAACAACTCACAGCATAATATCAAAATTAACCAAAAAAAATGGAAAGAAATACTAATCAGAATAACCCATTGCACTAGAATAAAAGACAATTATAAACTCGAAATTGACATTTAAAAATGAATAACACACAAACAAAGAGTCTATAGAGATTTAAGCCAACCCACCTTGGGTTTAAGATCAGAGGATTGTTGTGAGGCACTATTAACCCGTTCAAGATCAAGAACAAACTTAATAGAGGATGCCCAGTTTTTCCTTGACCCAAGGAAACTCCTTTGAACATTACAACCATTTACACTGATTCTACGGCCGGAACTCGAACAAGCCTTCTTCGATTTTTTCCCGCTACGTAACCCAACAAAATCAATAAAAATCAAGTCTTTACTGCTGCCAATACCATTCCCAGCACATAATTTCAGACTGCACCACTTTACCACTGATTGTACGGACATTTTCATCAACCTTCCCTTAAACACCCTACTTATTATGCGCACACACACACAATCAATATATATATATATATATATATATATATATATATATATATATATATAATTGCAGTGTATGATTCCGTAAGAAATGAGCACAGAATGTGAAGGGTATAGTTTCAGAGAAGGAGAGACGTGTCTAATATGTGTGGAAATGGACAAATAAAGATTTGAGATAAAAAGAAACAATTTGCAGCCACCTGCTTAAGTTCTTGGCATTTTCGACTGCTGAATGCTGATGATGTTTTTTATCCTCTTTTTCTGATGGGTTTTGTGTTTATGGTTCAATGGTTTCTGTACATAAAACCGACTATAGCACCAAGGAGCCAGTTTTGTGCGTGATTCAGATTCTTTGCCCCGTTTAGTGGGGAAAGTAAGAGTTAGCCCCGTTTCACCCCCATTAATTTTTCTTTCTATTTCTCTTTCTCATTCTTATTCTTCATTTCAACTACACATTCTTCAAATAAAATAATATTACACACAAATCAAAAACTTTTTATCACTTTTCCACCACACATTCTCACATCAATCACTATTCCAAAATTTATATTCTCTCAAAAATGAGTTTCAAACAAGGGCTTACATTTTCACAATTTTTCAATCACACGCATTTCTTTAATTTATATCGAATTTTATTAAAAATCTGATTTTAATCCACCTACGGACTTAATTATTTGGGGACAATTTTCTTGAACATATTAGACAAAAAAAAAAAAAAACTATTTACACCTAATTGGCTGAGAAAAGTTTTGCTAAAAGTTTTATATAGGTTCATCTAATTAAATTTTAATTTTAACGACAGATGTGAACCCTTGGTATTTATAATGCCAAATCTAGTCAGTTTATATACACTTGTCAAATAAAGTCTTAGCCTTTGTTTAACTAACAATTTATAAATAGTTTATAGATTCGATTCCGGCATACGTCGTCTGTTATTTTGCCATCGGTAATCATAGATGAATGTGTCTAGGTGATCATTGATGGTATTAAGTTCATTTCTCTGATCTCGATGGTCTTGAAACGAAAGTTAACATGACAAGTCACAACCAAAGTCTAAAACAGTAACAACGACTACATATTGCAGTCACTGGGATAGGGAAGAAATGCTAAGCAAGGACATCCGGCTGTTAGTTGAAGGATGATTAGCATTTAGATTCAAAGGGGAGTTATAAATATCAAGCAACTAATCAAATACGAAATAAGTAATTGAGAACATCTAACTCACATCATTTTGGCGCAAGGATTAGGACAATTGGCGGAATCACACTAGTGGGGAGGTTCAACATCTCCATCAATGCTAAGGGAAACAACCAAATATAGAGTATGACTCATGTAAATGGGATACTTGAAGGAACTGCTGGATCCATAATATTTGTTTTCTACACGTCTGTGGGTGACTACATTCCATAATATTTGTTTTCATTGGCGGGTTGAAAATGGAGAAAGTATGAGTCCCTTTCTAGATCCATGGTTGTCGGGCCAGCTTCTTCCAGGCCACTTTCTCCATCTCATGGCTAGATTCCAATGTCTGTGATCTTATTACTGACGCAGGGGTGTGGAAGGACGCTAAGATCAATCTTCATTTTTTGCCAATTGATGGTGATTTTATCAGTTTCTATTGCGTAAAGTCTCCTTTGTCAAGAAGATCGCCTTATTTGGCATTATGATTCAACTGGAAGATATTCAGTAAAGAGTGGATATGATCTCCTCCTCCAATCACGTCTCAATTCTGTTAGGCCTAGCATTGACAGGTTAGCTATGTGGTGGAAGGGTCTATGGAAATTGTATTTCCCAAAAAGTTAATGTCTTCATTTGACAGCTCTTTAATCGTGCAATCACATTTGGTTCTAACATCCAGTCACAGCATATGAATATGGTTCGGGGATGTCTTTGCTGTAATATTTGTAACTCAAATTCTCATTCTCTTTTGTGTTGTTATCAGGTGAACAATGTCTGAAAAGTTAAACTTCATTGGACATTGCAGAGCAGTTACCTGACATTTATTTTGGCTACTCTCATTCGCATTTTGAGGTGATTTGCTTGATGCTACGGGCTATCTGTATGGACAGGAATCGGGTGTAAGCACGAGGGACTGAGCAATCCCCGGCCATATTGATCAGTCTTACTGTTTCTCTGCTGAAATCTTTTCCAGCAGAATGTACGCAAAATTGATATGGTAGCTCAGGCTGATAGTTTTTGGGATTTAATGATCCTCTAACAGTAGGTGCCGTGTGGAATGGTGTTGGAGGAGTTGTTAGTGGGTTGCAACTATGATGCTGCATTACGGTGAGCGTAAAGGCTGCAGGGGCATTGGCGTTGTGAGGATGATTTTTTTTCTTCGGAGGATGCAGAAGCTTTTGCCCTTCGCTACTGTCTTAATTTTACAATTGAGAATGGTCTCCTTATCCAGCGGGTGGAGTGTGACACGTGATCATGATAAAATCTATGATTTTGCTCCCAACACTTCTTTTACCTGGTATAGGGCAGAATGTGGTTCTTGTCATATTAATTAGTGGGACCCACACTAATGAGTGTGTGTTGTAACATTTACCGTCCATAAGAAGAAAAATCCTTACAGTTATAGAGTTAGGAATCCAGGGGCCCACACATTCTTGCCACATATGTTGTTCACTCTCTAGTTTGGATGCACTCCATGATTGTAGTCTTGTTGTTTCACTGACGATGATTTAGTTGAATAATATTTCCTTATTAAAAAAAAATAAAAAAAAAGAATGAGAAGGAGGAGGAAGAAGAAGAAGCTAAAGTGGTAGAATTTGATGGGCTATATATATGTTTTTACTAGCTTAGTAGCTAGGTGACTTTGAAAGCTACTAGCAAAAGGTAAATTTTAGAGATGAAGTTTGATGCTACAATTACAATTCCAATTTAAATTTACATTAAAAATCAATCATCCGAAATCATCGTGAACTTATCCTAATTATTTTTAATTAATGAGTACATTAGATATTCTTTTTATTTTAATATAAAATATACACTAAAACTTGGTAACATAAACAATTATTATTAACAACATAACAAGTAAATGATTAACTTTATAAAGTGATATTTGGAACAATATTGGAGGAGTAAGTTGTTTTCTAACATTTCCCTAATTTATTGTTCGAGAAGCAAGTTTCTCTCCAATTTTTATTTATTTTAAAATTAATCGATTCTCCAAATTTCATTATAGTCACACGACTCATATATATTGGTTGAATCGTCCAATTCTTTTTTTTTATTATTATTATTAAACTCACAGTGTTATGTTTTCAAATTTATGAACATTGACCTAAATAGAAAACACATCCTTTATAAAATTAAAAATTGAAGGTTGATTACATGGATGACAAAAAAAAAAAATGTTCAACCCAATATTTGTGGCTTTGTCTCGAATGTAATGATAATTACAAATCTAATCGAGTAAACGAATCGGGACGGGGTCGCAGTCCCGAAGCGGACATGAAAAATATGGTTAAGTGCAATTTCAAATTTAATTTTTTCATGAACAGATAAAAAATATTTATCATTAATTTTAAAAAGAACATAAATTGTTTTTAGTAAATTAAATTAATAATAATATTCACTAACTAAAAATGTAAAAATAAATAAATAAATAAATGAACGCGATAAATAGAGCTGGGGGCTAACCTCTCATTACGCCCATCGATCCCATCCCTAATGTGTCCCGCCACATCTTAATCAGGTATAAAGCGGGCCAAGGTGACAGAATAAGGAAAAGTCGAGAATTGACTCGTACTTCTTGTAAATAAGGAATCAACTTAGTGACTTGCTACTCAAATTACAAACGAATTGATTTATTATTCAAACAATAAGGATTAAATACAAAAAGGATGAGTGGGTGAGGGCTGAGACGTGGGTGGTCAGGATTAGGGATAGACATGATTTGGTTCGATTCGATTCTGAAAAGAAACGAACGGAACCAAAATTTTTAGGTATTTAATAAGGGATTCATCGGTCCAAATATAATTATGGAACGATTCAGATTCGGTTCGGTGCGAATCTGTTCGGTTCGGTTCCGTACCATAATTTATTTTTTTAATATTTACCGCAACATTATATAAATATAACTAATGACATGTTCATTTATTGTTTCGATGGATAGTTGGAGAGGGAAAGTCGGACTCGACAGTCGGTGACTTCAATTTGGACATGTAGATGTAGGTTTTCAATTTATCAAATGATTTGGGATCGGTGGACATGAGCTTACCGAATGAAAATATGAAATTGGAAAGGAAAAAATAAAAATTTAAAAATGCCTAGATTCTGGGGCTAATAATGAAATTAATAATTGAGCAAAATATTTAAAACAAAAAATTGAATTTAGAAATTGGGTTGAACTGAGCTAGCTGACTTGACTTGAAAGTTGGAGCATTAATCACTAAATTAGTTAATTTGTTAATTTGTTTAGAAAAGATGAAAATAATTTAATTAATTTAATATAAAAAATTATTTAATTTCAGTTCTTATTCGATTTTTCGATTCTTGGTCGCGAATCGAGCCAAAGTAAACACATTGGTTCTCGATTCAAATATCTGTTCGAATATTTGACTCATAAAGATTCGCTCGATTTGGTTAAGTTGTATTCGAATTCGATTCCATCCCATTCAGTTCTAGAATTTTGTCCGGTCATAGTATGTCTAGACCGGCCAAGAAAAAACGTAGCAAGTAGCAACAACCTATTCTCCCGATGATTTTAAGCACTAAAGAAAAAAGTCATCTTCTCTTCCATCCTCTTTCCATATCTGTACCTGTGATTCATCGTCTTCTCGTCAAAATTTATGGCTACATAACAGAACCCGTAATTTTTTTCAAAAATAGACCCAATTAATGGAAATAAAGAAACCCTAACCCCTGTTTTTTTCTGTTTGTATTTATTTAAGTATAAATATTCACCCGTTTCCTTGAATTGGAATTGTCGTGGGCGAGATCATTGCAGATCTGGGCTTGGTTCGACTTGGGTGAGGTTTTTATTTGGAAATTAATTTTATTGTTGATTCATCAAGAACTTTTGATGGTTTTCGTTTCAAATTATGTATTTTTATCTTCTTCTTGTTGGTATTGTTTTCAGATTTCAAATTTAGTTGATTATGAAGTTGTTTGATTTTGGGGTTTTGAACTTCCAGACTTGCTGGCAATTGTTTGTTTTTTGTTCGTTTTAATTTTTTATAACTGAGAAGTTTGGTGTTTTTGACTATCTTTTTTATAAAAAATAAATTTTTCCCAGTATGTGTGTCTGTGTATATATCTGGAAAAACCCCGTTCTGATTGTGTGTATCCGTGTATTTCTTTTGATTTTTAAAGGTTGAAATTGATGTTGGGGTTTAGTTACTGCAAGTTTGGTTTGATATTTTTGCTACTTATTCTGGTGATCTTATGCCTTTATGTGCTATTTAAGTCTATTGTTCTTGACATTACCTATTAAATGCATAATAATGCCACAGATATCTTAATATTATCTTGGTTCTATTTGGTAATGGTTAGAATTTATTGCTTATTGACTATTCTGTGCTCAAGAATTGCTTTTCTTACTCAAATTCCAGATGTATATCAAGTAGCTAATATAATTTTTTTTTTTCTTTAGGAGTGTGCTCAATAATAATGAATGTTCAAATATTTGCCTTGTACTTTTTGCACATTCACAATTAAGAGGCTATATTGCAGGCAGTTCCTCGTGGATTAAATGTTATATGTTGCTATTGAAGTTACATAATTTTGGTTTGATGGATTACGATCATTCCGATGGATAGCGATAAAGAAAATTCAACAAGGGAGCGTGTTCAGCGTCTCTTCAACAAGGTATATATGTGCTTCACTCGTTGAAGTCTTATCATGTGCTGGATATTATACATGCGTCTGCAAATCACGTAATATACAGAAATAGGCAAAAACGCTCTAGTTGTACTTTCTTTGTTAGAACATCAACTGAATGATTGCAGCCTTTTCTTGTTCAATCTTGGCTGTTTAAAATATATGATTGTCAAGTTTGCACAACACTCTTCAATTAATTATTTCTTTTGTCTGAGTTTTCCATTTCACTATAGAATGTTGAGTTGGAGAACAAGCGAAGGAAAGCAGCACAGGCCAGAGTCCCTTCGGACCCAAATTCATGGCAACAGATGCGTGAAAATTATGAAGCCATTATTCTTGAAGACCATTCTTTCTCTGAACAACACGACATAGAGTATGCTTTGTGGCAGTTGCATTACAGGAGGATTGAAGAACTACGTGCACATTTAAATGCTGCTCTAGCTTCTTCAGGATTAGCTGCTTCTCAGAATGGGAAAGGCCAAACTCGAGGGGGACCTGATCGGGTTTTAAAGATCCGTTCCCAGTTTAAGACTTTCCTTTCAGAGGCCACTGGATTTTATCATGATTTGATGTTGAAGATAAGGGCGAAGTATGGTCTGCCATTGGGATATTCTTCTGATGATCCAGAGAATCAGATTTCCATGTCTAAGGATGGAAATAAATCTTCTGAGGTGAAAAAGGGCTTGATATCCTGTCATCGCTGTTTTATTTATCTGGGGGATCTTGCTCGTTACAAAGGCTTATATGGGGAAGGTGATTCTAAAGCTCAGGCTTTTGCAGCAGCATCAAGCTACTACTTGCAAGCTTCTTCACTTTGGCCTTCAAGTGGTAATCCTCATCATCAGGTGATACTTGTTGAATTTACATCTTTTTCGAGCCTTCTATTGCTTATTCCTGTTTTCTAGTTTTACTCTTCTTATTTGCATAATTAACTTGGAGCAATCCTCTCTTTTTTTTCAGCTTGCCATACTAGCATCATATTCTAATGATGAACTGGTGTCGGTCTATCGCTATTTTCGAAGTTTGGCAGTTGATAACCCTTTCGTCACTGCACGGGATAACTTGATCATTGTATTTGAGAAGGTAAAAATTCAGCAGATGAACAAGTGTGACAATTTAATGTATTACATTCCTTTAAACTAATACTGATGAAGTTTTTTCTTTGTATCAATGGTAGTTGATAATCATTTTTAATTAGTACGGCAGATAACTTGACAATTACATTCTGGAAGATAAAGACTGTGCATGTAAACCAGTGTATATCACTTTCCTTCCCCAGTCTCACCTATCTATTTTTCAAGGTAAAGATTCATCACATAGACATCAAGTGCAAAATGGCTATTGTATAAACTTCTTCAGAAAGATGGTGTTAATTAGGTGTTCTTGAGCAAGTTTAATGGATTAATCATTAAAAATATGATTGGCTTTGGTCAGGGTAGAAAGGGTGCAATCGTGTGGAAAGTGGAAATTGATAATTGCGGCTATTTTTTTGGTTAGTCCAGACAAAGAAGCTCTAAGTTCACTGTAGGAAAAGAACAATAAGTTTTTGAGTTAAGATATAGATCTTTATTTTTGGCATCCTTATGGACTTGTACAGATAACAATTCAGCACCGTGCCTTTCTTTTAATCATCCTTAGCATGAATATATATATATATATATATATATATATATTTGTTTTAGTAGATTCCTTTATCCTATTCGAAATTGTACTTACGATTCTATAATTAATAGAATCACATTTCTTATAATAAAACGAGTTAAAGGCATTTCTTCCATAAATCTGGCATATATTCTAAATAGCTTAACGAACATTTCCAGAGTTTTTCCTTCGTCAACAATTATATATTTTTAGAAGAGGAAATCTATGGATTATGGAATGTGTTCACGGGATCTTGAGATTTGCAGGTTTCAGTCTTTTCCAGTGAAATCCTTGAATTGAGTGTCCTTTATATGCAGCCAGCAAGATATGTGTAAAACAAGAACACTAGTTTTGGTATATTTTAAATGAGATGCTAACTTCCTATGAGCATGCAGTAATTTAGCTTGCTCTCAGTAAAACTCAGTAAAACAGTATGCATTCATGACGTAGCTCTCATTCACGAGTGAAATTTATGTTTTTACGCTGATTTAGAACAAATGAACTAAAACTTGCTATTTAACTGAAATTGATTTTGTTGGAGGAACTATTTTCTTGCCTTAATTCTGTAATATGCCCACATTCTCTCCACCAAAACGTGGCTTCACCACTCCTATGATCTCATCTTTAGTTTTCCTCTATTCGGCAGAATCGGCTGAGTTATACCCAACTACGTGGTGATGCTAAAGATTCTTCACTCAAGACTGTATCTTCGAGGATCCCTGGGAATGGGAGAAGTAAAGGTGAAACAAGGTCTTCTTTTAAGAATGATAAGGTGGATGCAAGTGCAGTCAAGGAACGCGTTTTTACTGTGCCTGAAGTCTTCAAAGCCTTCAGCATTCGTTTCGTTCGACTAAATGGAATTCTCTTTACACGTACAAGGTCTTTTCCTAATTTGTTACTGTAATTTGTATATTGGGAGAACAGCATAATTAATCACTGATGTGTATCCAATCACTATGTTTAAGCAGCTTGGAAACTTTTGCGGAAGTCTTCTCAATGGTTAAAAAAGATTTGGTGGAGCTTCTATCTTTTGGGCCAGATGAGAAATTCAAATTCGGCCCAGATGCTGCTGAGTGTAGAGTTGCAATTGTCAGGATGGTGGCCATCCTCATTTTCACTGTTCAAAATGTAAAAAGAGAAAATGAAAATCAATCATATGCTGATATTCTACAACGCTCAGTTCTGCTTCAAAATTCATTTACTGCTATCTTTGAATTTATGGTCTGCATGCTTGAAAGATGTAACCAGTTAACAGATCCCTCAACGAGTTATTTATTGCCTGGGATCATGGTTTTTGTGGAGTGGTTAGCCTGTTGTAACGATGTTGCAGTAGGCAGTGAGATTGAGGAGAAACAACTGAATGCCAGGTCTGTTTTCTGGAACCACTGCATTACCTTCTTCAATAAGCTTGTATCAAATGGATATTTGTTTCTTAATGAAGACAAAGATGAAACATGTTTCTCCAATATGAGCAAGTATGGTGAAAGTGAGACTGCTAATTGTCTTGCGTTGTCTGAGGACTTAGAATTGAGAGGATTTATTCCTCTTCTTCCAGCTCAACTCATCCTTGACTTCTCAAGGAAGCCTTCTTTTGGAAGTGATGGTAGCAATAAGGAGAAGCAAATCCGCATCCAAAGGATTTTTGCAGCTGGGAAGGCTCTTGCTAACGTCGTCCGTATTGGGCAGGAGGGATTTTATTTTGATGCAAAGTTGAAGAAATTTGTAATTGGTGTTGAACCTCAAATTTCTAATGATTATGCACTTACGGATTCTTTTGAAGTTTCGAAATCTAATGGTAACACACAAGAAAATTCAGTTGGGTCTCAAATGGCTTTGGTTTCTATGCTGCCAGTGCCACATGTTAGTACGGAAGGAGAGGACGAGGATGAGGTGATCGTGTTCAAGCCATCTGTAACTGAGAAGCAAATGAATGACTTTGCTTCAACAATGACTTCTGAGGTTGCTTCTGGAGCGGGAAATCCTGATTTTGGAAATGAAAATGGATTGTTTTCCCCAGGACATGATAGTTTCCTCTGGCAGAATGCTATAAGCACAGGCATAAAGCCACCTGCAACTATTGCTCAAAGCACCGCCCACTATCTGCATCCAGTCCAACCCTGCACTTCACAGTGGCTGGTAGAGCAAGCTCCCGTTGAAAATGGATTTTCCCACTTGAATTTAATGGAAAATAGGCCTGTTATGAAACCTCATCTGCAAGATCATTTAAGAGTTTCTCAGTCTGCTTCCCTTTCTGTTCCGTATCACCGATTTGTTAACCCTGATGCAGGTCGTAGTTATCCCATTCAGACTCCTCATACTACTTTACCATCGAAGTTTGATTCTATATTTTCTTCAGGAGCAGCTGCTGACAGTCTGTATGTGAAACCATCTTTGGTCATGTCAGCAGGCTTGAAGAAAACCCCCGTGAGTCGACCTGTTAGGCATGTTGGTCCTCCACCTGGCTTTGGTTCTGTGCCTTCCAAAGTTGTTGATGAGTCAATGAATAGTATGACCTTGAAAATTGAAAATCCTCCAATTCCACAGATGGATGATTATAGCTGGCTAGATGGATATCAGTTGTCCTCGTCAAATCTAAGTCTTGGGTTTAACCATTCCATTAATACTTCAGGGCAGATGTTCGGTTCAATGAGTAAGAACAATAGTTCAGTGGGGATGTCAACCTTCCCTTTCCCTGGAAAGCAAGTCTCCACACTGCAAATCCTGGGTGAAAAGCAGCAGGACCATCAGTTTTCTGAACATATGAAGGTGTACCAGGAGCAGCAGCTGCAACTTCAGAAAGGAGACCAACAATCTGTTGCACAGCCTCAGCAGTATCAAGGACAACCTCTCTGGGAAGGTCATTTCTTTGTGTGACCTGATTTAGGGAATATTGATGGTGGGCTGAATTCTCTCTCTTGAGCTCTTCTCTTTCAAATTTGATCTTTCTTTCATTTGATTATATAAATGGATGCACAGACACATTTCTATTTATATTATTATTATTATTATTATTTTGGGGTTGGGGAGCCGTCCAAACACCGTTTTGTGACAAGGTTGTCACCGTATGCCACATAGCAATCAGTTCATTTTGTTCAAATTTTCCTAAGAAACTTTTTGCTCATTGAATTGTTATTATGCGTTAAGGTTGTGGACAATTACTATGGATATGTCTGTGGTCTGGGGATATTCTTTCTGCCATTGGTTTTGCTAAATGGCCAATGTTAATAACTTTAATTGGAGCGTGGTTGGTATTTGCAGTGTTGCGGGCACTTGCTGTTGAACAGGTCTCTTTCTTCTCTTGTTCCTCCTTTAGTTTCAGGGTATTGAATTTCTCGACATGTTGGTCAATTGTTTGTTTCATTTTGTCTCTTCCATTGTGATTGCAGCTTGTGCCAAGTTCTCGAGACTCGTTGAACTGTGCTTATGATGTCAATAAATGCAGTAATTGGAAATTTTCTGAGCTTGAGTACCTTGTCTAGTTGGATTGGTTGGACAGCTCTTCAGGGATATTGGCTTTTGGTGGACAATGTAGATGGAACCAAGAGGAAATTACTCTCAGTTCTACCTGGCGGTGAAGGACTTACCTGACGTGTTAGTAACCCCCCCCAACCAAATATATGCCATGATGAGCAGTTTCGACAGCTAAACTTCTAAGGTAGATTATCAGCAGTCACAAGTTTCTGCCTAGAAATTCTCATATGGAAAAGTCGAGAACAAAGGTTCCTTAATAATGGTAAAATATCTCGGATGTTAGTTGGGAATAAGTGTGTGATACTTCAGTACCGTGTTTTAAGTAAACTCTCATGGATGATGTTTTAGTTGCAAAAACATGTGCACTTTATTGGTGGATGGATTTTCTCTAGTCTGTATGAATTACAAACTGCTGTTATACTTTCATTTTGGAATTGCAATGGTGTTAAATCATATTTTGCTAATGTTTACAGTCTGAATTTTTCATATCTTCCAACACTTCCCATCTTCTGGGAAAGGTGGCATGAATAGTTTTACAGTTTTGGCATGTTGGTTGGTCGGCATGACAGGATAGCATTGAACAGTATTAATGAAGGAAAATAAACAGAATTCAACGCATCAATGGCAAAATAAAATAAAAAATAAATCTGCTTCAAGTTAATCATATTTGTTTAATCAAATTTTGTCGAGGTTTACTAGCAGAAAAACATGGCAGAAGTAACAGCAGCGATGGAAAGTTCATTTGGAATAGCTTTTGGAATTAATTCGTTCTTAATAATCGGTGCAACTGATGGAACTCCAAACATGTAGAATAATGCGTCTTTTGCACCAGTTCCTGGAACTCCTGTGTCCATAATTATTTCTTTAAGGATTTTCTGAAACTCTTCTTTTGTCAATGATTTTCCTTTGCCTTGGTGATGTTTCTGAGATTATGAGATAAAAAAGGTAAATAAATTTTGAAAATTATTCTATTGTGTATTCAGCAAATCAATGGACTCAGAAGAGTATGTTTGGTTATGCTCAACAACAAGCCTGCTTGGACAGGCTTATTGACAGAGAGAAAAATAGGGGGCATATTTGGCGCCCTCCTATTGGAGGGGTGCCTGTGGGCCTGTCCCTCCAGTAGGCCTCATGCTTAAAAGCATCCTTTCAGGGGCTCATTTAAGTAGTTCGTAGACACGTCCGAAAAAGTCGGAAAAACATGCTTGTAAGCCGGAGTTCATTCACATGATGACCTATTTTATCACGGGAGTGTTGGCCACAAAGCAAAGAATAGAACTATGTCACGGGAGCTACAACGAAAGATTACCAGACAAGCTTCCGAGGTGCAAACTTAGATTTGTATCGAAAACCTAACTTTGATTCATTCTTGTTTCAGTTTAACCATCTTTTTGCAATGATGATCAAAATGAAATCAAACCTATGCGGATGACATTTTAGCCTCTATTTGGAAAGAATTTATAGAATATTTAATTTATAAATAAGTAGAAATGAGGGATGGATGAGTGTATAGAACTTGTGAATCCATTAAAATGTATAATTGAAAATGAAATTTAACGATTTATAAATTCTACGAAATGAAAGTAAAGGTTTGTCCAACAATAGATTTGGATTACATCACTTTGTCTAATGTAGTGACATAATTGTAGGTGACAGCAGATGATTGGATGAAAATGCTGATTATATTTTAAGCAGTCAAATGATAAATATCATGTGATATTATGTCAACATATCTAGCACTTTAGCATGATTGATCGAAATTTCATACTACATGAACATCTAGGTTGACATAATGATACGTGACATTCTATCATTGAACAATTTAAAATACAGTTAATTTTTTTTCATCTAATAATTTCCTGCTACATGCAATTATGTCAAACTTTCAATCAAAACCTTCTAGCAAAGTAGCTTTATTCTAGAAATATTGATGTGTTTTCAATTTATCTGTCAAACTAACGGTTGGTTTAAAGTCAAACGAGTGCCAAATCATGCATTTTGTGGTAAGGGTCTTAATAACCATTTTTTTAAATATTGTGAGAGTTTAAACTCAAACCATATTAATTTTATTTTCACCAATCAAATATTAATTATTTTCAATGAACATTGTTGTACGTACAGAAGCAGTAGAAACAGAAAGAAAACAGATACTCACAGCAGGGGGTGTGCAAGGTTTTTTTTTTCAATATTTTTACCCACATGAGACCCACCTTCATGTGAGTGTTCTGGCAAATCCATCTCTACAAATGGAAAAGTTCATTTTCAATACCCTAGTGCATCCCCGTGCCCTATTCACATAGTTCAATAAGGAAAGAAATATAAGATTATAGAATGAAAATATCTAAATTCACAAAATTACTGAATCCCTTTTTTTATTAGTACGATATTCTAATCCTCAGGGTCATGGGTGGACGCAGACATTTCAAGTTTGGAGGCACAATTAAATCTTGTACAAATCGAATACTTTATTCTTGATTTTTGAATAATTCATATTTGACTTGAAACAATGTAGATTTACATTTTAAAAAATATTTTTTTATTAATATTTTGCTAATCATTTTCATCAATTTAATTTTAAAGAATCATTTTATTAATTTTTTATTCATCACAAGAAAATGCATATTTACATTTGAAAATCTTATAGTGTATTTGATACAAACAATTAATTCAAGTAATCGAAGGGAAAAACATATAACTAATATTCAATACTAATAATCAATCAAATAAACACAATTCATTAAATATAAGTCAAATTGGATATAATTAGAGATGTCAATGGGCCGAGTCGAGCCGGCTCGGCCCGTACTCGGGCGAGCTCGGCTCCCCGCCCAACGAGCCGAGCTCGTGGCTCGCCAGCCAACGAGTCGAGCGGGTGCTCGGCTCGTTGGCCTTGGGCAAGCTCGGTTCGTGCTCGAGCTCGCCCAACTTCGGCTCGCCAAAAAAAAAAAATTTTTTTAAGGTAAAAGCCTTTAAAGAGGAAAAAAAAAATTTCGGCGAGTTGGCTCGTGGCTCGCCTAACGAGCCGGCCGCTCGAGCTCGACTCGTTTGCCACCACTAAATATAATGAGTTCAGACACATTCTATATACACAGTTTGATAGGTGAAAATGCAAATTTAGGTTCTAATTACTTGAAAGTTTGATTGGAAAGTGAAGATTTGTAATAAATGTGATAATTTGTAAATAAATTATATGCAAATTTTAAAAAAATAGAAGGGTTAAGATTTTGTTAAAAGGCTTGAAGAAGAAGAAGGGGGAGAGAGAGAAAGAATAGAAAAACTTAAATTTATTGTGATTTTGTCCCTATTTAGTGGAGATTAAAATCAATTTTTTAGTAAAATTTGAAAAAATTAAAACAGTTATGGATTCCATAAATGGTAATTGGCGCAAAATGTCCATACCTTTCATTTTTTTGGCGCAGAACGTCCCTATCTTTCACATTTTTGGTGCAAAACGTCTTTTTGACCATTTTTTAACATAAAATAACAAATATACCCTCATATATAAATAAAACAAAAAAGAAACGTCAAGAATAAATTGCAATCTTACTCCTAAACTTTCTAAAAAATGCAAATCAGTCCAAAACTTATAAAAATATTAAAAAGAACAAACTCATGGCTGGAATCCACCCACAACTCGCCGTCCGGTTACTCAACCGATCGGAATCCACCACTGGTCGACTCCCCTTATCAAGTCGAAGCTACCTATGTAAACAATTTCCTCCAACAACCAACCAACAACCACCAATTTCAAAGCAAAGACGGAGTCGGCTGCGCTAGCGAGTTCGCTGGTTCAGACAAAAATTGAAGATGATTCCGGCCAAATTGAAGGGGACCCATGGCTGGGCTAGGTGCGCCAGGTGACCTGGCGCACCTAGCCCAGGTGGTCCACCACCATGGGTCGCCTCACCTGAACCAAAAATCGCACCTTGTTGGTGCGCTGTGGCGACTGCACCTCACCTAAAAATTAATGCTTCATTTGCCTTGAAGTGTTTTATTAGAGGTCATGAACCCCTTCGTTTCTCCTTTTTTGCTTCACACTATACGATAATAAGCATGTTCGCTATGTATTAGTATTGATTTACTATGTGTATATATGAAAGAGATTATTCCATTTAGACTCTGAATATATAAAATAGTTAGTTGATGGATGGGTTTCGTGTAGAAAGCTTCAATTATCATCAGAAAATTGAACCCTATTCCAAAGGGTTTCGAATATTGCAGAAAACGGTGAAAATAATAGTGATAAAAGGCTGATTTTCTTCTTCTTTTCGAATGAGGTTCTGTCTAAAATTGTTACTGGGTTTTCTTGGTTTATGCCATTACCATTTAAGATTGATGATGAGCAAAAATTGATTTGTTGAAGCTATATACTTTCTGAGAAAAAGGAATGGTTAAAATGGTGTGTTCATGGAGTTTAATGGATGCAGATAATGTGGGTTTGATTTAAAGTTGGTTTTGCTTTAAAATTGTTTTTTAAGTCCTCAAATACATTTGGTTGAATTGTTCATATACATTTTGCAGGATTGAGGATATAAAGGAAGCGAAGATTGGTATCAAGGATTGCGGTTTTGGTTTTTGTACTTTTTTCCAGTGAATCAATCAAGGAAGAAGAGTTTTTTTTTTTCCTTCTTCTTCTTAATATTTTTATAAGTTTTGGACTGGTTTGCAATTTTAGAAAGTTTAGGAGTAAGATTACAATTTTTCGTTTCCTTCCTTTTTGTTTTATTTATATATGAGGGTATATTGGTCATTTATATTAAAAATTGGTCAACGTTTTGCGCAAAAAACATGAAAGATAGGGACATTTTGCTCCAAAAATGTGAAAGTTAAGGATGTTCTGCGCAAAAATCGAAAAAGGTAAGGATGTTTTGCGCCAATTACACTTCCATAAAATATGTTATTAAAATTAAGACTTAATAGCACAAAATGTCCATACGTTTGACATTTCTTGTGGAAATCATCCATACATTTCATTTTTTCGCATTTTCGTTCTTATTTCAACGTTTCATTGCGAAAAACATTATTTTCAGAACAAAACGTTCCTACGTTTGACATTTATTGTGGAAAACGTCCATACGTTTCATCTTTTTACATTTTTGTCTTTATTTCAACGTTTCATTGTGGAAAACATCATTGTCGCCATTTTTTAACGTAAAATGACCAATATACCCTTCTATTTAAATAAAACAAAAAAAGAGAAGAAAAATAATGAACAAGACGCAATCTTACTCCTAAACTTTTTAAAAAATGTAAATGAGTCCAAAATTTATGAAAACTATAAAAATATAAAATAATATTTTCTATAAAAATTTCCAAATGATAATTTGTTAATTGCAAACAAACCCCAAAAAATTTTGAAATTGCAAAGAAAAAAATTGTTTGAATGATTTTCAAAAATAAATAAATAAATAAATAAAACTCTAAAACCTAAACAGCAACACTTCAACCCGCCTAAATACATCCAATTTCCGGCGAGCCACGGCCACCTAAGCCACCGGACATTGGTACTGGTAGAGAGCCATTCATCTCCTCCTCAATCTGCAACCAGCCACATCCAATTCCATCAACTATACTTGCCAGAATAGCTACCCAAAGTTTACTGCCTGCAAATCCGAAAATCAACTTCCGGCCGCCCCCTTGATCGAAACCCACCACTGGTCGATTGCCCATCACTAGAGGACCCTACCCATGCCAACAATTTACCTCAAACATCACCAAAAAAAATTAATTTTGCATAGGATCTCTTGAGCATATCTGTAAAATCAATTAACCAATTTTCTGCTCTTCTCAAGTTTTAATTTTGCAATGGATTTCTTGAACAAGCTGACTAGAAGTGGAAAAGATGAAAAACCGACTTCTGATCCTCCCAAAGACACCGCCGACCACCCAAAACCATCCAATTATGATCTGATGGGCAGTGCAAAGGTACTGGCTAATGCGGCCAAAGAAGGTAAGTTTGACAGCCCAAAGGTGGCAGCGGTAGCAGCGGATGTCCTCGGCGCCGCCGAGAAGTATGGTAAGCTAGATGAAAACAAGGGAATTTGACAATATGTTGACATGGCCGAGGATTATCTCCACCAGTACAGCATTACTCATTCCTCCACTGCCACTGTTAATCCTGACAAGAAATCAACCCCGGTTGCCACTGAACTGTAAGTGTTATGCCCTAAGTCCAATCAACTTTGGACATAAGCACTTTTAATGTATATATAACCGATGCATATTTATGGCAAGATCTATTATTGAATTAACATTCTAATTTAATTAAATAATAGAATATGTATATTCAAGTTTTGGTGATTTGTTAATCACAAGGAGTTGTGATTGTGAAATACAAATTACATATGACTGAATCTTAAATCGTTCGTGGTTGTATGTAATAACGAGATATGGATATCGTTATTACGGATAGACCATCACGTGTGGCATTTCTTACATATGAAGTAAGTAGTTGATCTCACAAGCTAAAGTGTGGAGACACTTGAATGAACACGTGAATGTTTTGTTATAGAACAAAACATTGGAGACCCGCTGAGAGATTCCATATGGAAAACTATCTGAGTGTCAGTGGTTAATCTCTAACGTTCAGTAGTGGAATTCGTCATTTGACTTGAGGTCATCATAGTGCCTTATATGAAGACAGTCATGCTTTGGTAATGTCGGATGTTGCTCTGTCAGGGTCGCTAATACGGCATCGTTCGGGTATGTCAAGAATCATATGAAGGTTGTGAATGATCAATAGAGGATTCGTCACTCTTAGATAGTAAGAGATTATGATCTACATTTTATCCAGTTAAGTTGATAATGAAATAATTGGCCAAAGCGAACTCATAAGTCGGAAAAGAGTTTTCGACTTACATTGACTTAACAGTAGGATAAAAGATATGATCGATAATTGAGTTTGACACACGTCCATATCTCGTAATTGATCGGATCATATTGACGAAGGGATTATAGTTGAACGGTAAATGAACAAGTTTGGTTTTGTCATGCCACGTGACATTTCCCGTCACATGTATTACCTTGACACATTCCTAGATGTCAATCTGAGACGACGAATGTGAATTGATGATAAATTAAAAGGGGTATTTTAATTTATCAATTTTGATTAGATCAAAGTAATAATTCACGTCGTTAGGCATCGTGATCGGGAACCTAATGGGTCACACACAAAAGAGAACCAGAAGAATGAGATTTACCAATTAATTAATTGACAAGTGTTGGATAATTAATTAATTGGGTTGCTTATTAATAGGCCCGAATTAATTAATTGGATTAATTAATTCATTGACCGTATTTAATTAATTTGATTAATTAAATGTTGGACCCGGTTAAGTTAAGAGATGGGCCAAGCCCATTTGGACTTGTATTAATAGGCTGTTAGGGTTTGAAAAACTGTAAGTGATTATTCATTATTCTTGCTAGCACGAGAAAAGAAAACTCTAGCCGTCATTCTTGTTCTCTGTGTAGATCAGGCTGGACAATTGGACAGCTTGGATTGTAGATCGCGATTATTGGAGTTCGTGAATCAGCAAAAGAGTTTGCGGAATTCATCTAAGATATTATTTCTATCACAGTTTCTATCTAAACATAAAGCAGATCCTGTTTGGAAATCGAAATTTGCTTTAATTCCACTGTGCATGATTAAGTAGGTTCCCAACAGTGGTATCAGAGCATACTTTATGTTTGTTAGAAATTGTTTGCATGATATAACAATCAAAAGTTGGTTGTGGTTAGTTTTCTTGTTTCTGGCAATTTTTGAAAAATGTTTTTCATAGGTAAAATCAGTTTAAAAAAAAAAAATCGGATCGGACGCTGCAGGTTGCGCTGCAGTCATAGCGGCGGCAACGCTGCGACTGCAGCGCGAACGCTGCCTGCAAGCGACGGATGTCGCCGCTGTAAGACAGCGGCGACGGTCTGCCGCAGGTTGTTATTGCGACGCCATCACCGGCGCCGCTAATTAAAAAAATAGGGTGAGACTTTAGGGTTTTTTCAGCTACGGGTGAGATTTGGGGATAGGGGTCTCCCCTGCAATTTCTGAAATTATGGGGACCCGTCCGCAATAATGAAAAAGGGGTCAATTAGCAATTTATTTACTTAGGGCCTGTTCCGTAATTGATGAAATTCGGAGGCTCTGTTTGTAATTTTAAACCAGGGGTCAATTTTGCAAATTTCAAAATGAGTTTTGAATTTAAATGGGTTTTGACCCATATTATCAATTTTGACTCGTTTAAAATTGACGACTTTTTTTATATTTACGTTAAAATTGGATTTTAACTTAAATATTAAACTTTTGACCCTAAATTGAATTTTATTTTAGTTAGGAGTTTTATCCTAAATTAAAATGTTAATTCAATTAAATTAGAGTTGGACTCTAATCTAATATTTAATTAAAATTTGATTTTAATTAAATTATGTCACTCTAATATATTCTTAAAATTAGAGTTGGACTCTAATTTGACATTTAATTGAAATTTGATTTTGATTAAATTTTCTCACCCTAAAATCTTTTTTTTTTTTTTGAATTAGAGTTGGACTCTAATTTGATATTTAATTAAAATTTGATTTTAATTAAATAAATTCGCCTTAATATCTTGGAATTAGAGTTTGACTCTAATTTTGTATTTTAATTAAATTCGACCGTCTTCAGTTTTGAAATTAGAGTTGAACTCTTATTTGATATTTAATTAGAATCCGATTTTAATTAAATTATCTTATTTTAAAACTTTGAAATTAGAGTTGGACTCTAATTTGATATTTAATTAAAATTTGATTTTAATTAAATAGTTCCGCCCTATAATAGTGGAATTAGAATGAGATTCTAATTTGGTATATACAATTAAAATTTGATTTTAATTAAATATACCCGCTAATTAAATTAATTGATTAATTTGATTAATTAATTATTCCGATCCATTTGTCTAAATTAGTTTAGACGACTTTATTGCTAAAAGCTTGAAACTTAAAATATGTTTGCATATAATATTAGATATTATATAGGAATGTATTTATATGATGAATGTTTTATTAGTGGATGATTATGGACTCGGACATGTGGATGTGTTGAATGGTTAGTTTTATTCTTGTTGTTTTACGGGTCTGCGAGCTCTAATTTATTTTGGACCTGCGAGTTCGTTATTATTATGGGCCTGTGCGTCCAATATTATTTAGGCCTGTGTGCCAACTAGTATAGGATACAAGTTGCATCTAGACTAATTGAAGATACAATAGGAGGAGACCATAGAAATGGATCATTGTATGAATCAATGATATACCCCCTATGAACTGACCAACTAGTCTTCCTTATGACTCGGAAAGATTAGATAGTATAAGTCCATAATCGTCCACACTATTATATGTATGTTTATTTGTATGCTAGATGTATAATAAAATATATATATATTTGTTACGATGAGACCTTTGCATGCAAAACCCCTCGTTAAAAATATTTAAGTCAGTTTCTTATTCGCCTTCCACCATTATAGTGAAGAACGAGAATCCTAAATCGATCTCAACTTGTTGAGTACACTCAAGGTTGGTCTATTATGGATATGTTTGACACTATGAAATATTAGATATTTCTTAATGATGGGTTTGACTTAACTAAAATTTATCTTTTGTTGAGTACATTTAAGGAGATAAATTTTAGAGGCATGTTAAAAATATTAAGTCATATTTATATTAGCCTTCCATCATTATAGTGAAAATGAGAGTCCGAAATCGATCTCAGCTTGTTGAGTACACTCAAGGCTGGTCTATTAGGAATATGTTTGACACTATGAAATATTAGATATTTCTGAATGATGGGTTTGACTTAACTAAAATTTATCTTTTGTTGAGTACACTCAAGGAGATGAATTTTAGAGGCATGTTAAGCTAACACATAAGATGTGTGAAGATAAGGAGTTGTCAGCTTAATGATCTGGGAGTTGTATGGAGATACAATTGATAATAGTATATACCCAAATGTTTTATTAAGATTTGTTGAGTACACTCAATGTTTTAATATAACAAATGGGATCCCAGCTCACTGGGAATCAAGTATGGATTCTTTTACTCTTCGTCGTTTACATTTATTGAATCTTGAGTAACCATATGTATTTGAGCGGCATACTGTATGCCAACAACCAAACCAAATTTTCTTGATTGGCACCGCAATCTAAGAATTGTTCTCAGGCATGATAATTGATTATGTCCTTGAGTAGCCATTTCCAGAGACACCTATTGATGACTCGATAAAGGAAGAGGTGGCTGCTACAATAAACACGGTGATGACGATAGCACTGCAACATGTTTGATGTTTGCGACTATGTCACTTGAGTTACAAAAACAACATAAGAGTATAGATGCTAACACATGATTTTCATTTCAAAGTGTTGAATGATAAATAATCACGTGTGGAAAGATATGAGATTTCCTAGCAACTATACTAGTGCATAATGGCAGAAGAGTCTTCAGCCAGTGCTGGTGTGCTGAAGACGTTGACTACTTTGAGAAGTTGTCTCAATCGAGTTCAATCATGAACAAAGAACTAAGTATGACTTGGTTATACAATCTTTGCCGAAGAGTTATTCATAACTAATTATGAACTTAACATGAATAAATTCGAATGCACACTTATTGAGTTGCTGAACATGCTTAAGACTGTTAAACCCGATATCTATGTTTATAATGGGCAAATCTTAGTCATAGATTCCTCCAGGGAAGTCTAAAGGATGTTCCTTATTAAAAAAAATCTCAAAAGTTAGGGGGTCACGTGACCCCAGGACCCCCCCCCCCGGGTCTACCCCTGCTCAGGGTCTAAGGTTTTGACGATGGAAATGTGTACTACACTGTTTTGAAAATATGTTGGTATCGACTCAGAGTAGTTTAAATGGTTTTTTCTTCAAATCAAATTTGTTTATTGAGTTGTCTTTTCACGTTTATTGCCTTGTTTTTTTTAAATGATTTTATCGGATTGAAGTGATTGGTCATGGGAATTATTGAATTAAATTCAAAAAGGAACGAACAAACCATTTAAAGGTTGAAATTCAAAATGTGCCTAGTGTCGTGAATAATGTCACGTCCAAGAAGCTGGGTCAGTGAGGGTGCGGGGGTTTTGGACGAGCATGAAATGGAGGTATCTTGCATTTGGAAGTAAAAGTGAATAAATAAATAAATATAATGATAATTTAATTTTCCATCGTCGAATTTTTATACTGTTGCAAAGTGTAAGTGGGCCCCAATATCTAGTTTTTTTATTTTTTTGAGAAAGAAGTAAAAAATGACGGCATCGTACAATAATCAATTAATTTTCATCCAAGAATAAAATCAATTTTTATACCATTGAAAAGTGTAAGTTGGCCACGTTGTATAATTTTATTGAGAAATGAGTACAAAATGACAGCATCGTACAATATTTGATTAATTTTCATCCAAGATTAAAATCAATTTTTATATTGTTGCAAAGTGTAAGAGAGCCTCATTGTCTAGCTTTTATTGAGTAAGAAGTTAAAATTGGCGAATGCAACGAGACAATAATTGATTAAAAATCAATTTTTTAACCGTTTCAAAGTGTAAGAGGGCCTCATTGTCTAGCTTTTATTGAGAAAGAAGTTAAAATTGGCGAATGCAACGAGACAATAATTGATTAAAAATAAATTTTTTTACCGTTTCAAAGTGTAAGAGGGGCTCAGTGTCTAGCTTTTATTTAGAAAGAAGTAAAAAATGACGGCAGCGTACAATAATTGAATTTTCATCCAAAATTAAAATCAATTTTTATACCATTTTAAAAGTGTAAGTGGGCCCCATTGTATAACTTTTATTGAGAAAGAAGTGAAAAATGACAGTAGCAATGATACAATAGTTGATTAATTTTCATCCAAGATTAAAATCAATTTTTATATCGTTGCGAAGTGTAAGAGGGACTTAGTGTCTAGCTTTTATTAAGAAAAAAAGTCAAAATGGAGGTAGCAACGATAGTTGATTAATTTTCATCCAAGAATAAAATAAAATTTTATATTATTGCAAAGTGTAAGAGGGGCCCAATGTCTAGCTTTTATTGAGAAGTAAAAAATGACGGCAACATATAATAATTGATTAATTTTCATCCAAGATTAAAATCAATTTTTATATCATTGCAAAGTATAAGAGACCCTCAGTGTCTAGCTTTTAGTGAGAAAGAAGTTAAAATTGGCGATTGCAACGAGACAATAATTGATTAAAAATCAATTTTTTTACCATTGAAAAGTGTAAGAGGGGCCTCAGTGTCTAGCTTTTATTTAGAAAGAAGTAGAAAATGACGGCATCGTACGATTATTGATTAATTTTCATCCAAAATTAAAATCAATTTTTATACCGTTTTAAAAGTGTAAGTGGCTCCCATTGTATAACTTTTATTGAGAAAGAAGTAAAAATTGACAGTAACAACGATACAATAGTTGATTAATTTTCATCTAAGATTAAAATCAAGATTTATACCGTTACAAAGTGTAAGAGGGCCTCAATGTCTAGCTTTTATTAAGAAAAAAGTCAAAATGACAGTAGCAACAATACAATAGTTGATTAGTTTTCATCCAAGAATAAAATCAATTTTTATACTGTTGCAAAGTGTAAGAGGGGCCCTAGTGTCTAGCTTTTATTGAGAAAGAAGTAAAAAAATGACGGCAGCGTACAATAATTGATTAATTTTCATCCAAAATTAAAATCAATTTTTATACCGTTAGAAAATGTAAGTAGGCCCCATTGTATATCTTTTATTGAGAAGTAAAAAATGATGGCAGCGTATAATAATTGATTAATTTCATCAAATTCTGAAACCAATTTTTATACCGTTACAAAGTGTAAGTGGGCCTCAACCATAGTTATTAGACCCAACTCGGACATAGACTCAGACAAGGTACTGGGTCTCGGGTTACTGGTTGAACTGGTTGGTCAATGGTCAGACCGGTTGGTCATTGCATAAAAATCTATAAAAAAAAAAATTAAAGTAAAATTGTTTTAGGCAAAATTATATATATTTTTAAAATTATTTTCACTAATTATTTAGTTTAAGGGTTAATTTCACAAACGGTCACTGAACTTACCTAAAAATTACAAAACGGTCACTGAAATTTAAAACTTACAACAATGGTCACTGAACTTACTATTAAGACTGTTATGATGTTAATTAAAACTTAAAGGATAAAAATACGTGGATATGAAGCTTGATTACCTCAAGTGCAAATTTCTTACTATTAAGGTCCAAACCCCAAAAAAATCTTGAGTAATACAAGAGAACCTATGGATTGAAAGATTAGGGCATTCTCCCAAAAGAGCTTGAAAGTTCAAATTGTGAATTGTGGAGTTTTTTTTTGGGTTTGGGCCTTGATAGCAAGAAATTTGCACTCGACATCCTTAGACTTCTATGTCCACATCTTTTTGTACTTTAAGTTTTAATTAATATCATAACAATTTTAATAGTAAGTTCAGTGACCGTTTGTAAAAGTGCTCGAAACTTTGGTGACCGTTGCTGCAATTTTTAAATTTCAATGACCGTTTTGTAATTTTTTGGTAAGTTCAGCAACCGTTTGTGAAACCAACCCTTTAGTTTAATAAAAAAAAAAAAAAAGTAAAATATTTGATCAAAGTTTTTATAAAAATACTTTTAAAAAACATATATATGATTAATTGGATACATATAATTTATTGTACATAAAAAAACATTAAATTTTCTACAACTTCAATAGTGATGAACTAATTGTTTTACTTAGATGTTCAATTCCTTGGACCTCTAAAATTTTAAAAGACAATTTTGAAAATCGATAAACCAGTAGAGTTAACTCAGTCAAAATAGCCGACTAACTCGGTCAAAACCGATTTTTGACAGAGTCATGTGCATTCTTATTAGATTAATCTACCCGACCCGAGCAAGGACTCGAGTCATCGATTTTTCAGCCCGACCGACCGGTCCGGGCCGAGTTTTATAACTATGGCCTCAACATCTAGCTTCAATTGAGAAATAAGTTAAAAGCGAGGGCAGTAAAGTACAATAATTGATTAATTTTCATCCAAGACTAAAATTAATTTTTATACCGTTGCAAAGTGTAAGAGATCTAGATATCTAGATTTTATTGAGAAAGAAGTAAAAAATGACGACAACAACAATACAATAATTGATGTATTTTTATCCAATTTTAAAATCAATTTTCATACAACGTTGCAAAGTGTAAGAGAGCCAAGTGCCTAACTTATGTTGAGAAAGAAGTCAAAAATGACATAACAACGGTACAATAAGCCCATGTTTGGTACACATTAAAATTTTTATTCTCACTCTTCTACTCATTTTCAAGCACACATTTTTCAATAAAATAATATTTTTTATCACATCAATAACTTTTCATTCTTTTTCAACCACACATTTTATATCAATCTATTATTCCAGAATACATTCTTTCAAAATAATATGGCTCAAACACACCCATTAATTAAAATTCGGATGACAATTTCTTCAAAATAGGCGCTATATAAGAGCAAATCGTATTGAAAGAAAAATATACTAAGATGTCACGTACAATCATGCATGTATTAAAACCATAATATAAATAAAATGCATAAATAATTTCTCCAATACACCAACACAACTATTTGAAACAAAAATGAAAAAAAAAAAAAAAAAAAACAATGATTGACACTACTACTTATACAAAGGTCATAATTGTTAATTTGTTTAGATATTGTGTCTTTATTGATTACTATATTTTATGGAATTTTTTTAAAAGATTGAATGTTTATTAGTTCGTATATCTAAGGATGTTATGAAATAAAAATAATAGAAGAAGAGAAGAAAACAATTGAAATTAAATAGACTCCCAGAACTATATAAAACTTATCTATATCTTATAAAAATACTAAATAATCATCTCATTATTTTGTAACACTCTCTCTTTGATGATTATTTGTACAATAACTGCATCGTTAAAACCTTATTTGATAAAAACTCAATGGGACAAAAAATCAAATGAAGGAAAAGAATACAGTTATTTTATAGTATAAAAATAAATGTTGCCTCATTAAAATTTAGTTAAGAAAATTCAGTGGGATAAAATCTAAGTGAAAGAAAAAGAGTACAGCTACTCCCCCTAATATTGATTACTGAAAATCTTTGAATCGAAACATTCCAATTTTGTGAATCATTTCTTAAAAGTAGATGTTGACAGTGTTTTTGTAAATAAATTAGTCACATTATCACTTGAACGAATTTGTTGAATATTGATATCGACATTTTTCTGAAGATCGTGTGTATGAAAGAATTTTGGAAAAATATATTTCGTCATGTCACATTTGATACAACATCCTTTAAGTTGTGCAATACAAGCAGTATTGTCTTCATACAAAATTGTTGGACTATCTTTTGTTAAAATTAATCCGCATAATGCTTGGATATGATGAGTTATATTCTTCAACCATACACATTCTCGGCCCGCTTCATGGATTGCAACAATTTCATAATAATTTGAAAATGTTACTGTCAAGGATTGCTTCGCAGATTTTCATGATATAGTTGTTCCTTCACGTGTAAACACGTATCATATTTGTAATTCAGCTTCATGTAAGTTAGAGAGATAACATGCATGTGCATATCTTACTAAAGTAAATCTCGACTTTTGAGAATAAAATAATCGCAAATCAGTAGCACCATTTAGGTCACAAAAAATAAGTTTTAACACCATTCTAATGTCTTTGTATTGGTGTAGAGCTATATCTTGTAAGGAAATTTACAGAAAAAGTTATGTCATGTCGAGTCGAGTGCAGTTTACAAGATAAGTTAATGCTCCAATTGCACTAAGATATGGTACTTCAAATCAAGATTTTCTCCATCTTCAAGTGAACGAAAAATGATCATTTTCTACATCAAGTAATTAAACAACTATAGATAATGCCAAAGGATGTGCATTATCCATATAAATTGTTTTAAGATTTTATTTTTTTTGTATATGTAGATTGTTGAACAAATAATTCTTCTGGAAAATGTTCAAATTTTGGTTTTTCCTAAATCTTTCATCTTAAATTCAATTTTCAAATAATTTACAATTTTGTTGAGCTCTTCAAAAGTCCCAATTAAATTTGAATCGTCAACATAAACTGCTACAATTGCAAATCCAATAGTCGTTTTCTTTATGAAAACACATGGGCAGCTATCATCATTTTTATAGCACTCATTCAACAAATATTCGCTGAGACGATTATACTACATCTATAAAGCGCATATCGAACTTTTGTAATACAATCAAATTAATTAAGAATCTAAAAGTGATGGTTGCCATTACAAGAGAACATGTTTCTTAATCAATTTCGTGTCTTTGTGAGTAAAGTTGAGCCACGAGTCAGGCTTTATATCTTGTAATTTCATTATTTTCATTTCTACTTCGTACAAAAAAACATTTGTATCCAACATGGATTACATTTTCAGGTGTTCGAACTACATATCCAAACACTTTCTGTTTCTTTAAGGAATTCAATTTTGCATGTATGACTTCTTTCTATTTTGACCAATCATTTCTATTTGACGCCATTTAACAAACTGTAGTTCAAGATTCTTATTTTGCAAAATATGAAGAGCCACATTAATGATGAAAATATTGTCCATTACAAATTTATTTTTTCCCATAATTTATGATATTACATATAATTTATTTCAATCTCATTATTTTCGGATAATTGTGGTTTTTCAAGAACCGTGTTTTCAATATTTGATTGATCAATCTTTTCTAATATCACTTTTTCTGGAATCTTTGGTTGGTTGTTCTCGTGTACTTTTCTTTTTCAAAATACAGAGTCTTTTGAACCAATGGACAATCATGCTTTTGGCGTATTTGAGATTCATTTGCTACAACAAATTGTTTTACATGGACATCAAATTTTGCTAGAGTATTTTTTGCTAATATATACATGACTTTGTTACTTTTCTTGTGTCAATAAATATATCTGATAATTGATTTGCAAATTTTTACAAATGAATAATTTTTTCAATCTCTTGCTCACATTGATTGTTGCGGGGATCAAAGTGAGATAGAGTTGTTTTATTCCAAAAAAATTTACCTTATTTATCAGTATGTAGTTTTTCCCCTCCCAAAGTTGGACATGTCATTTTATCAAAATGAAAATCCACAAAACGTGCATTAAATAAATTACACATTAAATGTTCAAGATACCTAATAATAGATGGTAAATCAAAACCTCATATGAATCATAAGTCTTCGTTGTGGACCCACTTTAGTCTGTTGTATGGTGAAATAGGGACTTGAACTACACAACCAAAAACATGTATGTGAGAAATAAATATCAGTTGCGAAGGTGAATATTGATAATATACAATTGGTTTGATACAAACCAATGACCCGACATGTAATATGGTATGACCCCAACAGAAGTTGGGAGTTTTGTTTTCAATGGTAATAGTTTATCAATAAGTTGTAAACGTTTAATAAATGACTACGCTAATCACAGTTATAAAAAATCGGCCCGACCTGGTCGGGCAAGAAAACCGACTGCCCGAACCCTTGACCGAGCCGGGCAGATTAAATCGATAGAAATGCACTTGACTCGGTCAAAATCAGGTTTTGATCGAGTTAACCGATGATTTGCCCGGCCCGATTGATCGATTTGATTGGGTTTTTAAATCATTTTACAAATTTTTTGGGTCCAAGGGAATTGAACACTGGGCATTTAAGAAAAATAAAAGGTTCCTTACCACTTGAACACAAAGTACTTTAGTACTACTTGTGTGCAATAACTTTTATCTAACTAATGATTCATTTATAACTTTTATAAAAATATTATTTTAAAAAACTTTGGCCCAACATTTGACTTTATTTTATAGACGTAAATAATTAGTGAAAAATAAATTAAAAATTTTAATTTTGCCCCTAAAATAAATTATACTTTATATTTTTTTATAGGTTTTTATGCACTGACCCGCCAGTTGAACCACCGGGTCATCGGTTGAATCACTAATCCATTGACTCGATGCATTGTCCATATCAGTGTCCAGGTCGAGTTTGAAAATTATGCACTAAATCATTTTGTGTATGGACATGCGCAACCGAATGTTCAATAACAATCACAATTGACATGCAATAATCATCGACTGCTTGTGATTTAAATTCTCCAGCATTGTCAAGATAAATAGTCTTGATAGAGTAATCGGGTAATTACGCTCGTAATTTTATAATTTGAGCAAGTGATCTAGCAAAAACTACATTTATAGGGGAAAGTAGACAAACATGTGATCATTGTTGCATTTTTTATATCGCAAGTGTACAATATCGTAACAAGTAATAAAATAGACATTTAAATCCGGATTATCATTCACATGAGGACTATACTTTAGAGTTTAATTATATTTTTCTAACTTTTATTTGACAAAAGAAAGTAAGTAATTATGATGATTTTTTATAACTACTTTTGATTAATTGAAAATATAAAAAATTGCAAACAATGGATAATTGAAAATTCAAATATGTGATGAATATTAGGACATAACAATTTCATCTATTGATCACCTTAATTTTTTATTCAAGATTCATAATTTAGTATAGTGTTCGATCGAATTCTTCTATTGTATTTAGTTTACCCCTCTCAAGTTCTCATTGAACCTATTTAACTAATTAAATTCAATATCTCTATGCGAATCAATTTTAGTTAAACGAAACATTAGTTCTAAAAATTTATATTATGATCGCAATAATAAGTATATGTATCTTTAGACGTTATACTAATTTACTGAATTTTATTATATGGTCTAAATCTCAAACTCACCCCCTCGATTCATAAGAGACTCACATAATCATCAAATTATTGATCAGGTAATTTAATGCATCACATAAATCTTGAATAGAAAAATAAGGATCATAAGTCGACTACATTGTTTTTCATAATATAAAAATTAGTTACTCATATTGTAAAAATAAAAACACGCAAATGTGAAAAGATATCACCAAAAATTGACGAAACGTGAAAATTGGTATTTGCAATTTTCTTTCTTTTTTTCTTTCCTCTTTTCTCTCTGCTTGTGTGTGTGTAAATGTATATTCAACCAACTACCAATTTTGACCTCTTCTCTCTCCTCTTTCTCTTGTTTCTTTCTACAGCAAGTTTCTTCCCTTTTTCTGTTTCTCATTTTTTTCACTTTGTCCATCCCTTTTTCCACTGCCAACGCCACATTTTTCTCTCTTTTTTCTGTCGTTTTTCTTCTGTACGTGAATCCCTCCAAGGTTTCATCTTCAAATTTTATCATTTTTCGTCATTTTTACATTTTTTTCTCCAATTCTTAATTAAATATAAAGTTTTACCTACAAAACAGAATATAACATAAATTAAGTAGAATTTAATCCAAAACACAATAAAATATCATGATTTAGGGCCACAAATAAAGGTATAAACTACACTTATCACACCCCAAATTTGAATCTTTGTTTGTCCTCAAACAAAATTAAAACCTAACAAACACACAATATTAATTACCTAATTGGTGACCACTTAGTCAAGTGAAGCAACAAGATTTAGCTAGCTAACCTGACTTTTTATATCGGGATTGAAATCATAATATTAAATCTATGCATAACTTCAAAATCACAATAAAAAAAAAATTAAAATCCACTTTTCCAATATAAAATCGACGTGTGTGTGAAAAATTAAGCATATCATTATGAATTCATAAGTTGTTTCAATTCCCGACCCTCAATGGTTAAATATGTTCTTTCAGCACTCGTAAGATTCACACACCCCAAACTTATTCTTTTTACTATTTTCCAGTGTGTTAACTAATGTTGATTTTTTTTACTATCATCACCTCTCTAATTTGGCAAAATTTCACCAATTGTGGTTTAATATTTCAATAAACAAAAATTTTCCATTAAGTTGGATTGCTTTAGTCTCTAGGACTTAACTAGGCTAACAATATTTTATCGAAAGTCAATTTTCTTAAACAAGTGTTTGAGATTTAATCAAAGCATTTAGTGTGTTTTCTATGCACATGTTTTTTTTTATTTTTTTAATAATCTTATTCTTTATTTAAAGCATTATATTCCTTAAATTTTTTAAATGACTCATGTAACACGTTTTCGGCTGATGACTCCCAAGTCGGATGACCATAGGGCACCAAGTTTTAAAGACCATCGCATGCTTAATTGCTCGAGTCATAAAAGTTACGAAGAAGTTTTTTTTAATAAAATATTTTTAATGCATTGACTAGTGCAATATCCCTCAGTTAACATCAATTCAAGTAAAACGACATCTAACTTGATATTTTCACCAAATTGCATTCTATTGACTTTAGACAATCCCCACAAGATTTTTAATTTCACACATGAAATCCTTATTTATCTCAACATCTTTCTTCGTCAATTCTACAACAATTATTGTTGTTGGAATTTTTCTCAAGTGTGGTATAAATATTAAATATCTCTTGTTTGTCCTCCACCCTCAATATTAACTCATCATTTCCATGTCTATTAGAGTTCGACCTGTTAGTAAGAATGGCCGACCTAATATAATTGAAATGTCTCAATCTTTTGGTATGTCCAGCACAATGAAGTCCACTGAAAATATTAAATTTCCTGCATTTATAAGCACATCTTCAACTTTACCACGTGACTTCGAAATTGTTATATCGGCTAGTTGTAGCTTTATTGATGTTGATTTAACTTCACCCAATTCCAATTTCCTGTAAACAGAATATGACATGAGATTTGTACTAGCAACCGTGTCACACAATACATTAATAACACAAGAATTTTCAATTGAAATGGGCAAAGTAAAACTCCCTGGATCTTTCAACTTGGTAGTGGATGCTTCTATACTTTCTTCATTCTCAATTGAGGCGGGTGCAAATTTTTCGTCCATTGTAGTTTCCTCAACATCTTCTTAGTTGTTTCACATTAATTTTTGGTATTGTACCACACTCCTTCTAGTTATAGCATGAATATTTTCCTCCATTGACTTCTTTCGAAGTCTTTGAGGGAATGAAAGTGGAGGTACATATACTTTAACTTTTACATGAGCTCTGGGTTGATCATTTTTCACTACTCTTATTGTCATCACTTGCTATTTATGATTTGTCATTGTATTACTTGACAATGCTCTCTGTGTACGTTCTGCAAGTTGTTGAGCTACCTGACCAAACTGTGTCTCCAACTTTTTGACAGATGCTTGCTGATTTTGAAAATTAGTATCAATCTATTGGAATACTGATATGATCTGGGACAGACAATCACTTGGTCGGGTCACGTGAGTTAAGGGTAGCAATGGAGTTCGGATGTGTGAAGTTGATAAGCCAATGTTTAAGTTTCGTGAAGGGCTCGAGAGCCGAAACGAGTTGGATTCAAGGTTTGAAAGATACTTAGAAAAAAACGAGTAACGCAGATTAAAATGAGCATAACTCTCAGCTCGGGTGTCAAATTTTCACCCATGAGCACAATTTGAAATCGTCACGAAATTATGCACAAGGCTGCGCAAGCGCACGGTACTTTTGGTCTTGCAGTCGCACAGAAATATGCCGAGAACAAGTTGGCGAAATTTTTCTATTTTCGCGAGATTTCCTTGTTAGTCTAAGATTCTATTTTATTTCCAACTTTGACAATATTCTATGACCTAATTACGTTTTATTAGGGTTTCTAGCATTAGTATAAATAAGAGATTTACTTCATTGGAAAACTAAGATTTTTAATAATGAATTAACGAGATTTTTCCCTCCCTTGGTTCTTAAATGAACTGCTGAACTTATCAAATATATTGTTATATTTGTGGCGTTCAACCTTTAGAACTTATCAAATGATTAAGCACCCTTTGTGGCATTTGCAAAATCATAGTTCTTGTTTCCACACATCAATGGGTCTAGGGTTTATATACCTTAGGTTATTGGTTCGTGAAGCTCGGGACTAGGATTCTATCATCTACCATCTGAATTTGGGTTTTCTCAACATTTCAGATTAATTCCACGATTTTCGCGATGATCCCGTTCCCGAGTTCGCATCAAATACTTTGTCTATTTTTTGCATATATTGATGAAACATCTTCCACAAACTTGATTTGTTCTCTTGCTGGGCATTATTTGAACAATTCTCTTGCTGATTATCTGACCATCTGAAGTTCGGGTGCTATCTCCATCCTGGGTTATATGTTTGTGAGTATGTGTTAAAATTACGAGAGCCATTCTGAATGAAGCTGACTTGTTCCTCGAGAAAGCCCATATACATACAATTTTCTGTCAAATGGCTAGCTTTACAATTTTCACATAATGGACCACCCATCATTGCATACGCTCCTCTCGTTTGTGATTTCATCAATAGCTCTACATGTTTTGTCAAAGTTACTATCTATGCGTTTTTAGATGATGTGCTACCTAATTCATACATCCCAAATGCTCTCGGTAGTAATACTCTTTCTGATGAAAATATTGAATGTGTAGTGGCAATTAACTCGAATAAATCCAAAGTTTGTTGTACTGATTTTCCTATGATCGATCCACCCGCAGAGGAATCCATATGAGATTTTGACAGTGGTGAGAGTCTGGTGTAGAAGTACTGCACTTGATTACCAATTGTGATTCCATGATTTGGACACTTTTGCATCAACTCTTTGAATCTATTCCATGCCTTATTATAGCTCTCTCAATCTTTCTGTTGGAAAGTTTGAATTTCTAATCTGATTTTAGGTACTTTCACCGATGGAAATAATTCATTGCAGAATTTTCTGGTCAGTTCTTCCCATGTAGAAATGCTATCATGAGGTTCGGCGTCTAATCACTCCAATGCAGAATCTCTCAGTGTATATGAAAATAGTCACAACTTAATATCATCTTCATTAACCCCCGAGGCATGGAAGTTCTGACAATTTTTGAGAAATCTGGAGATATGTGTGTTCGAATTTTCATGAGGTAACTCGTAGAATTGGAGAGTGTTTCTCATTAAATTGATCCACTCCTCCCTTATCTAAAAATTATTTACCCCCGCAATCTTAATACAAAATATTGGAACGCGTATACGCGACTATTAGCGTCAAGAACATTGAGACGGACAAATCTCCTTCGTTTATTTCCCCTCGCTTCTGTTGCTGATTTGGTGCCGTCGTTACACTTGCGACCACTTGTCCAATTGGCTGAATAGGAATATGAATATTTTGACCATCTGATGTTGTTGTTCTTATTAGTGTACTTGCGAATTTGTCTGAAAGTACGTTCTATTTTCGAATCAAACGGTTTAAGATCGTCGCTTTGGGTACGGAGCATACAACGAACGATCTTTTTTTCATTTTTTAAGAAAAGAAAGTAAAATCAAATCAAATCAAATAATAGTTAAAAATAAAATAAACCAAGACTAAAAGTAAACGGTTCCCGACAACAGCGTCAAAAACATTTTGCGTTTTTTATATTGCAAGTGTACAATATCGTAACAAGTAATATAATTGACATTTGAGTCCGAATTATTATTCCCACGGGTATTATACTTTAGACCTTAATTAGATTTTTCTAACTCTTATTTGACAAAAGCAAGTAAGTAAATATGATGATTTTTCCTAACTACTTTTTGAGTAATTGAAAATATAAAAAATTGCAAATAATGGATAATTGAAAATTCAAATATGTGATGAATATTAGAGTATAAAAATTTCATCTATTGATCACCTTAATTTTTCATTCAAGATTCATAATTTAATGTAGTGTTCGATCGAATTCTTCTATTGTATTCAATTTACCATTCTCGAGTTCTCATTGAACCTATTTAACTTATTAAATTTCATATCTCTGCGAATCAATTTTAATTAAACGAAACACTAGTTCTAGAAATTCATATTATAATCGTAATAATAAGTATATGTATTTCTACATATTATACTAATTTACCGAATTTTATTATATGGTCTAAATCTCAAACTCACATCTCAATTTATAAGAGACTCACATAATCATCAAATTATTGATCAAGTAATTTAATGCATTAAATTCATAATAAAACAAACACATAAATAAATAAATTACATAAATCTTGAATAGAAAATAAAGGATCACAAGTCGACTATATTATTTTTCATAATATAAAAATTAGTTATTCATGTTTTAAACTTCAAAACATACAAAAATGGAAAGATATTACCAAAAATTGACGAAACATGAGAATTTCTCGTATTTGCAATCTTCTTTCTTTTTTCTATCCTCTTTTCTCTCTGCTTGTGTGTAAATGTATATCCAGCCAGCCACCAATTTTGACCTCGTCCCTTTTTACTACTGCTGCGCCGCAGTTCTGTCTCTCTCTCTCTCTCTCTCTCTCTTTTTTTTTTTTTTTTTTCTGCCGTTTTTCTTCTATGCGTGAATCCCCCGTCTCTTTCTCTAGCGCACGCGCGCATATATATGATATTCTTTGAGAATACTGCTGCATCGAATTATATGTTCTTCTGTAGCGATAAATTAATATTATTTTTGAATATTAATAAAACTTATTTTTCCTTCTTTTATTGTTTCCCTCAAATCTTTTTAGACAAGATGGATATCAATATTAGTACCATGACAAATAATTTTTGTCATATATGTCAAGTGTGACAAACTCAAATTTTGTGATGTTTGCCATTTGATTAATTTCACAATAAAGTAAAAGGAAATACAATTAGTTTCAATGAATATCATCAAGTAGTAAATATCAGCACGACAGAAGTTACGTGTTTTCCTTCGGGGATAAACATTAACTTAAAATAATATGTTTTTCGAAACATGTTCTACTTTGTGAGCACAATGTATCATATTATTGTTTCTTCAAGAGTAATACATTAATATTCTTTCAAAGTATTAAAAATTATAATTTATGCTCTTCAAGAGCAAATAATATTTTTCAAGAATATTAATTATAATGTTACGTTACTTTCGGAACAACAACATAACATAGAAGCCAATTGTAGAAACTAATTACACAAATTAATAATGACATGAATTCATTAATCCAAACATGTACGTGCGTGAATTCATTAAATATATAGTTTTTGCTCAATTACATACATGAATCTCAATTGATTACACACGCAAACAGACAAAAAAAAAACATGGATTAAAATGTATAAACGAAAATCATTATGAATGATTTGATTAGGCACGAATTGACAAGCATGTATTAATGTGTAGAAACGAAAGTAGAGAAGCAGCAGCAACATGCTCGTTTTGATGCACATGAATTTAGAAAAAATCGAATGTCATCAAATTAATTTTGGTAGATGCGATTATTCTTAAAAAAATTACCATCTTCACTAGATTTTGAAGAATTAAGATTTTGTGCTGATAGCATGTTATGAAATAAAAATAATAGAATAAGAAGAGCAGAAAATATAGGAGTTAAAACTTAAGCGTGTCTTTTATTGATAATCAATTCCAATATTTATATGGTATAAAATACGAGTTACAATTTGAATGAAAAAAACTCTTTGAATTAGATAAGATTTATTTATATATGGGTTAATTTCACAAATGGTCACTGAAGTTACCTGAAAATTTCAAAACGGTCACTGAAGTTTCAAAGTTTCAGAAACGGTCACTGAAGTTTGAAATTTCTTTCAAAACGGTCACTGAATTTTCAGATTTTTTGGCCATATTTGAGGCAATTTTTCGGCAACTTCCGATCACCAAAACTACCGATTTCGGATACCGTTGGAAAGCTCACGATATCCTTTTCAATTATCACCAAAAATCTCCCCAAGACTCCAAGTGATTCGGCCGGAATAAACCCACGAAGTCGGTCATCGAAAATTATGAAAACCTGCCCAGATTTTTAGATTTTTGGGGCAAGTTTGAGGCAATGTTTCGGCAACTTCCGACCACCGAAAATGTCGATTTCGGATACCGTTGGAAAGCCCACGATGTCCTCTTCAATTACCACAAAAAATCTCCTCAAACCTCCAAGTAATTTGGCCGGAATAAACTCACGAAATCAGCTACCCAAACTGGGCAAATTTTCGAACTTTTATGCCCAATTTGGGTAGCTGACTTCGTAGGTTTATTCCGGCCAAATTACTTGGATTTTTGAGGAGATTTTTGGTGGTAATTGAAGAGGACATTGTGAGCTTTCCAAATGTATCCGAAATCGACAGTTTTAGTAGTCGGAAGTTGCCGAAATATTGCCTCAAACTTGCCCAAAAAATCTGAAAATCTGGGCAAATTTTCACAATTTTCGGTTGCCGACTTCGTGGGTTTATTCCGACCGATTCACTTGGAGTTTTTGGGAGATTTTTTGTGGTAATTGAAGAGGACATCGTGGGCTTTCCAACGGTATCCGAGATCGGCGATTTTGGTGGTCGGAAGTTGTCGAAAAATTGCCTCAAACTTGGCCAACAAATCTGAAAATTCAGTGACCGTTTTGAAAGAAATTTCAAATTTCAGTGACTGTTTCTGAAATTTTGAAACTTCAGTGACCGTTTTAAAATTTTCAGATAACTTCAGTGACCATTTGTGAAATTAACCCATTTATATATTATAATAATACTAAATAATTATCAATAATTATCTCATTATTTTACGAAACACTTTAAAATCCTAATACAAAACATGTTCAGTGGCAGATTTTTAAATGGACAGATACTTGGCGAAATATGGTTGGAATAAAAAATAATAATACAAAACTTTTCCTGTTCGTTTGGCTTAATCCAAGATTTTAACAAATTGTTTGGACTATGATTGACTGAAATTCTGTACATTTCTACTCTCTTCGTCACTCGTCAGCATTTATTATTACAGCCATTCTTCCAATTTCAGCCACCCAAAACCCCAATTTATATATAATATAAAAAAATTATCATCACGTGTATAGTCGGTCTATATCTATCCTTGTGAAACTTTTGCGGTCCTCCTAGGCTAGAATTTTATATGCTTGTTTGGCACCTATATATACATGCTCGTGTGTATAAAAGCTTAAAATGGCGGAGGAATACATGGAGAAAGAGGGAGATGCTGCAGAGTTTTTCTTTGAAACCGGCCGGTATGGCGGCGATGGAGGTTACACGGAAGAGGAGGAGGAGGTCGAGGAGGGTACAGAAGAACTGGGGTTTCTTGATAATGATGCTGGTTGGTTTTCACGTTCTTCCTCTGTTGTTTCTCAGCAATGGCCTCACAGTTTCAAGTAAGGAGATTACGAAGAGTTGCATAAATTCATAACATTCAATATATTCGTATAGTGTAAATTTTTAGGTAAGTTTATGTCTATTTTTACACCTTTGACGACGGGAGGCCAGGCCGAGTCCCATGAAAAAAGAAGAAAAATTTAAAGCCAAACTTTGGGAAATATAGTTAGAACATGATTGGCATGGCTTAAAAGCTACAAAAAGAAGCCAAAAGGCAGTGTGAGTATGAAAGGTTATACTTTTTTTTTAGCATTGAAGTTAAGCCAAACATACTCTACCAAGTTGAACTAGACCACATACATCGAAACTGTATTCTTGACACACCTTTGAAGGTGAACAATGAGTTCGGCAGGGCGTGTTAAAAGTAAAATTTAAATAAATTTGTCCGATCACTTAATCTTTTAGATGAATTGGTTGAAGAATTAGTGCGTGACTTTCATATTACTATAGGTTTGCATTGAACTTTGCCTTGAGTCATAATCTTTTCATGATACTAAGGGTCTCTTTGATGTAAATTTTTGAGAATAGATTTTGTAAAAAGTGATCTTTTTGGAGAATTTACTGTTAAAAAATAAAGAAAAGTCATGGAGCCACTGCAAAATTATTTTATTGGGAGGATATGTGGTTGAAAATAAGGTTTAATGAATTTGTACCAAAAAGGGGCTAAGGACGAGGATACGAAATATATTCAAGACGAAGTCCCATGGATGCTATTCTTGAATCTTGGTTTTAGGTGAGAGTAGGAGAGATTTTAATTATAAGTTAGAACTCTAGAGAAACACTTCAGAACATAAAGATTTTAGATTAAGTAGAATTAAGACAGCATCTATGTGATGCACTTTTAGTCAAAACAAGAATAATTAAGAACTACAGAGGATTATGTTCAAAAAAATGGTCCTTTTTAAGGTGAGACCAACTTATAGCTTCACTTGGTTGGCCTTCCTACAACAACAAATGCCTTTTTCTCCTATGAGGTCTAAAGCAAAAAAAGTATGAGAAGTTCCATTTGGTTTAAACCTACATAACTGCAACAAATTTACATTTTGTTGCTTTTGGCTACTCCTAAATGTAAGGTATGATTATTGGGCACCGATTGAATGGACTCACGGAAGCTCCCATATATGGAGCAATTTGATACAGTAGAAATGTTTATATTTTAGAACTTTTGTATCTTATAACTGGCTTAAAAAATTATCGTTCCGTTTTCCAGAGAAACAACTGATATATATACAATCGCCGCATCACCAAACTTTGGAACACTTCGGCGTGTATCTGGTGCTGGTTATTCAGTCTGCGATGTCAATAATAATAATAACCTGGATTTGAATGAAAAGGCACCATTGCTCACAGAGGATAAGAAAATTCATCAAGCTGAAGAAATTGACAGGATTGTGAGAGCACATTCATCATGGTCAAAACAGGCCTCATTCAAGGAGCAACTAAATGGAGAACTTCCTATTAGCCATGGGTGTAGCTTAGTTCAGACCATATTCAATGGTGAGTAATATACAATATTGGACCATACTGGACAATACAATGGACGTGACTTTAACTTGTTTTTCTTTCTTAATACTATCGAGTACCGTTTGATTTACCTTACCAAACATGATATTAAGAGCTTGTCATGTGACAATATAGGTGTCAATGTAATGGCGGGAGTTGGACTTCTTTCTACACCATATACGGTTAAAGAAGCTGGATGGGCAAGTTTAGCAGTGCTTATTCTCTTTGCATTTGTATGTTGTTATACAGCTATACTTATGAAACATTGCTTTGAAAGTAAAGAAGGCATCTCGACCTTTCCAGACATGGGAGAAGCTGCATTTGGAAAATATGGGCGCATCTTTGTATCAGTAAGTGCATAAATCTGTAATTATGTAAAACTTATTATGCATAAGTTAGCTGACCACTCTTCTTCTTCTTTATCTTGGTGCAGATCATTTTGTACTCAGAGCTATATGTAAGTGAACTGCCTTCTCTCTCAAGATTTTCCACATTACTAGGTCCTATATGTAGCACTCGAGCATGCAACTGACGTTCATTCCACGAGTGCAGACGGCGTGTGTAGAATTTATTATTTTGGAAGGGGATAATCTTACTCAGCTATTTCCTGGAGCATCTATTGACTTTTGGGGCTTTCAACTAGACTCCACACATCTATTCGGAATTCTTACCACTCTTATCATTTTACCAACTGTGTGGTTGAAAGACCTTCGCTTGATCTCGTACCTTTCAGGTGTTCTATAGTACATTGCTCCCATTTCATTTGTTTTATGAATTCATGTTTGGCTAAGCTTCAAAAAGTGTAACATTATTGGATATGCTGTTTTTTTCCACACTTTACTGAAAAAAGTTACTTATAAGTAATTTACCTCTTTGCAGCTGGTGGTGTGATAGCAACAGTTGTGTTAATTCTTTGTCTGCTCTTAATTGGTACCACGGAGGGAATTGGATTTCATCCAGGTGGTCAAGTGGTAAATTGGAGCGGCATTCCTTTTGCAATTGGCATCTACGGTTTTTGCTATTCAGGACATTCTGTTTTCCCAAATATATATCATTCAATGACCGATAAAACCAAATTTATCAGAGCACTTGTAGTATGGTAATAGAGTCATCTTTATGCTTTCTTTCCCCCATTTAAATTGTGCGATTTGATTATCTCAGTTTCTTTTGGTTCTCGACTTCCCATTTTTGGTAACCATTAAATTTGCTGGCTGTACAGTTTCTTTTTGTGTGTTCTTATATATGGTGGTGCCGCAATCATGGGATTTCTTATGTTCGGTCGAGACACGAAGTCACAGATTACTTTGAATTTACCTCAACACACGGTTGGATCTAAAATTGCATTATGGACAACAGTGAGTATCAAACTCCGGATTCTCCTTGAGCCTTTATTGTAATGGAAAGAGAAAATGAGAGCTTCCTCATTTAGAGCGTGTTTCTGTAAACCTTAAACAAGTGAAAGTTACTTTTAGGTAACTTTTTATTTCCAAATATCCCCACCATGTTTAACTTTGTGTACAGGTTGTCACCCCGCTCACCAAATATGCCTTGTTAATGAACCCATTGGCCAGAAGTATAGAGGAGCTGCTGCCTGCAGGACTCTCCAATACTTTTTGGTGTTTCATTCTTCTACGGACGGCTCTTGTTGTTTCTTCTCTATTTGTTGCATTTGTAATTCCCTTTTTCGGTAAGCCACACAATGCAGGGTGCTGACATTATCTGTTTTAGTTTCTTGATTCTATTTGAGCCGTAAGATTATAACACGTTTGTCTACCAGTTTCAGGACGAGTTTTTTGATAACGGTTTATCGTGTCCCTGTTTCAAACTCTAATATCTGAATAGGATATTGGCCTTTAACTTTGAAGTATAAAATCTAATTGAAAATTGGGTATCATTAGGATTGCAGTGAAGAAAACTTGGTCATTTGAGAGAATTTTTACACTGTTGTATATGGAGACCTGATATTAGAGTTGTCATTGGAACAAATTCTTCAGTCATGGTGATTTCTATTTTTTTAAGGATGTATATCTTATTTTGAACCAAAATTGTCGAAGATTGGGTTAGGTGGAGATAATTTCAATTACACAAAGGTTACAGATTCAAGATAAATGATTAGAAGGGATGGACATTTCTTATGTTCTTGCCCATTGTAATACCACTTAAATTCTTGCAGTTCTTCTCTTCATGTGTGTGCCTTTCAAAATTATTACCAATCGAACTCAACTTTTGTCTTCTATTCGCAGGTCTTGTGATGTCTCTAATCGGCTCTCTTTTTAGCGTTCTTATGGTATATGTGGGATCTTCCTTGTGTGGTTTCATTCATCATTTACTAGATATCGCTGATGCATATTCATAAGATGAGATCTAATATATGTGCTACACGTTTCTTTGATATAGGCAGTAATAATGCCAGCTTTATGCTTTTTAAAAATCGTGGGGAAGAACGCTACGGGAGTGCAGGTAATCGACACTTGATCGAACACAATTTTCCTATGATAATATGGATGTTTACATCTCCTCTTGCTTGATTGTACTAAATAGTGGACATGGATATCTTGGCGGATACATAATGTTATTCGTTAAGATATTACTGCAATTAGAAGCTCAATTTTCTCAGTCCATTGTACTGAAATCTTCTCTCTGTTTATGCATCTATGTATCAGGTGATTCTGAGTGTTGCTATTCTCGCTTTGGGCGCTATCAGTGCAGTTGTAGGGACTTACACTTCATTATCTGAACTTGCTCGACAATACTGAAATATGTAAGAATAATGATAAAAAACAATAATCTTCGTTTTACTACCGTGGCTGAAAAGCTCGACGAATTATACGTAGCGTAGAGTTTTGTATATGATTTTGACATCGTACACGTACAAAAATTTTGTATCTGTGGGGATGAGGATGAAGCAATGCTACTAGTATTGTATGGATTTATAGTAACTGGTTTCAGTTTTGATATTCTCAATAAGGTTTAGTTAAGAATTTTTGTAGGAATTTTCAAATTAAGAACATATAAAAAAAAAAAAAAATAGTATATTATGACCATTACACTTAAATCCTTGAAATATATAATTGTTACTTGTCTTGCAATCGTTAAAGTGGTGAAATCACAATGTTCATAAGTTGATCTTCTAGATTGGCATTGGCAATGTCTTTTATATTTTCATGTTATGACACGAAGATAAAATCTGATTGTTTGAAAAGTTGACAAAGTTTTGTATATCGGTCAAAAAAGGATATTCAAAGATAGGTAAAAAAATTTAAATTGCACGCATTGTTGTCACAACCTTTTGACTTATTTAGCCAGGCAATTAAGAACATAAATACAAAATATTATCTTATGATCATTATACTTGAGTTCTTGAAATATATAAATGATACTTGGGCATTGTTAAGCGGCGAGATTTGATGAGCATAAGTTGATCTTCTAGATTGACGTTAGCAATGTCTTTTCCATTTTCACGTTATGACATCGAGATAAAATTTGATGGTTCGAAAAGTTGACGAAGTTTTATAAAGAGAAAAAAAAAAAAAAAAGGATATATTCAAACATAGGTAAAAATAAATAAATAAATAAATTGCACACATTATTCTCACAATCTTTTGACTTATTTAGCCAAGTGAAATTACATTTTTTGCCCTCAACTTAAATGAGTAAAAAGAGAAAAATCTATAAAATGAAGAAAAAAAAAAGTGAAGGGAAAAAGAAGCATGTTCTCTAGCGTCTAGCAGCTGCAGCGCGCCACCGCTTCACAACTCACAAGAATCTCCGGCAATATTCATTTTCGCAAGGGGCATTTTATTTTCTACTCCTGAAAACATTAGTGAGTGAGAAAATATCATTTGGCCTCATGTGTGTTGCCTACCACTCCAAATTTGCCTGAATATGTATAGGATGTTCTGTTCTGTTCTGTTCAACAATTTCAATTTCAATTTAATGCACAGAACCATCTATCCCGCGCAGTTGTTCAGAACAAATTTTTTCCTTAATTTCTCGTCCAAGCCAACACAAATTCGCACCCTGCCCGTGGACCTCCCATCTTGCATTGCATCACTACAATCATGTGCCCAAAGACAGGACCTTTCAGAAGGCAGAAAACTCCACTCCCACATGATTGTTAATGGGCATCTTGAGTCTCCTGTTTCTGCTACTAGCCTTATCAATATGTACTCCAAGAGTAACTCGATTGCTGATGCTTTATGGGTTTTTCATGCATCAACCCGCATTCACAACGTGTTTGTTTATAACGCAATTATTGCAGGTTTTACTGCTAACGACATGGCAAATGAGGCTTTTGAGTTTTATTGTAAAATGCAGCTAATTGGTATAGAACCTGATAAGTTTACTTTCCCTTGTGCTATTAAGGCTTGTCCAGATGCTGTAAGCTTGAAAAGGATTCATGGTTTGTTGTTTAAACTTGGGTTAGAATTTGATTTGTTCATAGGTAGTGCATTAGTGCATTGCTACTTGAAGTTTGATTTAATTAATGAGGCACAAGAAGTGTTTGAGGAATTGCCTAACAGATATGATGTTGTGCTTTGGAATGCTATGATCAATGGGTATACGCAGATTGGGGAGTTCAATAATGCTTTGGAGATTTTTAGGAGAATGGGTGAATTCAGGATATTTCATAATAGATTTACCATTACAGGAGTATTATCAGCTTTGGCTCTAGCTGGGGATGTTTACAATGGTAAGTTAATTCATGGGTTTGTGATAAAACTGGGGTATGATTCTGGTGTTGCAGTTTCAAATGTGTTAATTGACATGTATGGGAAATGCAGGCTTGAGATGAATGCATTGAAGATTTTTGTGGACATAGTTGAAAAGGATATATATTCATGGAACTCAATTATAAGCGTCCACGAACAATGTGGTGATCATGAGAGAACCTTGAGTCTTTTCAAGAGGATGTTACATGCTGGCGTTTGGCCAGATTTGGTGAGTGTTACTGCTGTACTTCCTGCATGCTCAAATTTGGTTGCATTGATGCATGGTAGGGAGATTCATGGGTACATGATTACTAATGGGTTGGGAAAGGATGGAGGTACATACATTGACAATGCTGTTATGGATATGTATGCAAAATGTGGGAGTATGAGGGAAGCCCACTTAGTTTTTGATACAATGAGATGTAGGGATGTTGCTTCATGGAACATTATGGTTATGGGCTATGGCATGCATGGGTTTGGCAACAAGGCACTAGATTTATTTTTTCGTATGTGTGAGGCAGGGTTGAAGCCTGATGAGGTCTCATTTGTAGGGGTTTTGTCAGCTTGCAGCCATGCAGGATTTGTAAGCGAGGGTAGAGAATTTCTTGCACAAATGCAACCTCAATACGGTGTCATTCCAACTATTGAACATTATTCTTGTGTGATTGACATGCTTGGTCGGGCTGGGCAGCTTGAGGCGGCCTATCAGTTGTTGTCCAAAATGACAGTTCCTGTCAATCCAATAGTGTGGAGGGCATTCTTGTCTGCATGTCGGCTCCATGGGAATGCTAATTTGGCTGAGGTTGCTGCACAGAGGGTACTTGAGCTTGAACCAGAGCATTGTGGAAGTTATGTTTTGATATCAAATATTTTTGGAGCAGCTGGTCGATTTGAAGAGTTGGCAGAAGTGAGACATACAATGAGGCAACAAGATGTTAGTAAGAGACCTGGTTGCAGCTGGATTGAATTGAACAATGGCTTGCATGTGTTTGTTACCTGTGACCGGGCTCATCCTGAAGAATACTTTATTTATGTTGGACTAGATTCTTTGACCGAATGTTTACGTGAGCATGGATATCTGTTGGATGTCTTGGAAAGCAGTAATTAAAAGTCTTATGTGTAGTGCCCCGAGTTCTTTTAACCCGGATTGCCACGTCATCGTCTTTTGCCCTAATTTCATAAATCAAGATCGCGGAAATGACCTAATTTTGAAATCATATTTTATAATTGAAAACTTCGTCGAATATAAACTCATAGGAATTTGCTTTAAAATTTAAATATCATGTTTTAGAAATAGCGGAAACGACAAAATGTTATCAATATTCAAATATATAAACTTCAAGATTTAAATAAATTCGATAATCAATTTTTTCTGTGTCACCACTGCCGGATCAATCACGATCGCCTCCGAAGTCTGCAAATATTGTTAAAATAGCAAAATGAGTATTTCGAAGAAATACTCAGTAGACTTATCGCCGATAATTAATTTACAGAATAATTGAATACACACTTATGCAATATACAACGTGACATCTTCTTTCGCTCATTTTCTTGAAAATCATAGGCTCTTTAAAATCATGGGGTGTGGGTAGTCTTTCTTTCTCGTGCGTATAAAGCACATAAGTTATGCATAACATTCTCGTCTTATCTCGTAAGAGATTCTCTTCTTTCTCATGCAATTAAGTATATAAGTTATGGCAAGCATAACAATATCATATATCGCATATGACAAATTCTCATCTCATGCATTAAAGCATATAAATCACGTAATTCACATAAAGCATGCAATTATAATTTAAACTAATTAATGGTGGCGAGTCTACCTCAATATCTCGAGTTTCGTGAAAATGGTGCGAGAAGTAACTTCAATCTCTTAATTGTCCGTACGTTTCGTCTAGCCAAATAGAAAATAAGTTTGAATTAGTATTTCGAACTTTAAAGTTTTAAAGTGTTGAAATTAAGTTTAAGGGCTAAAATAGTAATTTTTGAAAGTTAGAGACTAAATTGTAAATATAATAAAGTTGAAAATAAAAGCTAAAAACTGAAATAATAACTTTTATATGTTTAAGGACTAAACTGTAAATATAATAAAGCTGAAAATAAAAGTTAAAAACTGAAATAATAACTTTTATAAGTTTAAGGACTAAACTGTAAATATATTAAAGTTGAAAATAAAACTTAAAAGCTGAATCAATAACTTTTATAAGTTAAGGACTAAACTGTAAATATAATAAAGTTGAAAATAAAATTAAATGACTGAAATAATAACTTTTATACATTAGGGACTCAATTGAAAGTTTTACGAAACTGAAATTTAAATAAACAAAACTTAAAAAACTGAAAATGATATTTCCTAAACTAAAGGACTAAAATAATATAACTTAAAACTTGAGGCTTAAATTAACAATTTCTAAAATTAGAATAACTAAATATATACTAACTAAACTAAAATAAAACAAAACAAAACTTAAAATAAAAAATAAAAAAAATCATCCTCTCTCTCTCTCTCTCGTCCGAGAGGAAAGGCGACGGGAGGGGCGATTGTTCCCTGCCACCATCGACCGGCGGTGGTGGCAGTGCCGGTGGCGGCGCCGGCTCAAGGTAGGAAGGGGGGATTTGATTTTGGGATCGGGCGCGAAAATGGAGGTCCGGTTCTATGGAGGTTCGGGTTCGGCCAAACATGAGGGTTCGGTGATTTCTCGAATTCTTCCATCAATAGTTGGGAAAAACAAGGTGAGTTCATGGGTTGTATTTATGTGTAGTAGTTTCGATTTTTTTGGTGTTTGAGGTCTCGGTTTGGCTCGACTTGGGGGTTTTGTTGGTCTCGGGTTTGGGCGATTGTGGGTGACGGGTTGATTTGTGTGATGCTTGCATTTGTTCTCGGTAGTGGAGGTGCAGTAAGCTGACTGCAATGGTGTTCTTTTGTTGGCTGTAGCTTGGACTGTTGGTTTGGGACGTTCTAGGTTTGGTTCTATGAATATGGGGTAGTGACTGGTGGTGTCTTGCTGTGTGGTTGGTCTCGGTTTGGAGGTGAATGGAGTTTGTTGTATGGTGTTACAGTGAGTTGGGTGAATGGTGTAGTGGCTTGCAGTGACCTTGCAGTGAAGGTTGGTGGTGGCTGCACTGTTCATTTGTGTGAGTTTACGGTTGATGCTAGAAATGGATTTTCTAGCATCAATGGTGTCTCACATTGGACACATTGAAATGGAGAGAGAGTTGGAGAGAATGGACAATTCTTACCAAGTGGATATTGTGTGAGTATGAGTGTGAGTGGAATGGAGTGGGGTATGAATAGTGGTAAAATTAGGGCACAAAACCCTAGACGGGTAATTGGGCCTATTAGTTGGGCTTTAGGGTTTTCTAATTGGGTTTAAATAAATAGATTTCGATTTTGGGCTCATTTAATTGGACTTAAACGAATTGGGCTAAATGAATTAAAATTCAAGGTGTTGGGCTTATATAATTGGGCTTATGTAATTGGACTTGAAATTAATAATAATTGGATTTAAATAACATAAATCGAAATTGATAATAAAATTATTATTCGAAATTGGATTCGATCGAATAGATTTGAATTAAATTTTATAACGGCTAGACGAACGCGCTTCTCTAGAAAATTAGGGTTAACGTTTTAACGACACGTTTTTCGAGAAAACTAATTTATATAAATTAAAAGTTCGCGGTCGCTACACTATGGATATCTGTTGGATGTCTTGGAAAGCAGTAATTAAAAGTCTATTCGCAGTTTCTAGTGGTTTAAGCTGGCACTGCTAAGGATGGTCATTTCATGCCTGTGAGATACTTTGGTTGTTTTTCACAATGGAGTCTAAGCAAATTATTTTGCTGCTCCCCAAGGCAAATATTTTAATTTTAGACCTGTTAATTTGTATTCATTGTTCTAAATTGTAGCTTATTTTTATAGTAAGCGTCTTTGCACTGCCTCAACAGCATCAATTATGACCTCTCTGGGAAGTTCATTTCTTTGTGTGATCTGATTTAAGGGAGTCCTGATGGCAGGCTTATTCTTTCTCCTGAGCTCCTTCCCCGACTTTTGCCTTTCTTCTTAGTTTATTTTATTCTATTAATGGATGCACAGACACTCATGTTATCTATTTATATTATTCTTTTGGTTTTACTTTTTGAGAGTTGGGGGAGTGGTCCAAACACTAGTTTGCTTTAGGTTTCTCACAGTATGCCACATAACTCTATGTTCATTTTGTTCAAGCTCTCTAAATGTTTTCTTTCGTTACATATTTGTTATGTATTAAGTTTGTGGACAACTTACTAAGGCTGGACAAAACTCCCAAAATGAATTGGATCCGAACCAAACTAAATTGAACCGAGCGATTCTTCTCAAGTTAAATACCCAAATGAGTATCTGAATCGAGAATCAACTTGTTTGGTTCGGTTTTCGGTTCTAGATGGATAACCGAATAAGAATCGAAACTTCCTAATTTTTTTAATCTTAAATAAGTCAGATTATTTTATTTTTTTAAAATTAAATTTGTTAACTAATTAATTTATCCCAAATCCAAAATATGATTTTACTATTTCTAATTTTCAGCCAAGCAAAATTTAATCAAATTGACTTAAGTTTTACCAAAATCTTTTATTCTACTGTAGTGTCGTTTTTGTCGTTCTATTATTATGAACTCGCCATCTTCAAATCTATGAAGAACTCAACAAAGAGAGATTCAAAATATATCACAAGATTGAACTATGTTATTTTGTAAAAGTTGAGATTGAACGTGTCATAATCGAATTAATCTAGTGGTGTTGTAATATAAAAAAATTTAATTATTGTATGGAACCCGGGAATCGAATAGAATCGAATCGAATTGAACCGAATCCAATCGGTTCTATAATCAAATTTGGACTCGACAGTTCTATTTACTAAATACCCGAAAATTCGGGTGCGGTTCTCTTCAATTTACTATGGAAATGTCTCTCTATCGGGCCTTTTTTCTTCAGCTATTGCTTTTGCAAAATGGCCAATGTTATTAACTTTTTGTTGGAGGGTGTTGGTATTTGCAGTGTTGCGGGCGATCGCTGTTGAACAGGTATGTTTATCTTCTCCCCTTCCTCTCTTCCCCTATCACCTGTATTTATTCTATCTACTGGGAGTTCATTTGAGGTAAAATCTTTCAAAATATGTTGAATAGTCAAAAGACTAGTTCCCAAGATGACTGCATTGCGTGAGAAACCAACTTCTAATGAATAATCTGTTGTCGGAAATTCGACTAATGCAATCGAAAGAACAAAAAATAAAAACAGAAAATAAAAGTAGAAGATGAAGCGAGGTATGCCAAAGCAAATCTCCTTAAGACAAATTTCGCCCCCCAACAAAATGCAAACATGATTATGGACGTTTGTCTCCCAAGATACAACGCTTCTTCCAAAGTCGATACTGCACACTACCAACCTTGTCGGTCGAACCAAAAAATGAACGTACTCAGACAGAATAACGACGAATATTTTAGAGAGTTTTGGAAACAGAATATGGAGAAAAGAATTTAGAAATCAATGGAATTGTATTTGATTTGGTGTATCCAAAACGAATTTGGAGGCCTCTATATATAGAGATTGAAGTGTCTCCTTGAATGGGTGTGTGACATTTCATGAACTAGTGCACCACTTGATCTGCTTTATCTTGGCCATTGGATCACACTATTTCATAATCTGACGATCTAGATTAAACCTTGAAGTGTAGTGTCCATTCATCATGTCTATTCATCAATTTCGAATAGTCACCAGCCATGTAGATGCCACGCGTACGTCCAATTGTACCAACTGCCACGTGGGACGAAGTGACGCAACCTGACATGTGTGTACCACCTAGGATGCCAACTCATCGAGCCTCCCGTCGCCATGTCATCGAACCATGAATCCATTTCTGAAAACTATAAGGCTCCCCAGCTCCTTGCGACGATGCGTACGTGCGAAGTGCAAAGTGCGGCTCTAAAGTGCCCAATGCGTACTTTGCGATGTGCGCGGGTCCGGGTCCGGGTCCGGGTCCGGGACGCGGCGCGAGTGGTAGCTAGTTTGCTAGCCTTTGGCTAGCTAAAGGTAGCCAAGTTGTAGGTCACTTATTAAATTATAATTTATACACACATTCCACTATATAAACAAGTATTTTTTCTTGTAAACTTTTGGGATTCCTTACCATATATAAGACACTTAAAATTGATTTATCAACTTATGGGCCTATATTGAAGACTTTTCCAATTCACCCAAATTAATTGTAATTTAAATACAACATTTAATGAAACATGGCCCACTCATTAAATATACATTTAATGAAACATTAATCAATTAATTCCAACATAATCTTCCTTTTTCTTGACGTTTTCTTAAAAATTAGATCATATTTATGATGTTCATCAAACTGAAGACAATTAGATATGTGATTATTATATCGAGATAATTTCTGAAACAAAAACAGTTTTTCAATGAACTTTTTTGGCCATATTTCTTTTGAACTAGGTGCAAGCAACGTGCAATGCACGTTTGCTTATTTTATATTTAATAGTTTTGTTTAAGAATTAATTTGTTATTAATAAAGATGTAATTTTTTTGGTTAATTAAATAATTAATGATGTAATATTTATGTAATTGATAAATAATTAAATAAAGTGTTTTTCTCTGTCATCTCTAACCCAAAATCACAAACAGAAAACTCAATGTATATTAAGGGGTAAGAAGATGAGTTTACTTAGGCTCCGTTTGATTCTCATTAATGTAGAATGAGGATGAAAAATATAGTCATTATTGGACCCTACACAAGAGATAGAAATTCAAAATTGATAGATTGATGTGATAGATAACGGTCATATTTTTCATTTTTATGGATTTTTAATGAGAAACAAACGGAGGCTTAAACTTTTTGCATGGCTTAAGTCTTTACTCTTTTTTTAAATAATAATGCAATTCATTTTATCGCTAAAGTATATAATGTGTATTACGATAATATATGTATATCATGTGTTAGACTTAGTATTGGTAAGTGACGGATAAATTTTCGAGGACGAAAATATTTTAAGGGGGTGAGAATGTAATACCCCGAAAATTTTCATAAAATATAATTTCATTTTTATATATTATATTTTAATATTTTGAAAGTTAGGGACTAAATGATACATTTATCCGTTATATTTTATTTGTGCCAAATGTTTAGATATTGATGGAGTTATCGTAAATATATGAATATTGGTCTCGTTGGATAAATCGTAATTAGATACATAAATCAGATTCGAGAAAAAATCGATTCGGATAAGTTAGCTCCAAGATATTTTAGTTTGAATGAATTATCAAAAGCTAATTTATTATTATTATTATTATTATTATTTAATTATAATATTGAAAGTAAGGGGTGGTGAAAAAAGATTTTCCGTTAAAATAAGGAATTCCGTTAGTTTTTCCGTTAAATCAAGAAATTCTGTTAATTTTTCCGTTAAACCAACAAATTCCGTTAAATAGCCACTTTTTATATATAGAAAGATATTGGAAAATGAAAGGCTTACGAAAATAATACGAGTAATTAGTAACAGATGTATCGGTGACTTCGTAGGAGGATATCAACTTATGCAGGGTGTCAATTCCGAGCTAATATGTCACTTCTGCATTTAATTTAGACATATATATACCATAGATGAGTACTCGAGCGAAAGTCTTGAAGATTTGATGCCAAATTGACTGTCTGGATCTATAAGTTTGTAAATTAAACTTGATATTGAACACCAAGTGCCTTTTTGAAACTATAATGACCTCAACTATTATAGAAACCAATAGTCATTAATCATCTTTGCAGAGGTTTTATAGTGCATATAATCTTTCCAACTTTTGATGTCCGGTCCCTTTTTTTTTTTTTAGAAACTCGCAGTCGCTACTTGGTAAACCTCGCGTCATGTGCAGTAGCCACAAACCACACTATAGAGATAAACCGTACTAGGCAAGCCCGGTGCGACGGTCCTTTTAATAAGCAGGCAAGTGGCAATGGATGACCGCAAACAGGAACTAGAATATTAGAAGTACCAAACTGACAGCAGTGAGCTTTTTTTTGTCTGTGCCTTGTGCAGTCCATGGTGTAAAAGATATCCCAATGTGGCACTTCGAACAGACAGGGGTATCTACTCGGTTTAAGTCAGAGTACTGCCTTGCTATTTCACTTAAAATGATGAGTTGCTTGCTCGAATCCTTTACATGGATGGTGGAAGTTCTTTTGGCTGTTAAATATTCCGATAGAGGTAAAGCTTTTTGTGTGATGCCATAATATTTGGCATCAACATATCACAGATGTGAGGAAGAGGACGAGACTGCTTTGCACGCTTTAGTGTGAGGCTGTAGTGGAAGTATGGCTGTTTGGGGTGATGATCCAGGATTATTCCGGAAGTTGTGTGAATTTGGAGTGTGCTACCGGAATATGGAGGAATTTGTTGTGGTGCTATGTGATAAGTGTAATTTCTACACTTATTTGGGGTCTTAAACGATGATATTTTATTGTTTTTTGGATAAAATACTACCTAATTTGTGTAATATTTCATTTTGTAGGTAAAATTTAATGTTTAATGAAGAATTGGAGAAAATAATGCAAAGATAGCGAAAATTGGCTCAATTGTATCAAATTCAAAGTTTGGGGACTAATATGCATTTGAGTAAAAATTGGAACACTAAAATTGAAGTACTTTGATGTGGAGGACCAGATAGAAGAAAGAATGAAGAAAATGGCTGAAAGGAAAATTCGCGGAATTTTCCTTTTGTTTTCTCTTTCATAACATGCTAGACTAGTTTTCTATGTACTATGAGAACAACAAACCATGTGATATGAGTTTTAATTTTTAGTTTTATATATTTGACATTGAAACACGAATTTTGAATATTGAACAATTTATATGATTTTATTTTCTCCACAATTATTGTGCACGTTAGTTGTGTGAATTAGGTGGCCTATTTTATGCATTCGAAAGAAAGAAAATAGGTTTGACATATATAAAATTATAAATTGTCATAAGATCCGATAGGAGATAAAAAATATACCGTTATGCCTTATATGAATCTTTAAGTGTTCATAAAAATTCATACACTTTTATATGTTCGCATCCATATAAAAGTTCCGGCCCCCTTGTGTATCTAACCAAGCTTTCAATTGAAATACTTTGATTTTCAGCAAATAGAGAGCGTAGCAAAAGCAATGACCTGACTTCATCACTTTCCAAATAGTTTTAGCTCTACCCTATTCTTGAGTACACCAAATCATGCATTCCTCCGAGATTGGTCACTCTAAAATTTTGTAGTCGTCGAAGTGCATCTCTCCAGTTATATGGCGTTTTATTTTTCAGTGCTTTGCCAACAGTCACTGCAAGAGGCAAGCCTCCACATTCCTCTGCAATTTCAGTTGCTATGCCTTCAACTTCAATTGTATAATCAGAAATATCTGCAGCATGCTTGAAAAGTTGCCATTTTTCTTCTTTAGGCAAAACTTTGACTTCGTATATCCTTTGGGCTTCCATGTCACTGCATGCAACTTCATTTCGTGTTGTAAATAGAATTTTCAATGCCTTGTGATCATGTGCTAATGGAATTCCAATTGTTCCCAAATCAATTTCTTTCCAGACAGCGACCAATATTAAGAGAACTCTCTTATTCTCACGTGTTAAGTCTTTGCATAAAGTCGTTTAGCTCTACCACTTTGACCTCTTCAATTTTCAAATCAAGCTTTTCAGCAAGTTGATCTTGACTTTTTATTATGTCTGCTTCCTGTAATACAACTGCCATTGTAACCTCATCAAATAATTTCTCATCTTTGACTTGAGTGGCTATTTCATTCACCATTGTTGTCTTTCCTACTCCAGGCATGCCACAGATGCCAATTATGCTGATATCTTTGTTCTTAAGAGCTTCCATGATTTCCTTCTTAGTTGATATCCTTGTTTCAAATCCCTGAAAGTCACGATGGGATGTTTGGTTTGGCGTCGGCACCGCTGGTGTTGGATAGCCCACCCTCTCAAATATACCTTCCACTTACTAATTTTGAATATAGATATGATGCCAAAAAAGTTGAAGTTGATGAGCTAATGGCAGAGTCGACTTGAGCCCAAGGCCATTTAGACAGTCGCCCAAGGTCTCGTGTTTTGATAAGTCCCAAAATTTTGAGAGATCGCATATTTTTAATTTGAACTCTTCTTTTTACTACCCAAAAAAAATAAAAAAATAAAAATCTAGCCTATCATAAACCAACGGTTACAGATCGAGTCCAATAATAGAAGACATTTAATCTTCCTTTCTTGTTTCTTTTGGTATTGAAAATCTAAAAAGTATGAGTTTGGGGTACAATCAAAGAAACAAACCGGGAATTCAGTATACATCATATTTTACTTTTGATATATCGATGAAAATTGTGACGCTAATAAGCAATAAAAATGAAAATAAATAAATGATACTGTTGAAAAATATGCAAGTAACAAAATAACATTAAAAGAATGATTCAACATTAACAAGGAAGTTTATTATCATAAATAAATTTAGGAAAAAAAACATCTCAATAGATTTAGTTTACCTATATAATTTTCATCATTAAACTAAAAAATAAAAATAAAAATTGAAATATCACATTTAGCAAATTATGTTTGTAATTATATAACAATTAAAATAAATTCTCTTAGTAACATTAGAAAAGTAAATATTTCAACAACTTAAATTGCCAAACTAGATTTCATCAACAACCATCTCTAATTTTATGCATGTCAACCATTTTATGCAATGAACAACAATCCCTAATTTTATACAATTAACAACAATCTCTAATTTTATGCATGGCAACATAATTTAAAGCTTAGAAATAGAGGTAAAACTTGATGGAGGCTCTCTCAATAATAATTCAACTCAGGTGCCATTGCTGAATGGATTTATCTGCTACAAATATACTCCTCATCCTTCAAGCCTGACTGCCTGAGAACCAGAGCGTATTAATTTTCCAATTATTCATGCATAAATAAATAATATAAATGGCAATTATACCATATGTATTAGAGTAGATGTTGTAAGATGGGAATCTAGAATAAGTATACCTTCAACATCCAGGAAATTGGAAATAAATTGGTACCTGAGCTTTGGCGCTTAGCTGTCGTAACCAAAATTTTGTCATCAGAGGGCAATCTCAAATTTTCAATTTGTCCCAGTGTGGGAACGCAATTGTATTGTCTTGAGAGGAAAATATTCGTTATCTTTCAAGATTTTTGAGTTGTAGACTATACAATTTAGGAAACACAATTTTGCTCGTCATTCTTTCTTCAACTTTTTCAATCTCTGAAGTGCCTTCCTCTCCTCCTCCTCCTCCTCCAATAATCTCTTCAATTGCTTCACAATCTACATATCGACTCTCTAGAGCCACAAGCGAATGGTCCATCGAAGGTTGTAGGATTTAGAAATGAAATGTATTGAATGCTTCTTTCATATCCCATATTAGATGATTTTACATCGTATAACTTGAATAATACAGCCTACGCAACCTATTGCTATTCTATTGATACTATTCAAATTCAAATTACTAAGTATAATCTGTTACGCCTCACCGTCGAGGCTCAAATCAAAATACCACGTAGTAATCCATCTGGGCATAAAAGTCAACAAGGCTTAGTTGGCCAGCTGTAAAGAATTCATGAATGGCCGAAGCCTTTATTCTGAAGCACCGTGTAACTGGTCGAAGCACATATGTCCAAAGCGCTACATGGAGGGGCGGAAGAAGTTGGAGCTCTTTACCTAGAGAACCAATATAAAGCCTCCTCCAACCGAGGCCCTCTATTCACCTGAAGCTCAACAAGCTGAAGTTGTCTCTTACAAGATCCTTGGACAATTTTCAAAAGTAATTGATATAACATATGTAATAAAGAATGTCATGTTTGTTAGCCTATTGTATAGGGTGGTTGACCCATTGTCAATGTATTTAATGTTTAATAAACAGTGATGTGAGGCCTCAGTCAAGTAGATGAGGCCACATGATTTTGATCCAACAGACACCACGTCGGCCAAAGCACTATAAATAGAACACCTATGTAATTGAACAAGGGTTGGATTTTCATACTTTGGACTCTTGAACTCTTGAATATACAAATCACCTTGAAAACTCCTAATATACATTTTTCTCTCTATGGAAATTTAAGCTTGATCTTTTATTTGGCTTTTTAGCATTTGATTTGCTTGAGTTGCGCGTGAGTGGACCCGGCGTCTGTTGTCCACGTGAGCGTCACGTTTTTTGGGATCAACATCATCTATCGACGTTACAGCTCCGGAACCCAGGATATCCTCATCTCCTTTGCAGTCATCATTTTCTGCTGCTTAAATATCAAAGTCAATATTTGCTGTTATCACTTCTGGTGCATATATATTAAGAGTAGATGTTGTAAAATGGGAATCGAGAAGAAATATACCTTCATCAACGGAAATAAATTCGTAATTGAGTTTCACAGCACTTAGCTGGCGTAAAAAAGATTTTTTCATCCTAGGGCAATGTTGAATTTCCAATTTATCCAGTGAAGGGAGCACAATTTTACAGTTTTGAGAGGAAAACATTCTGAATTTTTCAAGATTTTTGAGTTGTAGACTGTACAATTTTGGAAACACAATTTTGTTTGTCATTCTTTCTTCGACCATTTCAATCTCTGAAGTTCCTTCTTCTTCTTCTCCTCTTCCAATAATCTCTTCAATTGCTTCACAATCTACAACATCTAGGCTTTCTAGAGCCACAAGCGAATTGGCCATTGAAGGTGAAAATAAGTACCTTAAGCTGCCACATTTTCCAACATCAAGTGATGTCAAATTCTTGAAGACACAAATTCCTTTAGGAACCTTCCTCGTGATATGCACTAATTTAGGTAGATTTAACATTTTCAATGAGTTTAACCGACCAAGTAAACTTTCCACACAATCTTCAGTAACCATTAGACCATCAAAGTCGAATAGCATATGCACATCAATCAAAAGTTCCACTGATAGTTTTCTTAGCTTATGAAGAGATCTGATATGTCTCGCCTCATACAATATTTTTATGGTAATGTCCAATCCGCCAATATTAAACTCCTCCAAGTTGGGCAATGTAGGCTGCAAGAAATTAACTTAATCAGGTTAGCATAAAATGGTCATCACAAAACTTCATCCCTTTATATGTATTTCCATTAACGTTGTAGAGTTATAACCCTAGATGATGTTTACTACTAAACTTATCATGTATTACATTATATGGAAAATATAATTATTTGGATATAGATGGTTTTAGGTGACTAAGAATGTATGTTCTATAATTTTACAATGTAAACAAGAAGACTAAGGAATCCTCTGTCTAATGCCAAGTGTCCAACCACCGATCACCAAAAAAAAAAAAAAACTACCAACATCAACAAATCCACACCAGTACCATCGGACTCACACTGAAATCTCCAATTGTTTCACAAAATTCCACCGCTATTATTCATAATAAGCCTCCTCTGTCACATGAGGGACATTCAGCTGTTTCATAAGAGCACTTGTGCAGGTATCCATTCTATTCAAGTTCATGATAGTTAGTGAATTCATGCATGTAGAATACCACCATTATTAAAGATAAGTAAAGTTTTCTGTTCAATTGGGTTTAACTGTAAGTTTAAGATTGGTCTTAATGATGTAAAACATTTCATTATTAAGTTCATGAAAGAAGAAGAATACATTCATTTATGGCTAAAACCATCCTCTTTTTACTATATATACTACACTTGGTTGCCCTAATTTTCTTGGTAAGTCGGATCTCTCAATATCTCTCACTCTTGGCCTCCTCGGTTTGCGTTCTCAAACTCTCATACTCAAAATTGATACTCTGTGATTATTATTTGAGTTGGTTGCAGTCTTTTTTGCTCTTGTGCATAATTGTTTTGTGGAATTGTTGAATTTGTTGAAGTTAGTGCTTAAATTTCTGGGTGAAATTGGTATACTGTGCTCTAAACCTGTTGTTTGTATATTGTTGTAGTGTATAATATTTTCCTGTTAGCATTGACCTGTACCTGACCTGATTTTTTTCTTCTTTGACCTGAGAACATGATTCATACGAAATCCTGGGGGTAATAGGACAGTGAATATAAGGTGACCTAAGAAATAACAATTTCTTTGCAATTTTGTATGCTTCTTAATATCTTGCAGTACTTGTTTGTGTTCTTGCATTTTGCATTTGTTCAGAAGTGGTTCTATGTATTGTGCTGTGTTGGTGAAATTGAATCACTAAGTCACAACTTTGATTTGGGGGTCTTTAATGGAAAATAAGAATCTACTATTTGGCAACAAAAATAAGGGGTATACTTGTACTGTACAACAAAAAGTACCAAAAGCTATTGATAGCACTTCTCTTGGAGCTTTTAACAGATTATGAAAAGAAAGAAATCTGATAATTTGCACATGTGAGTAATAAGGGGCTTAATCTCCTCAATAATAAATGCGTATTTAGTAAAGATTGTATGGTTGAGATGCCGTTTTGTGATTATTGTGAGATGAATTCACAAAATCACTAGAATCCTAGAGTGCACACTTTAATTTATGGGGGCTTGCTGGTAATCACACTGCTAAGACAATATATGTTTATCACATCAGCTTCTATCTTGCTTATATGGTAATTTTTATAGCAATCCACTAAAAGCATTGGAGATGCTCTAATTAGCATAACTCTCAAAAGCATTTATTTTACTATAATCAAGGACACAATTTAATTGTATGTCGTTGAATTGAACAATAATATATTCTAAAGAAAGGTACAAGTATTAAAGTAAAAAAAATACGATTAGTTAACTTTGTCTAAGTAAACGATTTATGAAGAAAGATGCAAGTTAATTTTGATTCTCCTATAATTAGTTTATGTTGGTTAATGGGTTGCCTCTCTATTATGTTGGGCCTTTTCTATTATATTATTTGGGTTTGTTTGTGTTGCTCGAGAACGGGTGTGTTGTTTTATTAAGTGGTGTAATCTTAGCTCTACACGTGGCACATTTTGGACTGTTGGATTGAGAATCTAAAGGGTTGTTTTATATCCTATCTCTGGATCCTTCAAGGGTGGAACTGTGTGCATTCTCTAAGGTTTTCTCTCTTTCTTCTCTCGAGTTTTTCTCTCTGCTTTGTTCTTGAGATCTTGTGTTGATCTGTGTAATATCTTAATGATATTCTTGGGTGTATTTTGTCTACATTAGTGATTGTAGAGATTGTAGAGTGAAATATTGTATAGAAGAGCTTTGTGGTTTTTTTTAGTGGATTCGAGCTCAATCTACGTGGTAGATGCTCAATGGGTGAGTAGACTCTCGTAGCTGAACATCCGGGCCCCAAATGAGGCGAAAAATTCCTTCGTGTTCTGTTTTTGATTCTGCAATTTCTTATGGTTTTGTGTTTGTGTTACAAAACTTCGATTCAAGACCAACAGTTGCTATTAGCGAAGTCAGTAGAGATTGGCACCTGGTGGGTTGGTTCGAGTTTCTTGAATATCAAATCGAACATTTGGAATAGTGAAAACGAAATCATTGCTTCTGTGGCCAAAAAAATAAAAAGAACTGAACCACACTTCTCTTATTCAGACATGTATGGTTGCTTTATGTTTCAGAATAAATAGATCATAAAGTATAAACTACTGCATGCATATTTTTTATTTCTTTTTCTTCACTTTCTATTTTAGAGACAAAATTATTGATTATTCCTAATATTTATTAATTTATGTAAATATTGTAAGGAATATTTACGTAAGTAAACCAACATAAATTATGAGTTAATTGAGACAATGATTATTAAAAAAATAATTCTTCAAAGGCAAAATCATCTGATTCTTGATTCTAAAACCTAGAAGCGAATGAATTTTAACTGGCGTCATACTGAACCGGCAAGTTTGGTAACATTATGACCTACTTTGGATGATTCCAGATAAAAATATCTGCTCCTATAATTCACTCTAATTCAGATTTATGCAGTCATTATTGTAGCATAAAAGTCTTAAAACTTCCAAAATTAATATTGCAGTTTTTTGTTTCAATTTGCAGTTATAATACAACTTAAAACACTATTGTTTTTTATGTAACTTCTATTCTAATGAATTAAATTTCTTTATTGTGGGGATTGATTTTACACTAAAAAAGGAGGTGATATTTCATTGAAAAAAATAACCATGCAAACATAACTTGGAAAAATACAACATCTACATTTCATGCTATATTCTTATACTTTGGCAATTTGATAAAGGCTCGTTCTTTATCTCCTTGTGATCGTGCCCATAGAAGAAGAACCGACACAAGTTAGATGAATTTTATCTTGAAATTGTGTAGTGTCGAAATTACCCACACCAAGGGAAGGTAACATGAGTTTAGGACATTGTCCTTGATATGACTCCCTACAACTTGCTTTCTAACTCTCTTCTTGTTTACGTTATTGTTGAATTATATTTTTTATGTTAATTGATAATCTAACTATAGACAAATCACTCGTTTTTTCTTCCCACCGTCGTAATATATATTTATTCATGTACAATGGTATACCTAATATTTTTGCTCTCGGGGCTTTTCAAAGCTGGCTCCAATTTTGCTTAGTTCAATATATATAATTTTACTTAAGACTTAAGAACTCCATGTGAAAGGACTAAGCATCCTGTAAGAAAAAATTAATACGATCTCATGCACATACACGTACCTGGTTGAAAATGGAGTTTGGTTCAAATTCGAAGCTCTTAAAACTTCTCAGCTGTAGAAGCTTGAGTTCTTTCAGTTTTGGGAACTGAACCGCCAAAGATCCATCTTCCCTTCTAATAATCCCTTCCAATGCTTCACAATTGTGAATTCGTAGACTTTCTAGAGCCACAACCGAGTTGCCTATAGATTGTGAGAATAAGTACCTTAAGTTGTCACATGCCGAAACTTGAAGTGATGCCAAATTCTGGAAAATACGCATTCTTTTAGGAACCATCCTTGTAATGTGCGCTAATTTAGGGAGTCCTTCTAGCTTCAATGAGTTTAATCGACCAAGTACATTTTCTACTTGATCATCACTAACCGTTGGATCCTCAAAGTCAAACAATACAGACACGTCATCCAAAAGTTCCACTGAAAGTTGTCTTAGTCTATGAAGAGATCTGATTTGCCTTTCCTCGTATAGTATTTTTACTGTACAACCCAATTTACCAATATTTAATTCCTCCAAGTTAAGCAATGTAACCTGCGAGATTGACGTCAGTCAAAAAAGTGTCATCATAAAAAAATGCAAGCAAAAAAAAAAAAAAAAACAGTTATATGAAAATTTATGGTTTAAGGAAACTAAGAACTTTCTGTGAAATTGTTGAAAAAAAGGTAACTGTGAAGAAATTTTGTTCGTTTATTAAAGTAGTAAGAAAGAAACGGGGAACAAGGATGATGGGCTTATTAACTCGTGAGTTTGGATTTTAATTAAGCTGCCATTTGAGCTTCCATTAGAATTAGATTTATGAGAAAAATGCATTTTGAATAGTAATTTTTTTGAAAAATGTGTGATTAAAAAAGAGGGAAATGTTTTGGATTTGAGTAATATTATTTACCATTATAATGATGAAATATCGGTAATGCGACAATTTAGATGGAATAATGGGATATGACAATTCATTTTTCATGAGGGGGATTGAACTGTCATGTCTCATTATTCCAACTAAATTGTCACATTATCGATGTTCCATCATTATAATGATAAATAACATTATTCGATTTGAGTAATGTTATTTTATTGAAGAATACATTGTTGAAAAAAGAGAGAAAAATATATTATCAAATTAATGGAGCCAAATCAAGGTCTAAAACTTTAAAAAAAAAATGTAATTTCAGGTAGCAAGGCCCAATGATTTAAATATTACATTTAGCCCCTGTTTGATCCACTTTAAAATTTTCATTCTTCTACTCATTTTTAACCACACATTTTTCAATAAAATAATCAATAACTTTTCTTTCTTTTTCAACCACACATTCTCCATCAATCTACTATTCTAAAATGCATTCTTCCAAAATAATATCCGTCAAACACATCCTTATCTTTAATAGACCAATGGTTGTATCCCTTCTCTCATAAGTTGTGTTGTTTCTTGATTTGTACCTTTTCATGAAACAATTCCATCCTTTCTTCAAAAGTTATACATTTATGGATAGTCTTGACTTTTGGATGAATTGCCACATCCAAAGGTTATATATATGTGACATCTTATATAGTCTTTTTTTACACAATCAAATTGATTTACTCTCTATTTTTCCTTCAAATAAAATCTATCATTTTGTATAAAAATTAATTAAACATTATAAAGGCAAAATAATATTTTGTTCACTGATTCATATTATTAAGGTCCTGCTTCGTAGAAATGAAATTCCTTCTACCCTAGAAGACAATTGCTCGTAACCTTGAGCACTAGAGGGATTAAAATTGTTTTAAAAACTCGACCAACTCATATTATTTTTGATTACTTATTCGGATAAATTGTAAGTTAATTTTGATTTTGTTTTATCGAATTTTTCGATTGCATTTGTAAGATTTTATTTGCAATAGAAGATCCCTGAATGCTTTCAATCTTGCTCTGGATCGAGATAATAGACCAAAATTTTAGATTTCAGAGAAGTAATGAAGAGGTGTGATTACTTCGTGTTATATAGGAGACAATATCATCTTGCCTCGTAGAGAATTAGAATTAATAAAGTAATTTAATTTTTTGGACTTAAATACACTGGTATTCTAATATACTTTTAATTTTACTTATTCATCACAATGGCATATGAAAGGACCTCATCTATGCACATACAAAGAGAGGTACTTACCTTGTCGAACAATGTTTGAAGAACGCCACCGGAGTTCGATTCAGATGTGAAGCTCCTAAAATTTTGCAATTCTTGAAGCTTGAGTTCTTTTAGTTTTGGGAAGGCAAGTATATCAGCCACCGAACTCGCGTTTTCTCTTCCAATAATACTTTCCAATACTTCACAATTGTAGACGCATAGATTTTCTAGAGCCACAAGTGAGTTGACCATAGAATGTGGGAATAAGTACTTTAAAGAGCAACATGCTGAAACTTGAAGCGATGTCAAATTTTGGAAGACACGAATTCCTTTGGAAACCATCCTCGTGATTTTCAATCGTTTAGGTAGTGTAGATATCTCCAATGAATTTAATCGACCAAGTACACTAATTTCTGCATCATCTTCATTCACCTTTACATCCTCAAAGTCAAACAGTACTTCTACTTCTTGACAACTCTCTACATAAAATCTTTCGAGATTTTGCAATAGTTTAATCGAATCAGAATGTGCAATGGTCACCAAATTACCACAATGCATCACAGACAGGTCTCTTAGTTTAATCCAATTAGATGTGATAGGCATTTCCTCGTCGCCCAGTAGCTTTACAATACAATCCAATTGACGAACATCCAACATCTCAATGTTAGGCAATGTAACCTGTGAAAATTTTACTTAACTGTGTTAGCCAAACTTTTCACCATAAAACTACAGAATGGTGTATAAATGTATGGCTTTAAATTTACCAGAATGCTCACAAATTAAATATAACATCATAAACATAAACAATGAATGAAATCATTAAAGCCAAGAATTATGAAAACCAATTGTTGACAAAAAGTTGCCTTAAAATATGATAATATGAAGCATAAAACTACAAAACACAATTGCTTCCAAACTAGGCAAGTAAAAGAAAAAAATCAAACCACATAATTATTTTATTTTAAACTCGACTGCTCAGATTAGATTACCAAAACACACCGAACGGTTTATCAGTTTTCTTATTCTTCAAACTTGAAACTAAGGAAAAAGAAAAAAATCAAACCACATAATTATTTTATTTTAAACTTGACTGCTCAGATTAGATTACCAAAACACACCGAAAGGTTTATCAGTTTTCTTATTCTTCAAACTTGAAACTAAGTGACTAAACCTCCTTTAAAATGAGTATGGCCTCAAGCATGAACACAAAAGGAAAGATATATACCTGGTTGAACAATGTTTGACGAAGAGCAACGTTATTTGATTGAGATATAAAGCTTTTAAATTTACTCAGAAATTGAAGTGTGACTTTTTCAAGTTTTGGGAACCGAAGCATGTTAGTAACTTCATTTTCTTGTGTTTCCTTTGAGACAACTTCCTCTAACATTGGACAATAATGTATATATAGACTGCAGAGATTCACCATGCTCTTTGCAACTGATTCTGAAAACATGCTTCTAATTTCATCACAGTTTAATATCTCAAGAACCTTAAGGCTACCAAATAATGGAGTTATGGGGACACCCATCCCAAAATGTTCCATTCCTGGAAGATTTTCATTGTATATCTTTCTCATATTTTGTAAGCCCCTCAATTCTAGAAGCTCCAAATGTCTGAAGGTTCTTCTTGGAATGGAGTATGTAGCATCAATAAGATACTCAAAATCACAACTTGATAGCCTCAGCTTCTTCAAGTTAATGAAACCATCTTCATCCAACTCACTCACAACATTCTTCCATACTGCCGCTTTTACAATATAAAGATGGTCGGTTGTCTTCATTAATGAGCTAATCCCAGGTTGCAAAAGCAGACTTGCGTCAATACCATCTAAGAGATCCAACCTCCTTCTGACATGATAATCTCCAGCAGCGAGTCTCTTTTCTTTGGTCAAGGTTATTTCATATCTTTTCAGGTTTTCAAGGCACAATCCTTGTAATATTTGCATAAGAAACTGAGTATCATCCGTTGAAATTTGGAAAGTGTTAAGATTAGCCAATGAAATTATCTCTTCAATAATGTACCCATGTTCTTCATCTCCTGCTTTAAAGTAATTTCCCAGGTACAGCTCTTCCAGTTTCTTCATTCCCAATAAAACATGAGGTGGAAGTAGATGAGGGCCTTCCTGGAACCTCAAATCCAGTGACCTTAGGTTTCTTAGTTCTGCCATTTCACTAGGAAAATAAACATAGAGACAAGAATGATAAAAGGTGAGAATTTCCAACTTCTTTAGACTCCCAATTATTGATATATCATACATTAAATCGCAGTAGTCCAAGCACAAAGTTTGAAGACCCGTCAACAAATTGATTGAAGATGGGAGTTGAATGTTCAACCAACTGAAATCAAGAACTCTGAGTTCCTGGATGTAGTCAAAAAAATCTTTGCATATGTTCTGTTCTCCTGAATTGCAACACACCCGTAACAACTCAAGGTTCCCATATTTAAATCCACAGGGAAGCTCGTCCAGCTCACTAAATGTTAGTGAGATGGCCCTGTACGAATCCTTGTTATCATTTTTTGGCCACTGTTTCAAATCAACATGTTTCACCAGATATCCAGATTTGTCTATAGACGCAATCGATAAGCAAAAATCTCTAACGACATCATGCACTTTCACCTCTTCCTCCCCTTCACTGGATGATAATAAATAACAAAGTTTCAGATCATCCACAATCGAATTTACTCTATCTCTGGTTTGGGACAGTGTCTCAGTGTTTTGAAACAGTTCCAGCCCCCTTGCATATCTAACCAAACATTCAATTGAAATACTTTGATCTTCAGCAAATAGAGAGCATAGCAAAAGCAAGGACCTGGCTTCATCACTTTCCAAATAGTTGTAGCTCAACTCTATTCTCGAGTAAACCAAATCGTGCATTCCTCTGAGATTGGTCACTCTAGAACTTTGTAGTTGTTGAAGTGCATCTCTCCATTTATGTGGCATTTTATTTTTCAGTGCTTTGCCAACAGTCACCAGAGCTAGAGGTAAGCCTCCACATTCCTTTGCAATTTCAGCTGCTATGCCTTCAACTTCAGTTGTATAATCAGAAATGTCTGCAGCATGCTTGAAAAGTTGCTATCCTTCTTCTTTAGGCAAAAGTTTGACTTCGTATTTCCTTTGGGCTCCCATTTCTCTGCATAAATCTTCATTTCGTGTTGTAAATAGAATTTTCAATCCCTTGCAATCATGCGCTAATGGAATTCCTATTTTTCTCAAATCAATTTCTTTCCAGACATCGTCCAATATTAAGAGAACTCTCTTATTCTCATGTGTAAGTCTTCTATAAAGTCGTTGAGCTCTCCCACTTTCTGTCTTCTCTTCAATTCTCAAATCAAGTTTTTCAGCAAGTTGATCTTGAATTTTTATTATGTCTGCTTCCTGAAATACAACTGCCATTGCAACCTCATCAAATAATTTCTCATCGTTGACTTGAGTGGCTATTTCATTCACCATCGTTGTCTTACCTACTCCAGGCATGCCACAGATGCCAATTATGCTGATATCTTTGTCCTTAAGAGCATCCAAGATTTCCTTCTTAGTAGATATCCTTGTTTCAAAACCCTGAAAGTCATGATGGGGTGTTTGGTTTGGCATCGGCCACGACGGTGTAGGATAGCTCACCCTCTCAAATAAACCTTCCACTTGGAGCTTAACAATCACAGCAGCCTTCTTTGTGGCATTCCCGCCCAGCGAGTAACGAGTCTTCAATTTCGAATATCTAAGGGATAGAGACTCCATTCCAGGAATTTCTGCAACCTTCAACACTTCTTCTACTTGTTCCATTAAATTATCGACCTTCTGAAGCCATGCTAAAACACGTGGTTTAATAACTTCAGCATTATTTGTGGCTCTGTCAACCATTGCTTGGACCTCAATTCTCATATTATTAAGATCTTGCACTCCATCCCTTAACTTCTGAATTTTATTTTTGTAGAAGATCAAATACTTGATTCGGCGCCAAATTGGATCAACTGCATATTCTGTGAGCTTCCCAGCAACCGAAGAGCCTATCTGCTCGGCCATTATCGTATTTTGCTATTGTTTCCCTCTTCTTTAGTTTCTCGCAAGATAATTTTTTTTCTCCAATGAGTCTAATACAGCACTTGCAGCTCCCCTTAGAGAGTACTAGCAGAACTGGAAAAGTTCATCTGCAGCTCAGTGAAAAAGTTACTGGACGTTTATTAAATAATTAAAATTATTAACTAGAATATATTCACAAATATTTGATACTTTTCTCCTTATATTTTGTCTCCAATTAATAAGTTCCCTATTTTCATATTCTAAGAATATAGTGGTGCACACAAACACTAAAGGATTACTTCCAGTAATCAACAGCAAACCAAGAAAAAGAAAGAAACAATTATTGCAGGTAAATAATCAGTGATTTGATTATTTTATGCGAAAAAGTTCCTTGTTCATCAAGAATTCACGATAATGCTTGCCATTGAAGATGAAAATATAGATCAATTTATAAAGGTTTGTGCTACTTCTATTAAAAAAGTTGACTTTTTAAGTTGGAAGTCCAAATCTTAATATGGTATAAGAGCTTGTTAAGCACCAATGAACAATTCGATCCGATTAAGACTTGAAAAAAAAATAAAAAATTGAGCAAACATTAAAAACATAGAATAATTTATAAGAGTTTGGGCCTCTCCTCCTAACGTTGACCTCCTGAGATGAAACCCAAATCTTAACCTCCATCTCTAATTAGTATATTCATTCTCATCCAGTGGGTGAAGAAACTATATTAAGATGAAATGAAATACCCTTGAATAGTTGAGAAAATTGCACTCTAACATAAACAGAGAAACAAATATTTCAGTTAAACAGTCCAAGAATCATTTAGATGCTAACTTTTATGTGCAAATATCTGGTTTATAATGGAAAATTAATGGAAACACTAGATAAAAATAAGACCAAAATCAGACATACCTATGTAGGATCTGGTCCTTGTGGACGACTGAGAAATGGAGAGAAGATGAAGTTGCAGTGATTAGAACCTCCATATTTTTTGGGTCAACAAATGAAGTCAATGTCATTCTTGCTGGAACTCATTATTGAAAAATGAATAAAGCTAGGCGAACATGGTACATGTCCTCTTGAATTAGGGAAAATTCAGGTCAGAATTTTTTTTTTGTTTTTTGTTTTACACCCACACATATATGTGGTGCCCACCAAAATAAAAAAAGGAACCTCCCCTCGCCTGCATTGTGTGTATTTTGTAGTTACTTGTCTATGGTTTACTTGTGTCTATGGTTGAGACCATTTTCACTGAGGGTTCGTTTGATTGCAGGGTGAAAAATAGGTGAAAAGAAAATATTTTACAGATAAAAGATTTTTTTAGAAATTGTTTTACTGAGAATTGTAATTAATTGTGTTTGATTAGTATAATTTTTCATGAAAAATGTTGAAAGTTTGATATCCGTTTGGCTTCTTTTTTATGAAAATTGTCCATTAAAATGATAATATTTTCTACCATTAGGTCTAGAAGTTGTTCCAATTCCAAAAAAATAAAATAAAAAATTGAAAAAAATTAATCATACTGAATACCATTCGTTTGGCTTTGTTTTGCATGGAAATTGTCAATAAAAGTGAAATTTTTTTATCATTGTATCTAGAATTTCTTCCAATTGCAAAAAATAAAATAAAATAAAAACAACCTAAAAAACATTTATCCACCAAAATATCAAGAATTTATTTTCCTCAAAAATGTGGAAAATTTGAAAAGTTGGAAAATATTTTTCCGGGAAAACTTTACCTATCAAATACTACAAATGTTGGAAAATGGAAAAAAATTTCAACTTTCCATGGAAAATCAAGGGTATCAAACGGATCCTAATAATTTTATTCTGCTTGTGAGTATGGAATATTGCAAGTACCTCCTTGAGTATTATCGTGAATACTCATCCCTCTCCTTTACAATTTTTTCAAGAAATAAGCACAAGTGGATGGGATCACGGCATAACGCTTAAAACAAGCTGTAAAAAAATCTGAATCATGCTAAAATAACATAATCATTTACATAATGGTTAAATGACGACCCCCTATTGGAGGGCGTCTGTGGACATAGGTGCCCCCATTCGGCTATTATGTAAATGATTATGTAAAAGATTATGTACATATAGATTAATTCAAAAAAAATTATATTTTAACTTTCGATATTAGAGGGATGGTGGGTTTGAGTATTTTTACTTTATAATAATTACATGAATTAAGCTCTTGTTTGAGTTATATCTTCCCAAAATTCATTTTTTAATCACATTATTTAAAAAATCATTATAGTAAAATATAATTTCTCGTGAAAAAATGAGACTTAAACAAGGGCTTAATAAGTCATATATTTTCATACATTACATCTCTGATTATTTAAACTATATTTAACTTTATTGATAATTAGCATCCAAAAAAAGTGTTAAATAAAAAATGGTGGAAAATAATAAATTTTTGTTGAAAAAACAAAATAAAAAGTAAAGTTGGAGGGCGGAAAATATTTAAAAAATAGAGGGTAGTCTTGAAAATGAAGGTGACCAAAAATCTATATTTAAATAAAATCTAGACCTCGCAATGCACCTCATTTCCTTTTTAATTAAGTTGCTGGTAACAAATTCTAGCTGTTATGAATTTCCAAAGTTTATTGTTATTAGTTGCGGCCGTTCGATTTCGTTTGTGCACTGCTTGAAATTTTAACAATTCACAGCTTGAAATTCCAAAATTAACAGTTGGTGCATTTGAAAGAATTATCCACGTCTAAGTGGGCATCCTATGGTTTACACAATCCCAGATTTCTACACTTTTTAGTAAACTTACAAATACTTGTTTTTACTGCCTTCAATTGATAATTGTGACAAAGGGGAACAAAATAAAGTAGTGAAACCCTGATGAAAAAAAATAGATGGCCTCGATGTTCTGGAGCACAGAAATTCTGACTGGAGCAACGATCGATGCCTGATTGCTGACTACCTCAACCTGTTACCGAGTTCAGATTTCAATTTCTAGTCCGGGTTTCATTCTCCAATGCAAATTTACAACCCCCTTAGTGTGTCTGTGACTCGAGCAGAATGTTAGTAGCAGCATTAATATCGTTTCTGGCGCGAATGAGAGCTTGTCTCGCTGAGTTTCTGTCGAAACCCATTGAAACCAGTGTGGCAATGGAGTCCTCGGGCGGATTGACTCTGGATGACAATCTAGCAGGATGGATTCCCTGGAGCCAAAGGGGGAGGAAAATTTTTTGAGCCAACCAAAAAGAGCAAAAGCCTCAGAAATAAAGAAATAATTGTACTGGTGACTAAATTTAACACTACCCTCAACATATGCATGGTTAAGAATAGAAACAGCAGCGTGTACTACTAGACGGGATTGGACAATATAATCAACAATTGTTCAACTTAGTTTACTATTTTAATACTGTCTATTACTATGCACTTCTCATTCTGTAAAACTATATTTGTAACTATGTATATCCATATATGAACACAATTTTTCCCTGATCCCGTTTTAATAACATTGGCCAATACATACACAAGGGCAACCGCAAGAGAGCATCAAAAGTATGGCACACACTGTTGCACCCCTTACCCCATGCATTCCGTCCCCCCACCCCCCAAAAAACCACCTAGTCACCTTATTCTGTGAGCTAAGTCCATGCTCTCTACTTCTCTCGTCTCCAGGAAACCGAAAAAACCAGACTATATGGTGAGTTTTAAACAAGTCATTTCTCTCTCACCCACTGTCTCCGTATGTGATTAGGCAAGGAGGAGAAAAATGAGGGGTGATTTTGACCAAGTTGAAGTCCATCTGACTAGTTTAAAAGAAAGATAACAATGGATTTCACATTAAAATTGTTTTAAGACATTTTCGATGAAAAAAAGACTTCTAAAAAAAAAAAAGTCTACTTTTCAGCATGCTCATTGTAAAGTCATTTTGAAAAATTCTCCAAGATAATACTTGCCTCCACTTGTAGAGCTGCATATGTTGGAGCATTTCCCACAACATTCCTACCCTGTTCTGTTGGTGATGCACTCCCCATGGAAGGCCATGAAAGCCGTGAGAAGAATGAAGCAATGAAGTTTGGAAACTGAAAATAGAAAGATGCAAAGTCATGGATAGCTATAGGAAATATCACAGATTTGGCAAAACCAACTTTAAGTAACGAGCAAAATATTGGGAGCAGTGCATTATATGCAACTGTATGAAAGACGATCAAGAAATGAATACAAGTAGAGCTTCAAACTTGTTACTTTTTAAGTATTACTGAAGACTGCGCTCATGTTTGATGGCCATTATTCGGGAAAAACAATGTTTAGAATAGTGATTTTTAGGAGAATGTGTGATTAATAAGAGCCTGTTTATTTGCCATTTTTCACCTCATTTTTAGAAGAAATGCTACCGTTTATGGGCCCCACTTAGCCCTTTTTTATTTTTATCTCAACTTTTATTTTGCAACGGTTATATTTCTTCTAATAATGAGCAAAAAAATGGGCCCAAACGCCCTCTAAGTAGAGAAAAATTTGGAGTTTACATGCATAATATTTTATTGTGTAAATATATGATTGAAAATGAGTACGTAGAAAAAAAAGTTTCAAATAATAGTCATCGAACAGGGGCTTAAAAATCATCTACACTGCAAAAAAAATCGAGATCCCAAGTAACATCCTCAGTACAAAATAACTGAAATGCATCAAGATGTATGGATTGCTTCGCTTGACTAATATCTTGTCAAAATGTTATGCAGAAGACAGAAAAATGGATGATGAAGTATTTGCTTTTAACCACGAAACGTCAAGTCAACAATGTTATAAGAGACATTAAGGAATGAAGTTTGTAAAAGGTTATGGGTCAAAAACATTGTTTAGCGTCCAACTATAATGTTTTATCATTTAGTCACCGAACTCCTTTTGTTCCAAATTAGCTGCTTGAACTTTCATTTTTTTATCGGCCAGGTCATTATTTCTGTCGATGTGGAACGAAGTTTAGTGGTTAAAGTAAAAGTATGCTAAAAATTAGGTAACTATATGGTTTTTAACCAAAGAGGTTATACATTTTTCCTCCGAAAAGTAAATAAACTAGCCCACACGCTAATGCTTGTGTAGATTATTAGCCAACCAACCAGACCATTAAAAAATTGATGTTAAACACAAGTCAAGCGATTAACCCTCACAAATCTAGAAGCTTGGAGAGGTTTGAAGAAACAATGAAAACGGCTATCATGCTACATCGTCAAAGCAAGTCTTACATCTAAAGAAGTTGAAATTGTGGACATCTCACTTAAGGCTCTTCCTAGCATCAAACAAGCCGGGCCAAGCCAAACTATTTATAAAAAAGTAAAGATAAGGGATTGGGTGCAACCTTCAGCCTGCGGATATGAAAGACGTTCAAGTGGTGCAGTAAACCCGCAAGTATACCACAGATCCCTGGTAATAAAGATCTTTTCCAAGATGACAAAAGAAGCTGCAAGATATAGAAATGAGTGGAGAAAATAGAGTAAAGAGAAAGAAATTCGAGAATGGGAAGATGAGGATAGAACTTTGATGAAAAAGATGATGGCCACACTTGATAGGCATTACCTGAAGACCGGCTAAATAAGTAAAAGTCTTGTTCGAGAACTGAAATCCAAGCACACGAAATCGTGTTGAAACTGGAATGTCAAAATGGAAGGGTACAAACGATGAAAATATAAGACCATAGGGTCCAGATGTCATTATCTTCATAGAGGGATCTGTTAGAATAATAAATATAAAGGATTAGAATACAGACTGAGGCCGATATTCAAATAACATGTACAATAGGTAAATTATATTTTCGATAGACTCCACACTGGAAATTGTGAAGGAAAGAACTATTATTCAACACTCGAAAATAATTTGTGTACAGCCCCTTCTATAGATGAGAAATCCATCTACTAATGAGGGAAAACAGCCTATCAAATCTCCCTAAAAATAGCAACTAACCAGGAAATAATCGACCTAGGAGATCGGGTAAACATATTACCCGAATCCCTTGAACTGAGGAAACAAATCAGCAAACAAATCAACTGAGCCCCTATTTGATGCCATTATTGTGTAAAAATGATGTTTCAAATAGTGATTTTCTGGAGAATGTGTAGTTAAAAGGTGGGAAAAAGTTTTGGATTTATGTGCAAAATATTTTATCGTGTGAATATGTGGTTGAAAATGAATGTGAGAAATAAATTATTTTGTTTTAAAGAGAGTCGAACATGGGCTGATTTGTTTGCTTGAAATTACCTACAAATACCGGAATTAATGCTGAATAAAAAAGAACGTATTTCTACACCCCCCACTAACAAATCCGTATTACCATACAGTAAAAAAGGAGGATCAAAATATATCAAGGAAAAATTAATTTATGATATTATTCAATACAGTAAACTTGGGTGCAAATTATTTAGAAACATTTTCCAATCTTTAATACTCCTTCAATCCCATAAAGATGGGCTTGCTTCCATTTGCACTTAGATTACGAAAATGTAATTGATATAATTGAAAATATAAATTTTTACTTACATTTTTCCTAATATACCCTACATTAAATAATGGTTTAAATAAACTATACTCGAAAGGGGCCTATAATTTGGGATATACTAAGAAGGTAAGCAAATTTATCTTTATGGGATGGAGGAGGTAAAAGAATGTTACAGCTATCACTCTACAACCAAAAATAAGTTAATTCATCGTATCATTATAGCAAGAGAGAGTATGTAATCCAAACTACGTTTCACCAAACAAGTCAGACTATTAGCAGCTAGACCACACTGACGCAGCCTGTAGGTGAGGTACATTCTCTGAAAATCCCTATCGGAATTCAATGCTAATCAACTTTGCAATAAGGGAAATAATTTGGATGTGAGAAGAAACAAACTCCAACTAACTTTTAAGGCAGTTTCTGAGTCATAACAAACTTTAATTTCACAGGCATATGCCATATGGGAATTGAACTCTCAACCACTAACCACTTATAATCAACCCTTCATTCATAACAAAGCTTCTCTTAATAGCCTTATTTGCCATAGATCAACAAATCAACAGCTGGCCATCCACGAGGAATCATTATATCATTAACATCACATGAGGTTCAATTTATCAATGCCCTTTTGGTAGTTAGTGCACGCATTACTAAGAAATATAAACATCGTAAAGACCAAATAACTAATAAGTAATTTATACTTGAATAAGCACTTACAGAGTATTTGTTAGAACCTATTTGCCTCTCGAATACACGAAAGAAGTACAGCAGATAAATTCCGATAACAAGTTCCGGTGTAGATGAAAAGGCAAAAACCGACACTATCAGCTTCCATATTTGTAATTTCTTGAAAATATCCTGTCATGTGTTTAAAAATACGTTTAAAATGCATTGTGACAGTAAATTCAAAGAGTTGGATAACTATTCAATATATCTAAAAAAATTGTGATTCTAATACAGCCAAAAATGAAGGTGATGGACATAGACAGTTTTGTCTTTCTTTTCTATAGCCCCTGCTTGGCACCCGTTCTATTTCTCATTGTTTTTCTCTTTCATCGTTTCAACCGCATATTCTCCAAATAAAATAATATTATACACAAATCTAAAACTTTTCATTACTTTTTCACCACACATTCTCCGATCAATCACTAATCAAAAATTTCTATTCCCATTAAAATGGGTGTCAAACACTACCATAATGTTTTACATAATATTTAAATAAAAACTGCAAAAGTAGGGGGGGGGGGGGGGGGGGTGAAAAACTGATATATGGACCAGAGAAACAAGAAGGTCAAGTTTCTGTAAAGGCTTCAAAAATATCTCGATTGTTCATCAATTATACTCACAATCACCATTCAAAAACACATTTAGAAAATAGCATCTTACAGCTTATTTCAAAACATATAATCAAAAGTCGAAACCACTCACCGCCTTAAAATTGGTACACAAACACAGATGATGGGCTTTACTGCTGCATGTGTTGACTCTATATGGTGTTCTTCATATTAACTCTAATTCTTGTCTTAACCAATAAATCTACTGCCGAGATATTATGCTAAAATACCTCAAATAAAAGTAAAGAGACTAAAGATGTTAATAGTATTTATGCGTAGATCAAGATTCTACAGCAATTCGCAGGAACAACTCCATAATCGATGAAAAATAATGACGGCGGGAGTGACGAAGCATATGTAGGTAAAACAGCTTCAGATAAACTTCACAAAGACCAAATATAGAGTAGCAGGCATTTATACTTGAAACCTAGTCATCCATGCATAGCAACATTTTACAGTTCTTTGCAGCAAAATTAGGAAAAAAAAAAACAGAAGTTTTTACACACAGAGCTACTAAAATAACGAAATTAATAGTCATACAAACATAATCATATATGAGCATGCAAAAAGAGAAATCTTTAGTCAACAGAAACCCAGATACCCAAGTGAAACTACAGAACACCAAAAAAATAAAATTCAGCAAAGTCTACTTTAAAATTAAATAGCAATTTAAAATAAATTAAGCATGCAACCGAAGAAAAAAAAAACGGAATAACAATTAAACAGAAACAGCCCATAAAAAATTATAGTCATAACTATAAAATTAAACAATAAATACGAAAAGGGGCATAAAGAAATTCAAAAAGAAAAAATACTACAGATCAAAAAACCCAGCAGAAATAATACCTGATAAGACCAACCGAGCTTACTAGAGCGACCTCGAATCCCAAAGAGAACGGTGAAGAGGACACTTGCTATTACTACTGTCCTTGTCACCGGCGCATTGTCTATCAATTTTTCAATTTATACACAATAAAAATCAAATTAAAAACGAAAAATAAAATCAAATAAATTAACCAATATATGAAAAAAAATCGACATGGAATGAAAAGAAACATACTGAAACCAGAAGGGCCGCCGTTCATCTTCTGGAAATAGAATTATATGTTTATATTGTATGTATATTTATATTTGGGTTGTCACAGAAACTGAAAATTTCAAAACGATCACTGAAGTTTCAAAGTTTCAGAGACGGTCACTGAAGTTTGAAATTTCTTTCAAAACGGTCACTGAATTTTCAGATTTTTTGGTCAAGTTTGAAGCAATTTTTCGGCAACTTCCGACCACCAAAACCGTCGATTTCGGATATCGTTGGAAAGCCCACGATGTCATCTTCAATTACCACCAAAAATCTCCCCAAAACTCCAAGTGATTCGGCCGGAATAAACCTACGAAATGGCAACCGAAAATTATGAAAATCTGCCCATATTTTCAGATTTTTGGGCCAAGTTTGAGGCAATGTTTCGGCAACTTCCGACCACCAAAACTGTTGATTTCGAATACCATTGGAAAGCCCACGATGTCCTCTTTAATTACCACCAAAAATCTCCCCAAAACTCCAAGTGATTCGGCCGGAATAAACCCACGAAGTCAGCTACCCAAATTGGGCAGATTTTCGAACTTTTTTGCCCAGTTTGGGTAGCTGACTTCGTGGGTTTATTCCGGCCGAATCACTTGGAGTTTTGGGGAGATTTTTGGTGGTAATTGAAGAGGACATTGTGGGCTTTCCAACGGCATCCGAATTGACAGTTTTAGTGGTCGGAAGTTGTCGAAAAATTGCCTCAAACTTGCCCCAAAAATCTGAAAATCTAGGCAAATTTTCACAATTTTCGGTTGTCGACTTCGTGGGTTTATTCCGACCGAATCACTTGGAGTTTTGGGGATATTTTTGGTGGTAATTGAAGATGACATCGTGGGCTTTCCAACGGTATCCGAAATCTGCGGTTTTGGTGGTCGAAAGTTGTCGAAAAATTGCCACAAACTTGGCCAAAAAATCTGAAAATTTAGTGACCGTTTTAAAAGAAATTTCAAACTTCAGTGATCGTTTCTGAAACTTTGAAACTTCAGTGACCGTTTTGAAATTTTCAGGTAACTTCAGTAACTATTTGTGAAATTAACCCATTTATATTTATATATGTATCTACAAGTCTTCGCGCCTAAGCTGGACTCTATCTCTGTATTTCATACTGTGTACGTCTAGTAAAACGAATTTGGGTTGCTTCATAACCCGCTAGGCCTTCCCTGTAATAATCCAGCCAGAAATAGGCTCGGTCTTGGTAGTGAAGTGGGCCAATTTTACTGGTAGATTGATTCAAGAGGAAATTACACCAAATCCTATGTTTTAAGATCCAATTTGAAAAATTAGATTCAAAGTTCGTTTATTCAAAAATCAAGTTATAATTAAAAAAATTAATATTAATAATTATATTACAAAATCAAATTAATCATTTACCTACTCTCTCTCTCCCTCCCTCCCCCTCCGAAGAAATGGCACTCCGGCATCAAAGGCGCAGCCGTCGCTTTCTCGTAGTAGCGGTGCTGTACGAAAGCCCATGGATCCAGATCTTTTGTTTTTTCAGCAACGCGGTGCGCTACGCCTCTACACGATCCAGATCTTTTTTTTAAAGTGGTGAAGTGGAGTTGTGCGGTGCTGCTATGTTGCTGGTTGCGGTGCGATGGTGGGGTGTGCATGCGGTAGTGGTGATCATGGTTATTTTTGTGATGTGGTCAGGAGATATGCACCGTCGTGATCGGGTATGGGACGGTGGTGGGCTGCTCGTCATTGTCGAGATCCGCACCGTCGCGATTTGGTGTAGGATTCTTGGGTTATGTTTTCAGTTGTGGATGGGGGCTGTGGTGGTGGTGTTTGGGTAGCGGCGATTATGTTAGGTTTGGTGATGGATCAGGCGGCGGCGGCGCAGTGAAGGTGGTGGTGATGTTGACGGTTTGGTGTAGTGGTGGTGGTGAAAACGTAGGCATCGATGTTTGAAATTGTGATTTTGTTGCTGGGATGTGGTGGTGATGGTGGTGTTGGTGTTGACGGCGGAGACGACGGTGGTGTTGTGTTGGTGGTGATCACAAATAATTTGTTGAATGTGACAGTTAGTGTGTGACTAATAAATACCGTGTGACCTACAAGTTTATTAATTTGTGAGCAATAAAAGTAATATGTGACCTATATTTTGATATTTTGTGACCATAAAATAAGTTGTCTTATAAATTTTGTAATTTGTAAACAATGAAAAAATTGTGACTTTTAAATTTTTAATTTGTGATAGATGAACGAACTACGACTTACAAAGATTTTGAATTGGACCTAAGAATTTTCGAATTTGTGTCCAAATTGCATAGATCTGTAACCATAATATATTCGTCGGAGTTCGAACACTTGCCGGAATCGGGACAGTCGTCGAAATAAAGTGGCGGCAGAATGGTAATCAGAATAGTCGCTAGAACGGTCGTCGGAACGATCGCCGGAGAAGAGTTGTGACCGTAACTGTTGCCAAAATAGTCTTCGGAGCGATAGGGGTGATGGAGGTGGGGTGGGGTAATTTTGTTATATTATAATTAAATATGTAATAATAAATTCATTTAATAATTTATTATTTCATAAATAAAAATTTTAAAAACGTGATTTTTGAAATTTGAAAATTGTTTTTGTATTTTTGAAATGGTGTAAAGCAAAAACCTGAAATATGCATTGTTCCCTTGATTCAAACTCGAGGGTCCAAACTTGACCATCATTAATAACCAAGCGTGAACCGGTTCGGTATGGGTTACTAATTTTTCCATCTTTACTTTTTGTATGATCGGAATTTGAGGGTCCTGACTTTACGATGACAAGCCCATCAATAGTTCAACTTGTAATTGGCTTGGTCTAGATCATAGGCTGGTTCATCTTTATTGGTGTATTGATCCACACCTAAGGTACCTGACTTTGCGATGTCCAAGACCTTTAATAGTCTAGCCTAAATTTAGTCATGTTCGACTCATGAATTGCCCATTTTTACAAATAAGTTGATCTAAACGTGGGCCCTGACTTGATGATGGCCCCGACAGTTCTAGTCCACCCTGGTATCAGCTCAATCTGGGTCTTGAACTTGTCCATCTTTACTGGTGGACTAGTTCAAACTAGATTGTCCTGACTTGGCAATGGCCTATAATCGTGGCATGGGCAAATTGCAACACCATACAAGCTAAGGCAAGGAAGGTCGTGCCTCCAACATAACATGGGCACAGCCCCAACGTGTAAATCTTCTAATAGCTAAATGTCGAAATCAACTGATGATGAACTAGTTTTTGTGATGGTTAAACTTGTCTCATGTACTAACTTTGGAAATAATTGATTGGAACATAGACTGGGCATTTTAACAAAAACGGAACATCTAGATATTTCGAGCATGAAGAATTGGATATATGCATCGAGTAAATAGAAGATAAAGTTGTTCACATGGCTAAAGACTCCAACATAATCTCCAATTTATCGTATTTGATCACAGACCAACATACTAAGGCGAAAAGGATAACCGACGACGCAACATAACAAGAACACATGAAATCCACCAATACAAGTTCGTAAGTAATTCTTAAAGACCCAGACCAACTGTCCGACCATCCCTTCGACGCAATCCAGCAGTGTATTGCTTCTCGAGATCCAATTGGAGCTTCTCCCTTTGCTTCTCCACGTCGTGGTTGTCTTGCTTTTGCTCCACTTTTGCGTCCCCTTTCACGCCCTACAATTGGATGATACCAAGGCAACCTCAGACTCTAAAAGTGTGTTAGTATGAACGAACAGAAATCCCACTAGTTTGTATATTTCAGTTACAGTATGTTTGGTAAGGTAAATTGGACAGTGCTTAATAATATTAAGGAAGAAAAAGATACTGTCCTACCCTACCTAATACTGTGAACCAAGCAAATGTAACTGTATAATAGAGCAGGACAAACAAAGGGGATAGAAATTACCATAAGCTTGTTGAACTTTTCTTGTCGTTCCCGATCACCAAATGTTGCCGTATCCCAATTGTGAACAGACTGTATTGAGCATTGATCAGATCATACAAAAAGAGAGCAAAAACTATGAATATCATAAAAGCATTGCATTGATCAGAAGATAATCTAAATAAAAAAGTTCTTGTTGATTTGGTCCAATTCTCTTCAGACTTGCATATAGAGAATGCTTCGGAGCAGGTAGTTTATACTTAAAAGAGCAAAATTTCTTATCTGTAAACTATACTGTAGCTAAATTGATTAGATTTCCTTTACCTTCATTCATCCATATTAAGACCAAAATATGGAATATGAATTTAACAGAAGTCGAATTTGGGAAATAGGAGGGAACGACAGAAAGATGCGAGGAAACAAGAACAATAAAAATACCTCTTCTGTTGTTGTGCTCTTCTTATTGCCCCACAACAGCTTCTTCTTTTGATCAGTAGACATGTATCCAGTTCCAACCAAATTCTTATGAACTGCAATTTATTCCAAAGAAATAATCAATTGGAAAAGAACACTGTACTATTCAAGGAAATAGATAAGGGTCCATTTTATTAACATGATTTAATAAATATAAATCATGGATATAATCAATTTTATTTGAATGTCATGAGTTCGAACCACGCCCAAGAAGTTAACATGAAAAATCTTTCTCAGAATATTCATCATACCCACGTACGTAATCCTACAATAAAAAAACCACCAACTAGACTCTCCACGATGGAATGGGTCAGTGGGGTAGTATGATTTTACCACTAAATATGCAGTTAGCCCAAAATTTAAACCACCTCATAAACAGTTCTACAGAGTGAGTACTGCTTTTAGAATACCATTATTTAATCTAAATGAGAATAATCATTTAGGGACATCACTCAGAAATTTCCATTAAATTCTGACAATCAGAATTAATTGGAGGAATTATCACGTAAAATAAATTATCCCACCCTTATAGATAAGCCAGTCCATTCTGTTAAGCATAACTGTAAGAGCATCTTAACTGTCACACTGAAACTCTCCTTCCAAAACATCAAATAAACAAAAACAATAATAATAATAAAAAAAACCCCAAAGTACCATACATACAGTAAATGCTCTAATTTCAAGAAAAAAAAATTAGACCAGCACTAATATCAGGTTTTACTACATTCGAAAAATGAAACAGCAGATGAACTATTAAGACAATGCTAAAAAGAAAAAGTTGCATACATATTCGCATTTAGACATCGAATAACACCTTTGGCGAATCTTTCTATCGCTGTCAGCAGATAACCAAAGTTGTTTAATGTAAAAACTGCTTAAAGATAAAGAATCACTGACTATAAGGGATCAAGAAAACAAATACCAAGTCATAGTTAGCAAGCTTATCAGTTAATTGTCTTAGTACAGGCAGCAAAAAAGTTATTACTACTCATGTCAATAACAAAAGCCAGGTAAGCAGTAGCATATAATTAAAATTTAAAATTCCCACATCATTGCACATTTTTCACAGAGATATTTACAAATGAAAGATAGAAACAACTAAAGTATTAACTATAGACCAAATAAATTGAATCACAGGTGTGAAAACTGCCACAATTGAGATACCTAGTTCAGCAGCTTTCATAGCAGCAGTTTTTGCAGCATCAATATCAGAATCTGTCACATAGGTCTGCTCTGAGGGAACTCTTCCAGAAGCCACTTGCGCTTGCTTTGAGCTTGAAGACTGACCATCAGCTAAGTTTGCTGCTTCAGGAATTGATTTATCAGAGTCCACGAGCAAAAAAAAAAAAAAAAAAAAACTAATAAACTGGATAGAATTATTATTGGCACTCCAAAATATCCATAATAAGAATGAGATAAGCAATAGCTATAGGACATAATAAAAGTATAAGACATATCACCTTTTCCAGAACCTGTGCTATCGGAGCTAAATAACTTTGGCTTCTTAGCAATGGACTCCTGATCTTTGCTGGACAAAGCCTTTCTATCTTCAGAGTGCTCCTCTGGTTCTTCAGAATGTCGCTCCTTGTACTTATCCCTATCATCAAACCTCTTCTTTTCCTCTATGGTGTACTTCTCACCATTTAGTTCCTTAGTCTCTCTCCTGGAAGCTTCTTTTAGACGATCATTTCTGTAGTCTCCCGAACCCCTTCTATGGTTTGTCTTCCCATCTCGGCCATCCCTATCCTCCCCATGTATGTACCTCTCCCCAGACTTACCATCCTCAAAGCTGGTATATCTCCTACCAGATCCAGCTCTGTCAGATGATGAGTCTTTATCTTTATCCCTGCTTCTATGCCCCAAATTGTCAGATTTATCTTGAGAGTATTTGTCAACATCATGTGGATATTCTCTGGACCGATGCTCATAATCCCGACTTGCGTGATTGGAATTATAACAATCACGTGAGTTCCGATCAGAACGAGAGGACGATTTAGGGTAATCTCTATCGTACTCATCCACATGCTTATATCGTCTCCTGTAATCATCATGTGTACGATAACTATGGGAATTCCTAGATGACTGTCGATCTGAATGTTTATTTAATTCACCACTGCGACTATACTGACTCCTACTTAAGGCCTGATCTAAGTTCCTATGCCCATCTCTTCTTTTGTCTCCATCAATTTCCTCAACATCCTTCCTTGATTGGATTGGACTAGAGATGCGCTCACGGCCAGGACTCCCTGGATACACATAAATGAAGCACATACTAGTAAAGGATATCTAATATCAATTGAAGGTATTAAAGGAAGCAACCACTGCATATAAAACTTCATTTGAATTTTTAGAGATAAGTACGAAAATTATTTGAGGAGGCATCGTATATATAATTTTTGCTAGACCAATAAACTTTCAATTATATGGAAAATCCCTCAAAGGCTCTTAATAGAAATCTTCATCACATACAAGACTAAAAATAAAGTCAATCAAGTCCAGGGCACATATTGGAACAAAATAAAACATTAAGTGGTATGCACTAGTGCAGGATAGTTTACAAGTTTTAACTTCCTTTTCTACTTTTATACTATCCAACTACCCAATCCTCCCCATCAAACATATCAATAAACATATGTATCCATAAGCTCAAATTTTTGGTCCTATAACTGGAAACCAGCAGGATTCAAGAAAGAAGGAAAACACCTCTCAGTTTAGACTCAACAGATTCTACCAAGCTGAAGACTTCGGGAGACCCACAATTCTCACCATCTTAATCTCAAAACCAACTTGATAACCAATTGAAACCAGCAGAATCCATGATCATGTATCATGAGAAAAACATAACTACATAAACGATCATTCTTTTTCTTCAAACTTTGATTTGAATAAAAATAGATTATTTGAAAGGACTAACCACCGGATGAAGATGAAGACCCATTAAGAGGAGACCGGCGCCTGTACTTCCGGTTACCTGAATCATTCAAAGGCTTCCGAAATTCCGCCTTTGGATCAACAATTTCATGGGTATTTGAATCCATACTTCTTTTCCCTGCAGGAAAAACAAAATCCTAATCATTTCCAATTAAAAAAATCGAATTTCATTTTCCAACAAAATAGAAAAAAGTGAATTAATATTAAATCCGTATAATTTTAAATATATATAAACGTATAGAATATGCTCGTTGAGAGACGAACCTGTAATTCAGTATAAGGGCAAACAAATTTGGGATTAGGGTTTCGTCGTTTTGGTACTTTTGAAGTGAAGCAAGATGAATGAAAGTAGAGAAAACGTCACACGGGGAAGATTTTATTAAAAATAGCACCAAGGAAAGCCCCAAAAAAAAAAAAAAGGAAAGCCAAAAAATGGTAGTGGCGGTATTTTTTTTTTTTAACTTCCGTGTTTGGTCCTGATTAAAATATAAATTTTAATTTAAATCAAAATCAACAGTTATTTTTAACCACACATTTTATCGACATTTATCAAAATCTACTAAACAATTTATTTTAATCCCCACGAAATAGGAAGTATAATAATTTTATCGACATTTATCAAAACGAGTAATATTTTTGTGTATTAAGTTATATATAATTTTTAAATTTCTTTACTCAATTTTTTTTTTAAAATTCTTCGATAGAATATAAGTAAACGAAAATACAATTTGATTAACTTTATTATCTATTAATAATAAAAGCAAAATTACTAAATTTCGTTGACGAATTACATATTACGAAGTATTCACAGTAACTTAAATAGATTATCATTATTCTATCATATTTGACATGTCTACATGATAAAAATACCGTGATAACTAAATCGAAAGTACAATTTTAACCTTCTATAAACTGCAAGGACCAAAATGCAATTTCATAGTTATACAAACTTTAGAAATGTATGACATTATTCAAACTCAAGGGACCATTCTACAATTTACACCTCTTCATTCGCTTCAAATATCCAAACGAACCGCTAATAAGGTTTTTAGGGTTTAAGACTCTTCCTTCTTCAGTTCAGTCACTCGTACATTTCCAAAAATTTTCACTGTTATTGACATAAATCTCTGAAATTCAGCATGTGGGCACTACGTCGAGTATTTATTCCTATAAAGTAATTCGTTTCTCTAACACTCTTGCACTGGAACAAAATATGTGTTATTTGTATGTTTGCGCACTTGTTTTTGTGTATTTTTTTTTATTCTTTATTGTTTTTGACTGCATTTTTTTTATATATAATGAAGTGGTTTACTTAGCGTCTGACTGGTTTTGCAAATATGTAGTGGTGTATATGTGTTTAAATATGTTTTACATGAATGTATATATGTACACATTCAGCATTTGTTTATGTTCCGACTTTCCAACTTATTTTATAAAGCTCTGAAATTCAGCACGTGGGCACTGGTCGAGTTTACATTCCTATCAAGTAATTTGTTTTGCCAACACTCTTCCACCCATGTATACTTAGTATATGAATGTAATTGCATATATGTACGTGTGTATGCTTCAGCATATATTTTTATGCACGTTTGTTTGAAGTTCACAGTGAATTCATGATTTCTTTTGGTTTATGGATTTATATTGAAACAAAGGAAAGTTAAAAAAACATGAGGACGGATTTTTATTTTTTTTCTTATTTTCTCTGTTTTTGGAACATGGGCATTTCTTCAATGATTGTTTGGTTTTGCTGAGTTTCTATAGTTCTATGAGAAATGGTGTGTAGAATTAGAATCTTCGGAATTATTGTCTTCAAATAGTTATTAATATGTTAATCCAATCCATCTCAAGTTTTGCAAAAAGTTTGTGTGGAGAATGTAATAAAATTGTTGATTTAGTTGTCTTGTGATCAATTTCTGTCCTCTGGAATTCTGATGTACACATATTGTTTGCACCCAGGAATCGAGGATTTAGCATATCCTCTCGAATTTGCTGTGCTAAAACAGAAATAGCAAGATGTTACATGGATATTCACAAGGCTGAATTCATTGAACCTCGAGAAATACCAGCTGATGGTTTGCATTCACTTAAAAGATTCTATGACAAATCATCTAATGTTCGGAAGTTATCCATCGAAGATCGTGGTTATTCTTCACAAGCTAACTCAAAGAGTGGAGAGGAAGATGATGACTTGGAGGATGGTTTCTCTGAACTTGAAGGTCATCCAACTGCTTCTGGTGCCGCTGTAGAAGATAATGCTGAAGATGAGAACGACGATGAACTAATTTCTGGGCCAGAGCTATCTGAAGAGGAGTCTTCTGATGACGACATTCAAGTAACCGAAAATGAGGTGGAGGTATTAGATAATGACACCGATGTTGCAGAGAAGGTCTCTTCAAGAAAGATGGGTACTTCAGCATTGGCCCGTGCTATCTTAGGTGCTCCAGCTTCTTCTCTTGGCAAGTTTTTGGATAAATGGGTTGCAGAAGGTAATGAAGTTACCCGGTTAGAAGTATTGTTAGCCATGCTTACCCTGCGGAAATGGCGTTCGTACGGCAAGGCCTTGCAGGTGATTCAATTTAGTCTTCAATTGCATATCATTTATTCTGTTCAGTGCATACATGTTATTATTCCTGATTCTTTCTAAGCTCAACGAAATACAACTATCAATAATTTTGTTGGACTATCTATTAGCATTTATCATCATTAACAAGGTTGCCTTCACTCTGTTTTCCCTGATGTACTTAATATCTCTGTATTTTTGATACGTGAATGATTAAAGATTTTATGTGAGCTGTGAAGGACACCACTTCACTGATGTTTACCCTTCTATTCTCAAATGCATCACTCCTTTCGAAGTCATTTTTTTTTCTTTCTCAACCTTCTTTTCTTTTGTCTTTTCGCTTATTCTCCCTTTAAAGTTGCGCTCCCTGTTTGTTGAAACGACTGGAGAGGACTTTTAAACGGATTTAGTCATCACTCATCATGATACTATATTGTTAGGCATTTTGTACTCTGTTCTGATATTTGTATACTGGATAGCAGTTGACTTGATTAGAATAATTCCTGATTTGATTGTTCCAGGGAGCACTTCCTGTACTGAAATATGCTTTAATTATTTTAGCATCTCCATGAAAAAAAAAATTGACAACTAGGTTTTAATATTTTTGTGGCTTTGAAGCTGTGAAATATTCTCATGACTTTCTTTAGGTCATTTTATGCTTTATCATCTTTCTTAACCAATTTATTTTACCAAAATATTTTCTGAAGAATTAAGGTCTAGGTAAATCTAAATCTTATGTATCTTTTGTTCGGTTAGATATCTTATTTTTTATGACTTCTATGTTGGAGTAACTAGAATATATGGTTGTGCTTCATCGAAGGATATGGTGTGGTATTGCTAATTTATTTATTCCTGTTGAAATTCATGCTGTGAAGTTGGATCAGCTTATTTCAGTTTAAGTTTCTTTTCTTTTCAATAGTCTTTCACTCTGTAGTTTTCAGTTTGCACTCATATTGTAAAAATAAATTACTTATATGTTTAAGTTGCAATTTTTGGATATTCTTTCTACTTCATATTGTTGCTGTTTCTTAAATTGGTAATTTACATATTTTACTAAGATGGTTGTTACTTGTTATAGGTCTGCTAACTTGATTCTTAGTTGCATGTTATTATTTGTCTTTTAAAGTTGGAATTCTAAGAGACTCACCAGCTTTATGGAACCTAGCAAGTATATACACACACTATTATAGCAACATGCCATTATTTCTAAATAAATTGTAAACCTTGTCAAGTAGGTTGGATCATGACTATGTCATTAATTGGCTGATACAAACTTAGACAATCAGTTTCAAATTCTATGAAGTCTTGTTCCCCCCCACCCCCACCCCCACCCCCCCAAACGCACACACACACATTTATGGTTATCAGCTTCCAGTACCATATACCTCTTTAATTGTGGAGCTCCAGTGCCAAATAGTAAATCTATGACAGAGTTGTCCATGATTTTTTTCAATTAAAATGGAGGTCCATACTAAGGCTGTCAAGGGAGGTTCTTGGCCTATCTGAACCTGTTCTACTTATGTTTAACTGGCTTGTTCCATATGCATGCAATTTATTTCACCCAAGACTTTGTATGAAGTTGCTTCTTGGATCTTCTCCAATTGACCAGTCTGAACCCAGGGGGGATAAAAAATAGGAGATGGCATCTTGATGTTTCATTAGCCACATCACCGTTAGTCACCATGGTGATGAGGTGGCAACTAGTTGACAGTATTTGTTTTGAGCTTACGCCTCTCTTCTCAGCTTCATATTTCTTGTATTGTTGTAGAGTCAGAATCCGTAATTTCTAATATTTGGCTTGATTTTCTTCTAGAATGAGTTGATGTTAATTTATTGTGTCTCCGTTTACTTCTCTGTATGTATCACTTTTAATATTCACATTTTGCAGCTGTCAGAGTGGTTAGAGTCTAAAAAGCTTCTCGACTTTGGTGAGAAAGATTATGCTTCCCGTCTTGATTTAATTGCCAAAGTACGTGGTATCTATAATGCGGAAAGCTACATTCAGCACATTCCTGAATCCTTCAGAAGTGAATTAATGTATCGAACTCTCTTGGCAAATTGTGTTTCTGTAATCAATGTAAAGAAATCTGAGGAGGTTTTCAATAAAATGAAGGATCTAGAATTACCAATGACGTGCTTTGCTTGCAATCAGTTGCTACTTCTGTATAATCGGGTTGACAAAAAGAAAATTGCTGACGTTTTGTTGTTAATGGAGAAAGAAAATATCCAGCCATCCCTCTTCACTTACCAAGTCTTGATTGATGCGAAAGGGCAATCCAATGACATTGCTGGGATGGAACAAATTGTTGAGACACTGAAGGCCGAGGGTTTGGAACCTACCACCCATATTCAATCAATCTTGGCGCGGCACTATGTTGCTGGTGGCCTAAAAGATAAAGCCGAGGCTGTCTTGAAAGAGATAGAAGGAGACAATATAGAGAAAAATCGTTGGGCTTGCCGGCATTTGCTTCCTCTTTATGCAGCCCTTGGTAAGGCCGATGAAGTTGAACGGATCTGGAGAGTATGTGAATATGATCCACGTTTGGAAGAGTGTACTGCTGCCATCGAAGCTTGGGGAAAGCTAAAGAAAATTGAAAAAGCAGAAGCAGTTTTTGATAAGTTGGAAAAAAAGGTGAAAAATCCATCTGCGAAACATTATTCTGTTCTACTAAAAGTTTATGTACAACATAAGATGTTCGCCAAGGGAAAGGACCTCGTGACGAGAATGGCTGAAAGTGGTTGTGTCATCGGACC